>CANTFL010000144.1:0-703785 GCA_947650285.1 Hyaloperonospora brassicae
CGGCGCCGCATCAAACACTTATCGTGGGCGATGCCATCAACACTAACCCGCTCGATGAGCAACAACAGTTGGCTATCCAACGAGAGGAGAGCGCTTAGCGCCGTATGCAGCTTGCTGCAACCCCTGAGGGTCGTCGTGGCTATCTGTTCACACCACTCAATGTGGAAGAGCGTATATGCCAAACGACAGGTCGTTCTTTGGCAACGTGGGCCGTTGGCGCTGATCCAACATCTTCTGATGAGGTGGCGAGTCGACAGGCACTTCGTGAGAGGTACCTGCGAACCCACTTGATGACTCAAAGTCAATACAAGTTGCGACTTGACACGCAAGCACGGGGGTGCACCGGTTCCACCGATGAAGGGTATACCCATCCAATTATTCGCAGGCGAATCTGAGGAGGAAGAAGGCAACGCTTTTGTTCGCTGGGTGCATCGAAAACGACACCTCAGCAGCGTGTTAGCTCTCAGACCAAGAGCCGATGTGTCAGATGTTCGCCTAGAACGGAAGCTTCGGTATAATTACGCCAAGCTTAAGGCCAGAGGCCAGTTGCGAACTCGCACACGCTATGCTCCGGCTGTGCCGATTGATGTGGGTTTTGGTCAAGCGGTACCCAACTACCCACCTGCCTCCACCCCTATTGGTGGGAAGCGCGCTCGGTCGAGGGATGACCCCTGCCACGATGTTCAAAAAATCAACGGCGTATGGGCAATCCTGCCGAAGGGGTGTCTCAAACTCCCACGAGTTCTCCGACTCCGGGTACCCTCGCCACTTCACCAGATACTGGTATTGACCCTGACGACGACGTCGTTTCAGGAGTCGCTCCATATAGAACTGGCGGTTCCCTTGATCATCGAGCAGCGTCGGAGGTGGTCGGTATACCGAAGTAGGAGCATGAGAAGGTGCTTCTCGATCTGAGTGGTCTCCGTGAGACATCGGGTAAGACCCAGAGTGCGTTTGACGCGATGCTAGCCCGTGTCCAGGCGTTGGAGTTGAGCCAAGCTCGGATGGAGGCTCAGCTTGACCTCCTGATACGGATTCAGCAACCGATGGAAAGGCAAACCTACCCGGCGCAAGCGCCTCCAAGTTCACGTGGGACGGATCCCGATACGGCTTAAGTAAACCAACGTAGAACACGGGGTGTTTGCGCAGTTTTTGCGGAAGGTTGAGCGTATACGCAAGCCCCTTCTTGGCGACGACCGTGAATGCTTCAATGAAGCGCGGTCGTAACTTTGTCTTGAAGACGGCAGACACTACATTTGTAGGTAGGTTTTTAACATTGAGTATAACTTGGTCCTCGAACTCATAACGTTCAATACAACCTCTGCCTTTAGCATCAGCTTGTTCCTTCTGCTTGTCTTGGCTATCAGCCAGTGCGTCACGCACATGTCGTAAGACATTCAATCGCGTTGCGAGAAACTCGCTTACCTGTTTTTGAACAGTAGAAGGGCTGATATCAGCAAGACGATCGGCAACTCCTCCCCCACCAAGCCCTGAACCACGCAGTGGTAGCGTTAACGGAACGCGAGGGTGTGTGAGACCATTCACATAAAACGGTGTGTAGCCGGTGGAGGCATGCACGGCGTTATTCAACGCAAACTCAACGACAGGTAGCATCGAACTCCAACGCTTTGGCGTTTCAGCGCAAAAACTGCGCAAGATGTCACCGACGATGCGATTCATTCGCTCGGTTTGACCATCAGTCTGCGGATGATCCGCTGTGGACATGTACAAACGTGTGCCGAGCACCTTGAAGATGGACTCCCAAAACTTCCCAGTGAATCGAGGACCTCTATCAGAGAAAATTGCCAACGGCAAACCGTGTTGTCGAAACACGCGATCGATAAACAGCGTATCTGTACCTTCACCATCAATGGTATCTGGCATTGCTGCTAAATGAGCCATCTTGCTCAAACGGTCAACAAAGACCACAATACCCGTATTTCCATACGAATCCTTCGGTAATCCGAACAGGAAGTCCACGCTGATGGACTTCCAACACCCTTTGGGTATAGGCACGCTAGACAGCGGCGCGGCTGTGTGAGGTGATGGTTTCACCCGTTGACACGTTTCACACGTACGCACATATGTGCTCACCCATTTGTATAGTTTGGGCCACCAATAGCATTGGCTAACTGAGCCGTAGGTCTTTTCACGACCGAGATGACCACTAAACGCAGTATCATGTGCCTCATAGAGGATCCGATACTTCAACTCCTCATCATGAGGGACAACGATGCGAGGGGTATCATCCACATCCGTGCTATAGCACAACAGGCCTTGATCGATGGAATATCGATGTATCCTCGCACGTAATCGTGCCGACAATTCTATGTCCGAGTCCTTGAACTCCTCGCTCCCTAGAGCACGTAGCAGAGCTACACAGTGTTCATCCTTGGCATATGCCGTACGGATTAGGTCAGTGACCGACGACAACAGAGTCGTAACATGAGCAAGCTCATAGTCAGGCCTGCGTGACAACGCATCATCCAAAGCATTCTGCTTGCCCGGCTTATACTTCACCTCGAAGTTGTACTCGGCAAAGGAGGAAAGCCAACGAGCCATTCTCTGATAGAGGTGAGGCGACTGGGTCGCAGTGCGTAGTGACGCATGATCTGTATAGATCACAAACGGCTTAGAGTAAAGCAGATGAACTCTGAATTTGACGAGAGCATACTTCATTGCAAGTAGCTCTTTTTCATGAACAGGATATTTATTTTCTGCAGCCTTCAGCTGCCGGGACTCAAACGCAATGACGCGTTCCTGTCCATCAGAATCTGTCTGTAACAAGGCGCTGCCTATGGCAAAGTGAGACGCGTCACAGACGACACTGACAGATCGATCAGGATCAGGCAAAGCCAACATTGGCGCATGAAGGAGACTCTCCTTTACTGCTTGAAAAGCATCATGCTCGGTGCTAGTCAAGCACCATTCCACATCTTTTTTTACAGAGATTGGATAATGTCCGAGCCATATCTGCGTAATTCGCACTGTAGTTGTGCAAGCAATTGGAAAGGCCAAGCAACTTACGTAAGTCCTTTTGATTCTTAGGAACCGGCCAATCAACTATGGCTTTTAACTTAGCGGGATCCGCTCTAAGATCTCGCTTACCAATAAAGCACCTTAAAAAGGAATCTCTTCTGCACCAAAGATGCACTTAGATGCGTTGGCATACAACTTATTTGTGCGCATGCACTAGAGCCCCGCTCGTATATGGTCAATGTGATTGTCCACATCTGACCGACCGTTCATGGCACGACTGTGGACAAAGATGTCATCAAAGTGTGTCTGTGCATATACTCGGTGAGGTCTAAACAATTGTGTCACAAGACGATTGAATGTAGCCGGGGCATTTGATAATTCTTGAGGTATAACAAGCCACTCCCAGAGCATTCCGCTTGGAGTGCTGACTGCTGTCAGCGAAATATCGCTTTCTCGCATGAGAAGCTGGTAATAACCATCGACTAAGTCGAGCGCAATGTACATTGTACATCCCACCATATTGTTCTGAAGAACATCCTTCCTCGGAATTGGTGTCTGAGCCGGGATGGTGGCCGCATTAAGCTTATTGTAAGCATGAACAATGCGCCACTTCCCATTGGGCTTTTTGACACAGAAGGTCGGTGTGGAATGGGAAGATTTGCTCTCACGTACCATTCCTGCCGCGTGCTTTGCACGAAAGAAGTCGTCAATGACGTCACACTGTTCCTTCAGTAAAGGCCACTGCCGTGTTACGCAGTATTTAGTTCCAGGAACCAAGTCAATTTCATGACGTACACCTCTATCGGGAGGCAAGACGGACGGTGGATTGTGACACATCACGTCCTGAAATTCCTTTACCAAAGGATAGAACGGATCAATAGGGTCCTTAAGGATCGAAGATCTACTACGGGCATCCAATGCCGCCTTTGTGTCCTCAAGGATTGACTCGTCCAATAATGAGGATGAGTTCAGCTCAATATCCGGCCGTATGACCACTAACTCGGATAGTTCTCCTGCCTGTAAGGCTTAACTAAATTCGCCGTCAGACATTTCGTCTAGTTCAAAGAGAGTATCCAAGGATGGAAGAGTATCAAGACTAATATTGCCATCAATCTGGCCAGTCAATCCATTGACAAGTGTATATAGTGTATTATTACTATTATCACTTCGTGACTTCTTAGACGTTGGACGCTTAACAGTTGCCACCCTACGCTGAGATTGTTTCCTCAACGAAACCTTACGCCTCCTAGAGACCGGGAAAGTAGGTTCCCCGTGAGTGCTATTCATCTTAGCACGCTCTGTACGAGAGCTCATGTCTTGAACGACATCTGGTGAAGTATTGCGTAACTCGAACACTTCACCCAGTGGATTTACACGTACCACTTTACGTACAGCATTCGGGCCTAGCCCTGAATACTCTGGCTTCTTGCCATCAATGTCATTACAGACATTCAGTGAGGTGCCACCTCGGCCGCCCTCACTCGGTTTAATTTCACGTGCCACCCCACTCACATCAGAGTAATTACAATCTTGATGTCTCGGCCCTAGTCAAATCATGCCTGCATCATGCAGTGACTCAGTATCACAACGACTATCACTCAATTGAGTATAATCACCTTCACATACGGTGAAAGAGCTCCGCTCAATATGGATGTCATTGACATTGGAGTTGATTAACTCTGACATACCAATGTCCAGCACATTGGCATCTTCCGTCAATGGCTCTCGCCAATAGCGCTTTTGTTGCCTAGCAAAGGTGGGTTCATGAATCTCCAAATCTTCGCTAGGAACACTGCGCGTGGCGCCTAAGATCTTAGACATCCAATCAATCCATGGCTCATGGCGTTCAAGCCAAGCCATACCCAGGATGAGATCGTATCTCGAATCCAAATCGATGACAAGACAGCGTTCAATGCTGTCAAAGTCCGAAAACTTCACACCTAAGTTCAACGGAACTTTAGGCACCGTGACGCGACTACCAGTCGCTAAACGAACGGTGATTGAATCACGTTCATGCGCTTTGAGCGCTTCAGCGTATCGCTGACTTCCCTCAAGGGAACGACGTCGAGCATAATCATAATTGCATGATGCTTCGGAGTCGATTAGGATCGACCAATGCTTCTCAAAGCCTTTAATCTTCGCCTCGGCGACTAACAATCCAGGCTTGAATCCACGCTCTGTGCTGGTGGGCACATAGCTCGGTGGGGCTAAGCCCTGATTCACTCTACCTCGTAGAGAAGTGACAGAACCCAGTTCTACACCAGTGGGGCACCCCGCGCCTACTGGGTATCGACGTTTCCCCGTGCCATACCAGGTTTCTGGTTGTGGCTGGGGTTTCGACCCATAGGATTCTGTCGTTGCTTACGCAAAGGACAAGTGTGACGCAAGTGTTTAGTGCTTCCGCACATATAACAGCGTTTCACTTCCTGTCGTTGCTCTGCAACATGAAGCTTCGCTTCACCTTCATCTTCAGATGGCTGAGATCCATCGGTTCTGGCTTACAATAAGCCGAGGTTCTCGCAGAGGTTGCCCTCGCAAAGCTTGGGTTGTACTTATTCCAAGCCGACTTGAAGTTGTGCTCAGAATTTTGAGCGATGCTAACAGCCTCCTCAAAAGTAGAGGGATGGACTCGAAACACCTCGGTCCTGGCAGCGCCGGTGCGGAGACCTTCCATAAAGACTGTCACGCAGACAGTCTCAGGGAGAGGGTCAGACTGCATAGAAGCCATCAGAGTTCTCAACTCCTGGGCATAGTTCGCTAGCTCATTCTTACTCTGAAGGGTAGACAAGAAGCGTGAATGCACGCGATAATACTGGTTAGGCGGCGAGAAAACTCGCAAAAGGTCTAACTTGAGCGAATCCCATGTGGGAAACGCCAAGTCGACCGACGTGCCACACGTCAGAGACCACTCTCTAGCTCTTCCATCGAGCTTAAAGATAGCCAGCGAGACCCGCTGATACTCCAGTGAGATAAGGCCAGAGCTCATGGCCACATCAATCTCACGTATCCAGAGATTGAGATTTTTCCTCTACTTCCCAGAGTAATGTTTGACGTCCACCCGAAGAGGACACGGCTTAGCCTCTTCATCTGGCATCGCCACATAGCGTGTTAGCATATCCGACGCTGCTTGGTTTTGAACCTGCCTTAAAACGGCCGTTTTATACTGCATGAAGTTCTCGACACGCGCATTGAGCACTTCGGGACCTTGTGCAGCTAAACTCCACATACTCAGGCGCTACAAACGAGTTCAGCTTATCAATCGCTACTTTTTGAGCCTCGGAGTGGGTGTGGATTGCTCCATCCTCACAGAGGATCAGTCGTAACGACTCAGGCGTAGATTGACTACGAGTGCTAAAAAGCGTAGCGGAGCTACACAGCTCCTTCAGTCATAGGAAGGCTTAACGCCCTTACGATCAACTATGGTAATACAAACCCGACTCAAAGATTCAACAGCTCCGATAACTAATCTTCGGTTAAAGTAATCCGCCTCAAAGAGTTAACAAGCTAAGAGACATTACGGTCCCTGTTCCAGGGGGACCAAACGATTCAAAGGATCAAACGTACTAAGTGAACAAAGAGTAGCTGCCTTAACAAGGCGTTGCTACTTCCTTACGATCGCAAGACGCCTCAGAGAGGCACGTGTATTTTGTTGATCAAATGGGAACTGAATTTTATTTCTTCTTTTAACCTAAAAGAACACCTTAGAACAAAGTGATTGACCTACTCACTAATGTCCTAGAAAACCTTTTAGAAGATCTTGTAAGCAATGGTTGACAGACATCAGTCTTCAACAATTGATACTTGTGTTCTAATATTTCTTTAAAGGGGATCCCATCCCTTGTGTGTACCACACCTATTGTCGACTACCAGTCGACGTGTAACCCCGTTACACATCTCGTTTGTTACTGACATAAGAGTGCGATTAATCCCTTCAGACAACAATTCGCCGTCACCAGTTTGGCGTTTAAACGACTTGTGTAACGGGGCAGCCCGTTACATGGATTTGTCACTTTAAAGAAAGTGACAATAAAGAATATTAAGTTGAATATTCTTAAAACAATATCACCAAAGTGGTGATATTGAAAGGTCGACCAAAGATTCTGTTCATTGGTTGATATCATGATGATATCAACCCACCAATCGCCGCAAGACGCGCGCAATGAGTGGTGACGAGACGTCACCATACACTCAGTTATATTAGCATAATTAAGTTAAGTCAAACAGAGAGACAGTAGTCAAAAGACTTAATTATATTAATATAAGAGTTCTGCTTTTACCTTACCTACGCTTCCTCGCTCGCCTTGTGTACGTCTGTCGGGGCACCGATACCCTTGCGTTAAGTTACGCAAGGGTGTGCCCCGTTACACCTGGTAGCACTTCGTATTCCTTCCAAGGACCACAACATCCAACATGTTCATGTTGGATGAAGAAGACACCTTTCGCACCACGCGTGAAGGGTTTGACCATTTGAGTGACATCGAATGGGGTGCGGTAGAACGAATAAGTTCTACCGTAGGCGAGCTCGCCATTAGCGCCATGTTGGAGTCTCTTGACAGAGGCCAACAGCATGCCGCTATAGCCAAGTTCATTCAAAATGAACTTGTCGCCGAAAAGGGAGAAAGTATCCTTGCTTTACCAGCAAGGTTCTCAACAGGCCGACAGTTGAGAGAACTCGGTGCTTAATAAACAGAGCTGTTGAGACAGCAGCAATTCCATGCTGCTGTGGGCGGGACGGCGCATGCGTGTCGTCCCGAGGTCATGAAAGTTGACATCTCCAAGTACAGTGGGGTCCCGGAGGACTCCCTGTTGTTGTGGTTTGTCGAACTCGAAAGAGCCCTAAGGGCTCGTTGCGTCGAAGATGAGCAAATGAAACTCACATTTGCTCAGACCCACTTGTCAGGGCGTGCCAAAACTTGGTCCCTGGGGCTCGAGAGTAGCGACCCACATGTGTTTGGGTCGCTAGAGGACTTCAAGTCCCGGCTCAGACAAACGTTTGAGCCGCCACGGGCTGAGTTCAGGGCTCGTTCAGAGCTCCTGAAACTCAAGCAGGGTAAGCGTGATGTGCACGCTTACGCACAACATATACGACTCCTCGCGAGTAGTATAACTGCTAACCCAGTTCATGAACACACGTTGATCACGGTGTTCATGCAAGGGCTCGCAGAAGGGCCCGTCAGGAGCCACCTGTTCCGCCTCGAGCTGAATACGCTGGAAGATGCGATATCAGCCGCGGAACAGGAAGACTTTAGCATGAGACAGGCTCATGCTAGCTTAAACTCTTATCGTCCACCGAGACGACAAGAGATCGGAGGTCCGGAACCAATGGACCTCTGCTATGTTGAGAGCGAGAGACCTCGCTCTACAAACAACAAGCGATTGGAGTGGTGCAATCGCTGTCAGAAGTTAGGGCACTACGCATATGAGTGTAGTGCTCCACGCCCAGTACCAAACAGTACTGAGCGAAATGAATGACCATTTTCCAGAAAGGGCAATGGGCGTGGGTCCAGCGCTGTTGCGAAGCCGCAACAGCGAGACGGACCATAAAAAAATGGTCGGGGTCAGTAGGGGCGGAGCGCCCTACTGATCCAGCAACCTCAAGAGAATTTGCAAATCTCTTGACGAAAGTTGCTCCAGAAACACAATCATTGTGTGTCTCTGCACCTGGTGATGACGTTTCGCTCATCACCTTGAAGTTGGAAGCGTTAAATGATTTGTCGCTTCGTGCCCTAGTAGACTGTGGGGCGTCGAACTACATTGTTCGTCGCCATTCACTAGAGGGTCGTAGACTCAAGTTCGTTGAGCGCGACATTCCCCTCACGAGGATGACGGTGCGCCTTGCAACAGGCGCATCAATTACCGGTGAGAAACGTATAGTAGGAATCCACTACACGTTAGAGGGCTAACAGTACGATGATGATTTCATCGTACTAGATCTGGATGACAAATTTGATGTCATCCTGGGATTACCTTGGCTCAGAAAGTACGAGCCAAGGGTGAGCTGGCAGCATCGATCCGTGAAGATGCCTGCCGCTTGTTCATCAGATGGCCATCTGATGAACATCTTGGAGCGTCCACAAGCGTGTGGATGTTCTGCGAGTGAGTGCGATGGCCTCACTTGCGGTACGGCCGTTAGCACGACTGCACAAGATCACAGTGTAGTTGATCACTACACATTGGAGCAAGCTCCCGGCGGCTGTACAGAAGTACAGGCTGCGCCGAAGGTCCACCACTCGAATAAGTCGAGTGGACCGGGACATGGATGCATGCCTCGCGGGCAGCATCTTAGAGAAAAAGAAACCGGTTGCCCACAAGCGGCAATATATAATTCCTAGGTCGACTGGAGAGTCGACCGTAGAGGATCGGTTCCTGACTGTGGTTGCACAGCCACAGTCAGAAGACGTCGAGGGAATAAGTCCCCACGTGCTTGAGAAAGGAATTCCTCAAGAGTCACTTGCACCGGATCAAGCGTAGGCGCTTATACGCTTGATCTGAATGTGCCTCCGAAGTTTACTTCGGAGATAACTCAATTGCCAACGCTAGAGACGAAACGGTTCTTGCGTGATCTGCGTGGTGGCAAAGTCAAGCAGATCTGCATACTCGTCACAGAGGATGAATATGTGGCCGATATTCGGTCGGCCACAGTATTTGCTGAGAACGAACGGGTTCTCACCAGCTCATCGATGGACGAAAGTATCCTCGATGAGAAGACTCGGATTGAGCGATACACGTCTCAATCCTGGGAGTCACTACAGGCAAATCCCTTGTATAAGGATTTGATCGAATTGATGGATGTGTTCCCTGAATCCGTACCTTGCGAGTTGCCTAAGGACAAGGGCACTCGACACGAGATCGAGCTCAAACCGGACTCGAAGTACTGTGTCATGAAGCAGTGGCCACTTCCTCGTGAACAAGTACTAGCGATCGACAAGTTCTTTGCCGATCGCTTAGCAGCGGACCATGTGAGGGAATCAACATCCCATCACAGCTCTCCTACCTTCTGTGTGCGAAAGGCCACATAAGAATTGCGGATAGTGCACGCATTCAACAAGTTGAATACTGCAACGGTACCGGCTCAGACGCCGATATCAAGGAAGTACGTGATCATTGATGGTGTGTCAAAGAGTACCATCCTCTCGTCCATAGATAGGATGGATGGCTTCTATCAGATCCTCATGCGTGAACGGGACATCCCGTACACAGCAGTGAGCACCCCCAGCGGGATGCTGCGGGAGTGGCTAGTGAGGCTAGAAGGGCTGAGTATTGCCACTTCAACATTTAGTAGATGTGTAACTCTGGTTGACACCAGTGCGGGATTTAGCGCCGAGTTACTTTGACGATGTGTTCGTTCATAGCCGGGCTATGGACGGAAAGACGGACGTTGAAGTCCCCAGAGCACACGTTCGTCAGGTAGTTCAACTTATGGGCAAGCATAAGTTGTACGCCAACCTCAAGAAGTGTATATTAGCGGCTAGCAAAATACCGCTTCTTGGGTGCATCGTGGGTAAACTCGGCGTAGGCACTGATTTCGAAATTATCAAGGCAATCATCGACTGGCACGGGCCAGTCGATGTCAAGGGACTAAGGAAGTTCCTTGGTCTTGCGGCATACTTGCACAAGTACTCGCGCAACTACGCCGAGATGACTGTTCATCTTTCTTGTCTGCTCAAGAATAATGTCAAGGGGTCATAGAACGCTGACTGTCAGCGTTCCGTTGAGGGTATCAAGCAAAGATTGATGCAATCGCCGATCTTGGCGATTGCAGATCAGGACAGACCATTTCATGTGGTCTGTGACGCCATCGATTTGCAATCGGCTGTGCGTTAATGCAGTTCGACGCAGATGGCGCGGAGCGCGTCATCTGTTATCAGTCGCGTCAGCTGCAAGCAGCTGAGCGTAATTACCCAGTGCATGACAAGGAACGCCTTGCCATAAAGTACGCACTGGCTAAGTTTCGCGTCTATCTCCTGGGAGATAGACCGTTTGTTGTCTACACGGACCATGCGTCATTACGCACGGCCGTAAACAGCCCACACCTCTCGCAAAGAATGGCGAGGTGGCTGTCTTTCTTCGCGGAGTATAACTTCTCCGTGGAGTATAAACCAGGACGACTGAACGTCGTCGCTGATGCGCTCTCGCGCCGGCCCGATTTCGAGCCGGACGCACAATTCAACAGTGAGGATAAGCCCACTGTTGCGACACTGTCAGTCAGTGTCCCGTCGTCAAGTTTACCTGACGACGTACGAAAGGCATACGCAGAAGATAAGGCTCTTCTGCGATTAATGGATCATCTGGTGAATCCATCCAGTAAATCCATGAGGGATTTACCGGGTTTGTACCGATCCTCATCGGATCGGTATAGTACACGCAACGGATTGCTGTACTATACAGCTGTTGCCGACGACACGCCTCGTGTCGTCGTACCCGCTCATCATGATTTGCGTTTACGCATCATGTATGAGTGTCACGATGCCCCAACAGGTGGCCATCGTGGTAGAGAAAAGACTTACCTCGCGGTAAGTCGTGAATTTTACTGGCCGCGCCAGTATCAGTTTGTACGCAAGTACATACGTGCTTGCGAGGTTTGTCAACGGGTAAAGCCTAGTCCTTCATCCCGTGCGCCATTGCACCTCTGCCGGTCCCGGCAGAGTGTTCTGAGTCTGTTTCCATGGACTTCGTCTTCGGGTTTCCCGAAGATGCTCACAAGAATAATGGTATTCTTGTGTTTGTGGATCGTTTCAGCAGGATGGTGCATCTTGCTGCTGTCCCCGAGTCGATCAAGGCTCAAGGTTGTGCTCGTGTCTTTCTCGACACGGTCTTTAGACTTCACGGGTTACCCCGTGAGCTCGTATCCGACCGTGACCCTCGATTCACGGCGGCATTTTAACAAACCGTGTTCCGTTCTCTCGGAACACGATTGAAGATGTCTACTTCTGACCATCCCGAAACAGATGGTCAGACGGAACGTGCGAACCGTGTCCTCGAAGAGATCCTTCGAGGATATGTCCACTCGTTTCCGAGTTGGAGCGAATTCCTACCCATGGTGGAATTCGCCATCAATAATTCGGTGCATGCTTCAACACAGCACACACAATTTTACGTGAATGGTTTACACCATCCACGTGTACCCTCCCTGCTAGAGTATGACTCTTGGATACGGGGCGGAGGGACTCGCTCGAGAAAAAACCGTTTTATCTCTTGCTCACCACGTGTCAACGCTAACGTCGTCACGTATGATGCCGATGTCGACAATTTCGACATCGATGAAGAAGATCGTCTCAATAATAGCGACAACGCTATTATTGGCTCGGATGATGATGACGATGCTGGTATATTCAGCATCGTCAACGATTATTCCAGCGAGGAAGAAGACAACCTCGCTGAAGAAGAGAGCAATCTCTTAGCAGTGCGCACGAAGCGCACTGAAAGGCAAAATAAAGAGTCAGCGGAGAACTTCCTGCTGACTCGAGAAGCGGTAGTCCGTTTCGTTCAGGACTCCATCGCAAATGCGGTGGACCGTCAGAAACGGAACGCAGACAAGAATGGAAGAGCAAATGTTCTTTCATTTAAGATTAACGACCTAGGTCTACTGTCTACGGTAAACTTGCCTGGACATGCAGTCACTAGTGTCGGCAGTAGTAAACTACTGCCGAAGTACATTGGGACATTTCGAGTGTTGCATCGCAAGGGCAATGCATACACACTCGAATTGCCACGTGGGATGCGCACGCATCCTACGTTTTACGTGGGAAGGCTTAGGTCGTACTGTCAGTACGAGCCTTCTTCTTCCGATGAAGATAGCCCCCACGTTCAAGAACATCCATCAAGTTCTTGCGTTCGCGCTCCAGACGATCCGTCTGGTCGCGCAGATATGATACCTCGGAACTCGACCGAGATATCTCCCCGCGAGCTGTCGCCAGCTCGCCGTAAAGGGAGCGGACATCCCGCTCGACCTGAAGCTGCGCTGTGGCAAAATCGGCGCGATCCCTCGCCCGATCAGCCTCGTAATCCTTGCGATTTTTCCGCACGGTATCAGTCAAAGTGTAGCGCCGGTCGCGCTCGTGCTTCAAGTCATCGCGCAATTCATCGATTGCGCGATCCATCTCGTAAGGGTCAAGATGGTGAACCGAATCAACTATAGGAGGTCTTTCCTCCTCCACCACATCCTTTGGTGGATGCTCACGGTGATCAACGCTTTCTAGTGAAGCGTATCTTGAATCACCGTGACGATTCAGGATCAAGGACGAGCTACCTCGTCCAGTGGCGGGGGTATCCACCCTCTTGGAACAGCTGGGAGCCCCGCTCTCAGCTGTTGATGGATGTTAAAGGTCTCGTCCGCCAGTATTACGAGACTCATCCGATGATTCCTCGGGCCCATCGGTAAACACGCGCTTCTGGCGCTTGTAGACGGATTGCAAGTTTGCAATCGCGTCACGCATCTCGGCCGAGATGTGTGTCCTTCCCCAGGGCGAACTTAGGGAATACACATCCCTATGTGCACGCTGCGAGTTGTCAACACAACTCGCACAAGGGTCTCCCCATGTGAGGCAAGGAATGTCTGCCTCACTCGACAAACAGTGCAACCGGTACCTAGCACCGGTTGGCGCTCGCCTTTCGAAACTGAGGCGTGTCGCCTCAAGTTTCTTGAGCCACCCTTCTTGTCCAAAATTCTTTACGTTTTGGACGAATGCGTTCCACGCAGCCAAAAGCGATGCTTTGTCACGCTTTTGGTTGCCGTTGTATCATCGATGTCTAAGAAAGACATCGAGATAAAATTCTTCTTCAGTGCGAAAGTTCTTCGCGCTGGAACTCAAGACGTGAAGCTCAGTCGCATCGAATAAGGGTATTCGATGGTGTTGGCTTGTCTCGTAAGACAAGCTATTGATGAGCCGTTCGGGCAAACGCCACGGCTTCGGCTCATCACGCTTCACAGTGGTACCTCTGTCGGTACCACGGCTCCCAGATTGACGACGGCTCACGCCATCGTCATCACGCTCGTGCGAAGACGCACGAGCCGGCGGTGGTAAGGAATAATATTCCCCACCGCCCTGATCATCGTCATCACTGCCGAACAGACTGTGATGCGAATCACGAGTCCGTTCGTTCGGCAGTGGCCTTGGCGATACTGAGGCGTCGCCGGTTAGCGAGACGCCTCTGGAGCATTGCCCGAGTCAGACACGTCTGACTCGCAAGAGTAGATGACCTCAACGTCGGGGTCATCATGCACACGCGTTGAGGTGCCGCGTGCTCCTGCAGCACCTGTTGCTGCAGGCGAAGAAGGAGCATCAGACGACAAATCGTCTGCCGCAGAGGTTGGCACAGCACCGGGCTGTGTGGGTCTTGAGTCACCTCGCATCGACATGTTAACTATGCGAGGTCAAGCGGAAAGTTAATGGAACGGACCCAACAAGTGCTCCCTGTCCCAATGGTGGCCAACGGGTGGCTGCCATATTTTCGATAGTCACACGGTGACTATCAGTTAAGGGGGGTGATGTAACGGGGCAGCCCGTTACATGGATTTGTCACTTTAAAGAAAGTGACAATAAAGAATATTAAGTTGAATATTCTTAAAACAATATCACCAAAGTGGTGATATTGATGGGTCGACCAAAGGGTCTGTTCATTGGTTGATATCATGATGATATCAACCCACCAATCGCCGCAAGACGCGCGCAATGAGTGGTGACGAGACGTCACCATACACTCAGTTATATTAGCATAATTAAGTTAAGTCAAACAGAGAGACAGTAGTCAAAAGACTTAATTATGTTAATATAAGAGTTCTGCTTTTACCTTACCTACGCTTCCTCGCTCGCATTGTGTACGTCTGCCGGGGCACCGATACCCTTGCGTTAAGTTCACGCAAGGGTGTGCCCCGTTACAACTTGGTTCTCACTCGGTTCGGTCGCCTCAGTGACGGTTCTACGTTCGTATTCAGTTTTTCACGATTCTGCTGTGAACCGGGAACAGACGCGGTTGGCACTATCACAACATTCACAGCGTGCCCTTGATATCGCGCATGATCGTCTCGAGCAGTGCGTGCAAGTTCGTTCATGGAATCTGCACTGAAGGCACGTGTGAGTCCGTCGCTTGCACTCACGTCCAACGTATGAACGTTAACAATGTGACGCTTCGTTACGACCTTAAGCTACTCTAGAAGCGAAAACACGAGAACCTCTGTCTTTTCGTGCTTACCGATGACGATACCTCGTGTCCCTTGCTTTATAAGCAAGTATGTTTTCGAATGGTAATACACTGTACAATGTAAAATACACGCCACGAGGTTGACGAGGGCGGCCAGCTTCCCCGTAAGAGCCTGTATCATCGACACCCGCCTAGCATTTGCCGTAGTTGCCATCCTGATTTGGATAAAGGTAGCGTACTCGCCAGCATCCGCCAAAATTTAAGGGGTAGTCTACAGCCAAACAACATGCATTTTCTCTCGGCCTTGTCGGTCGCTGCCGAATTGTTGGCTTCAGCAACTTGGCGTCCGACGCCGGAGTCACGACACAACAGATCCACATTCTTGTACTCCCCACCACTCTCGGTGGGAAACACGTGCACTCGCACAATTCACCTCTTCTCGAGAAAACAAGGAAGTGTTTTGGACACTGTCGCCGCCTCGTACTTCGTCTGTGCGACAAAGACATAGCAGAATATTCTCTTGTGATCGACAACGCTCACCACGTACCAATTCTCACGGCGGTATTGCGGCGTGATTGGTCCTTTAAACTCACAGTAGATGTACTCAGCAATCACGTCTTTCGGTGCACTTGCACTTATGTCAAACGTTTGTTGTCGATCCTTCATTGTCTTGCCTGCAGAGAATAGAACGCACATCGGTCGTTCGCGATTTGTCAGCTCAGTACCAGAGCCTAGAAGTGACGCGAGTCGCTCGACTGTGTCGTGTGACAAGTGCATAAAACGACAATGAAAAGTGTACAGAGTGCTCGATTGCTCATTTGCGTCGCGTGTTCAGCTAAGATTGCATTTTTATGGCTGGGAAACAACGTTGTTCATATCGTGCATTCTATACGGGGAATGGTTGGCCGCTGCGCGGTCGACAGCAAGAACGCTGATCTTAAGTTTGACAAAAAGAACAGATGCATTTCCAAGCACAACCTCTTGCCTTCCGCCGAACATTGAAATATGACACCCTTTCTCGAAGAAAATGTCGAGTGAAATCAGGATGTACGAAAGAAACGGTGCTTAGCACGCGTTGGAGAATTTCTGAGTCTGAATCCCCTAGTCAAAGGTTACGATCGAAGCCTCTGTGCCTTAATGCATGACGGGCAACGTACCTCCATCGGGTCATTGACTGTCTTCGTCACACGTGACAATTTCTTTGAGCATCGCCTCGTAACGAAAGAAGTGAACGCTTGCACTACTGTCGTCGATCCAGTCGTCTGGCAACACGCAGCCGTAGTGCAGACTAAAGAATCTAAACGTTTCCCGTCGCCCTCTTCACGGTATTTTTTTCGGTCTTATTTTTTGAAATATACCCTGTCGTCTTACAATAGAAGCACTCGAGTACTCAGTAGCGTGTCGACTCCGCGAAAAAAACCGCCTGGGCGGCGTTGTCCACCGGACCTGTGTGACTGGTGTAATCAAATAGAGTGCCAACGCATCTGGCCTTTATGAGCTTGTTATAATTTTCTTGCGCCCAACGTGATAGCTTACTCACGTGAAGCGCGTATTCGGTGCGGTATGAATAGACCTGCCCGAGACGCACCGGTATCATAGCCTCGGCTGCGAGCTTGAAAACGTTCTTAAGATAGTGTGCGTCCGATGCAACGGTAGCGTTATTGACTGAAACCACGGATGGGTGGGGTCGTGCCATGACGTGACATACGCCTTGCGAGTCTTTGACTTTCCTGCCCACTTTTTCATTACGAACACAATGGTGAACACAGCAGCCATCCGTTCAATGACGTCTGCTAGCGTCAGTTCAGTCGACAGCCACGATATGGCTTGTGACATAGAGAACGTCTCAGCTTTGCACATCGTGAACGAACCTAATTTCGATACCCCGAACCGAACAGTCCACGGGTAAGCACACGCGTCTTAGCCCATCGCGAGCTAATCGCACAAGGCAGTTGCCCATAATTTGAACCCGCTGCCTGAGGCCTTAATCTAACTCAGAGGCATCAAAGTTTCGCAAGAAGATTTTGGAATTACGTGCTGGCGTCAACCGAGCAGCGACGTCACTGAGATGTACGCCCTCTGATGGAGGCGGTCCGAGTGGAGGAGGTGAAGGGTGCAGGAGGTTGTAAGGCAGTGGCTGCTGCAATCGATTCTTTGCCTCGAGTAAGCCTGACTGATAAGCTTATACCGAAGCAGCATTCAACGCGCTGCTACTTCTTCATAAGTCATCAGATGCCTCTAGACTTTATTCTCTGTTTTTTAACATAGCTTCACTGTAACGGGGCAGCCCGTTACATGGATTTGTCACTTTAAAGAAAGTGACAATAAAGAATATTAAGTTGAATATTCTTTGAATAATATCACCAAAGTGGTGATATTGATGGGTCGACCAAAGAGTCTGTTCATTGGTTGATATCATGATGATATCAACCCACCAATCGCCGCAAGACGCGCGCAATGAGTGGTGACGAGACGTCACCATACACTCAGTTATATTAGCATAATTAAGTTAAGTCAAACAGAGAGACAGTAGTCAAAAGACTTAATTATATTAATATAAGAGTTCTGCTTTTACATTACCTACGCTTCCTCGCTTGCCTTGTGTACGTCTGTCGGGGCACCGATACCCTTGCGTTAAGTTCGCGCAAGGTTGTGCCCCGTTACATTCACCCTCGGCTCACCTTGTGTGTACCATCTTAGACCTTCTGTTGCGCTGCCAAATGTCGCTGCTGCTCCTTTTGAACAGGCTGTCTTACTTAAGCGTGTGCCACCTCAATTAAAGTCAAAAGCTGTTGCTGTTCAAAATATTGAGCCTCGTAGATCGCTCGTTGCTTTGGTTGCACCTTGCTTTCGCTATCGATACACCGCTTCGCGGCTGCGCTGTAGGCTTGTTACATGAATACCTCTTGCGCTTGGCTGAGCGATCCACAGCTGCATCACAGTCTCCTTCTGCGGTTGTAGTTAGGCTACAAATGCCAACTGGTGCTGCACTTGAGTGTGCGCAGCGTGGTGGGTCTCTTGCTTTCGCTTGAACTGGCGACGTTGTGTATTTAGACTCGTGTTACGTATCCGCGTCGCAGTCCCCCACAAGTCTGAGTTCTCCAGCTGATCGATATTCAATTGTTAAACAAGACCCTCAATCATGCCCCTATACAAGTGGTCCGCCAACCCGTGCGTGTCGCTTGGCCGCCGAGTCGCTCCTCGATCTATCGAAGCCTTTCCATCATGACCTACATTCTGTTAAGTATCACGCCGTTTCAAGGCAATTTTCGCTTCCCCTGCTTGTTGCGTGACGTCCGGCTCTGGTCGCCATCGGTGCACGTCGTACGTGATCTATCACGATTTCTTGGGCTCATAACCGATCGAACGATAGCGTTGTTTTTGACGACGAGGTCGTGACCGATTGATTTGGGTTTATGCAAATCGAGTTATATATCCCCCTTTCTATCTCTCCTTCATGCTCATAAGACACGACACGAATCATCAACCCAACTTTGACAGCTTGTTCTAAGAAGCCGATCACCACTTGGTGGGTGTGAACGCCCGGACTGATGGTCCAAGCACTCACTTCCAACGTCACAGACCATATGGAATGGTCATTCTTGAGTTGCAATCTTCAATCCAGGCAATTCATTCAAGCTCATCTTGATTATGTCGATGGGGCTAGTTTTATTACCTCTTAGTTACTTTTCGTTTTTATTCAACAAAGAAAATAGATATAAGTTCATGTCGACGTAGCTGCACAAGTACTTGTACAACTACGCCGCCAAGATACTGAACTTGCGAATCCCCTTGGCATCGACTAGAACGCGCCAGTCGTTGTTTGCCTTGATCGCTTCCGGATCAGGGCATTTGCCTTTGTAATCCACTATGCATCCAAGATGTAGTATATCTGTATCTGCAAAGATACACTCATCAAAAGTGACGAACTACCAATGATCACAAATTAACGTGAGAACCTTTCGGACGTGAATTAGGTAGACTTCCACTTCCGAATTTCCTTCCATAACCTAACTGTGGGTGAAAACATTGCTGAAGTAAGTAATGCATCTGTCTTGCCAAGTAATGCCCTTGTAGCCACTTCCAGAGCAGACCGCTGATCTGCTCACTGCTGTGAATGGGATACCCCTCTCACGCGTGATAATTAATCTATCAGATTTAGAATCGCGACCAAACGGTACTTTTTGAAAGCCGTCAATGATTACGTCTTTACTTGATATCGGCGTTAAATCCTATATTGCTGCAGTATAAAACTTGTTAGGTGCGTGTTTCATTCGCCACCTTCGCGTATAATTTTGCACGCAGATATTCGGAAAATTATGGGTGAAGTTTATTTTCTCAAACGGTCTGCTGCGTAACAATCGTCAAAGAAATTGTCGATCTCGAGTACTTATTCAAGAGTCAGTGACCATTGCTTTATGCTACAGTACCCTAAAACCGGTTTTACCATGATCAAGTGACGAGTAATTTTCTTCTTAGGCAAGCACACTGATAATCAAATCAGGTAATATCCTTGAATTCGATCAAACCTTTGTATACAATATTGACCCTGAACAACTTTCAAGATTAATCTGTGTTACGCTCAATCCACGTATTCTCATCCGGGACGCTTTCGTCAATCGATCAGCTGCTGAGAACCTGTTCGTTATCAGCAAAAGTTACCGCCGATATTATATCGGTGACGACTCGGCTTCTGCGACATGTACGAAGATCTGCCTGAAGTTTGTAGAACTTGCAATATCTGTTTAGGTTCGAGCATCAGCAATTAATTAATTCACGAAGTTATATTCGGAAGTAGTACTAGATCAAGTGTACACCATACTAAATTGATTCATCATTAATAATACAAACAGTGTATCGGTTTCTTCGAGTGAACCTATTTCCTCAGTCTTCTAGTGGCGTATTCAATCCGGCTGTTTAGGACTTTTTTCGACGTCTTTCAGCTTTGGTAGCTCTGACGTCAAAGCTGGGTTCTCGACGGACGAAATGTTCGGTTGACCGAATATTACCATGTTGCCTAGGTGGGTATTAGGGTTTGGCTTCCTTAGACTGTGTCCTCTAAACAAGCATCCGTGTTCCAGTCCACTCGATCTATTCGGGTAGTGAATCTTTGGCATGCATGAGTTTCACAGTTGCTGGCATCTTCCTTTACATTTAGGGTTAGATTACACTGAGGCCTTGTGTAGTCGTACTAACGACTGGGCCACGCCCAAAGCCATCTTTCTCGCTCGTAGAATAATACGCGCTTGTGGGCGCTGCAGAACGTTCATCATATAAGCGTCTGATTTACGAGTGGTATACATCTTCACGCATCGATGCTGCCAGCTGTCCCATGGAATTACAAGGTCGGCATCAAATTTGTCATTTACATACAGTAAGATGAATTCATCAACGTACTGCACATCTTCTGACATGTAGTGAATTATCACTGCATGTCTATTTACTGTTTTGGATGTGCCTGATGCAAGTCGCGCCGTCATCCTCGATGTATTCATTTTCCTTCCAACTTACTTGAGCCTACATACATATAGCGAAAGGCGTCGAATAAAGCTGTTTTACGCCCCACATTCAACTAGGACTCGAAATGACATGTCGTTAGTAAGCTTTATCTTCAATGAAAAGAGTAATACCCCACTACCAGGGGAGTAGTAACTCGCAATGACTGATTGTTGGGATCAAATATCGTCAAGAGGATTGCAAATTCTTTGAAAGTTGCTGGATCAGCAGAATGGTATGTCCCTATTGACCCCAACCGTTTTAGGACAGCCCGCCTCGTTGTTGCGATTATACATGAACATCGTACCCGTGTTTTGGGCCCTATCTAATTATTGGACGGCCGTTACGCACCGCTATACGTTATACTGGGCTTGGGTCATTACACGTATATATATTACTATAGTACCTTGTCGTTTAACATCAATCGTATATGTGTAATTGTATGGGAAAGCAACTTCTTTAGCTATTCACTTAGAAGAAACCGATCGTTCTGAGCCGATGACCTACTATCGTCTCAGGAGATGATACGAAACCGATTTGACGTTATGCCGTCCGAGGATGAAGCATTCCTTTCACCAAAATATCGCTAGTTTAAGCGTATTCACTTCCAGACGTAACAGGTGGATCTTGACGAGACCATGCATAAGACTCTGGATGAACACAGTAGTTTTAGTTTGTTCATCAATGGGGTTACAGTGATGCAGCTCGTGAGGTTTATATTGTGCTGCGCGTAAGCATGCACATCGAGGTTTCCCTGTCTGAAATTTAAGAGCTCATGGCGAGCCCTAAATTTAGATTGTGGCGACTCATACGTCTCTGCAAAATGATTTGTGAAGACCTTTGACAACTGAAAAGGGTACGGGTCGCGAAGTTGATCCTTGGGGCCATGACCTGGCTTGACCAGGCATGTTGGTACGTAATGGGGCACTGATTGCCTCGTACGGAAATACCAGTACGGAGTCAACTCTTACTGACAACAGTGAAGGTCAATGCTCTGCTTTGTATTTGCACTATACAGAGGAAGGTTAATGAATAAGGTGAAGACTCTAGTCGTGGTGAAAGTAAAACTGGTATTTTATACAATAATTCCTGCAACTATTGTTTCTCTGTTTGTCCTGACTCCATTATATTGATATATATATAATAGTATGATGACGTCTACTCACCACCTATTGCGTGCGTCTAGCAGCAAGAGGTGGGTTGATATAATCACGATGCCAACCGAGGAACAGACCAGTGGGTCATCCCAACAAAATCAATCTACTTAGTGGTATAGCTAACAGAATATTCAACGTAATATTCTTCGTTACTATTTTGTCACAATGGCAACCTTATATAACAGGCTACCCCGTTACATCACCCCTTTTAACTGATACTCACCGTGTGACGATCGAAACTTGGTGCTCACTCGTTGGGTACCATTGGGACAGGGAGCACTTGTCTGGTCAGATCCATTAATGCCTGGTCTTTCCACGCATCGTTAACATGTCTATGCGGCGTGACTCCAAGAAGATAAAGCCTGTTGCTGCACAAGCCTCCACGGCAGACGACTCGTCGTCTACAGCTTCTTCTTAGCCCTCGGCAACTGTTTTCGCAGGCGCACGTGGTATCACACCTTGTGCACACGATGAATCCGAGTTGGGGGTCGTCTACTCCGAAGAATTAGATGTGTCTGAATCGGAAAAGGCTTCAGAGTCATCACAATCACCTGCGGTGCCTCTTCCTCCATCAAGGGATCTGCCGAACAGATGGACTCGCGATTTGCGTCAAAGTCTGTTCGACAGCGGTGATGAGTACGGCGATGGGTACAATTACTCATCACCACGTTCAACTCGTGCATCTTCGCACAATCGCGAGGAAAACGGCGCGAGCCGTCGTCACTATGATAACCGTGGTACCGACGAAGGTACCACGTCGAAGCGTGGTAAGCGGAACCCTTGACGCTTGCTCGAACGTCTCATCAATAGTTTGTCTCGCGAGACGAACCAGCACCATCGAATTTTATTATTCGACGCGACCGAGCTTCATGGATTGTCCTCCAGCGCGAGTAACTTTCGCGCTAAAGAAGACTTCTATCTTGATGCTTTTTTCAAGCATCGATGTGACAACAGCAACCTAAAGTGTGACATGAACTCGCTTTGGTGGCGTGTAATGCGTTCGTCCAAAACTTCAAAAGTTCTGGACGTGAAGCGTGGATCCAAAAACTTGAGGCAGTACGCCTTACGTTAAAAAATGACCGCCAACGGTGCAAGATACCGGCTGCATCGTTTATCGCGTGAGGCAGGCATTCCTTGCCTCACATGGGGTGAACCTTGTGCGAGTTGTATTGACAACTCGCAGCGTGCTCATAGGAAAATGTTTCCCCCTAAATTCGCCCTGGGGAAGGGCTCACATCTCGGATGAGATGCGGGACGCGATTTCAAACTTTCAATCCGTCTACGAGCGCCAGAAGCGCGTGTTTGCCGATGGTACCGATAACCAATCGGATGAGTCTCGTCATATTGTCGGACGAGGCTCTCAACGTCAGCCATCAGCTGGGACCGAGGCTCCCAGCTATCATACGATGGTTGAGACCCCCGCCAGCAGACAAGGTAACTTGACCGCTTCCTGTTCTTCACGCGGTTGCTCAAGATAAGCCCCACTTGAAAGCGTCGACCACCGTTAAAGTCCACCGGTGGCTCAGGTGGAGGTGAGAAGACAAGTTCCGGCTCAGCCGCCGGGCCTGCGGTAGATTTGCGAGCGCTATGAACGCGTCCTAACTTAGTTTAGGGAGGACGTCGATTACGAGTACAATCGTCACCACGACTTGCTGGCGACCTTACGACGTATCCTTACCGACCAGGAGAAATTCCGGTCGGACTTTGCGTCGCTCATCCTGAGAACGAACTCAAGCGTCGTGTGGTGCGCGACAAGCTAGCGGCGGCTCGTCTCGAAACTGTGTTGTTGAAGGCCAACATGAAAGTTTGGTCCGTGATCACAAAAATCTGTTGGAGATTCTTGAGCGTGCCGGCTGTCTCCGTTATTGGAAGAGGCCACGTACTGATAGTACGGGCGGAGACGACCAACATCAAACGTAGGATGCGTGCACATCCTACGAGGCAACTCAGTTGTGTATGTATTTCCTTGGCGATGCAATACACGAAAGGGACCAATGCATTTCGGCCATGGTTTACTACTGCCGACACTAGTGACTGCATGTCTAGGTAGGTTTAGTGTAGACAGTAATACCAGGTCGCTAATTTTAAATGAAAGAACAGTTGCTATTCCATTCTAGTCTGAGATTCGTTTCTGGTGGTCCAGCACGTTAGATATAGAGTCCTATACGAAACGGACTACCGCCTCTCGAGTCAGCAGGAGGTTCTCTGCTGACTCTCTGTTGTGTCTTTCAGTGAGCTTCTTGCACCCTGCTAAGAGATTCATTTCTTCTTCAGCGAGGTTGTCCTCCTTCTCACTGACACAATCGTTGATGATGCTGAATCTGCCAGCATCTTCATCACTGTATTGTAAAGCAGCAGCGTCAACGCTACTGCTAATCTTGTCTTCTTCGATGTCGATATTGTCGACATCGTCATCAAACGTATCGGTGTGCGCGGTGATGCGTGATGATGAAGATTCAAAACGGTTTTAGCTCGAGCGAGTCCCTCCCTCCTTGACCCACAGTCACCCTGTATCAGCGCGGGAACAAGGAATTGGCGTAAGATATTACGTAGAAGTTGTATGCGTCGTGGACGCATGCACGGAGTTGTTGATGGCGAATTTGACCATCAGCAAGAACTTACTACATTTCAAAGTAGTGAACGTACCCTCGAAGTATTTCTTCGAGGACACGGTTTGCACGTTCTGTCTGACCATCCGTTTCGAAATGGTCAGAGGTGGACATCTTCAACCGTTTTCCGAGAGAACGGGACACGGGTTGCCAAAACTTCGCCGTGAACCGAGGATCACGGTCGGATACGAGTTCACGACGTAACCCGTGGAGTCGAAACACTGTGTCGATGAATACACGCGAACATCCGTGTGAAGTGATCGACTCAGGAACTGCAGCAAGATGTACCATCTTGCTGAAACGATTTACAAACACAAGAACACCATTATGCTTGTGAGTGTCTTCAGGGAACCCGAAGCCAAAGCTCATGAAAACGGACTCAGAACACTCTGCCGGGACCGGCAGAGGTGCAATGGTGCACGGTATGAAGGTCTAGGCTTCACCCGCTGACAGACCTCGCAAGAAAAAAAGTACTTGCGTACAAACTGATACTGGTGGAGCCAGTCGAAGTCATGACTGACCGTGAGGTAAGTCTTCTCGCGGCCACAATACCCAGCTGTTGGCGCGTCGTGACATTCGAACATGATGCGCAAGCGCAAATCATCATTATCGAGTGCGACAACACGAGGCGTGTCGTCTGCAACTGATGTGTAGTACAGCAACCCGTTGTAAATCGTATATCGATTCAATAAGGAACGGTATGAAGCCGTTAAATCTGACAAGGATTTCCAGGATGGATTTGTTAGGTGATCCATCAAGCGTAGGGTATCCTTATCTCCTATGTATTGCTTCCGCACGTCGGCGAGTAACGTCGATGTCTGTACACGAACTGAGAGCGCCGCAACAGTAGGCAAGATCTCACTGTTGACGTGTGTAGTCGGCTCGAAATCGGGCCGACGTGATAGCGCATCAGCGACGATGTTAAGTCGTTATGGTTTTTACTCCACGGAGAAGTTGTACTCCGCGAAGAAAGACATCCACCTCGCCATTCTATACGAGAGTTTGTTTTACGGCCGTGCGTAGTGAAACATGATCCGTATATACGATGAACGGTTATCTCCCAGGAGATAGACGCGAAACATAGCCAGCGCATATTTCTTGGCAAGTAGTTCCTTGTCATGCACGGGGTAATTACGCTCAGCTGCTTGCAGCTGACTCGATTGATAGCAGATGACACCTCTGCACCATCTGTGTCAAATTTCATCAACGCAAATCCTATCGCAAAATCGCTGGCGTCACAGACCACGTGAAATGGTCTGTCATGATCTGCAATCGCCAGTATGGGCGATCGCGTCAAGCTCTGCTTGATACCTTCAAAGGAACGCTGACAGTCAGCGTTCCATGACCCCTTGACATTTTTCTTGAGTAAACAAGAAAGATGCACAGTCATCTCGGCGTAGTTTCGCAAGGACTGTGCAAGTACGCCGCTAGGCCATGAAACTTACGAAGTCCCTTGACATCGACTGGCACTGGCCAGTCGGTGATCGCCTTGATCTTCTCGAAATCAGTGCCTACGCCGTGTTTACCCACGGTGCACCCAAGAAGCGGTATTTTGCTAGCCACTAATATACACTTCTTGAGGTTGGCGTACAACTTATGCTTGCCCATAAGTTGAACTACCTGACGAACGTGTGCTCTGTGGACTTCAACGTCCGTCTCTCCGTCCATAGCCCGGCTATGAACGAACACATCGTCAAAGTAACTCGGCGCTAAATCCCGCACTGGTGTCAACCAGAGTTACACATCTGCTAAATGTTGAAGGGGCAATACTCAGCCCTTCTAGCCTCACTAGCCACTCCCGCAGCATGCCGCTCGGGGTTCTCACTGCTGTGTACGGGATGTCCCGTTCACGCATGAGGATCTGATAGAAGCCATCCATCCTATCTATGGACGAGAAGATGGTTATCTTTGACATACCATCAATGATCACGTACTTCCTTGATATCGGCGTCTGAGCCGGTACCGTTGCAGCATTCAACTTGTTGAATGCGTGCACTATCCGCAATTCTCATGTGGCCTTTCGCACACACAAAGGTCTCAGAGCTGTGATGGGATGTTGATTCCCTCACAAGACCCGTTGCCAAGCGATCGGTAAAGAACACATCGATCGCTAGTACTTGTTCGCGAGTCAGTGGACACTACTTCATGACTCAGTACTTCGAGCCCGGTTTGAGCTCGATCTCATGGCGAGTGCCTTTGTCCTTAGGCAACTCGCAAGGTACGGATTCAGGGAATACATCCTTAAATTCGATCAAATCCTTATACAAAGGATTTGCCTGAAGCGACTTCCAAGGTTAATATTCATACCTTTCAATCCGAGGCTTCTCATCGATGACACTTCATCCATCGATGAGCTACTGATAACTCGTTTGTTCTCAGTAAACACCATTTCCGACCTAATTTCATTGACGTACGCGTCCTCCGCGAAGAGTATAGTGACCTGCTAGACTTTGCCACCACGCAGATCACATAGGAACCTTTTTTTATCCAACGCTGGCAATTGAGTTATCTCCGAAGTTAACTTCGGGCGGCACAATCAGATCAAGCGTATAAGCGCTTACACCTGATCCGTCATTGACCAAGACATTCAATGTCGCGGTTAAATTTCTGGGACGTCACATTCGCAGGATGCTGGAAACTATCTCCCTCATAATGAACCACTTGAGTAAAGTCTTCCTCAAGTACGTGGGGGATCTTTTACTCCACGTCTTCTGACAGTGGGGCGCATCCCCCAGTCAGGTAACGATCGTCTGCGGTCGACTTCCTAGTCGACGTATGACCTCCGTGTTGCCGATCACCGGCAAGTGGTATCTTCTTTCTCGGAAGCTGACTTCCCGGCATGCACACATGTCCCGGTCCATTCGACTTTGAGTGGTGAACCTTCGGCGCCACCTGTGAAATTGCACGGTCGCCGGGAGCTTTTTCCACAGTGTAGTGATCATCTACACTGCGGCATTGTACAGTCGTGCTGACGACCGTACCGCAAGTGAGGCCATCGCACTCACTTGCAGTGCGCACACACGATTGTGGACATTACAAGACGTTCATCAGATATTCATCTGATAAGCAAGTGGCAGAAATTATTAATGATCAATGCTGCCAGCTCACCCTTGGCTCCTATCTCCTAATCCAAGGCAGTCCTAGGATGACGTCGAGATTTTCATCTAGGTCAAGTACGATGAAGTCATCATCGTGCTGTTCGTATTCTAACGTATAGTTGATTCCGACTACACGTTTCTACACAGATATCATTGCGCCTGTCGCTAGGCGTACAGTCATTCTTGTTGGAGAGATCTCCCGCTCCACGAAGTTGATGCTTCCAGCCTCTAGTAACTGGCGACGAACAACGTTGTTCGACGCCCCACAGCCAACTAGGGTGCGAAGTGACAAGTCCTTTGTCACTTCCAATGTCAAGGTGATGAGGTTCACTTCACTATTAGGTCCAGAGACACACAGTGGCTGTATGTCGGGAGCAACCTTTGCCAAGAGATTTGCAAATTCTCTTGATGTTGCAGGATCCGTAAGGCGCTCCGCCCCTACTGACCCCGTCCATTTTTTGATGGTCCGCTTCGCTGTCGCGGCTTTGAAAAAGTGTCGGACCCTCATCCTCCAGTTCTCCTGGCTGGTCGACGGGTACTGCGCTCAGTACTGCGAAGTTCTGAGAGGGGGATACTGCATTTGTATGCGGTAGTGTACCATCTTGTGACATCTATGGCATCTCAGCAATCGCTTGTCGCTCGCAGGGCGAGGTATCTAACCCTCGACATGAGAGAGGTCCATTGATTTTGGAAATCCGACCGCTGATCGTCTCTGTGGACGATAGGAGGTCAGCGTAGCATGGACCTGTCTCACACAAAAGTATTTCTGCTCCGCAGCATAAATTGCTTCTGAGAGCGTCTCCAGCTCTCCTCGGAACAGGTGGTCCCTGACGGGACCATCTGCAAGTCTTTGAATGAATATTGTGATCTTCACAAATTCACTCACAAGTTTCACTACCATGCAACTTGTAAGGTAACGTCCATGTAAGGCGTAAGCGTGAATCTTACGCTTATCCTGTTTGAGTTGCAGGAGCTCTGGTGAAGTCCTGAACTCTGCCCTGGGCGGCTCAGAAGTTTCGCTGATCAGGGTATTGAAGATCCTTAACGACTTCAACACGTTTGGGTCGTGAAATATGAGATTCAGGGACCAATTCCTGGCGTCCCCTGCCAAGTAAGACTGATCGAATGCAATTTGCATAGCTCATCGTCGATGCGAAAAACCTTGATTGCACTGTCTACCTCGACGAACCATCTCAACAGGGAGTCTTCCTCGACTCCCCGTACTTGGAGATCTCTATCTTAAGCCTCCCGTCAACGCTCTCGCGTCGACTCCGCAAACTGAGACTGTTGTTGTCTCAGCATTTCAGCCCACTGATGATATTGTTGTCGCAATAATGTAAACTCCGCTCGAGGATCATCAAGTTCTCGTTGCAAGAACTTGCTGACAACGGAATGCTGATGGTCCCTATCTATTGATGATAGCATGGCCCAGATAGTTTCTTTGCCAACGGTCAAACTCGTTCGTTCGATCGCACTTAAGACGATATCGCTCAAATAGGAGTAGCTCTCACGGGTTCCGTGAAAGCTGTCGCCTTCTACATCGCCCAACATGTTAATGTATGGCGATGTGAGTGTAGTCCTTGGACGAACTACAAAGAGCTACCAGGTGCAACGGGCACCGACAACAACGTAATTGCCTACCAGTACGGAGTTAACTTTTACTGACAACAGTGATAGTCAGTGCCCCGCTAAATGTAAAACTACACAGAGGAAGATAAACGACTAAGGTGAAGACTCTAGTTGTAGAAGATGTAAAACTTATATTTCATGAAATTAAGTCCTGTAACTCTTGTTTCGCTATTCGACCTGACTCAATTATATTAATATAACTAAACGCATGATGACGTCTACTCACCACCCATTGCGCGCGTTTAGCAGCGATTGGTGGGTTGCTATAATCACAATATCAATCAATAAACAGACCTTTGGATCATTTTAACAATATCACTATACTTAGTGATATTGTTGAAAGACCATTCAGCGTAATATTCTTTATCACCATTTCTCACACATGGTAATTTCATGTTACGGGTTAACCCGTTACAGAACGGGCCAATGCGACTTAAATTTCGTTG
This sequence comes from Hyaloperonospora brassicae, assembly GCA_947650285.1. NCBI lineage: Eukaryota > Oomycota > Peronosporomycetes > Peronosporales > Peronosporaceae > Hyaloperonospora > Hyaloperonospora brassicae. The sequence goes on from CANTFL010000144.1 coordinate 29,556, forward strand.
TCCACGATGCGACGAGCACTTATGGCGTCGTCCAACGCGACGAATCATCTTAGCAGGGATTCTTTTTCGACTCCCTTGTGCTTCGGGATGCCTATTTCAAGCTTTCGGGTCGACGCACGTGTGTCAGCCCGCCCAAAGCAGCTTTGAAATGCTGCTATCTTAACAATTCTGTCTGTTAAGGTCCTTGCTGGTGAATCAAAGATGATATCCCATTCTTCAGCAAGTTTATTGTGGATGAACTTGCTGATATGATATCTTGCCAGTCTCTGTCTAGAGCCTCCTACTTGTCACTAATGGCGATGTATGTTAGAATACGCTCTCTCTGACAGGTCAAAAGTTCCTGCAGTTCAAGTGCAATACCTGTTGCAGGTAAGTCCGACCTCACCTAATTGGCTAATTATGTGACAGGTTGACACATGGGAAAAATTGAGACGGACGCCATCTGACAGGTCGATACATGGGACGAATCGAGACGGATACCATGTGACAGGTTTACACATGGGATAGGGATAGACGGACATCATGTGCAACTTGACATGGTCTGGTTGCATTTCCGTTTGGCTTTATGCGTACCGTAGTGTTGACAAAGGGAGTAGTTAGCACTACATATATTTTACTTTCACTTTCCTCTCCGTTCGCACAAGTGCAACTGTAACATATACTTTTAACAATGTCGATAAGGGAAGAACCCATTCGTTCAATTGCAGTACATTCGAGATCACATAAATGGGGATAGCCTTCACGGGCGTGAGCGATATTTCTTCCTCATCTAGCATGTACATGTTGGATGAAACGACCGTGGTCGCGGGGATGGACTACAAAGTGCTACGCGGTTCAATAGAGCGAACTTCTTACCAGATAAGTCGTTCGACCTTATTTCGATACGTTATAACGGTGTGCGTTCCCAAAACCTCACGTACACCGTACGTGCAGTGAAAGTGTATAATATGAGCAAGAGTTACTCAGAATGAGTGAAAGATAGACCTGTATGTAATATAGTTAACTTTCCTGATTACCTCAGTTGATCTTACTTTAACTGTATTAGACCAAAAAACACCAAAATGTAGCATCTCGCTTACCACCAACGGCGCGCGTCTAGCAGAGATTGGTGGTTTAGTTGGTCGGCATCATGACGTTTATCAATCAGTAGTGGAGCGCTACTGATTATAATCTGTAGAGGTAAATTTCTATCGATACTGACTCGCAAGAGTAGTATTGTTCAATATTACCACTTAAGATAATGTTTACGTCAAAATATATTCGTGCCAACGACATGTGAAATACTCACACCGTTACGCTTTTGATGAATTGTGGTAGTGCTTTCTCGGCGATCACATTGAGATTATTGACTTCAGCATTGCACATAATCGAATATTGTCCTTAGCTGAAAATATCACAGTTTCAACATTGAAAACAAAACCCACTTTTCCGATGGTCAAGACGCCCGTCGATATTCGCCAGCTCGGCGTCGCTTTTGGCGCTGGCGTAGCTGCTGCAATCGTCGCGCAATGCGCATACCGAGTCGTGCTCAAGCGCCGTCGACACGCCATTGATCGTGCGTCAACGTCGATCGCAAGAGAGTTTTCTGGAACCGATGCCGCTGCGCAGGAACTGCTAGCGGAGCAGATGTCCCGCGTCGCCTCTTTCTTTGGCCCTGAAAGCTTTGACAAGGTCAAAGACGCGTTTGTTGTGGTCGTGGGTCTAGGCGGCGTGGGTTCTCATGCTGCGCATATGTTGGCACGCTCGGGCGTTGGCAAGTTGCGACTCATCGACTTTGATAACGTGACGCTGTCGTCGCTGAATCGCCACGCAGTGGCTACACGAGCTGACGTGGGGCTGTCCAAAGCAGCGGTGATGAAGCGCCATCTACTCGAGATCGTGCCAGATTGTGAAGTCGAAGAGATGGCGGTCATGTTTGAGGCGAATTCGGCTGAGGAGCTGCTGGAAGGTGGCAGACTGAACAAACGCTGCAACGGTTTTTCTCGTGTCAACGACCTGAACAAAGACTGATAAGTTTATGCTGAGCAGGCGACATCACGTACGTGCTGGACTGCATTGATGACGTCAAGACGAAGTGTGCACTACTAGAGGCGGTAACGCGGAAGAAGCTGAAGGTGATTACAGCGACAGGAGCTGGTGCCAAGGCCGACCCGACGCGTCTGCAGATTGGATCGCTCAAGGACGCTGTCCGTACGTAGAGCGAGGTTGTGAGTCATCGGACAGGAGGACCAATGTCTCATGTCGCTGTTTTGCTTTCTTGGGTTGTCTGATGCTGTGTCGTAGGAGACCCACTTGCTACGAAGATCCGATACTTTCTAAAGAAAAAGGGCGTCTCGTCATCCGAGATTACGACCGTCTTCTCGAGTGAGAAGAGTTTGTGCAAACTGCTGCCTCTGAATGCAGAGCAGGCGCAAAGTCCTGAAGAGTTTGGTAACGTGGAGAACTTTCGCATTCGTGTGATTCCCGTGTTGGGAACAATGCCAGCTCTTTTTGGACAGTCAATGGCGGCCTACGTGCTCTGTGACCTTGCTGGAAAGAAGATCAACCCCGAAGCAACGGCGCGGCTATCGCGTGACCAGAGGAACAAATTGTACCAGAAGCTACAGCAGCGTGAGCACGTGCTGTTCCACGAGGGCCACAAGATCGAGTTGCAGAAGGACGACATTGAGTTCATTTACCAGGAAATATGGCGAGGCTGCAGCTCGGTTGGTGGAGCGAGGAACGGCGGCCACGATCGTCTGTACTTGTCTCGGTGGCGTGCGGACCGACCGCTGCACCCGGACAATGTGGTGTACCTGACGACGAGGGAGCTCGCTATCTTAGACAAGGACGGCGTCCAAGGCTTTGACCCTGCTATTGTTGCCCGCGTTGATGCGCGGCTCCGCCAGTTTGGCAGCTGGGCTGTGTTGTAGCAGTTGAGCAGTAGAAGGTTGATGCTATTAGACGTAGAGTGAAGTCCACGACGATAGGGCGTCGGGAATGTGCATGCTGAGACCGTCGCTAGAAGCGAATGAAAAAGACGGTCGAAACCTGGAAATCTGACATTCTGTACCGTCAAGTAGGGACACCCTGCGCCAAAACACTTGGATGTTGTATGCGCCCAGCCGTTATCGTGCACCAGTTGCTGTACAGAAGATCAAATTCACTCGTCTCATGGCTCAGCGACTTACCCGCGAGTCGTTCCCGCAGTGGATTCACGGCCTCGATGCGTTCCTTTTCGACTGCGATGGAGGTACAATAAAGTAGAGAACGAACGTATTGTACCGCATAATGGGCCGAGACCCACACATGGTTTGGTGCACTCACGACGTGACTATGCGGGACAGTTTTGTGGCGTGGAAATGCTCCGATTGACGGTGCGGCGACTATGATTCGACTTTTGCGACAGCTCCAGAAGCGCATCGTCTTTGTAGTACGTTACACACTAAAGAGCTGAACTGGAAGAGTCAGACGTAGTCGCTAGCGGTGGTAGTGGTGATGGGGCCATTTTACGGCATTGATTACTACTTACCATCTTTTCGTGTGTTGGAATGCCGTGTAGACCAACAATGCCACGAACAGTCGAGCGACTTACGTGAAAAAACTCGGTATGGATGGATGTATCTCCATTGTATCTGTCGATGCACTCGTTGAGATTCGACTGTCTCGAAGAGTTCTGGTCCTTTTCTCACCCTGGACGTGGACGTGGTGGTGTATGGGTGCGACTGGTCATGTGCGACAGCATCGCAGGGCATTCCTGCTGTCGAGGCCGATATTGTCACGTAAATCATGTAGCACGCGACTACTCTAGAGCGCTGGTTCTCAACTGATCGGACGCGGACTCGTGCTTTGTTTCGTGTGCGTCTACTCTTTTAGTTCTGCATGGGCTACCGTGCAGTACATGAAGCAACGCAAGATCGAAGGCAAGGTCTACGTGGTGGGTGAGGCGGGTCTCCAGACGGAGCTCGAGATGGGAGGGTATCAGGTCAGCGGCATGGAGCACAGCGACATCAAGGGGCTTCCGCACGTGCCGGATATCGACATGGAAACAAAAGCTGTTGTCTGTGGACTCGACCGGTATGGAAGTAGTACACAGAGGAGATTGTGGCTCTGATGTATGAAGTAAAGCTCATGTCAGTAACGTTGTGCGGTTGTCTGCACAGGTACCTTTCGTACTACAAGATGGCGCATGCTACAGCGTGTGTTCGTCAGATTCCGGGCTGCCACTTCATTGCCACCAACCCGTGCGTTCGTGTCGTCCTCCTATACTACTTGTTGGATGTCCACCTCAGTGATGATGTACGCTTTACGTTCCGAGCAGGGACTCGACGTACCCAACGGATGGCGCCGTTGTTCCTGGCGGTGGCTCTCTGGTCCACATGCTGGAGTGCGCTATTGGCCAGTACGTACACCCTTCCACCTCGCTGGAAGTACTCAGGTGCTTATCTTGTGGCGTTTGCTGTGCAATCCAGTCCTCCTGAGGCAGTGTGTGGCAAACCGTCGCAGGACCTGCTCCAGACCATCGTTGCCACTTACAAGCTGGATCCTTCACGCACGTGCATGGTGCGCTTTTTGTGCTCGCTGCATCTCGTGTAACGAGTAGGGCTCTGTCTGACACGTGACACTTGCTTCTTCCTGTCTTGTGCTCGTGGTGGTGCCATTTAGGTGGGTGACCGTCTTTCGACGGACATTGAGTTTGGCAACGCCGGTGGTCTGCACACGCTATTGGTGCTGACTGGCATCACGCACGAATCTGAACTAGGCAGCATTGCGAATGCTGTCCACGTGCCTGATCACTACGTCGACTCCGTGGACGTGATCAACCAGCTCCACACTGAAACGAGCATGTAGCATTTCCAGCTACACGATGCGTTCTGGCGATGTAGCTGCTTGGCCTGTCCATGCATGATGTCCACCATGTAAATCGGCCCATTCGGTCCAATTGAAGCACCGAGAACACCATTAGTCGGTCGTGCCTGCGCTGAATAAACACGGGCTTGCAACAACACGAGCGATATCTTACATTATTGACATTGACTAATTGGAGGTGTTGGCTTATAGCGATGGCGAGACACCGCCCCGAGTTTTCAGCTTAAGCCGTGGAATCGATCCGTTGCTGCCACTGTTCACAAACGCGTCGAACATTGAGAAACTGCCAACGCCCGCAGCGACACCAGCACCGCCTGCAAATCGGTTTGGCACACCAAAATGGTTTGCATTGGAAGCCCTCTTTGGTCCAACGGGAGCTGAGTTCATGCGACGCGCCCCTTCATTTCTTGTTGACGCATTACGTGCGCTTGCAGTGCGTGGGCCTGGTGATACAGCTTTCGGCTTCATGAGAACTGATGGACCTACTGGTGACATGAGAGGGGTGGGAGTCCGCAGCAGTCGTGGCATTGGTGACTTGGCCAAACGTTTCGTGATCTCAAGAAACTGCAGCTTCTTCGTGGGGGTCACATCCACTTGCTTCGCTTCCCGCTGTCGTTTCCGCGTCGGTGCACGCAGGTTTTCGGGCGAGTCATTGTCGCTCATCAGTCCGCTGCTGTTCAGACTAATGTTCAAATCTTCTTCGGCAATTATTTGATCTGATCGAGGCACGTCCGCGTCTGCTGTATCATCCGACAACGCTTCTCCCATTTCCGCCTGCTTCTTCGCTGCCAGCGACTTTGCCGCTCCTTGCTTTTGTGCGTTCTTCATGTTTTTCCCCAAAACTTTCGGTGTGCTTATATCTTGTCTCTTGCTCATTTGAGCGAGAAGCTCAGCGTTTGCTAGCCGATCCTTGATCGACATCATCTCCGTTTTACCAGCGGTCTTCCTCTTTTGTAGCGGACCGACCACACACTCCTCGACCTCAGCTACTAGTGGTGCATTCTTTGACTTCGAATTGGTCACACGATCTCGCACAACCTTGCCGTTTCCAATCGTCGTTTTGCGTACAGACCCGGCAGTAGTCTCAACACTTGCTGCACCCTTCTCGGGGATGGCAGCGATCGCAATCTTTGTTGCGGCCGTTCTCGCCGAATCATCTCCCGGTTCAGTACAGTTTGCTTTTTGGCGATCCTTTGCAACCTCTTTTCTGCGTTTCAAACGCTTTTTAACAGGCACCACTGGCGGCGCGGGCACCGGTTCAGCCTCGGGCTCGCCATCCTCATCGTCCTGTTCATCCCGAGCAGCTGCGTCCACTTCAGCCTGCCGCTTTGCTTCTGCCTTTGTAAAGTTGAAGTCCAGTGGTGGACTTCGTTTCTTCTTCATCACCTTTTTCTGAGCTGTTGGTACCTTCGTCTTCATCGGCAATGGTGGTTCTGCAACGTCTTGGACGCCCGGCAAGATCAAACTCATTGTGGATGGCTCATTATCGACATCCGAGTCACTGCTATCTTTGAGCATCGATAACAGATTCAGCAGACCGTTGTCAGGGAGCTCTGGCGGTGGACTATCGTACGCACTGACTGCACTCGTGGTCTTCTTTTCCTTCTCAGTGACAACCTCTTCATCGTCTGGTCTTGTCACTCGTACACGAACTGGTGCGATTCTCTTTCCTTTCGTCTTTTGATGCTCTTGCTTTTCCTGCGTCGCCCCACTCGTTAGCCCCTTCAAATTTGTTCTGCTCTTTTCCTTGCTCTTCTTCGTCAATTTTAACGCACTTTCGTCCGTCTGCGTGCCGCGCCCTGTCACTTTCTTCTTCCTTTCCACTTTTGCTCGCTCTTTTTCCCATTTACAACGCAGGGCCTCCTCACGCGCACGTTCAGCTTTCTCACGTGCCTCTTCTTGCTTCCTCTTCTTCTCTTCCTTGTGCTTCTTTTTTCTCTCCTTCTTCTCGCACTCAAGTCGACGTAATTGACAATTGTACTGTAATTCCTCTCGCTCCATCTTTTCCGTCAGAAGGAAATGCTGCCACGTTTTCTCAAGCCGCTGACACCGCAACTCAACCACTTCCCACTACACCACAGAAAGAAAGTATCCAAAGCGTCGAGTGTCATACAAAGTCACGTAAAAGCATCAAGAAAGGAGATCGAAGGACGCACTTGTAGGTCGTACGCCTCCAACAGGAGCTCTTCCGGGTGCACTCGGCCGCGCACGTCGTCGTCCGTCGTCGTCGTCGTCGTCGTCGTCGTCATTAGCATTGAGCTCTCATGAGACTTCATACGACTGGACCCAGCAAAATCAATATTTAGAGTGACGCACACCACACGACACGGTACCCGGTACACTCATACCGAGTCCACCCACTGCAGTACCGGTAGGTTTTTCTCGTTTAGAAATTGTTTGATCGATCGGTCGGTATCGATCGGATACAAGAGCGATGCCCCGCGCGCGATCATTTCTAAAAAAAGAGAGTCAGTCGTCGATCCTTTCGAGCACCATGACCGCAGGGGGCGACGCGCAGCTGTTTCGCTTGGCCAGCGGCATCTCGTGCCACGCGTGGAACAGAGACCGCAGCAAGTTGGCCATCTGTCCCAACTCGAACGAGATCTGGATCTACTCGAACTGCCACGCGCTGGACCCGTCCCAGTGGCGCAAAGAGGCCGTGCTTACGGAACATGATATGCTTGTCTGTGGTCTGGACTGGTCACCCGTGCACGACCAGCTGGTCTCGTGCTCGCACGACCGCGGTGCTTTTGTGTGGAAGTATGAAGCTGCGTACCGGCAGTGGAAGCCGCTGCTCGTAGTGCTACGTGTGACGCGCGCAGCTACGAACGTCAAGTGGAGCCCAGACGGTAGATCAAGGGATTGATATGTTGATTTACTGAGCGAGAAAGAGAGAGAGAGAGAGAGAAAGAAGAGTGGTGCAATGAGGCGATGCTGATAATGTTTTTGGTTTTTGTGTGCGGATGTATAGGCAAGAAGTTTGCAGTGAGCAGTGGTGCCAAGTGCGTCTCCGTGTGTTACTACCAGGAAGCAGAGAATTGGTGGGTGAGCAAGATCATCAAGCGTCACAAGTCCACGTACGTAGAAACAAACGGGAGACTGGTAACAGAGCTTGTGCAAAAGCTTGGCCAAAATAGTCACCTCACGTGTCGTGAGTGTGTAGGGTGACGGACGTGGACTGGCACCCGAATAGCCAGCTACTGGTGACTGCAAGCACGGATCTCAAGTGTCGCGTGTTCTCGGCGCACGTGAATGACGTGGACGGACCACCTGACGCAGGTCCGTTTGAAGCTTTGCCGCCTTTTGGTGAGCCGCTGGCGGAGTTCGACAATGCTAGCGCGTGGGTGAATGCCGTGGCGTGGTCTCCGAAAGGCGACTGCTTGGCGTTTGCTAGCCAGGGGTCATCCATCCACATTGTGCACTTTGGTGCGCCCGGCGAGTATCCGACGATTCAGGTACTGTTCGAGAGGGAGGGAGACGTGGATCGTCGCTTGGTGTTCACTTGATGTTTCTGCGCTATCTGTGCCGTGTGGTGCACGTGAAAATGCATGATTAGTCGATTCGGTTCTCGCACCTGCCGCTGATGCGGATCACGTTTCTGTCGAACTCCGCCATTGTCGGCGTGGGCTACGATTTCAATCCGATGCTGTTTTCTAAAGATGGCAGCAACTTTTGGTACGAAGTCTGCTTTCCGTAGCGCAGTAGTGCTTGGCATGATGAAGTGATACATTTTTGGTTAATGCAGGTCGTTTTCTGAGTTCGTGGACAAAAAGCCGACTGAGGCTGCTGTGAAGAGAAACTTGGGCGGTTTTAGTGCAGGCACGCTCGAGTCATATGTGATACTGCAACGATATCGTGCTGACTCTGCAGTGTGCACGTGTGTCGAATTCAGCCCGGAGCTTATTTGAAAGCAAAGTCACGCGTGGACAGTCGTCCGATGCTACTCAACACGATAAGAATATGTTGTGGATGTACGTTGATGTGTCTGATCACGAGTAGAGCCTCGATTTGTTTGGGCGAGTTGCTGATGACTCGATTGTTGACTGCAGGAAACACGAGAGCAACATTACGTGTATCCAGCCTTACGCCCGGTCCGCCTCTGGTGGTGTGACGGAATTTTCCACTTCAGGTATGTACCATGCTCAGGCGCTTCTGGTGCTCGTGGTGGCTCTGATTGTTTTTGCTTTTGGTTAGCGCTTGACGGCCGCGTGGTTCTCTGGAAACTGGGGAGTCTACGCGTGGAAATGAGTAAGCTGCATCTGTAAACAGACATGGTTTTGCCGTCGCTGACGAAGTGAACCCACGCAAGATACTCGCAGTCAAGCGGAAGATAAGAGCACTCGCGGTGGCACCTTGACGATACACTCGCAGAATTGAGCTTCAGTGCCAGAATGAACACGGTGTTGGAAGGGAAGTCTTTCACCTTGCTGGCGATTGATTTGTCACACTCGTCCCCTCCACTTATTGGCCTCCACTATTTGTGTTGTGACGAAAGCTATTCGTAAACTCGCTTCAGCCGTTTATACTCTTGGCGATACTGGTTCTCAACGACCGATGCATGGCGGAAGTCTTTCCATTCGGGGAACTCCGTGAGCAGCACCGTCGGATCGTAAGACAACAGCAGCTGGATGCCCTGACTTACGTCATTCAACGTACGTGCGAGATCGATGTGGTCCGGGTTCAGGTACGTCCGCTGAAGCTCGAGCAGCTCGTAACTGCTGCGCAGGAACAGAATCGAGTACTCACAAAGTCGCTCAGACTTCGTGCGCAGAAGCAGATCACACGAGTCCGCTACCAACTTGTGGATGCGCATAAATACCAGGTGATCATGAGCTGCAATTTCCAGCGCGTCTGAGAGTGCCTCCAGCGCTACCGATAACGCAGCAGCAGCACTTTTCGGCTTCGCTCGAATCACCTCCTCTGCAGCAGCTAGCACCTTTTCCAAGTCTTGCATGCACGGCTTCGTGCCACCACTGCCACGAGCAGCACTGGATGGTGGGGGCAATACGCTATCCCCTCGCTTGCAGAGCTCACACTTGCATTCAAAGCCAAATTGCTCCCAAAGGTTCTTCAGTCTGTTGTCGCGACTCTGTTCGCGCGGATATAGATAAGAAATCGTAAGCTGCTCTCCCTTGGCAATGGGTCGTGCCACCCGCACCTCCGACACGGCACCTTTCGGTCCCAGACCTTCGGGCGTAAACTTGACACAGTTCGGGTTACACTCGTGATTGAACATAGCACTGTACAGGAAGATACCGCTGTCGAAGGCGTTGCACTGCATAGCCAGTACATTCTGCAGCACTTGGTCGCGCGAGAGTGCTAAGGAATCAAAGTTCAAGCACAACGCGTCCACTTGCAAGCCGTACTTCTCCCTTGCTGCAGCGAGCAGTTCTTCCGGCAGCTCGCTGAGATCTTCAGGGTACAAATTGCTCAAACGGTCCATAATGTCGGCATGATCAGGCCGCACCAGCACGGACTCCATCGTGGCCAGAAAGAACTCGGGGTCTGATGCATCCACGTCGCGCGGCCAGGGCACGTACACCTGCTCCACGAGCACTTGTGTACCCGGATCCAAATCCCTCAATGCCACGTATCCGCGTGATCCACCGACACTGTCAAAGCTCGTGACCAGATCAATGGGCCCGACTGCCAACGGCTTGACATCGTCCCAGGTCTCGTACAAACTGCGTGGGACTGGAGCTGCTGCTTCCTGCTCATCTCTCGTGGCGACCGCCGGCCTGGATTCAGCACGCGTATTAACGTGCACTTCTGTGGGAGGTGCCACCAGCGGCGGCGTTGCTGTCTCATCGTCACTGCTGTCGTCGTCAAAGAGCCCAAAGGCTGCCTGGACCGACACACTCGGCTGGCTCGTCATGCCACCAATGAGTGTTTATGTAGCGCACACCACATTCACGCAAATGATTGTCGCAAGGGCCAATACCGACACCTCGTTTTTGTGGCGCTTGCGGCACCCACATCTCGACGCGCCCGCGGTACTACCGGACCAATCTATGGTCGAGGACTGGAGCGTCGCCGTTGCTGGCCGCAAGCACGAGCGCACACCACTTCCGTCGTCGCCGACGCACAAAGCGCAGCTCCCTCTATCGTCTGTGGTCGTCGGGCCAGATCCCTCGCGTTTGCCGCATGGCGGAGGAGACCCCCTGTCGCACGCACACCCCCACCCCTACTTGCAGCAGAGTGATGGTCTGCCGCGCGCAACGTCCGGGTTGCCTCTAGGTCGACGCATGCGGTTGACGTTGGGCCAGAAGCGCGAGGTCGTGGACCTCGCAGCGAGCAAGAAGTTCACGCACCGCGAACTGGCCGAGAAGTTCCGCGTCGGGCGCACGACCATTACGAACATTTGCCGCCAAGAAGATCTGATCCGCACGGAGACCGACTCGGCCGATGCGGCCAAGAAGAAGCGCAAGACGACCAAGTGCACGTACGACTTGCGCGTGCTGGACGAGTGCCTGCACAAGTGGCGGATGGAAGTCAAGGTCTCGAGTCCCGAGAGCAAGCTCACGGGCACGGTCTTGCAGCAAAAGGCCATGGAACTAGCGTGCAAGATTGTCCACGAGCCGTACGCTGATCTGCCGGACAAGGTGAAGCAAGCGCTGCAGCGCTTTACTGGCTCGAACGGCTGGTTGGATGGCTACCGGACGAGGTTTGGCTCGTTCAGCAGCAAACAAGGACAGGGCGACGGCGAGCCAAGTGTGATCAAGAGCGTTGACGTTCAGACGAGGCTACGGGAATTGCACCACAGTTTCAGCCACGTTAAGCTCGACGAGATGTGGACGGGCACGGAGTTTGCCGTGATGTACAAACCTCCGGTACCGGATGGAAGTGGACCGACCGATGCAAATCATGGAAGGTACACCGTGTCGCTCTTTATAAGTGCCGCAGGAGAGAAGTTTAACATGCAGGTGATTGGTGTCGATCGGCATCCAGTGCTATTGGAAGGAATCGATACGAAAGAGATGTACGATATTCAGTACGACTACTCCAAGACAGGATGGCAAGTCGCACAGACGATGGTGAGCATGCTCAAGTCCCTCAATGCACTTGCTCGTGAACGAAAACGCACGTTCCGAGTGGTGCTCGACTCGGCCGTGCCACATGTGAAGGCTGCCATGATATTGGATTCGCAAGGTGATCAGCGCACGTTCTTTGTGTACGATCATCTTCAGATTTACTTTTTGCCGCCGAATTTCAAGTCCGTGCGGTTCCATCCGTGCCACCTTGGTGTGATCCAAGCGTTTAAGGCGCGCTTCCGCAGCGAGATGCTCGAGTCGTTGTTCAGCAGTTATCGCCAGAGTGTAATTCGACAAGACCCACGTGGCTTCCACCCGCAACGACACTTGTACACGCGCAACGTTTTTCATTGGCTTTACGTGGCGCTTCATAGCCTTGACACGCAGCTTATTCAGAGCTGCTGGGTTCACAGCGGCCTGCTGCCTACGCATGTGATTGCATCACTTAACTTGCGTGCCATTTTGAAAAGTAATGACTCGACTCGATCGTCCGTGAATGTGATTCCAAGCGCATCCAGTAGCAGCGGTAGCGACAGTGCCAGTGCAAACTCGGAAACAAGTGGAGTGAGTAGCGCGACTTTTAACGATGGTGCTGTGTCGACCGCTGTTGCTACTCAAGGAGGTTTACCGTCTCCAGCACAGTTGTACGGTGACCTGCAGCAGCAGCTGACAACTATCGCCCGGCTTGCTCCTGACTTTCTATGCTGGATTGGCGTGTCTGATCCTAGCAATGCGCAGGCATACGCAGAGATTGACGGCAACGCTTCGGTCACTGATTCAGGCATCGACGAGGTCCAGATCATCCGCAGCGTGTTACAAAAGCACGGGTACTTGTTCACTAAGAAGCTCGATGATGAGAGTCGTACAGAGGGGGCGCACGAAAGTTTTGCCGACGTAGCTGAGGAGCCGTGCCCGCGTCACGACGAAGTTGTGGCTTCGATAAGTGTTCTAAAGAAGTACCTGCGTCTATCTCGGGACGCAATACCATCGCGCGTTGAAGCAGTTGTGCAACTCAACCAAGTCAAGAGAGCGGTTGACTTTGCTGCCGCCCGTGCAGCAGCTAATCGTGATGTGTGAGCGCAAAGCTGGACGAAGTAAAGTGTGTAAGTATAGTTATATTCTACATGTACTCGGCGTCATGTTGACCGTGTATCGCACCGTCGTCGCCTTTCATCTTACTTGTGCCAGCTGGCGACACGACCTAGTTAGTACACTGTCCGAAGTTTGTACTTGGTGGGGCTTGCTGCTATGCTGGTAGATTCATCGAGCTGTCGATTTGCTTGCGCAGCCATAGGTGGCGGAGATCCCATGGGCAGAAGTCCTACGGAAATAGGAGGTGGTAACTCGTCATCCTCCAGTGGCAGTATTGTGCGTTCAGCAATGGCCTGCTGCTCGATGCGACGTTGACGGCGCGCATAAGCTACAAGAGTACGAAGAGCACTGACTATCCAGTCGCGGTGACTGGAACTCTTGGTCTCCAAGTCCAACGTGCGGTCCCGGAAAACGATCGAGAACGAGAGCGCCTCGAGTGTATTGGTGGATGGATACTTGCGAAACACAGCAGTCTGTCGACCGTTGAGCACTTGCAGAACTTCCGCTAGGTCCACAGCTCTGCTCAGTCCGCCGCGTTTGTGCTGCCACTGTAGTGTTCCGCAGCAGTTACAGTGGAGTCTGGTAGCATGAGCACCGCCGCGCCGTCCATACTTGAGCAGCGGGAAAAACATGTTGATCGCCTGGACCAAGTACGAGCGATGTTTGCCGCCAAAGCGAAACGCCAGCTCGACAATCTTCCACCGAGCACCTTCAATCGTCTCCAGTTCCTCGTCGGTGAACAAATACGTCTTGCGCTTCTTTCTCAAATGCAGCGTCGCTAAAACGCGGGGACAGATTCTCGAAAACGCACTCTTCTTGTGCTTCTTGCCAGGATGCACCTCTTGCGAAACGGACGTGGGGCTAAGAGGCGGGGGTGTCAGCATCAAGGATCCATCGTCGCTAGGAGACGAGATGCCGAGATCATATGCAGACGGGCATGACCCAGCTCTCCCCCGTTTCGGGCTAAGCGCAGACTTGCGGCGGAGTCCATACGATTGAGCCAGCGGCTTGCGCATCTGGTCGGAATCGTCTTTCAGCTCAATCACTAACCGTCGCACGCTCGAGGTGAGCTGGTCCTGGGCGGACAACATTGCATGCTCGGCTGCACAGCCGAGCAGCTGAGTACGTCGTCGCTGCTGTAGCTGGTGCTCAGTAGGACTCAGCTCGTGTGCCAGCTCCAAGGACGTCTTCTCTTGCTCACCGCTGACTCTGCCGTGCTCGCAGCTGTTATCCAGCTCCAGCTCGTCGACGTCCTCAGTGTCGTCGACGCCATCATCGGCCTCCTCGCCACAATCAGCACTCTGATTCAACTGCTTTGCTGCGGTGCTAATCAGCAGAACGTCCGACTCCTCAATGAGACTCTCGCTCTCGATTCGGCCCATCAACTTGCGCACACTCGTTTGAATGTCTGCCTGATCAAAGTGTAGCAGCTCGTCACCGCTCGCACATGCTTCACTTCGTTCCAGGTCGCTATTCTCGTCAAAAGGTGGTGCAACGTCCTCCGCCGCTGAGCGTCGCACCGATCGACGTCCCTTCCCTTCCATGCTCTTCTGCCCATCGATGCTCACCCCGTCCGTCGCTTCTTCCTCCGCTTTTCGAGTCGCCTTGTCTTCCGTATGCTGACCATGCAGTGTCAGCACTGCTGGTGCAAAACTCGCATGCAAAGCGCCAAACTCTCCCATCTGCACTTCGAGCGTCGCCCTCCGCCAGCGCTCCTCGTGACTCGGTGGCCTCACTAGCGTCGCTGCAGCAAGCGGTCGCACTGGGTAAAACTGAAGCCGCTCAATCGACCCGTCCTTGCTCGTTCCGCTGCCGCATGGATTCCACATCGTTATGCTCGACTGCACCGTGGCCGTTGTCCCCGTGCTGCAGCGAGGTGCAGACGGCGCCGTCTCCTTTGTACGACCATCACTGCCGCCATCCTCGTTGTCGTCTTCGTCGTCGTGGTCACCATCGTGCGCCTCCTCCTCGTCGTCTTCATCGTCGTCGTCTTCCTGCACCTTTTCTTCGTAGCAGCAGAGACTTTGGCTGCTACTGCGTGCGTCTTCGAGATTGCTCTGAAACGCACTGCTACGTCGGACCATCGCCGACAGTTTGCTCAGTAGCACGACGCTGGACGAGCGCTGGCGACGGCCCGGCCACGTCTGCATCGACGTCGACTCGAATAAAAAATGAGCTGGAACCCAACGCAACGAAAGAGAAAACCCCACGCGCGGGACGACCCGAGAAAAGCAGAGAAACCGTCCGACCGCTGCACAGGCAATGGCTGCCGCGACGTTTTCTCTGGACAGGACGACGGCTAAGAAGAGACTCAAGAGCGAAGACAGGAGGTCGCTGACTACCGTGGCACCTGACCGGGTGTTTGTTGCGTAGGAGGACGCGCTGGCGTCGGTCGTCCAAATGTGTCGTGCAGTGTCCCCCATCATCCGACTCTGTCAGTCACTCGCCCGCGCAGCGTCGTCCCGACCGCCACCCCGACGCCGTCACTTTTCCTCTGTTGTAGTGGTCGTCGGTGTCCCCTACGGACGCGCGCCTTCGCCCCATGTGCGTGCGCATGTGTGTGTGTGTGTGTGCGCGTGGCCCAACTCGGTCGCTCGCCCGCGTCTCTGCGCGACCCGTTAGCAAATGCTCGTGAAACGGTCGCGCCGTCAAGCGCGTCACTGACCGCAGGGTAAAAACCAGCCAGAGGCGTCGATGATGCTGGCCATAGCCGGGGCCGCGTGCGAGCGCGAGCGCTCATTCGCCACGGGCTCCGATGGCGGCTGTCTCTTCTCTTGTTCCCACTTGAAGCCGAAGCACCGAAGCGAAGACGACAGAAAAGAGCCATCACTGGACTTTCCCGGCCGGATGAGGGATGCAGTCCTTCCGTGCTGCTGGCCTCAACCCGACTGGCCACAGCGTCTGACGAACGAGGTGGACCACATTGATTAAACTGCTAAGTACGAGGATGATCCCGACGAGCGTGCGGGTGGTGCTGCTGCACATGTAGCCATTTGCATCAACATGGTGAGTGGTGGCAAAGTGCCTCGACGCAGCGGACGGACCCGTCGTCCCCAGGGCTCAGTCGCTCGACTGCAGGGCGGGACTGACACGGTCTATCCAAGTTCTCGCTTGCTGGTGTGGCACTCGCGCTTCACCTACGCTGCGTCTCGCCACGCGAGCGTCGTGGAGGGCCACGCCCTCAATCAGCAGCTCGAAGTGTACCTTCCAGCCAAAGCTGGACGAGCTACTGCGCAGTCGCTGCAATGGGAGACTGGTTTTTACTACGAGGTGAACGCGTCCGTGGCTATGTTTCTATCGCCTGCTTTCATCCGCACGTACGTCATGGACGGCGGGGCGGTGTTTATGGTGGCCAAGAACGTGGCAGTGGACGCATCGCAGTCTGCAATGCTGCTACCTCCTGGCCATTTGTTGCTGTTGGTGGATGTGGATACATACCAGCAATTGGGAATCGTGGGTGAAAAGTATGGCAAGGCGGTGCCTGCAAGTGGCAAGACAGCGCATGCAAAGCGGGGACAGAAGTACGTCATTACGCTGGACCTGACGTCGTCGGTGTTTCGTGCTGAAGCAGGAGATGCGGGTCGGTCGGCAGAGCGAGTGCGAAGGGTATTGAGCACAAAACTCAGTCATCTAGACATGTTGCTGTGCGCATACAATCAGCGTGGTTCACCACGCACGATCTTGTTTGGAGATGATGACACGGTGCCACGGGTACGCGTTGAGCTGGATGGCCACACGACGACGTTCAGCGACGTGTTTCTGCCCAAGTTCGATGCGTTTTACAAGGCGCTGAGTGCGAGTGCCGAGCACAGAGATGACCGAATGGACATGTTGCGAACGTCGTTGCAGGAGGCGTATGACTGGTTGGGGCTCGTAGCCTGTCGGTTGACCAATTTGTTGCAGCGAGAAAAGCTGGAAGAGTATGTGTCGACGTTCGCAGGCGTTCCTGGTTCGTTCGAGTGCGAACCGGGCAGTGAGGTCACGACAGTGCGGTGGCGCGGTCTGCTGGCCGCGCCATTTTGCTCAACTATCGTTGAGAAGGTGCAGCTTGCTGTCAAGAATGGGGACTTGCCGTGGGGTGCCGTCACAGTGTGGGGGTTTCCGGACGTCTTTGAGTCGTGGGTGCAGACCAAACGAAACAAAAGTGCGAAAGGGACGAGCGAACCTCAGCGACGAGAGCATGGCTACCTAGGGAATGGTAGCAACAACTACACAATGCTCATGCTTCCAAATGATGAGTACTTCGTGCTGCAATCGCTCGGCCCACATGACGCCACCATGTAGTTGCGAGAACGTACCGACCGATCGTATCGACCACACTTAGACTCGACTTGGACAACTACAATTGATTTAGGCACTCAGTTGCATGCAAACGTTTTCCAGAGTCTCCCGTTGTTGCTACTTCGCAAGAACTTCTGACACAAATGCTACAACTGTGGATGAGTGAAAGTTAGAATCAGCTTCAGCGAGGGTCATCGCCATCCTAATGTGCTTGCGCGCCATCTTGGCGTTGTTCTGTTTCCCATGAATGAGTGATAGCCGCAAATTTGCCAAGAAACAAGCAGCAATGTCACTATTGCTACTCGCGGTGGTGGCAGCACTGCTCGCATCGTTGTCCGTGCCATCGGAACCAACAGATTTGGTCGCTGTCAATGAAGCTACCAGCTTCCACACGTTGATAGCAGCGTCCAAGAGCTGCAGTTCTTCGTAAAGCCCACCCAGCTCAAGAAGGATGGGAAACAATCGGCCGGAACAAGTCGCGGCGCTATCTGAGACAACAGCTACCATGGCCAAGTATTTCTTGATGGCCTTCGTTGGGTCCGAGACGGACAATAATCGCGCTTCTAACAGGTCAGTGTCCACCAAATGTGCTATAGCACCACACTTCTTGCCTGTCGCTACCCGGTCCAGAGCTTTGTCTGCGGTAGCAGTTGCCTGTCCGTGCATGCCGAGCCTAACAAAGCAATAGCTCATCAACAGCTCCAACTGAGCACCGTCGTACTCGTTTCCGCTCGTACGGGCGGACAACGACAGACCAGTCTGCAACAACCGCAGTAGTTGGCGAAGAACTTCATCGATAGACTCATCCTTTGCTTGAAGGCTCATCCGCTTTAGAATACTCGTTCCAGCCACAACGTACGCCTGTGGGTTCCACGGTTGGGCACGGATCAACTTCTGCGCATCCCAGCACAACCCTTCTGTTCCCGATGGACCAGCCTTGAACAATCCAAGAAAAGCATCGAGGAAGTTGCGATCGTCTGTCTCCTCACCAGGGGACAAGAAACTACTCGCAGGTGTTCGCAAGTACTCAGCAAGACAACTAGACACCTGAAGGGTTTGTGAATCGATCGCCGCAAGAGCCAACCTTAGCCACACCGTGCTGGAACTGGCACCGCCACTGGTTTGCGACAGAGCTTGCAGACGTGTGAGGCAAGCCTCGTTGGCGCCCACCCACCGCTCATGGAGCTCCACCGAACGCAGATTCAGATGGTCGCGCTTGGAAAGAGTCGACTCTGCTTGATCAATCGATGACAAGAGGTGGTTTTTGCACACTGTTGCGAGGCGATTTGCTTGAGGAGTGAACTTGTCCACTAGCAGGGCCGCCATTGACAGGCCCACCAGGGCAACAGCATCGTTTTCCCTCGTCTGAAGGTTTTGATTGGACATCAGTTCCTGGAGTAGATCAAGCGACTCGCCTTCCTTTGACTGACGGTATAGAATCTGCGCTTGCAGAATGGCTTCTAGTGCAGGGGACCTTCCTGTGGGCGACTTGATCAACGTGGCAATCTCTTGCAATAGTGCGGTTTCATTTGTTGCAGAGCTCTGAGCTGTAGCGGAAAGTTTGCCAAGTGTCGCTAGCAGTGTGTTCCATTCAAGCCCTTCAAGCGCCTGTGGCGACGAGGCCGCGCGGGCGTAAGATGTCAAGGCGCTTGAGTACAGTCCCAAACGATGCTGCACGATACCGAGTGCATGCCAAGCGCGCCCGTTGAATGGGTCTCGCTCCAGACACTTTGTCAAAAAGAACATTATCTGTTCATTCCCGTGCTCTGGAGCATCCGTGATCGATTCGTCAACGCCGTCTCCACAATAAAGCAGTATCATACACAAGCCCAGCATAGCATCAAGATCTAATCCCGTCTGTAGCGCACAGTCAAAAGCCTCAATCGCTTTCGTTTGCTCAACTGCTGAGTCAGCTTGACGACGAGCTAGCATTGCATACCCGTTCCACATGGACGGGTTGTTTGGATTTACACTCTGTAGCTGGAGGAACGACTTTCGGGCCAGAGATGTCATTGCCGCCACGGCGTCGGCATGGCTGAGGTAAAACATGCCCAAATTTGCCCATGTAGCGTCGCTGCTGCTACCAGTTTGAATTGACCGTGTCCACGCAAACTGCTTTACCAGTAAATTGTCAGACACAAGTGCCAGACCATTCCAAGCTAACGAGTACGAAGGATCCTCATCGAGCGCTAGCTTGAAATTCATCAATGCTTTTGCTTTGAGTTCCGCAACGGGGGCGTCTTCACCAGAGTTGGCGGGGCTCTTTTGGATCGAAAAAGCTGATGTGCAGTTGCCATGTACGTTGTTAAGAGCTTCGGCTTCGTACCAATAACTCAGACCGACATCATAGTATCTCTCTGACACGGCAGCCACATCAGAAGTATCGGTAGTTTCCTGTTCACACTTATCGGCAAGTAGTACGGCTGCCTCATATGCCTCCCTTCCTGCGCTGATGAAATCAACCCAGCTAGACTCTTTGCTAGAAAAGTCCTCTGGTGACAAGTAGAACGCGAAACAGTGAATATCGCCGATCAGCTTACACACTTCCACGGATCCAGAGAACAAAAAAGTGGACGGCAGTCCCTTCATGGTATCCGATGCTTCGATCAGATTTGCAGCTGCGCTACCATATAGTCCTTCCGCACACAAGCATTTCGCTTGCTGGAAAAGCAAGTCGGAGTAAATCATGGAGGCGGCACCCACATCTGGGTCACTATCCTGCAACTCGCCAGTAACTACCGGTTTGATGCGCTTCAAGGCATCATCAAAAAGCAATAATGAGCCTTCGATCTTTGCCAGCTCGCAGCGAACGCACCAGCTTTCTTCACCCAGGTCAATAGCCTTCAAGTACGATCTCTGCGCAGAAACTTGCTTGTCAAAGTTTTGGTAAACATGTGCCAGAATTACCCAGTAGTGAGCATTCATAGGATCGTTGCGCAGCACCAGGTGCATCTTTCCCACCGCAGTCTCATCATTTTGCTCCACAAGGTGTTGCACTAGCCTCAAAAGCGCCCACGTAGGAGCTGTCTCTTGATTCTCAGTTAGTCGCTGCCACAATGCTATATTTGCCATGTCGTTTCCCTGCAGATCGTACAAATTGCTCAAACCGGTACCTGCTAGCTCATCAGCAGGAGACAGCGAAAGCGCCTTCAAAAAGCATTTCTCGGCACGCATGACATCGTTTGCAATGTTCTCGTACCACTTACCCAACCAAGCAAAGATCTCTGCGTCGGATGGTGTCAACTTGGCGGCTTGTAGCAAATGACCGAAGCACCCCGTTTTGGCTGTTTGATGAGAGCCACCCAAATGCCAATATACAATTGCTAATCGCTTGAGCGTTCGTCCCTTGCCAAAAGTATCACTCGGCTCAATCTTGCTCACATTTGCTTCCAACAGCATTTGAGCCTGCTTTATGTCGCCTAGCTGAAAGCGAAGCCATCCACGCAAGCATAACACCGTAGCAATCGCGCTTTCGTCCTCCAGCTTAGGTACAGATATAGAACTGAGAATGTCAAAGGCCTCTTGCGGTTGCGCTTTGCTTGCCATGAGCTCTGCTGTTGCAATCGCCGCTTCTGCCGCAAAACGAAGATCGGTGCTCGTTATGACATTCCGGTAATGCTCCAGAGCCTTCTCCACCTCGCCCGAGTACTCGCGTGCAGTAGCCGTCATAAACAGCAGCTTTACTTCAGAATACCTACATTCAGCGCGCACGATACTTGAGTCAAGCACCGAAGAACAATGCACTACCAAGAACACATCCACGGCTTACAGCTCAGGATGCGGACCTTGGGATCCCAGACACGCTGTCTTTTCCGCCACCACCTTCCTAGCCAATGCGAGACGATTTAGGCAGCCTTCCACATCCCGTGCTGAGAGTGCGATGGACGCCAACTCGACTTGAGCGCGGATGCAAAGAGCGCATTCTTGAAAGGATGACGAAGAGTATCCTGCGAGTGCTTCAACGAGACGTTCTCGAGCCTAGTACAACAGGACGAGTTCGCAACGGTCAGTACGTCAACACCTAGGAACGGAACACGGTATGAACTTGCCTCACTACTGCTCCCCTCGCACAAACATTCGATCGCTCGAAAGACAAGAGCCATGACGCTCTTGGGATGCCTCGCAAACAGCTTGGCTGCAACTTCTTTAGCTTTATCGAACCCGATAGCTGTTGATCAAGCATTACACGTATACTTGTGAGTAGTGTCATCTGCTGTTTGTTTAGCTGCAGACAACAATTTGGAACAAAACTCACGGCTATCCCGATCCTCAGATCGGAGGAGCAAAAATTCTGCTGGCATCTTAGATTCAGGGAGCCACTCGACAATCGACATTGCCAAGGCATCGATGGTCTTGAGGAGGGCGTGCTTTGTTTTGGAAGTTTGTAACGAATCCAAGTAAAAGCGCATAAAGAATGCGATCGCAGCGTCCACTCGCGGCCGAACTGCGTTGAGCTCATCAGTAGAAGTCTTCCAGTCCAAGCGAGATGCAGCGGCGAGACACTGACTAGAGATTTCCTCCATTGAGTAGTTGCCGGTACAAGCTGATAGACTGAAACCGGGACGCTATGAACGCAAATATGACGCTTATTAGCTTGACGAGTACACAGCACACAAGGACTTGCAATGTCTTACCTGTAGCAGATCGACTAGATCCAGCCATATAGTCAACGTGGACGGTAGCTCCTCATTTGGAGTCTCTTCCATCCCCAAAGCTCCAGTCTGCTTCCCCACAAGTGAGAACCACGCGTCAAAAGCCTGCACATCAAGCGCGAACACAAATGAGTACTCACACCAGAATAAACAAGCATAAAGCGCTTCGTGAAGTTTGACGAAGAAACGGAGCAGCAACGTACTTTTGGAAGCATCTTGAGCTCTAATGCCGTAGCTGCAACTTCTGCGACCCACTTCTGGCATCGCTTGAGCTTCTTGCTTCTACAGACATCATCAAATATGCACACAGCATATCAGCAAAAAGATCCATACACGCGTTTCGGCGGTCTGTCCATCAAAGCACCTCAGATTTATATCTACAAGTTTTTCCATCGGCTCCAACTTGTTCTTCAAGTCATTCTTGGCCTGAAACAGGTCTACAAGGTGCTACAGAAGTTACACATATACGTAGAAACGATCAGTTGTCATCTAAAAATGAACAAAAAAGTGGTTCACCACCTTCCATGGCGCTGGCATCTCCGGCTTCAAACCCGAAGCTCTTCGATACGCTTCTTCACATTCTTCCCACTGCAATAAAAAAAGGTTGTCAGCAATAATGGTTTCCCACAATAAGTGCCGTAAAAATGAACACTGGATCCTGTGGGTGAACCCGACAGTGGATAGTCGCGAAACCTGACCTGCTGGAGATGGAAGCTAGCGAGCCCCACGCACATGAACGCCTGAAAGTTGTTCGGGTCGAGCTGCGTTACACGACGAGCAGAGTCCTGAGCCTCTTGGTATCGCTCGGCCTTGAGCAACGCCGCTGCATTCACCAGCATCTGCTTCAGCAGATTCGCCGACATCTTCGTTTCTAAAATAGAAATAAGACCGAGTGAGACGGAAATTGGGCTCCTTTTTGAACACGTATCATGGCCTAGTTTGTAAAAAACCCCACACATTTGACACAATTGAACCACTCGTTTGCCAATAGGAGACAGATAGATAGACAAACGCCTGAACATGTTAAAGGTCGGCACTGCGACGCTGACGCGGCGCTCGCTCACTCCTCTGCTAAATGCACGGTCCAGCACTGGCTCAAGGATTCCCTCTTCGCGCTCATGGGCGCTACAGCTTCTTCCTGTAGAGCTGAGCGGGCGGTCGTATTCTGCTCGGTCGTCCACGGCGCCAGGTATTTCGTATGACGGGTGATTGGGTTAAATTGACGAAACGGGTGTATTCATTTGGGTCTTTGGGTTGTTTTTGTAGTGACGCAAGCCAAGGCACAAATGGCCGTAGCAGCACTGGCAACAGCTGGCGCTGCTTACTTGTACATGACGTCAGAGCGTCAGAGCAAGCAGGAGAAGCAGCAGCGCGAGCTAGAGATTGAGAAAGAGCGAAAGCTGAGCAGTCGACTTGCCGCAGAGCTCGTGGCAGCCGAAGCGAATCAGAACAAATTGGACTGGAAGGCCACGCTCGAGCGTGTCGTGCCGGCGATCGTGTCGCTCAAGCTCAATTCGCCCAAGGTGGGCGGATGAGTAGATGCTGTTTTGTGAGTACGACAATGAGTACTGAAAGTGGGTGCTCGCTGTGTGGCTTGGGCTTTATAGTTCTTTGACACAGAATCACCAGGCAACGGATCGGCCACGGGCTTTGTGGTCGATGCTGAGAAGGGGATTATTCTGACCAACCGCCACGTTGTAGGACCAGGACCGATTGTACGATCGATGGGGACGTTGTTGTTGTTGTTGTTGCTGTTGTTGTTGAGGGTGTAAGAAGATCGCAATTATTTTGACCGTATACGCTGTCGGAACTTGCAGGATGCGGAGGCTGTCTTCCAGAACAATGAAGAAGTGCGAGTGATTCCTATTTACCGCGACCCAGTTCATGATTTTGGTTTTTTCCAATTTAACCCGGCAGTAAGTAGTCTTGCACTTTGTTTGTTTGTGACTGGCAGTGAACAAGTTCTGATTGTGTTTGCGTTGCTGATGGGCAGGACGTTAAGCATATGTCAGTGCCGTCTCTACGTCTGGAGCCGGAGAAAGCTACCGTTGGGACCGATATTCGAGTAGTGGGCAACGATGCTGCTGAAAAACTCGCTATTGCTAGCGGTACGCTGGCGCGCCTGGATCGTGACGCACCCAACTACGGATACAACAGCTACAACGACTTTAACACGTTTTACTACCAGGCTTCGTCAGGAACGACCGGGGGTTCTTCCGGCTCGCCTGTACTCAACCATGACGGCGATGCCATCGCTCTCAATGCCGGTGGTAAGATTGGCACTGCAGCGTCCTTCTATCTGCCACTGGATCGAGTCAAACGGGCGTTTGATCTAATTCGAGAAGGTATGGACGTGCCGCGCGGCACTATTCAGACCGTCTTTAGCTACAAACCCTTCGATGAGGTGCGCCGACTTGGTGTAGACAGCGCTACAGAAGCGCTCGTGCGCTCTTCTTTTCCGCTAGAAATAGGGATGCTGACAGTAGCAGAAACGATTCCGGATGGTCCATCCAGCAACATGCTGCAACCAGGTGATGTGTTGGTGCGAGTCAACGGCGAGTTGATCACTCGATTCGTACCGCTCGAAGCGATTCTCGACGATAATGTGGGCAATGAGGTAGGTGTTTGTCAATATCGACAGCATCACTTGGTGTTTATGTCTCATGAGTATGTCTGGGTTCGTTATAGGTTGAGCTTGAAGTAGAGCGTTCCGGAAAGCCGGTGACTTACAAGGTACGGGTACAAGACTTACACTCGGTCACCCCGTCACGCTTTGTGGAAATCGGTGGGGCAGTCATAAACCCGCTGTCATACCAGCAAGCGCGGAACCATGCGATGAGTCCTGGGGCACCGTACGTCGCGGACCCAGGTTACTTTCTTCAGCGTTCGCGCATCGAACGCGGTGCAATCATTCACTCGGTAAATGGTGTCAAGACGCCTGACCTTGAGACGCTCAAGAACTACCTGAAGCAATGCAAGGACCGTGATCGCGTCGTGGTAAAATTCTCCAAGCTGACGGATAAGTCGGAGAAGGTGGAGGTTGTGCATGTAGATCGCAGGTGGTTCCCGTTCTGCGAGTGTGTGCGCGATGACAAGCTTGGAACGTGGCATTGTGAACGGTTTTCGCCGCCAATCGACAAAAGCGATGATGACAATGACAGGAATTCAGCCGACAAGAAGCCAATTGGCTCAACGACAACCTTGCCTGGCAAGAACCCCGTGGAAAATAAGCTTGCACGATCTTTGGTGACTGTAGACTTTGACAGACCGTTTAGCGTGAACAGTTTGTCAACGTCGAATTACCGTGGCACAGGACTTGTGATCGATGCGAAGAAGGGTCTTGTGGTTGTAGACCGCAACACTGTGACTGACTCAATGGGCGATGCTATGGTGACCTTCGCCAGCACCATCATGGTTCCCGCTCAAGTGGTGTTTGTCCACCCAGTGCATAATTTCGCGATTGTACAGTACGACCCGAAGCTTATCGGATCGACACCGATCGAGAGCTGTCAAGTGGCGTCCGAACCACTTGCACCATCCGATTCGGTGTGGCTGGTAGGTCTCATGAGCAGCGTGGGGCGCAGCGGTCACTCTGACCTTGTGTCTCGCGAGACAATCGTGTCTGGTGTTAAGTGGATCGGATTACCGATGCCGAACCCGCCGCGGTATCAGGAGCATAATCTGGAAATGGTATCGCTGCAGGACGTCGTTGGCACTGAAGGTGGCGTTATTTGCAGTGATGTGGGTGAGGTAAGCGCGTTTTGGGCATCTTTTTCCTTCCAGCAGCAGCGCCGTAATTCGAAAGTGGAAAGTCAGTTCAACCGTGGTATCCCGATGGACCTGATCATGGAAAGCGCGGCGCCGCTCATGCGAGGAGGGACACCCAAAATCTACGATCTTGGCGTCGACTTTGAGCATTTGAGTTTGGCTAAGGCTCGCGAGCTCGGACTCGGACAAGCTCTGGCTGAGATTCTGGAAAAAGATGCTCCGGACCACCGGACCATTTTGAGCGTAGCCCGGCGATGGGGTGGCACCGAGGCACAGACGGTATTGAAGAACGGGGACATTTTAGTTGCTGTGGACGGCAAAATCGTGACAAGTTTCCGTGAAGTGGAACGTTGTACACAAAAGCCAGAGGTGCGACTTACGGTTGTGCGCGATGGCCGCGAGATGCAACTAGACGTGAAGACTCTGTTTATGGAGCGCACGGAAATCAACCGCATTGTGTTTTGGCAAGGTTTGCTGCTCCAAGCGCCTCCCTTATCTGTCTCGGCGCAGCGCAGCATCTCGCTGGACGACGGCATTTATGTATCTTGTCGATATTCGGGCTCTCCAGCTGCTCGTTACGGCCCACCGCCCACAAGTCGCATCAAGGAAATTGATGGTATAAAAATCACCAGTATCGACGATTTCCTAAGCGTTGTAACGTCGAAGTCGACGAACGACTCGGTACGCATCAAGTATACCGACCTGAGTGGCAAGGACCGTCTCAGCACACTCAAGCTCGAACCCAAGTACTGGCCTACCAGTGAGCTGGTGAACGAGGATGGTGAATGGCGCCGGCGTCAACACTAGAACAGCTTCATTGGTCACGGCCCGCTGCGGCAGCTGTCGAGGAAACAGCAGCAAATGAAATGGAGCGGTGAACGTCGTTCATGGACGTCTTGTGAGCTCACCCACAGCGCTTTGAAAGCAGCTGATCTTGACTAGAAGACTTTATCTGCTACAAACACTTGCAAGAACATGGATGCGACGTTGCTTCGTGTTGACAAAACTCTGACGTGAATGCAATGTATCTCTCCATCGTCATGTTGCTGGCCATAGATGGACACAAGCGTATCGACGGACTCAACCTTCGTTAGCATTGTTCACGGTAGATCCAGTGCAGACGTTGCGGATTGCTTGCTGTCACCCACAGATAGATACACTGTGGCTCAGCATCAACAGGGGACGTGACGCTAATACTTCACTCGAGACTGCCCATGATTGGCCCGTCACTTCAGCATTGCAGGCGAACATAACGCAGCCGAGACTGAAAAAGAAGCACGTGAAACACAGTCAGTGTCGGCGTCCCATGGGAGTTACGCACGAAGCCCTGACACTGTCTTCGTAGAACCTCATTACGTCGACCGAGTCGAACGGCACACGATCCAGTACCGTAACTCAGCACAGCATTCATCACCATCGCATGCGCTTCGTCGCGTCCGAGTTGACACACCCCTTCCAGCTCACAAAGACAAGAACAACTGTCTTTCGAGCTGGTTGTGCAAGAGCTGTACAAGTGTCGCATTTGTGTGTTATGGTTGTTTAAAACGAAAAACATCACGACACGACACGACCCTCTGGCGGTTGCCACTCGACGAATCTGCTTTTCGCCACAGCACTGCCATTACCAACCAAAAAGCAGTTTTAAACAAATCAGACACAAAAAAGACATGCCCGAGACCGTATGCTGTCTTGCCCCTGCATAAGTCACGCCGCCCGCCCGTGTCCCGCTTCGGAGGCCGCAATCCCCGGTTTAGTGACGTCGTCTCTCCCCTGCGCAAACAAACCACACATGGACACACCGCCGAGCATCCGTCGGCAGTACGCGAGTCCTCCTCGCGAGACGCCCATCGCGCGACGACAGCGCCTCGCCAACCGTCGAGCAGCCAAGTACCGTCACTCGCGATCACAGGCCTCGAGACGGAATGCGCTGGACCCGTCGATCGAGCACCAGCGCCAGCAAAACAGTCGCAGACAGCGCGACCATCGGTCACTATTGGACGCCGAGACACGCGACCGCCTACGCGCGCAGAACCGCCGCCGTCAGCAGGTCCGGCGACAGAACCTGAGTGACGAAGCCAAAGAAGAGGTGCGGGTGAAGCAGCGCGAGCGGCAGCGGCAGCGTCGACAGACACTGGACGATGATGCGCGCGAGGAGCTCCGAGAGCGCGAGCGCCTACGCATTACACGGCGACGACGGCAGCTGAAAGCCGTGAAGCGGCCACCGGAACAGCATCAGGAACAGATACAAATGGACGAGCAGGAGGACGTACTGTCGGTGGAGTTGCAGCTGCTGCAGCCTTCACCGATCGTACGAGAGCGACTGCCGCACTTGAGACTCACGCCCGAGTTGCCGACTTGGCGTCAACATCAAGAGCAGCAGAGACAGCGAGAGAGACACAGTCAATTGCCGCTGAGTGGATGTGCGCAGATTGCAGTGACGCCTCCCGCACTGGTGATGGAAAGAGTCGGGACGTTTCCGCTTGAACGGATGCCATCGTTGCCTCACTTGCAACAAGTGACGAGGCCGTCGACAGCGTCTTCGTTGCTGCATGCTACGCTGCCGCTGGCACTGTTCCCGATGACTGGGACGACGACTGGCGGAGCAGCAAGTGCGACGTCGATGGGGTTGCCCACGGTTGCTAGTGCAGTGGCTGCTGTAGCGGCAAGGCCGTCGCAGCCGACGGCGACGATGCCGTCGTCGAGTTTGCCGCTATCAAACCAAGCGCTGACTGCCTTGCCGATGGGTTTACCACAGCAGCCGCAACAACAACCCCGCACACCCATTGGGCTCCCACCAGGACATCGCTCGCTTCCCCCGTTACCTGACTTTCTTAACAGCCGCGAGTCTTTTCATCTCGCCAGTGCTGTTGCAGCCACTTCGGCACAGATCCCACGGTCTTTGAGCAGTGCAAGTCGAGATCTGTTTTCGTCTATTACCGACTTTTCCGTAGTGCACACCGATGTGCTGGACGCCGAGTCTTTTTTTCAATCATGAGCAAGCTATGGAAACGGAAGAAGATACGAGATACGAGTGTTCCACGCACCCGAACAGTTTCGCGTCACACGTTGATGCAATCGTGGTGCTCGCGTTGTGACGTTTTCGGGCTAAGCACGTGTACAGCTTTGTGCGCACAAGCATCGAATACTATCACGAGCATTATCGCGAGTTGTGACATTCATGGGCTTAGTACTTGACAGCACAGTTTTGGCGTGCTTTACACATGAGGTTGACAAGCACAATGGTGACATCGATACAGAGAAAAGCATGGGAATGTGGTCAAGAAGACACGAGCGAAGGGTACTTGGTGCGTGTTGACGAACAGCGTCAAAATGTTGAGATTGACATGTGCATTGTCATACAGTCTGCCCAAAGCACGCAGACATAGACTCGCGTTAGGGAATTTGCTTCGTATAGCTCACGCTCTCTTGCCGCTATCATCCGATTGATGACCGCCTAAGTGAAGTCAATGACTGATCTCGCTGGCTGTCCATTCGAGTGTTGATATGGAAGTGCACTGTTCGTGCGCATTGATGACATTCGTATATGTGATATGTGCTACACGCTTCGTCAATCTGCAATGAGCGTTTACTTGCAAACACCGCGCACTATGTACCGCTGCACAATCTCTTGTCGACTCAGGACAGCGATTTCTGCTATGCTGACGAAGATCGACGTAAACGCCAAAGGCCATGAGTTTACTTCCGTCGTGCTGGATACTGTGATACTGTCATCTCGAGCGTGATGTAGCCGCAATCGTCGTCGTTGGCTTTGAAACGGATGGAGATGAGACAATGACGCTGCACAATATGGTACATGACTGTAGCGACGGGCACAAAAATGTGCCGAAGTCACTGAGCGAAGACGCAAGAACGAGGCGGAAGTGGGTTTCTGCTGTCGTCGAAGATGACCCCAAAGAGTTATCCCGGTGACCGCATCTCTCAGCTCTTAGTCCATAGAGCTCTTGATTGAATCGCGTGACTTCTTGCTCCCAGTGAAGAGGCGCCTACAGGTAAATGATGGCTCAGCAATGATCAGTAAAACTCGCGTGAGGAAGGTGTTACGTAGCGCGCTCGCGGACTCGACCGCTGTGTCAAGGAAATTGCGCTGGTCAAAAGCGCAATCGTCTTGACCGAGCAGCTGCTATGCGCTGAAGGCTGTCAGGAATAACTTGCTGACTCTCGTTGCCTTGCACTCCAATGGCAACAACTTGTGCAAGCTCTCGGTCTTTCGGACCACACAATACTTCACCCGCCCGCAGGTCGTTCGCAAACTGCCTGCACTTGTCTCGAGTTTTGTCGTGACAGAGCTGCTCCATGAGCGTTGGCTACGTGAATCCTGACGAAGTAGGTAACGTTTGATCTTAGCCTTTCGACTGGCGCAACGCGGTCATGAAGCAAGTGAGACTCGTATTATCGACAGCGAACCTCTGATCGAAGACGCTGTTATTCTGGTAGCCCGTCATTGCACAAACTCGCGCACTCTTGTAGCTGTTGGTTAGCGCAATGGCAATGATGCGCCGAACGTATGATTGAAGAAGGCAAGTCGATCATGATCTTGTCCCACGACTACGCGTGGGCACTCTCTCCTGTGATCACCACTTATACCTGACAAGAGCGTGATCGATTTCTTTGCTGCACTGTTGTATCTGACCTGGCGTCACGACGGACAATTCGCCGAGGCGTTTCATACGCGATGTACATCCAACAGACTCGTTGACATACACGCAACGAAATACGAGTGATACAACTGCATTGCCCGATCGAAGACACTACTCGATACATTTTGGTATCCTCTACATCAGCAGCTACAGTGGTGACTCGGGAAGGCAGAGTTTGGGCTCATCGCATCTATAGCACGACGAAAGCGGCTATGAACCTAAACGCTGCCTTCCCAAGCGCCATGTCCAAACACAATGTCAGGACCAATGGATATGCTGAAGCTGAAAGGCCCCCCAAAAGACAGAATCCGTACAGGAAGTATTCGAACTGTGTGCAACAGCGACTTGTTGATAGGATTTTCCTCCCGTTTATGGCACTTGTGACGAGCATAACCCCATGTTTCGTCTGCCACACGTGACTCGTACCAACGCGTCCGTCGAGGCGTCTCCCCGTTGTTGGCGCTATTGTCTGCATGTTGCCTACTATGGCACTGACTTTGTGGGGTGGCAACGACAGCAACAAGAGGTGAAAAGCAGCTCAGGTCTTGACAGTGTCCAGGAAGTCGTAGAGGCGGCAGTGACTGAGACTCTAGGGGCTTCGCAGCGCGTGAACGTCACGGGGGTCAGTCGGACGGACGCAGGGACTCACGCACTATACGTAGGGGCGATGGAGAGATGGAAAAGGACTATACCGGAGTTGCTAGAGCGGCAACGGACTAAAGGGGATGTGTGAAATGTACATGCGCAGCAAATGGGGTTCATCCGCCTGGCCTCAGAGCTGCCGATGTCGTTGCAACAACTAAAAGACGGGGTGAATGCCAGGTGACGACGACTGTTCATCAGTATTGCAGATGAGCTGGGGAACGAAAGCTGGGAGGCTAATGGGTTGGTGGTGTTCCCGTTCACATGTGACAGGTTAGGAGATGGTCGAGTGGTGGTGTTGGGTGTGACGATCCCCACGACGGGACCGGCGCGGATTCGGTCACGCTACAAGAAGTACATTTACTACTTGCAACAAGGTGATCGACCGGATCTGGAGCTGGGCAAGTACTCTTGGTTCCTTGGTAGAAGACTGGACGTTCAGCGGATACGTGACGCGCTCGAGTGCGTGGAAGAGAGAGAGAGAGCATGGGTGGCAACGTGTGAGTAAGATGGATGCTGACTGCTGCTGGTCCAGGTTCTTGGCGGGCACGCACGATTTCCGGCCATTCTCACAGGGACTTCAGAGGCCCAAGTTCAAGGAGATGACGACTTTGCGCACGATTGTTTCGATCAATGTCGTTGTCCGGCGGTACGCAGGCCTGTTCTTCTTGTGAGACGTCGCAGCAAACCGCTGATGCCGACATGCGTGTCATGAATGTTGTTAGGAACGTGCACTTTTCGCTCGATCCCGCGGTGTGTGGGAGTGGTGAGATCATCGACGCGGCAGACATGTACCGAGCTATTCAATCAAGCAAAGGCCTCACCGCCGAAACGCCCAATATGGGCGGAAGCAAAACGGCTGCAGTCGACGAGCTCGAGAAGCTGAAGGTCGAGCAAGCTAGAAGACGCGTGCCCGTACACTTTGTCTGCATTGAGCTGGTTGCCAATGGCTTCTTACGACACATGGTACGACGCATCATTGGCACGTTGCGGCCAATTGGTGAGGGTACCCAGCCACCTTGTCGCATGCAGCAAGTGCTGACAGGTGAAGTCCCGCCCGGTCCATCTGCGCCGGCGAAAGCTCTCTGGCTACATCGCACGTGGCTCACGCAAGAGCAATACGACTCAGATCGCGCAGCTGAAGAGTAGACTCGTTCCGAAGCCAAAAGCAAAATGGCGACGACGACCGTCGAGTCCGTCTCTTGAACAACAAGCACGACTCATTCTATAGCTCTTCACGAGTGTCAGCATCGTTCGCAGCGTCTCCCCGTGCCGCTACGTGCTTCAATATGCGCGATATGTGTCTAAGGACGATCTCACCAACAACCGTCGGGGAGTACTTGCCCACCATGTCTTGTCGAGCTCTCTTGCCTTTCGCAACTGCTTCCTACAGCGAAGATGTCAGTACAAGTGTCAGCAGACCAACTCAAACATTGCTTCCAGTACTTACTCCGGGATGTTCCTTGATCCGAAGCAAAAGCTCCTGTAGATGCTTCACAGAGGGGTTGGCCCACTTGTGTCCACGGAACGCGCCTTCCGTGATCTACATGATCACCAGAACGCATGTCAATAGCAAAACCGAAGCCAGCAACGCATGGTCGGCCTACTCACCTCGACGAGTCCGTCAATATCCAGTGGGTACGAATTTGCCTGCGTCATGTATTCGGTAGTGCCACTCCAAAACGTTGCAATCACAGGAAGCCCCATCGCCATGGCCTCGACATGAGGTCGACCCCATCCCTCACCACGCGACGGAAGCACAAATGCATTTGCAGCCTTGTACAGAGACGGCAAGACTTGTTGTGGAATATGAGGTGGCAGCACGTGAACGTTCGGCAACTCATCTACCGGCTTGTCGATTGTCTCTGATGTGAACGTATCAATGATCTTCACAAAGTCTTCGGCTGACGATGAGGTTGAGTGATATCTGTTCGTAAGCAGCACCAAAACGACATCATCGCTCGCCGAGAACGCCTGGAAATACGCCGTAAGCAAAATCTTCCACGCCTTTCGTTCCTCCCACTTGAAAACTGACAGATACACCGTCGTCTTGTCCGTGATGTTCGTCGCCAGTTTGCCCGCTAGATCATACGCTTTCTCAACCTTCTCGGGGTCAAAGAAGTCAATATCCACAACTTCCGGCACCACTTTGATCGCGTCCGGTCTCACTCCTCCATCAACAAACACCTGTTCCTGGAATCTAGTCGGCACCCAGATCTCGTCCATCTTGTTCATCCTGTCGGACCATCCACTGGGCACGCGATCCGTCTCGAACATGGTCCGTCCGACCTTGTAAAGGGTCCCTTCGGGCGGACACCGAGATGTCGTGTAGTGAGCCGGGTCCCACGCCCCTGGCTCCGAGTGGCAAATGACCAGCGCAATGTCGCGGTGGTGCAGGCGCCAGTAAAAGTCCCTTTCTTCAATCCAATGCTGCTCTAGCCTTGTCTGCATGTCCAGAGGCAGGTCCCGAATGAACGCTGGGTTCAAAGAGTCTCCGTGCTGCGTAATTAGCAGCTCAAAAGGCTGCTCCACACTTCTCGCCGTCCCCTGATCGTATCCATCTTCCCGTTCCTTGAACTTTCCAGCAGAAACTTGGCCAGAATCACAAGAAATAGCAGCAGACTCCAATGCAGCGTCCACCGCTACAACGTACGAATGCGCTTCACTGCAGTAACCACCACCACTGAGAAAAGGAGCGTACCACAATACAGCAGGGGGGTCAACGTCCTCGTTCACGGACGTGTCTTGTCCTGACGCTCCTGTAAACTGCACTAGTAGCGCACAGAGAACAAGGAAGAGGTACGTCATCGTTCGCCAGGAGAAACCAATTGTGACAATACTGGGCCAATTTCCAGTTGGCGCCAACCAATGTCTTATTTACATCTCAAGATGCCTGGGACTGTGAAATGAGACCGTTAGCTGTCGCTATACACTCGAGCCTGGGCATCGTCTAGTAGCTTCTCTTCTCCTTCTCGGTCTCGTGTTTGCTAGCTCGCGTATTGCTTGGTCCACTCCGTTGCTGTCTTGTCAAACTCCACTTTGTTCTCGTGCATTTGCTTGGCAATCTCCGGCTCGAGCGGATTGTCCATGTCCGGCTGCTCCAAGATCTGCTTGATTACAGTCAGACAATGAAGCACGTTGAGCGTTGGCGTCCAGTTCTGCAGCACAATGATCCAGTCAATCTCGGCAACTTCTCTCTCGATCGCTCTTTCTCTCTCTCTCCTCCTCTACGAGAGCTTTGTCCTTACCTCACTGATAACATCAGCACAGATTTCGCCCGACTGCGACTTGATGTTTGGATGGTACACTCGCGTGACAAAGCGAACGCGAGGGGCCTTGAATGGATATTCGCCCGGGAACTGCAAGTCCAAGTGGAAGACGCCCCCTGCGTACGGCGAGTTCTCCTGCACACACAATGCACGTATCATCAGCATCGAGTAGTCAACCTGTCATTCACGATGCAGCTTCGACTCCGCACAGCTCTCCCTCCTTCCCCTGCAATTGAAGCTCTAACTCCATTCGACTTACAGGGCCAGTGAGCACGGCGTGCCAGTGCATGAGGTTGTCGTCCACTGTGCTGACCGTGCACCAATCCGGTGGATTCTGCGTGAGCTCGGTGAGTTCCTATAGCATTCATTCACGC
The DNA here is from genome assembly GCA_947650285.1 of Hyaloperonospora brassicae. Classification (NCBI taxonomy): domain Eukaryota; phylum Oomycota; class Peronosporomycetes; order Peronosporales; family Peronosporaceae; genus Hyaloperonospora; species Hyaloperonospora brassicae. The sequence continues at coordinate 64,171 of CANTFL010000144.1, forward strand.
AGTGAGTTACGACTGACGTAGATGGCCTAGTAGTGCCATGGAATCGGGTAACACGTACTTTGGTGAGACGGCGGGCCATACTGCACTCACTGCGAGCGACGCGGTGCCTTTTGTCACGAGGTGATGCGTACTGCGACTGCTGGCGAGCAAATCCAAGTGCCGAGCAAAAGGGGGTTTGCCCATCGGATCCTGAATTCCCAGGACCTGAGTCTGAGTCAGGACCGAACAAGGCGTGACGCCTCACAACTTGCCGCAACTGGAAGAGGTCAGTGCAATGGCCAACGCGTTTGCTACCGGCTTTGCAGCATCCTGTTGCGTGAACACATTGAGAGACCATGAGGTTGACGTCAAGGGGTGTCGAGCGGAAGGATTGAGGATGAGGAAAGCTGGACCGATGCAGTGAGTGCGTTGAGCACCTTGAAGAGCTACTTGATAAGGTGTGATAACAACCACTGGTCGCCATCAACTGCGCGCACAAGACACCGTATCAAGACAAGAGGCCCTGAAGTACGTCGATTGAGACGCCAACCGATGTATCGACTGCCTTTTCAGCGAACGAATGAACACGTGCTCGCCATTGAATGATGCGATCGAAAGCCATACCATAACTAGGCGTGTTTTGCGTGCTATAGGACGGCCCATCTCTCTTGTTGATTCCACGATCGGCTTTCAGTCAAAGTCTGTACCCTATGGAAGTCAAACTGGCAGCCTCCCGCTCCGTCCGTGCGAAGTCAAACTCTTGCATTCTCGGATCGAGCCGATGTTGCATAGGCAAGACGTGCAGTTGTGATACGGGTTATCACGTACGAGATCAGCAACTTGGCGATCCTTTCGTGCGAGGAAGACGAAAACGAGAGCGTGTGGCAGTTGTACGAGATGATCCTTTCTTGCTGAAAGACGCTAGTATTCGTGGGACTTGCTTATCGAGCTACAGAGGAACTGCAGTGAAAGAAAGCAGAATGAAGATGTAGTCGAGGATTTCTTGACCACGTATGAATACTGCAAGCACCCCTCACGAGAGATGACCGCCAGGTTCTCAGAAGGATGCTATGGACCTGAAAGTGGCTGAAATCCACTTTCAAGAGTACACGAGAGCTTGTCCGTAGCCCACTCGTTGCTCACGAAATCGACTGGACGTCGACACGACGACTGTACAAACGGTTGAGGCTGAGCGGAGAGAGAAACAAATGGAAATAGCAGAACGTCTGAGACGAATGCCACCACAAAACTCTGCCGTATCAGCAGTTGGCTTATCGATCGAAGCACGTGCAGTCAGAAGCTCCCACGATCCGCATCTGGAGTACAAGTAGTGCGATACCATTTATGAGGGTTGTGGTGGACGCAAACTGCGCACGGTGACTGATATTACTGCAGAGCCCCTGGCATGATATGAAAGCGTTAGACAAGCGCGTGAATCGAAGCTGTGCCGGCATCCGCTCTTTCTACAATTCCGATCGTCATCAATGGGTCATTGGATGAACAACCTGCTGGGCGATCAAGTCGATCAGCATGTGTGCGCCAGCTGTTATGCCATACAATGCCCATTGACTCATGAATACGAGCGGATGTAGCGGTGCTTAAAAGCCACGTACGCAACATCCGTGAGGGGTCCAGCTCGGGTATCTGAAGTACTGACACAAGCCTCTGTGTACGTTGAACTAACCCCGTGACTGCCACAGACACGTGCGGAATCATGCGTCGTCAAAATGCTCTGGTCACCTTGAGCTGATCTGTCTTGTTTGCACATATCGACGATACTGGCGGGGACATCTATACGCGGTAGATATGTCTGTGCGTAACGCGCATCGACTTTGTGGCTGTTAAGACATCGATCATCTACCGATCGAACACCATGCCGATGTGATGGCAGTGTCTACAGCTACCTATATTGTCTGACGTCTTCTGCCAATCCTATATGTTGGAAGGAAGCTCGAGAGACATTGCTGCACTGCTAGCCTGACAATCTATAATGTGCGTAGAGCTTACAATTCGACAAACAAGGCTTCGAAGTGAAAGCGAAATCCCAACACGAGTTTGATTGCGTGTGCTGTCCTTATCACTCCATCTATATTCCAAGCACGGGTTCGATTGCACGTGTCGTCACGATGATCCACATCTTTGTTCAGCCTATTAACTTTCTTCGAGGTTCATCATTGACGTTAGATGTTGGTTTGTGGTGGCGCCACTGGTGCACCGCGACGCTCGTGCATGCAAGTGTCACGCATGCAATTCCGGAGATGCACACACGTCGCAATTGCAAACACGTCAAGTCACCAAGTGTAGAAGTGGTGGGAAGCGAGTAGTTTGTGATAGTCAGGCACGTCGCTCTGCGCGCGCGCCTTAGTAAGAAGAAACCACCACAATGTGGCAGCACTCGATGAAAGGACGTGTCTGAGTGTGCTGCGAGCAGCCTGTCCTACGCACGAAACGCGCGTGAAGATGCACTTGGTGAAAGGAAACAAGAGAGGATTTGAAGAGGCATAGGTATGGAGATCTCGCTAATCGATGAGGGCACTGATGAGCTGAGGATATGACAACGATGAGCTATGACTGCTATCGAACTTGTGATCGCTCGAACGTCTCATCTTACTATAAAGAGATCAACAAAAACAATCTTCTCGATCTACACGCAAGTGTAGAAAACAGTCACTCGTCCGTGAAGCAAGTGCTCTGGTTCTACACTTACAAGCTGATCGGAGATGCTCCCTGTTAGATATATCACATCATTCGTCGTAGGTCGCTTGACCGAGAACTTCAAGTCGTCGCTCGATGTATTCGACGTGAGTCCACAATGCATGGTAACAGTAAGGCCGCTTTGATTAAAGTACGTACAACATCGAGCAAACTCGCGCGATCTTCCTTCGAACTTGATCCTGTCACAACGTTACAAAGTCGTCTCTCCTTTATCTTCTTGCACTCGTAGCACAGGCAAAGCTCTGGTTCGTCTGCCCTGCACGCTAAGGTGGGGGACGTCATGATGCGACAACCATTCGCACTGAACTTCAAGGTAGAGGAACAATCGGTCATGCAACAGATCTTGCATTCTCAACAAGTTCGACATAAGACTGACATGACTACCATTGGTTCCGATGAGTCTGAATGCTCGGCTATGAGCGCTTCTCAGTCCATTCAGCAATTGGCTCTGCACCTGTCAGATATTGTTGACGATGCCAACAATGCGTGCTACGTACGTCTTGCTTGTCCTCGTGACGACGCATGCTCGATGGGTTTTTGATGGCATTATTGCCGCAGAGGAAAGCGTCGAAGTGAAGAATCAACCCAACGCATTTGCAAGCACTCTCGTCGGCAATGGCATCGTTTCCAGCCACCGTGACCTCAAGGGCAGTGAAACAATGATCGATGCATACGATGGCACCAAGGAAGAGCGAGGACTGGTCGACAGAATCAGGAACATTTTCAAGAGCAGCCCAGTGTTTGGTAAGCAAGCCGAGAGGTTGCGGAAGGAACCCCGTGTCGCTGAGTCACAACAAAACAACTCAGTTTCTGACAAACTGATCAAGAACGTCCGAGCGTATTTCGGAAGGCTGAAAGCCACCTCTTCTCCAGTCGAGAGGTTTCTTATATACGCGACGATCGTGTTCTCTCTTGCCGGGGCGTGGGTCATCCTTTCCATGTAGTACCATTTGGCTGAGCCACACTGCGTCTATTATCGACGTGATCGTGGCGTGCCGTCGTCGTTTAGTAAGCTAGAGAGAGGGACTTGTGCGCATACAACACGTGGCCAGTGCTAGAGGTCTGTCGCCTCGGCTTTCATTACAACAAGGTTTGCATGAGTTTGGTCATTTTTTTTGTCCACAAACGTTGTCCTTGTTCGGGTATATTCTCGTTTGTCGCCGCCACCTACTCAAGCAATATTTGTTCTGATGTTGATGCTGAGCCGAAGAATTGAGAGCATTTGTTATTTGACAATCCTCCTTCGTATCGTAACGACAAAGGCTGTCGCTAAGCCGCACACAATTGCTAGGCAATTGGACACGTGTAACCACCGTCACCGCTTGGCAACGCCCATGGACAAGGATGTATAATTTCCAGTGTCATGTTCTGTCAACGGTACAGCCCACATTCTCCAACGCACGAGTTCGATTTCGTTGAAGTAAGCCACGGTGGCGAAACAAAAGCATGCAATGTGCAGCATGTACGGGCAGTCGAGTCATAAGGGTTTAAAGCATCATACCCGAGTTCTAACGCGCCATTGCCTTGCAGTCTTGCGAGTCAATAAGAGAACAAAAGATCGTAACATAGGATTAGATAAATTTATCTATGTCGACGACAATACTGTCACGAGCCGTTGTTTCGATTATATAGCGGTTTGCTTAGCATATCCAAGAAAAGTGCGTATATCTAACAAACTCATCCCGCAAGGGATGCGGCCATTTCGGTGGGAAGTAGTTGACATTACATTGAGCCCTTTCTGCTACACCTTTCTTGATTAACTTCAAATGGTGGATCTAGCATTATGTACTCTGACTCGCGAATACGTTCGGGATGGCAGGCCACCCATCGAAGGGCAACACAGCCTACATCTGTGCTTCAATTGAACCGTTCCACAGTAGTTATTAGTGCTACAGAATGGGATGGCAGATATCATTATCATCATTCATCCGTTTATTCGATACTGTCGGCAATAGAATACAGGGGAGTTTTCACAACCGACGGCTATAGACCAAAGCAGCAGGTGGATGCGCATCTGCTGCAACTGAGCAGTCTACAACTCTAACCGTTGCAGATACACGAGGTGATGCACATGTGCAGATGATGGAACTATGCTTCAGTGGAGATTAACGAGATAATAATGTCCCCGAGTTCACGATAATGGCTAGTCGGATGTGGCATCCGAATCGGAAGCACCTGCGAAATCTCATGGTGATATGAACGATGCGGGAACGGCAGCTCAAGAAACACATCACGGTGACAAGAACCGAGGTACTAGAATCCTTGACCTGTTCGACTTTCCTGACGAATCATACAGATGGTAAGTCTAGTTGATCTCACACACACACTCGCGACGGGGGTGATCGACATGAGGGCATAAGTCCCCGTACAGACGGCGGTAACTCTATTATGAGTTACTAAAGTGGGAGCAATTCTGAACATCGTGGTGTCAGTACTTCCATTAGCACCACCCAGGAGGGTAGAAATCGGTAAATTTTGCTCCTGAAAATCAGGTATGGCTTCCACCATGAGTATATATCGTTGAAAAATACGGCCACCCATCATAATCGATTTCTATTGTGTGATGTGTCAAGCCCTCACGCCCTTGACATACGTGCGTGCGAATTTCGCGAGCAACACCACTTCTACATCGATGCCTTCTTTCGACATCGATGATAAAACGGTAACAGTGTCCGTGACGGTCACTCGTTGGCAAAGCCTACGTTGTATTTTTCCACAATGTAGAGTGCATTGGCCTCAGATTTTGACTTGACATAAATTAGTGTCGCTCGTATCAGTTTTGCGAAAATTAAACTTCAACAATGCTTGATACAAGTTTCATCGATTGTCTCGTAAATTATGCTTGCCTTGTCTCTCATGGAATCGACCCGTGTCCTATTTTTGTCGACAACTTTAAACGCGCCCCAAGGAGACGTTTCCCACTAAATAGTCTTACTGTAGAGCGCGCATCTTTCTGATGCGTACGTAGGGATTACGGCTTTGCAAGCTCTTCAAGAGCGCCATGAGCGTTCGTTGCCAACTCATATAATGGAACTCGACGTACTGCCGAACGGGGTCAAGAGCGTCAAGCAACAGTTGTGAGTAAGGACCAATTATCTACCGAAGGTGGATACTTGCGCCACTTGACATGATAACTCGTCTGGCATCACTTCACGTCGCGGTGAGTTAAATTACACTCCACTAGAAAGCCTTTACTGTCGCGCGAATCCACAAACGGATTCGGCGGTTGAAAGGAAGACCTGACTCGTTTCAATGGTGAAATTAGCTCAATTGGATGGATCCGAATTGCTTTACTCTTGTAGTAGAGGACAGTTTCGTACATGAGGGGTACAGGCGACTGACCTTAACCGGGAATGAGAAGATACACCGATTCGGTCGCAAAAATGATCGGTTCGCTTATGCAATATTGTAGTCAAAATTTGTGGGTTGATACATTCTCTTGATAACAAGATAGTGGAGACTCAAGATACCTCCCACTTACCTGGAAAATCTCATCTGCTCACGACCAGGCTTGGCGCCTGGTCCTGATTGCAAGATACTGTTGAAGATTCGTAAGTAATTTACCACCGCAGGAAGAGTAATGCAGATCGACCGTTGCTGTCACCAGAACATCACGTGATCATGGTTACGCAAGGTAAATAGCAATCACATATATAATGTTGTAGTGAGACGATGATGATGCTAGGTCAATAAGAAAACGCAGTATCATGATAGAGAAAACAATGTTTGTCGATGGTAGTACTGAGAGCTTCAATATATTCTTCATTTCACAATTGTCATCAACGTACGCTATAACTAGCGCAGCCAGCAGCGAGCAGTCGACTGGTGAGTTGAAATACTTTGTCACGAGCAAATTAAGGGGGCAGACGCGTCGTCAACTAAGTACAAGACAGTGCTACTACTGACAGTACCAAATGAGACGCCCCTCTTTCAGCATAGGATTGGTGCGCATTCTACGAGGTAGCCAAATTGTGCATACGTTTTTCAGGCGGAAAAATACACGAATGAGTTTGATGCAGAAGGGCATTACTTTACTGCGGCCAACATTGGTCACACTGTTTCTAGGTATATTTTCTGTAGATAAAAGAACTAGGTTTCATTCAGTATATGAAGATCGCGTGCTTTTCCATGATACCAGATATTCCATTTTTTTCATTTATTTCCTTCTTCTACAACGGGGTACACGTTGGTAGATAACCGGTATAAAATGTGTCGCTCACACCTGAGATGAGATCTCATTGAAAGCGATATTCATACACCTCATCAATTTGTCGGGGCTGACGTGTGTCAGCCATCAGATACAAGATACTAAGAAGTATACGAATTTAGGACATTAGTGTCTATATAGGTGTGTTTCAGCTAAGGTATCATTCAACATAGAAACGAAAAAAGGTCAGTTTCCCGTTGATCTGTTAAAGAAACGTGCCATCTTAAAGCGTCTCAGGTCATTAAGAAGAGTCGATCCTTGTCACGGCGTAGACTTTGAGCACTTTGCACTGTTGATTCGTTGCATCGTTAAATAAGTACCTTAAGCTTTGAGCTTGTGAACGCGTAAAATCGAGTTCTTGAGAAGAACTGAATTGCTCGCCGAACATAAAGCCTTCTTCTGGCTAGTAGCTGTAACAGCTCCGCTTCAATTTGCACGCTCGAAATTGATACAAAATAGACCACCTCTTTAAGGAGAATCGCGCTAACATAATTGTCTATATTAAGGAGGGCTTCATTGGACTCGCTGGTGTGATCGCTGGCGATGCCGAATATAGAAGCATCTTCATTGGGGTTGGCGTCTGTAATAGATAAAATGTAAATACCTAGTTCGTCTTCTTCATGCCTACTTTACAGGCATATGCAGTTCTCGCGTCGCCCGGTAGCGTCAAGGGTGATGAGCATTAGCATATTTTTTTTGCTCGAACGATTTTTCTCTTCATTGAACAAAGTCTTATTCGAACAAGGTGTGGATGCGAGAATGACGCAAAACATTTACGAAAGAGCGTCGTACGTGTAGATCATGCAACCACCGAGTCGCTCTGGCGTATACCGCTATCGGCTATAACTCACTATAAATCTTAAATAAGTGGACGCATCATTGGAGTATCTCTGTAAAAATAAATTCGGCACGTTCAGTCGAGCCATCCGTTTCCAGATGGTCAGAGTTCGGCATGATCTCTATGTTCCACTAGATAGGTATATGGATTATAGGAAGTCCGCTGTATCATGTGATCAGTTAGAGAAAGTTTACGGGTTAGTCCATAGAGCCATCAATTGTGTCGACAAATGCTCGAGCACAGCATTCGGCAGTGGTTGACTTTGGAACAGAAACGTGATACCGTTTGGATCGACATGATCAACAAACAAAATTTTACTAGTATTCTTGCCTTCGTCTCGAATAAAGACAAAATGATGCCCATCGAAACGGACTCTCAACACTGTACTGGAACTGGTAGAGACTGCATCGGTGCACATGATGAAATACTTAGCTTCAACTAATTACAAACCTAGCAAGAACGGATGTACTTGCGCACGACCAGATACTAGCGTGGACAAAAAGGCTCGATGAAACGTGCGGTAATTATATTTTTAGACACGATGTCTACTTATAAGTCCAGATTGACACTCATGCATGGATCGCAGTTGACGATCGTAATGGATGAGGACAACAACACATGGTGCGACAACGGCTACTGATATGTCTTCAGTAAGGCATCACGGGCTGTGTATCAGAATGTGGAATATCGATAGATTGCTTATAAAAAATTATGCCCTGCCGGGATGGACTCGGGAGCTACCGCATTGGACGGTCAAAACTCTGCTTTAATGCGTACGACTGAGTCGCGTCATCAATAAATCTAGATGACAGGACGGTGCTTAACATATCCACAACGGTTAACTTATCCCGAAAGTTGGATGAGGGAGTCGGCTTTGAGTAAGGCCGGCGTGAATGCGCATCGGAGACGATGTTTATTCATCCGCTTTACACTCAACGTTGAATTTTTACTCTGCAGAGGGCTATAGATACCTTTACATGAACAAAGAAAGATTGGACCGTCTATGGCCGAACGCAAGGAAGCTTAGCACGTACGCACTATGAACAAGAAATCGACTGTACCTGCGTCCATTGATAAGCTGCTGATAAACTTTCTACTCGCTTTGATATATACTGCTGTTCAAAAATGCAACAAAATCGTCGTCTGCAACGAGTACAAGGATCTGCTTGAATTTTTCACTGCGCAGGTAAAATAAGAAGTGTTTAATCTCAGGCGTTGGCTATTGAGGTAAATACAAAACTAACTTTCGAAGCGCTACCAATTTAAGCGTATAAGAGCCTACACTCGACATGTGAACAACAAAGAGATTGTATGTCTTGGTGATGTCCTGGGAACGGTTTTCCTTAGGATGCTGGCGACTTTTCCTTCCATGTCGATCAATTGATAAAATCTGCTGCTTATGAAGATCAGGTGATATCGATGCAGCTTTATTTTCGCTGAAATAGAGATACCACAGCTGGCTCATCTGCGGTTGACTCTCCAGTCGACCTAAGAATTTCGTGTAACTTCATCGAGGCAGCGGGTGTCATATCTGTTGAATGAAGGTATGTATGCGTGCATGTTCTCGTCCACTCAATTTATAAGAATGGTGGACTTTCGGTCCTGCTCGACCATGCTTCCCGCCTATATCGAATGACTTAGTTAGTCAACTGCACTGTGATCTTGTACTGTCGTACTGTCGCATTAACGACCGAAAAACGACTTAGACAACCGCACTGAACATAGGAACATACATAGGCGCGGGATTGTTCCAGAATGTTCAACATATGAACATTGATGAACAAGCACCAGACATGTAATCACATAAAGATGCTGCGAGTTGATCAATGGCTTGTTCCTTCCGAGTCGCGTAAACAAAGAATTACATTGTGTTTGTCATGGTAATTTGGCACGGAGATCAAATTATCATAACTTGAATTGTACATTATATCGTATTGTGACTACACAACACATTTCGTCACCCTTATGTATGCGTCTCTTGCAAGGCGCACCTTCCATTGATTTGACGGGGCCTCGCGGTCAGTGAATTGAAGCCTGTACGCGACAGGCGCCGGTAACAATATCGACGCCATACAGTTTTCTAGGGTGCGAATTGCCATATTTTACGTCTACTAAATTTGAAGCGTAAAATAAACTCTTTTATTGAAGGCAGACGTACACAGAGACGATGTGCTAGGTTGAACCATCATTGAGAGGCCAGATATTTCTTTTGACGCTGCTGACTTAGAAAGGCACTCCACTCTACTAACGCCAACACCTTTTTGACGATCTGATGCGCTGTCGTCTCATACCGGAACTCGAATCTGCGTTCTTGGCCTTCTTAGTGGATGGTTGATCGCTTCGTACAGTGCTTTCGATCTTTCGCGTGAGATGCTGCACTCATAAATTTAGTGCGTTCACATCTAACAGCAATTGCACCTCGCAATAATATGTTAGTATCAAATTAAAAATGGTACACTGTAAACATTTTTGAGGTGCATAAGCACGAACACTTGGATGTTTCGTCATCCTTCACATGAGACAAAAACTGATTAAACCAGTTCTCGCCTCAAATTGTAATACGCTTGCTTATGTGCAAACAACTATATATCATCTACTCTCGTTCCAGGCCAAATAGTTGAGTCCTGACGTGACTTGCCGCAAGACTCAAAGCAAACACAGTTTTTAGTGTTTTGCGTATCAATTTGCTCATACGCTACATATCTTACGAAGTTTCATGTTTGTTGATAGTGAGCATGCATAACATAGACACCCTCCTTCAATATCATGGCCATCGATCAAGTCTTTTGTTTGGTATATAGCTATTTACATGCTTATCGGATCACATCCTTGGTTTTTGCACAACTTAAACCTACATAAGCCGTAAAGCTTGATCCTTAATGCCCAGTCGTTGGCATATTACATACGCTAGGTATGTCAAATGGCACCATAATCGCGCAGACATTAATGCAGCGAGCTCTAAAACGTCGTAGCGGTCGACGAATATCGTGCTCATGTAAATTGCTTTGAGAATCTCCATAACCAGAAACAGAACTTGTATAGATGTGCTGCGCTGAGTATTTTAGAACGTGGGGCATATATTTTTTTCGTGATTAAATAGGGCATTTTTTATTTTCTTTAATTTTGTTAAACTGCATACTCCTATGTAGGTTCTCGCTCTCCACACCTTGCGGTATCTAGTAGCAATTGTTGGCTCATTTGGTTGATATCACTCTTCAATCGGCAGCGCTGGGAGGAGGAGTATAAACAGGACACCGACTGGCTTTAGCCAGCTCTTATCGTATCACGGCTCTGCAGCCGTTACCGTGCTCACCGCCCGCCGGGGCGGGAGCGGACAAGCTCCCGCCGAGCAGTATGGAGGATGAGTAGGTCTCGGTAGTGCGGCACAGGCTGTTACTCTGGCTGCCGGGGAACGCGGCAACGGTGGCGCTCCGTCTGGGGTCCACGAGGTGGGGGCTCCGGATCAGGCTGGCAATCCTTTATCTGTCGTTCAACCGGAGCCCGAACTTGGACAGGCTTCCGGATTGGCTGGGAATCAGTCCATTTCAACAGGTGGTTTGCGTCCTCGGCGCGGAGGCGTGGGAACGGAGGCGCGGCGGACAGACGGACCGACTTTGAGTCCTTCGGGGTGCGCTCCCCAGGCTCCCTCTCAGCCTTCCCCACCGCCTCCCTCACCTCCCGTCCAGCCGCGGGAGATGTTTGAGGCTCTAACTGCCGAAATGAAGGCTTTTACTGGACAGGCGTCCCTGGATGTCTGGCGCCTGACCGCTCAAGAGTTATTTGCGCTCGAATATTCCGGGATTCTGTTAGCTCGGAAGCGTTGCCGGTTAATCGCAAACGGTATCCTACGCTTATGGGTGCGGAGCTGTTGAATTTGCTGGATATGTTTCGACAATGCTTTGTCGCGACACCAGGCACCTACGCTGACTGTGCACGGTTGGCTCACCAGATAGGCACGGACTTCTACTTACGAAGTGGGCCTTCGAAAAAAATTTGCGCAAATTGGCCAGCAAGCAGAAGTGGGCAGCGGCTCCGATTCCGCGGCAGTGGTCTCAGGTGGTACGAACGGGCAGCTCGAATACCATGGACGATGCAGCAGGCAAGCAGCTTCCCGTCTTTGAAGAATTCAGGTTTGACCCGACGAAATTTTTGGAGGCAGAGACGACCGCCTTTCGATCTATTTGCTCGGCGAGTTGGAACCGGGCTAGTGCTCACCATCTTCGAGAGGGAACGGACGATGAATGACGCATCATCACCGGGATTGCGGAGGGGCATATTGCCTGTCGGAGGATGCCGGATTTTATCAATGCCGTCTTCAATAGTGATGAGCGCCTTCTTTTGTGTCGCACTGTCCAGTCCCAGGTAGAAGGCCAGTTGGTTTTGAGTGTCCGCCATGGTAGGGACGCCTCATTGGCCGTAGGACCACTCGCGCCATCACGGAAAAGATTCTTGAATCGGCTGAGTTAATGCGGGTCAGCTTGCCGGATCTCCACCGCCTACTCGGGCTGGCCAAAACGATCAGCTACAATCTATCCACTCGATCCATTCATTTTTACTTTTTTTCGCGGGATACTGCCAAGGAAAACCAGGATGTCGTTGTCCCTTTTCAAGGCCGGGTGTACACCGTGGAAAACGTTCACCAGCCAGCTCGATGATCCGTTTGGTTGAATCAACGCGGTCCAGACGGGCGGTCAGGGAACTCCAGGGCTGCGTACACCATCCTGCTCTATAATTTGACACGATTTGATGACATTGGGCGCATCTCTGCATACTTGCGCTCCAAGATACCGACTGATTTTGAGCTGGAAAACACGGACACCTGTACCCCCAACTCACGTACGTCCACAGCTTATAAAATTACGTTTCAATTGGCTGGTTGCCCGATTTTCTTACAAGGCATAGTACGACTTCTTTGGTTTGGGACTCCTATTAGTGTACGGCATCCGAACGTGGGCCGCCGGCTCCAATGTCTGCAGTGCGGTACGCTCGGCCATCCTGCGTCGAGGTGTCAGTTCACCGACGCGCAATTAAGAGGGCCGGGCGGACTAGAGGTCGACGAAGCAGAGCTCGTCGCGGTCGAAGACCTCTCGAAACCTTTTAGTAGCCCGAACGAGATGAGTCAGATGGCGCAGCGGCGTCTTCATGTGCAGCAATCGGCAGACGTCGCCGCGCAAGCTGCGGTGACTCCGGAGATGCCGGTCGCTGCTCTCAGTCCCGCTCAGGTAGCTGTGCCTCAGCCTACTGGTCTACCTCTTCAGCCCGTGTATACTACTCAGGGCACGCACGAGGGCCCACCACCTCCAGCCCCAAAACCCAGGCCCGAGCAGCCGTGGCTCACACGCCCTATCCGAGGCGGTCTTCGGTCTAGGTCCGTCACCAAGGCTCCCCCTGCCCAGCACACCGTAAGCAGCGGCGGCTATCACGTCCTCCAAGATCTGGATCTTGCAGAAGAGATTCCAGCTATAACCTCCAAAAGCGGTAGTGCCTCCGCTTCTTTACAGCCGGCAGTTCGGAGGGCTTCGCCTACTGGTATTTCTACCCTGCACTCCCACCCCCAGCTGCAGCCAGAGGAACAGGCCCGGAAACGTGCAACAGGCATCAGAGGACCGGCCTTAGTCACCGCGAGCCCGGCGCTTCTGAACCAGCAGCGTCGGGAGAGGCAAGAATGCGAGCGGCTGGTGCAGCTTTTGCCAGACAGGCAACGCCATCCTGTACCCATGGAACTTAAACCGTCCGTAGAACCTATTCACATGCGCGAAGTTTTGCGCATTGTTGGGCTTCGGGAAGTCAGCACACCTGCGAATGGCAATTGCTTAGCGATTGCTCTTGCCCAAGCGTTTGCTGAGTCTGCTTTGGCCGCTCCCACTATGGACCAAGAGCTTCTTACGGCTGCAATCAAACGGAGTATCAAGTATACAGGGCTTTTTAACTTGGAGGATCAGCTTTTTCACGACCTGCGTGTTCAGGCACTCAAGAATGTGGGCCTTGGGTGGGCGACGATGACGCGCAAATAGTCAGCCTCGCAACTACGCTGGTTCTTGGCGGACTACGCGTCCACCCCTTCGGGTCGGACCTCGCCGGTGCCAGACAACTGTTGGGGGGCAGTGACACCCTTACAATGGCAGCCACATTTTCAACGAGACATATTTGTCGTTGAAAGCGGTGACGGCACTATTAAAGGGAGCTGTAGGAAGTACCACCCCGTTTCCCTTACCATTCGGGGCCGGATGGTGGCTTCTGCCAAAGAATACCCGCTTTCTTTCCTGGCGTGCATCGATGAGCTGCAAGCGACAAAAGTCGCTGAGCCACAGAATCTACCATTAGTGTTGAGGTATGGGGGAAGCCACTACTCGGCTCTGCTCCATACTGATGGAGTTACCGACCCGTTGAACCTTACGGACGATATCGGTTTGCCGAACATTGCGACGCGGCAGGAATTCATGCCATCAATGAGGTCACTACGGCCACATCGCTGGTTCCATGGGAGGGCAAAAGTTGTGCTGGGGAACCCACGAACGTAGAAAATCTACCCGACGGCTGCGTCCGCACGTCGCCCGTCGTGTATGATGCTGGCAGCACATTCCCACCTTCCTTGCTCCAGCCATATTCTCAAATGGCGTTGGACTCTGCTTCACTCAGCTCCAGCGGCCCCAAACGGGCCTCTTCGGCTCGTAAATGAGGGTTTGGTAGCTCTACTCCACTACTGGTGGCGTCTGGGGTCCACGACATCGAAGTGCCAGCCGGATCTCATCACAAAAAGGGGCGTGTTCAGTCCGACATGGGCCATCTTTCGCTCGCCGAGACAGATGCCAGAATTGATCGGGAGGAATGGCCCGAACTTTGGGCATCTTCAAGTGCCGAATGGCCAGATACAGCTGCGACCCCTTATCATCTCGTTTACGGCGACTCGGACGGATGGGAAGCAACTTCCCGTTCGGAACCTGAGCTGTTTTTTCATCATTTACGCCGCTTTGTCTTTCCTGAAGAACTCCTGGATAGCCTGGCTGACACAGTTTTGGTGCAGTGGACGGCTCTGTGGCGCCAAGAGTGCCTTTTTTTCGGGATCCTTACGTTTTGACAAAGGGTTACGGATTCGCCATCGATTGTGTGGCTTGACCAGTGGATCGCTTGGACGCAGCAGCGTATTTCTCCATCTAAGTTGGCCCCCCTGGTTGCCAATTCTGATGATTGTAAGAAGATGCGAGACGCCAACTATGCGGCGGACGACATTTTACGTTTGTGTGATTCGCACAGACGCGTCCGCATGAGTCACCACTTTATTTGTGCCATCGTCTTTGCAGAAGAAATTTACGCGCTGACGGGGACCGGAGAGAAGCCGTTGCGCCCTCCTGAGCAACTCCGTTGCCACCTACGATTGTTGCGGACAAACGGTACCTACAAGGACGCGTATTAACCAGACGGTGGGTCTCGTGTTGGCTGGAGCGAGCTCTTTCGCTATTTTACTACTGCTTTGGCTCCTGTGGAGCAGCAGTTCCTACTTGAGTACTGAGGGCAGCTTACAGAGGAAATCCTTTACGAGCCATGCCGATATTCCCCAATGGGCAGGTGACGCTTATGGTCGGGAACGCATCCTTAGGGAATGGCCAACGTCTGGTGATTTCCCACTTTCTACTACGGATCCAAGGGGAGGGGACAGGATATATATATCCCAAAATGTCCGGGGCTTCAAGGCCAGCGTCCGGGACGGTTGGTAGTCGGCATGGAGAGGGGAGCCTCTGAGTCGTCACCCACTGGCTTGGTGCATTCAAGAAACGCATGTGCACACTGAAGCGGAGGCAAAATTGCTCCGGTGGCGCTGGGCTCGATTGTGGGGGCAAACACCTCGATCCAGACGCACCTCCTCTATCAGTTTGGAGTATTGGCTCTGCCAGTCGAGCTGGGGTGGCCATTCTCCTCACCCCATATTCGGCCCTAGGAGCTTTAGCCTGGCAACCAGAACGATGGTCTCCGTGGGCAATAGCGAATTCTCTGGGGGATGTAGTTATCATGAATGTCTACGCGCCCACAGTGCGGGAGGAGCGAGAAGCTTTCTTTGCTTCTCTGCTCCGTTGTGATTTGGCATCCTTCAATACCATACTGGCGGGAGACTTTAATTGCGTCCAGTGCCCTCTTCTCGATCGGTTCGGCTGTCACCGCTCTCATCGGTTGGAAAGCCCGGCCCTGAACAAGGTGGTTGCGACAATGAGCTTGACTGATGCGAGAGTGATTCGGGAGCACGCAGAGGACGACGGTTTTGAGGATCCAACGGATCATTTTACATACGGGAACGGGGAACACGCTAGTCGCATCGATCGATTCTATGTTCCCACGGGATGGGTTGACCGGGTTCTGTGGGTGGGATCGCGGGTGCTGTCACATAATTCGGATCATCAGGAGGTTGTATTACATTTGCGGGACTCCATCAAGGCTCGCACAGCTAGCAGAAATTATCGGGTGGCGTACCCGATCACTTCATCGAATCCGAGCAGAATCATTGACGAACACGTCACAGAAATGATTGGCATGGTTATAGGGCAGGGGGTTTCAACCCTTTCTTGGGATCTTGCTGTTGAACAGTGCCACCGGTGCATTCGACGCATCAGAAAGAGGGCCAAGCAGCGCAGGGCTAGATTCCGTCGGAAGCTGCAGGGCCGCGCTCGACGACCCTTAATCACTAGGGCACAATTTATCTCTTGCAATATAGAAGAATTACGACAAGAACACCTTGTGCGACTCGGTACCCAGCTCGCACGGACGGCTGACCACTTACGAGGGTTTTATCATCGCGTATCCAATTGGGAACGTAATCAATCCGTCACAACCATTACACGGCTTCACGGAACGGCCTTTACCCGCAATATGACTGTTGCAGACAAATTTGCATCCGAATGGTCTACGCTTCTTGGAGTTATTCATCGCAAGAAGCCTCGCAAGAACTTGCCCTCTGCAATTCGGCGTTTCGTCAATCTTCCTGCGGACCGTATGTTGACGCCTGCAGACAATCTGGCTCTTTTTGCGGATATTACAGAAGCCGAAGTCCTCGCAGCCATTTCTGGTCTCAGTAGATATAAATCTGCTGGACTCGACGGGCTAAATAATGATTTTTACAAGGATACGTCGGCACTTCTTGTCCTAGCCTTGGGTCAGCTCAGCAATCAAATTGTGGCGGGAGCGGATCCCCCGCCCTCTTTTCTCGAAGCTTTGATCATTCCCTTGCGAAAAAAGGTGACTCGGCGGATGCGATGGATTACCGGCCGATTTTTTCTGCTTCAAACCAGTTACTAATTCTTCGCAAAGGTGCTGGCGACGAGGTTGCAATGCGTGTTACCAACAATTATTGGTGACTCTCAGCAAGGCTTCGTACACGGTCGCCAGATGTCCAAACTGGTGATGATGATGCTTGCACAACTGGCTACTGCTACATTCGATGAAACACTCGCGGCCGAAAACAGCCGGGTGATCCTTCTACTATACTTTCGAAAGGCATATGACACGGTGGACCGGGAATTTTTGTATGAGGCTCTTCGCCACTTCGGCTTCGCGGAGAGGTATGTTCAACTTATCACTCGGCTACATACCGGTACTACAGCCTCTTTCTTTGTAAATGGCGAGCAGTCCAGCCCAATTTCAGTTGTTTCCGGCATCCGGCAAGGTTGTCCGCTTTCCCCTCTGCTTTTCCTGGTCGTGGTGGGGCTGTTGGGTATTGCAGTACAACAATAACCGGATCTGTCGGGCTTTCAGTACCTGGGCGACATCCTGCTACGCATACGTTCTCGGCGTTTGTGGACGACTCGACGATATTTCTCGACAAGGCCAGTCAGCTGGGTCCAGCGCTAGCCCTTGTCTCTCACTTTGGGGCCTTATCAGGGCTGGAGGCGCAACCGTCCAAGAGTCAGATCATTTTTCTTAACCGAGCGGTGCACCTATCGGAGATTCGAGGCATATCGGTCCTTCCACCTTCGAACACAGTGCGCTACTTGGGCTATCAGGTCGGGCTGAGGGACTTGCATCATCGCCATTGGGCCGTCTGTGTTCGGAAGCTTCAACGGCGGCTGATAACAGCTTCCAGAGTGGATACGAGTGTGCAGGATCGAGTATTGATTCTTAACTCAATCATCCTCCCGTCTTTCCTATTCACGGCAGCGGTTTTCGATATGCCTGAGTGGGCACGACGCGAAATTCGCAACTTGTACAAACAATTTCTGTGGGCAAATGCAACCTCAACGGACGCCAGCCGCCACAAGATTAACCCGGGCCTACTCTACACCCCTAAACAGGCAGGGGAGGTTGGCTTGTCCTCCTTAGAGGTGGCCGTTAAAACACAGCGTACGAAGCACGCGTTGCAGTGGCTCACGCAGGCTCAAGACAAATATTTTGGCGCCTGGTGCTCGTGAGCTTATCAAGGCCGGCCGTCGACTTCGAGACTGATTCTTCATGGCTGGTCACAGGTCACCGAGGCTTCTTCTTGTTACGCGACTCCGTACAAAGATACCTGGGTCCGCGACTTGGACATGCTCCTGCAGCCTACGGCGGGGCAAATCTCTGTATTGTGTGATCGAGTCCTTACGTCATCTCAAACCATCCCCCCCGGCGCCATCAGTTGGTGGGAGGAGGACGACTAGATTTTGTCGTATCATAACCCTTTTCCGGATGGTGCGGCTTCAACGGATCCCCAACACTGCGCGTTGGGTCGTGTTTAAGGGACTATGGGGTGGAGCAATAACCCGAATTTCGGGATGTCAATGGTCTTCCATTACGGTCCTCAACATACGACCGGGTCGCGGCCTGTAACATTTCGGACCTGCAAATTCGGCGAACAGGGCCTAATGAATTTCTTTTCAGCATTAAGCCGGCTGGACCTAGACGTGTTCACCACTCGAAGCCTAAACTACGCCGATAGGCGACGGCGATCTTTCTGGCATCACCTCTATCCCCATTGGAGGGGAACTAGCGGTTGAGCCTGCGCTGGTGCTTCGCCATCCACCGCCGTTCCGCTACGATTTTACCTGGTCAACGGTGCGACGTGGTCGCGTCGTCGGGACAAGTTCGGGGACTGGGGCCTTAGCTGGCCAGCCAGTTTATCTGACGCAGAGTGCGGATGGAATTCGATGGATCTTAACCTCGCCTCTGCCGGAGTTGGCCACATCGTCAGCTCCCGAAAGCTCCGCCTGGGCCATGCGCCTACGCCGACATGGCGTCGTGTTATACTCCCATCCTCGGCATCACCGCTTCCCTTGGGCCGTCGCTTCGTCGGTTGCGGATGCGAATATCCGACGGACTTTATTTCGGCTGGCGTTTGCCGCTCACAAACGATTACTTGCTGGCGTGTTAGGGCCGCTGGTGCGGCGCCTGGTCGACGTCGTTGCTGTGGATCCGTGGCAGCGTGCTGCCGCACATCAGCGTCCGTCTCAAGTTTGGCAGCATGCTAACAGCCTTTCCGCCTACCTGGTCTGGACCTGTTACCGAATTGCCACCAAGCAACTCAACCTCTACCATTCCGGCCGTCGCGCGGATAATAGTTGCCGGGCTTTATCGTCGTGCCAGGGTCTCAAAGAAACGTCGGCTCACATCTTTTGGGAATGTGCTAAAGCCCACGCGTGTTGGACCAAACTTATCGGACATTGGACTGGTGTCCGGGACGGATGGCCTGCTCTTTCGAACACCTCTCTCGCTGGTATGAATCGTCAAGCTCCGGCCTTACCGGCCAGGCAACGTCTTCGGATACATTATAAGCTCCCGGAGGACTCCGAGACAGGCGTCGCGCTTTGGGACCGTCTTTGGTTTATCATGAGCAGCATCTGTCTGACTCACTTATGGTGTGAGCGGAACGACGCTGTTTTTCGAGGGAAGCAGACGGCGGCTCTTCAGAGCGCTGAGCGTTTTTGAGAGGTCGGCATCAGGCATCTTAACGCGGTAGCGAAACGCGAACATCGCGGTCCCGAGACAGCTGTTGCTGGGGCTATCATGCATACATGTATCGACCTCTTCACTCTCGAACCTCGAGACGGGTCGATATATTCAGGGGAAAGCTACGACCAGCCACCGATTTTCGGTGCTGCTGTCCTGGCTTGGAAGTTTTCAGACATCTTGTGCATAATTGTTTGCTAATAGACGGTCATGAAATCATCATCATCATCTGGTTGGTATCATGACCTTTTTCAACCAATAAGTGAAGCGGCTTTCTTAGTAGCTGTAGTTAATATGCGAATATTATTCGTTTAGGCAGGTAATATCGAGATAGACTTTTTATACAGAAATTATATCCACATCATTAGGTGTATCATTAAAAACATGTAACAAAACGCACCCCGTTTCAGTGATGCTGTGGGTAGTGGGGCTCCGCGTTCCTTACGACATGTGCTGGTCATCTCGACAATAAAAAGGTCACGTAACTCTGATGCGTACTCCTCTCCAACACGAACGCATCCATTCGCTTGCTGTGCCAATGCCTTTCCTTTCTTCCTTCTTTTTCGCTCAAGGGGGCTTGCGTTTTGTTCGGAAATTTACACTTTGCAAGACGCGAAGGTCTCGGCACACAGCTCTTGCGTGATGAGCAACAAGTGCCATCTTGCGTACGTTGTCGATCCCAATCTTGCACATGACATCAACAGTCGACTGTTTACTGCGATCCATCAGCTCACGAGTTTCCTCGATATCCATGCGAAGAATGGTTTCTTGTTAGATCCATTTGAAATATGGTTTCTTGTTCGATCCATGCGAAGAATGGTTTCTTGTTTCTTGGCAGTAGGTGGAAGGTCGCGACGTCGCCGCCGTCTCTAGACAATGCAATCATTGAGTTTCCTCATGGTAGTTTCCTAAACGTATTGACTAAGAGAAGCAGACGCAATGTCCGGTCACCGAAAGTAATCTCTTCTGCTAGTGACATCTGCCGAGAACGAGCACTAGTCCACGAAGCACCGCAAACATGTCCATGATCTCGTGCATCGAGCGCCACGGCCAGCGCATGTGACCGGTTTTGATTCCAAGCTTCGATTGCGCTTCTGCATGGCACTGTCGTTCCCAACTTTCACACCCGGTCCAGCTCCCGCAAATCCTCGCCGCAGAGGCCAACTGTCGTAATGGCCACCTTGGAACCCGCTACACACGTGCTGGCGTTGCCTCCTCGCTCTGCGCTGTTGCATGGGCAACTGGCTGGTGAATCAGTTGTTCAATTGCGTTCGCTGTCGTTGGCTCGTCTTGGCCTCCCCCGGCTTTGCTCAGCAGGGCAGCAATGCCCTACAAGTGCGTAGATGATGGACTCGCACGCGGCGCAGGCGCAAAGGACGCAGTCCCGCCATGTGCTTTGCCCCATCTCTTTGGCAATCCGCGGCGAAGACGTTCTCGTGCATGCCGCTCGCCTCGTAGCGACAAAGTATTGAGACATGTTGTTGGCACACGGAATGCGGAAGTGGATGACGGTCTCGACACCCGCTCTCCTATTTGCAATGTCGTCACCATCGGCCCGTCCTGCTCCAGACGGTGTCTCGGCCGAAAGTGCTCTCCTCTACGCAAGAGCGCTCTGTCGTCGAACTGCCAGTCCACTTCACAACCGAAAAACTCCACCAGAGGCTCAATGCGCGCTATCTTCGTACTGCACCTCCTCGTCGCGGCCCATGTGTGCTACTGTGCGATTGCTGGCGCGGACAAAGATGGACGTGCAAAGGACCAGCAGAGTCGCGACCACGACGTTGTCGTCGCCAAGGACTTGGCCAGGCAACGCGATAATGTCGGACCCCCTTCCAACAAGTGACACGGAAGGCGAGCAAAGGAGCCCGTCTTTCAGCCACCTCGGCCGCTTCTTCAAGTCCAATAAGTTTGTTACAGGAGCCGAGAACACGGGAACGAAGTTGGATGATATCAAGTTGCTACAGAAGTCGACGGTCAAGTCCGACCGTTTCGGGAAGCGCCTGCTAGCCCCGTTTGGACAATTTGATCGCTTGCCATTTGGAATCAAAGTGGCGGCCACGTCGTTGATGTTTATGGTTATCACGTTTGTTGTGCTCTACTTTGTTGCGAAGGCCAAGAATTGGTAAGATGGCAAAGGTCGATCCGACCATTTCGTACCGTATCCATCACTCACGGCATCACACACTCCTCGGGATTGCAACGATCAGTGTACAGATCTCCTATTCAGGGCCGCGATAGCTCGCGATCAGCTGGTCCCATGTTACATTGCGTCGCGAAGGAAGTTGTGCGGGCAAAACGGCGCGAATGATTGCACTTGCTTCCTGCGCATTGTTGTTGCTGTTGTTGTTGTTGTTGTTGTTGTTGTTGCTATAGCTGTTGCTGTTGTTGTTCCTACGGTCGAGTTGGAATTGCTTCTGTACTTGTCAAGCTTTTTCGCATTTGATCGTCCTACTGCAGCGAGCCGTAAGATCGCGGACACGATGAAAGACCGCGTCCATGATGAAAGAGTTCTATCCTTTTGCCGCCCACAACGCACGTCCTGTCCTTGCTTTGGATCTGTCATCGGCAACAAGTTGGATCCTAGGACGATATTGTCGTGATGGGGACAATGGAAGATTGCACCCTCATCTCGTTCGTTTGTGCCTAACTTCCTGCTGTCGTTGTTGCTTCGCTACAACTCGTACAGTGCTTTCACTGGCTCTGTTCACTCTTTTCGTCCATTGTGTAATCGATAAGGTCCGAGGAACTACGACCGACGGAGCTCCGCGACGGCAACAATATCGACACTAGTCCGTTTTTCTTTCCCAGTGGACTACTGGCTCTGTCCGATCGAGTCAAGTGAATGAAAGTCAAGACTGTGTATGAAGCTGCATTGACACGACAACATGCAATCGACATGCAGCACTAGTCATCGTCCAACGACACGCCACCCAATTCTATCTCCAGCGCCAAGTCAAATTACCATTCCTCACGTCAATACCTTGTCTGCAGGTGGTGGTTTGGATCCCTGAGTAACCTTCCTCACCAAGTCTGGCAGCTTCATTGGCGGCTCGTCGCGTTTCCGAAAGCGACGTTGTAATTTGTTGGCCAGACGATCGAGCGCCACGACATTTATCAGCACAAACATCTTGTCGCCGGCATTCACGATCGTATCAGACGATGGACACGTGTATACGTAAGGGCACGGTGCAGCTCCAGGGCCACCTTTTGCTCGAAGTAGCCCGATCGGCAACGTGTGCGCCACGCCCGATGTCATGTGCTCAAAGAGCTTTCCATACCGTAGCTGCTGCCCACGAAGTTTCTCTGGGACATCATAGAGCACAAAGCAGCTCTTTCCATCGAGAATTTTGCGGATAAACGTATTCAGCGACGGATTGAAAAAGCTTTGTATCAACAGATCGTCCGCGACGCAGGAAGGAAACAACGCGCCATTCATGAATCGTTCTTGCAAAAACGTGTCACTATCGTCACCACTGTACCGCTCCTTGATGGTTGCACCGATGGCACTGTCTAATTCGGTGCCAAACGTACTCACTTGATGAGCTGCAGTTCTCAGACCGCCCAAGAAAAATGTCTGCATTGCGAGGAGCACACCCTTCGCCACCGACGTGTTGCGTTGCACCCAACTCTGCTTTTTCGCGATGGCCGCCGAAGGTCTGTTGAGATACGCACTTTCACGCCGTGAAAACGAATGGGGACATTGATAGCTCGATGAACTGGAATGCACATCGTACTCGCCATCGGTATGTTGCGCACAATCGTCTCCTCGAATTCTACGCGACAGACCGAAAGTAGACACAGGGTCTAAGAACCGGTTGCTGTCGGCATCCCGGAGCTCAACAATCGTGAAGATCCGGTTGCGCTGGAGCGCCGTGTTCAGCAAAATAGCGTTGAAAATCGCCTTTGAATCATCCGATCCTGCCTCATTGCCTTGCGCTAGCACGACAATTGACGAGGCCGTATACATTCCAGCAGCAACAAGAACGTGATGGCGCTGAGGCGATCCTTGCACGTGGTACACCTCACGAACGTCTCGCAATTGACGCCATGATACGCTGTCAAAGGCACCAGCATCTACGATAACAACGGGAACCATGCGCTCGACATGTGGGGCTCGAAGTGGTCGCAAGAAATTCACTAGACGAGACACGAATCGTTGTCCCCCAATCTCGTTGCCAAAGTTGCTGCAAATGACAATGTGGCCACCGGAAACAAGCAACTCTGGTGACGGTGGTGACGGGACCTGGGATGGATCGTCGCCAGCCCCGCATTGCATAACGTATGCTCGGATGTCTTTGGGAACGCGCCTTTCAACGTTGTGCTGGGCTTGACGAGCTCGGCTGGTCAAGTTATCGCGATTCTGTAGAAACTTCGTGTTCAAGGACAAAGCAGCAACGCTGCTCATGGTCGGCGTTCCAGCATATGGCTCAAGAGAACAGACTGACTCAGCAATCAAGTAGGCTTTTGTGCTTGGTTCAATGCGGTACCAACGTCCGGGATTGAATGCAATCTCTCCATCCGACTCGACAGCAATCAGAAGCACCAACCCATTCGACTGTCGGTGAATATGCAGGGTCGCTTGGACAAAGTTCATGCCATGGAAGTGCTTCGCCATGTAGCAGGAATAAATCTCGTTAGCGGCACCAGAAATGTATTCGGAGACCCATGGTTTTACCAAGTGGGTCTGATGGGCACCGACTTCAGGAGTCTCGCCACTTCGACTCGTTATCAAATTCGACACCACTGTTGAAAGGCCCGGACATCGGCAACTGAGTCCCATTAAGCCCAAACGAATTTCGTCTGCACAGACCAGGTTCTCCTTTCGCAGCCCCGTGGCCTCCATGAGTGTCCGGTTGTCGGAGTTAGCTAGCATGGCAAATAACTGCGTGTGCTCCTGCTTGTGCTGCGACACCGATAAGACGCGGAGAACTGTAGCGGCATCTTCCTTGTTTCCGTTGTCGGCATACTTGTTCGGCAGAAAGAATACGGCCATCGCCCGATCCAGCTGTGCATTTTTCAGGTCAGGCTCTCGTAACGGAGATCCGTGAACAAGAAACACACGCTTGCGGTACCTAGGATTTTGCTCCACAAAGTCCATCACCTCCCGCTGGTGGTGGACAACCTCTTCTTCTGCCTTGTCAAACCGCATGAGCACGACAATATGCGTCTCACGAATCAAGCGCGTTCCATGATGTCTCCATTTCGAAACGAGCGGCTTGACAGATCGCTTCTCATCGTTGTCGCTTGCTTTTCCTCCTTCGATTGCAGCATAGTCTGCTTCGTGGATGCTACCGTAGCGAGCATCATTTTTCAACAGCAGTCTCAAACACGAACGAATGACGTTTGTAAAGCTCGGTCTGTTCACCGGCCCGTATGCTTCATTGTCGCCATCGTCACTATCACTTTCGTCACCCTGAAAGGCTGTTTCGTGATCGGGGTGGAAAAACTCGCGGATGAAATCCTTGGTCTGAGCGACGGACGGACTCCCAGTCACGATCACGTGAGCTGTGTTTTTTGCTCCATTGTACCGCACTAGGGTCCCATGCCGGTCCCTGTAAAGTGCCATGAAGGCAGCGGATTCATTCGCAAAGGTGTAGATACCAAACACAATGATAATGCAGACCGTAAACTGTCCCAGCACCGTCTGTGGCGAAAAGTCACCGTACCCCACGGTTGACACGGTCACAAACATGAAGTAAATGGACGAGAAAACCCCCCACGTTTCTTCACAATTCGAGAACTCGTCCGTGTTTGTCTTTGTCGCCCTGAGAATCGTCTCGGTACCTTCCGCATTGCTGCACTCGTACACGTGGAACAAGAAGCTGTCAATACGTGGCAACTCGCCCAGATGCTCGAGCGAGAAGAGCACAGCAGCGAAGAAAAAGACAAGACAAAAGACTTTGAACGTCACGAGCAGCACTTGCGAGAAGAACGTTTTGTTCGGATAGCGTGCGAACAAGTGGTCGACGACCACGTATCCCACGTACGACCGGATGAAGCCAAAATCCAACCACGACCGAAGATGGTTGTTCCCCACTACAATCGTCCGGAGCGAGACTGAAAAATGGGCTACAACCGACAGCAAGTCGAACAAATTGTGCAGCTGCAGCACGTACGTCGCTCTGCAGGTTGAGCACGACAAGTCCCGCACGAGGATATCGTCAGTACAAGTGTGGTTGAGAGAGAATCGGATTAGTGAGAAAGAAGCACAGCGCTGGACGCACTTGTTTTTGGCCGCCAGCCATCGAATTCCGTATCCAACTCCCGTCGCAATCAGGCACAACGACTCAATTGACCACGACGAGAAGCTCACGCTCAGTGACCCACCACGCACGACTACGCACGCAAAGGAAATCACGACGTTCAGTATCTGTCTCGAGGTATGGGCGCCATCAATCAGTAGATGAGACCGTCAAAGAATGTGTACTACTGCTACTACGTACTCCAGTTGACGCAGACGTAAAAGCTCGTAACAATTTGCACGAGGTAGTTCTGCCAATGCCCAATAGATCGACAAGAACCACTCGTCAGCGCACACGATCCAACGGTAGTCTAGTACCCATCCTGTTGCCAAGTGACCTGCGCTTTACCACGACGTTTGTGAGCGGCGAGTCGCAGAGTCTACGGAGCTGCTCGACGTATGTGAGTGAGGGCACTTGGAGCCACTCGTAGCCGATCGAGAAGACAGCGACAGCCACTTGAACGAGTAGCCAATCGCGCACTTGGTCCCAGATGAGGTACCACGACGCAGTGTAGCACTCAGACGAGTCGCTCGTGAAGGTGCAGACAGGGACCGCCAAGTCCATCGTGATGATTGCTGTCGTCGTCGGTTGTAACAATTGTCCCACTTGGTACGTCGTTGACTGCGCTGGCTCTCTTTGTACTAGAAATGAGCTGCTGCTGGTCAAGGCGTTTCGTGCGACTGTAGCTCGAGAGACGATCATCGACTGCGCGCGCAGGAGGAAGAGCAGTTGCCACAATGCCACGTCATTGCAGCTTGTGTTGGACTCAGTTGGCAGGAGGAGGGGAGGGCACCGCACAAACGGTGGGAGGCCTCGCCACGTTATAGTCGATCTACCGCTGTGTCGTGTGACACGCAGTCTGGTTGGCGCTGCCTCGTTCCTCCCTTCTTGCTGCTACCAGGGCGACCATCCCTTCAGATTAGGGACTTACTGTCCCACGAGCCGGCGTCTGTCTGACGTCCAGAGAGGTTCGGTCGGTAGAAAAAAAGTGGTGCCGGATCTGCACTCCCCGCCGTGTGCCCCGTGTGCTTTGCTTTCGTTGCAAGGCCTTTTGCACTCGAAGCGGACTCGATCGGTTGTCAGTTATGACTGTCGAGCCGTGACCAGAACAATCGTGAACTCGCTGCTCGGGTGAACGTGTATTGCTGCTGCCATTATGTGGGCTGGAAGCGCAAAGTCTGACGAGACGATGCGTCTTGTGTCTCGAGTGGTCGCCGGTTCTCTCGGCGATGCTGCATGACAGCCCTTGCGTTGCTTGGCAAAGGCATTGCCTAGCGACACCTGCTCCACCAATTCTGAGTTGGCACGGGGATCCCAACTCGACAATGAGAAGCAAACGTGTTGTGGAAAGTGACGAGATACAACGGGACTGGTCGGCGATGATGGCGGTAGCGGCTTTGCCCTCTTTCTGTCACTGCAGCGACCGCATAGTTGAGCCGTGCGCATGTTGACGCCACGCTGTAATCCGTGTGAAAACCCATCTGCCACAACCACGCCATCATCGGGAAGCTCAACGAACGTTGATGTGGAGCGATCGATGGTCTGTGGCACGTCGAGAACACGTCGAGAAGTCAAACTCCTTCGGGCGTACCTGTCCTTTGCCCGCTTGATCTCTCCGAACGTCCAGTTTCACTAGCAGAAGTATACCCGTCGTGATCAAACCAGAGCGTCCGTGCTGGAAATTGCACCAGTGCGTGTGGTGCAACAAACTATGTGGGCGTGTGAATACTTCGTCGTCGTCTGAGCTGCATATGTCCTCAGTGCTGATGAAGGATTTCCATGTGCTGCACTCCGCCCCATCTGCCGTATTCTTCAGCGCTTGTGGACTTCAACTTCGATCCCTAGAGGTATGCTGCTTCTCGGTGTAACTATATCGTTGAGCGTTGAGAACCGCCCTCTGACCTGCCTCGCCCTCGTCGGCTATCAAGTGCCTGAAGATGCTGTGTAAACAAACGTGCGCCGCGTGTGTGGTCGACGGATAGCAACGATACATCGGCTACTGCTCGAGTAGTTTGCACGAACCAGCCACCGTCGTTGTCCGTTTGACGCCAAAGCTTCGCCATGTACGTCCTCCACTTTCAAGAAAAAGCGACATGGTCTCTCCTGTCGTCCGTGCGGATCGCAACAACGATCGGCTTTACCGCGTTCCTGGCGGTACGAGCTTCCCGTAGCGGATGGGGCAGCCACATACGGGATGTGGGCTTCCACGGACGCGAGCCAGATGCGACGTTCGACTCCAGGCCAGACGAACCAGTGGTGCGACACCAGCACGTGACGACTGCCACCGCTGGAGAACGTGGATGGGTCGACTTTCGGTAATCATATTGCTGCAGCGACAGAAAGCCGTCGCGATCGACCAGACGAGCTTGACGTCCGATTTGAAGCATGTGGCGCGGATAGAAGCGACGACGGTGAGCCGACGCTCGATCACGCTCATCGACCGCTTTTCTTGCTACCTGTAGCAAAGCTGAAAGGCTCATGGGTCGTAACGCGCTTCAGGAGGGCCCGCCCATGGATTCGTACGGTGCGAGTGATTCAGTTGCCACGCAGTGTATGCCGCGAGCAAAGGATGACAACGTCCGGGGCGAGACTGACAGGCGTCAAACGACGATGACGTAGTGTCAAGCACTTAGCGCCGATACCCCCCACAAAAAGCTAGCGACAACACTGATCGACAAGAAACGCTAGACCTGCGCGCGAGTTGCTCAGTCCTGTCAAGGCTGAGCTCAAGACAGACATTACACAGGAGGTGGCAAAGCGCGAGGCGATTAGTGGGAAGCTTGCAAACAGGGCTGCCACATGAACGCTTCCGCACTGACACTAACTCATGGGGGACGCACTCGAGTCACGATCGCGCACGCTTCGGTTGGCGTTGTTCCCATTGCACACTGCAACATATTGCGCTATCCGGTCCTATCACTTTGTCCACGAGTGCTGGTGGCGTTGGACCATCGAGCGAAGAGAAAAAGACAACTTGCGATGCTCGACAGGTGGGCGCAACAGCCGACTCGAGACGATTGACGCATTGTTCATGCGCGGTACGGTTGACCAAGTGGTCCAGACGGTGTATCATCTCAGCTCGAACAAAAGATCGGTTGCTGACGGAGACGAACAAGAGAGTTGTGGCAACCAACCACAAGGTGCACGATGTTGATCGGTGATGTACCAAGTTCCCGCGGCCTCACCTAGTTTGACAACCGACCATCTTGCTATCAAGTCGATCAGTTCAAACGCTTCCGCTGTAAAGCTGCGTGCCCTCCATTACCGATCCTCGTCGGCGTCTCAGACTGTGCAACATTGCCAGATGCGTAGCGCGCATGCCCTGTATATCAGTGGTGCTAACGATATTGATCGAGTGCAGTTTCGACACACTGGCCCCAGCACCATTCTAGTCGACGCGAGTGTCAACAAACACTGCGACCTCGAAGAAATCGACAATGGAGTTCCTCAAGTCACGGGGGATGCGTGCGACCTATGAGCGAGAAACCCGCCGCCCATTCTATACGACTCCATCCGCTCCTCTCGGACACAACAAGCAAAGACGATGCGAAAGGAATCCCATCGCCTGGTCTTGCGGAAAATGTCCATCTCAGACGGAGCGGTCAAGAACGTGCGGTAACACCTCCAGTCGAACGGACGTCACAACTGGCTTCTCCTATGCTCAGGAGCATGTGGTATGCCTCTTGGCGCCTACTACATGCTCTACTACCAAAGTTGTGCCATGGACACTCGAAGATTCGATGTTTGTTCAGTATCTCTGGCCTCCTCGATCGTGTCCCGCCGTATCCGTCGATGCATTCACTACAGTACCTTGACGTGCCACGCTGTTGTCAAGTGAGCGGGCACACGGACGACAGCTTGCACCCGTTGTCTCAGCTATTCCAACGCTGGGGCCAATCGTCCAGTGGGATTGTGCTTTTCAGCTTCCCAGCTTTTTCATACGATGGCCGAAAGCTTTCAACGTCACTGCATGGGCGAATCTCGTGCATCACTAGCATCTTGACAAGGGTACGCATAGCTGCGACAGTCAAAGTTTGTCTGTCTGCTTGTTTGTCTGCTTGTTTGCCTGTTTGTTTGTTTCTTCCGAGACCACGACGACAGACGAGATTCCTCGACCATCTAATCTGTAGCTGCTGACCCTGATCCTTGCGACGTGGCATCCACAGAAAAAGGGAAGCTAAAAACGTCGAGTTCAAGGCTGTCAAGAGGATGTGAAGTGCAGCACCTGCACCTGCACATGCACACCCGACCGAACCTGCAACTGCCTCGACCAAACCCGTCTAGAGACGCGTCGCCCACTTTCGCAGCTGTCGATGCGCACGTTCGAGACCCGCGCTCGGTGTATAGTCCCTCTCGATCCACAGTAATACCATCGTCCGTGTCAAACGACCGCGTGACGGCCAACCCGAAAGTGTCGTCGACGTGGCAATCGTCGCTGGCACCGTCGTGGTCTGCCACGATTTGTCGGCTTTGCCGCTCCCCAGCTGACCTTCCGGATCTGGTCGGCTCGGTTTTGTAGGGGTCGCCGGGACCTGCGTGATTTGCTACACCTAATTAGCTCCTGCGTCTCACCTGACCCGTTGCGAGTATCCCTCTCGAACGTCGCGAGATTCAGAATGCCCCGGCGTTCCCCGCGAGATACAACTCTCGAGGCTGTCTGCGTGCGTCTGGGACGATTCAAGACTCGCGCTTTTACGGTTCAGGAACGACGAGGTCGCCGAAGACAAGAGGATGCTCAAGTTGGCGGGCGTCTTTACCGTACTTTCGACTATTGGCGTCGCGGTGCTCCATAGGGACGAGATGGCAGCATCGGTAAAGCAGGCGGACCTCGACTCGGCCGACAGTGTCGATGACTCGAGCAGTGATGACAGCGAGCACAAAGTCAGCTACCGAGGCGAGAACGATTCGTCCAATTCACTAGCTTGGGGGCTCTTGGACATGAGTCGATCTGCCGTCATTAGCACTATCGAGTCGACGCACCCAAACTGGGTGGGCTCCGCACCCCGAACTGGCGTCGACACGGCATGCTATCGGGAAACACACATTGCCAAAGTCTGTCCCATTGGGTTTGAACGCAAGCTGGGAACCTGCTGGGCCCAGTGTCCGCTTGAATATCCCGTCGAGTGTGGACTGCAGTGCATTCGGCAAAACGATGATTGCACGCTCGAGATGCTGTCCAAGACGACGGTTGTTGTGCGGTCGGCACTGTCGCTCGCTACTTTTGGAGTCTACGGTGCGGTTGAGAAAATGGCAAAGGGGGTCCGGCTAGCCGTTAGCTGCGGCAAAGAAGTAGCAAATTTAGTGCGGGCGCTGACAAAGTACGTGAGGAACATTCAGACCACGAACACGCAAAACACGACCGACTACGTCATGACTATGCTGTACCAGACGGATAATGTGGTCTACGACATTCCGATCACTATCATGGCGTGTCGTGGAATCAAAGTCTCACCCGGTATGAAGTTCGATGACCGAGTGGTCAATACCATTGGCCTAATGCTGAAAGAAGTTGTGGCTCACAAAGAAGCCATCCTCTCGAGCTGGAAGTCGTTTATGGACTTCATGCGGAAAATTGAGCTAGACGATGTCCTTGACGACATGAAAGAAGACGAAATCTCGTCGCTGCAGTCGGCTTTGGCATCCAATTTGACCTGTGCACACGACATGAGGCGCCTCGTGGACCGCGCGTGGTTGACGGTGGCCTATCTGCGAAAACAGGACCCGGACATTTCCAAAGATGACGTCCGTGTGATCCTAAGCAAGTCGAACCTCATGCACCACGTGGTTCCCATTGTCACAAATAATTGCATGGAAGAACTGATTAACGGATCTGACGAGTCAACTGCGTACACAACGCGTGATATGCTGCGCAGGACGTTTGGAGGTATCGTGGACGACCTTGTTTCGTCAGGTGAGAGCAACAATGGCACACTTCTCCCCGCCACGGATTTCATGTATACTGCTACCGACAAGGCCCTCTTGTTCACAGCCATATGGGATCCCACGAACGTCTTGGGTGTTGTGTCGGAGTACTTCCAAACCATTTGCGGTCCAACAGAGTTAATCGGCGAAGTCGACGATGGCTCCGCGTCGGATGCGTTGGGTCTTTCGATCGTCGACAAAGCTTTCCGCAATAGTACGGGTACGTGGACCAAAAAAGGGAAGGGCACTGTCACCATCACATTCCAAAGCAAGGACGTTGAAAAGGTGAAGGTGAACATCGTGTCAGGTGGCAACGACATCGGTAAGATTAAAGTGAAACCCGGTGCGACCGTGACGTGGACTTCTAGCGTTAAAGCACTGGAAGGCAAGACACTGTACTTAGACCGATGGCGGTCTGGATTCCTAGGCATTCGAGGCAGCGGTGGTGGTTCGTTGTTACTTTGGGTTCCGCGATCGAGACAAGGTGGCGACTTGGAACTCACTGCAATCCTCAATGCAACTTAGTCAGCTACAAACTATTTAAACAACGATAGACACAACACGTTGTGAAACAGAAGAAGTCGAGTTCGGGTCTTTCTTCCATCCTCGCTTCGACGGCACAGTACAAGAAGCTGCATGTTTTAGTAAGCGTCTCCATCTCAGCTGAGCCATTCCCTGCACGTTGTAGCTTTGTCGAGCACAAACGGTAGGAATGCCGATTGTAGATAAAGCATTCCGAGCTTGCAACAATTACGGCAAATGTCTTGTTAGCTTTACGATCCAAAGTCTTGGTCAAATGCACTGGGAGACTTTGGGCCTTGACCAAAGGTAGGAGTCCTTGACGCGTCCGGCTACATTCAAAGTGACGCTTTTGCAATCGTTGCCAGTGATCAGAGATAGGTCGTATCTCGCGCAAAGCGCAGCGTGCACGAGCCAACTTGCAGTGTCTATCAGACTTTCGAAGGTTGACGGCAAAGTGCTGTCATCTTCCATTCGTTAACCACGTGGTCGACTGCAAGCGGAAAGCGGGCCGTTGGCAGCACAGCAGAAGCAAAGCACATACGCGAGCTGAAGTAAACAAGCGACAGCAATTTTGTGAAGTCTGCAGGAACATGCAGGGCCACACGTTGTTCAAGCTGGTCTCGAATCGAGGCTGAGTCGCAATAAGAACCATTGGAGATGCAATCACATGCAAGCAAATCCCAGCAAGCTGCACTTGGTCTGGTGTTGTCTACGACGCTCTGTCCCATGCAAGTGGTCAACGTCGTTTAGAACTTCACGAAGAGATCGACTTACACGAATGAGGTGCCATGTGCTCATCATGTGACTCCAGTCGCATCTTCCGGATGGCCTCAAAGCTTGGATAGGCCTTGTACAGACGCGCTCGTTGGACCTCGCCTACCTTTCTCTAGCCCGTAGATCATCGGCCAATACACGTGCTTCTGTCGTTATCGACAATGCTCCTATTCTGCTCCGACTCTTCCTCCCGGTGCACGCACTCACCGACTCTGCCTCTCTACCTCATAACACGCTTCATCCTCACAAGATGCACGTGAGCGTCGGCATGCATCTCTTCCAGCTCAAGTAAATTCCTGTAAATTATTGTTCCGTCTACCATACCCATCATTTGAAACCTGTCCAGGCCTTTTCGACAACCCGCCGGTGGCAGCGCGTCACACCCCATCTACTCTCCGAGTACAGCAACCGCCAGATGTGTTCACTGAGTGTTCTTCTCACCACAGAAGCGTCTGTTCCTTCTGTCGTCACACTGCGAACGCGGACATACCGTAATCAGAATCTGCCACGAGGTCAC
The DNA here is from genome assembly GCA_947650285.1 of Hyaloperonospora brassicae. Classification (NCBI taxonomy): domain Eukaryota; phylum Oomycota; class Peronosporomycetes; order Peronosporales; family Peronosporaceae; genus Hyaloperonospora; species Hyaloperonospora brassicae. Next base: position 97,794 of record CANTFL010000144.1, read on the forward strand.
ACACCCGTTTTTCGATACCCTCAGAGCACTTTTGTCATCAAACTATCAGCGAGAACTGCCTCCACGTACCAAACTTGGACACTGATCGGCCAGCGACTGTCCATTGCCTGCAATCGTCCAATGTATCCACTCGCACTGCTGCTACACGAGTCGCTCTGGCACCGACGAAACGACTGCAGTGGCAGACGTCTGGCGCAGCGCCTCTACGACCACAGCAGCTTCAACGAGCTCGTGGAAACGGACCGTACCCGAGTCGGACGCTTTTCAGCCAATCAGGAGACGATTCAAGCGACACGCTGCAGCGACCGATCAACCGCCAAGTCGGTTATGCGGTCCGTATACGTAGTATACGTGCTCTGTTTTTGGTGCAGCCTCGACCCCTCGTGCTGACCAAAAGACCAAAAGACCAAAAGACCAAAATGCGATTCAGACCAGCGTCGCATACCCCGCCCACCTGCATGATAAGGGACACTTTGCGCCGTCCATTTCGGGCCCGACACAAAAACAAGAGGCATGCGACTGACTGACTGCCACACTCAAAGTTCGCTCGCCAGTCACCCGCCTCCTGTCCAGTCATGACGCCGTCCACGGCCGCGGCCAAGTCGCTGCCCAGTGAGAAGCGCCACGAGGAGCGTCTGGTCCAGAAGCTGCGCGACTTCCAGCGCTCGCAGCCGCCCAACAAGCGCTGCTTTGACTGCAACGAGATGGTCGCTAGAGACGCTTAATGCTCGACGAGCTGCTTTGCCAGTCTGAAAACGGCGATGGTGGCGGCTGCTGTGTGTGTGTGTGTGTATTGACACTGACCTCTTTGTATCTCTTGTGCTGTGCAGATGCCGCAATACGTCTGTCTGGACTTTAACACATTCGTCTGCACGGCTTGCAGCGGTATCCAGTGAGTTCAACCGCCCGCACACCGATACACATACGTTTTACAAGCAAACGCACGTGTGCGCTCGAGGTCTTTACTCGTGAAGTAACTGCTATGTGGATGCTATTGTGCGTGTTTCGTTGTTGCCAGCCGCGAGTTTGCGCACCGCGTCAAGTCCATTTCCATGTCCAAGTTTACGGAGAAAGAAGTGCAGGCATTGACCACGCGCGGAGGCAACGAGGTGGGCGCTGACCAGCAGGAGCGCGGTTGCTGGTGCTCTGCTGACAGGGTCTTGGTTTTGTTGCCATGGGCGGTAGGCTGCGCAAAAGTATTGGAGAAGCAGACACGACCCGACGTTTCGGCCGAAGGGAGGCAACGACGGCGAGCGCACGCGCAACTTTATCCGGTTGACGTACATTGATCGCAAGTACGAACCGAGAGATAATGAGAGGATGAGGTGCTTGTGTCGTTGTGGCGAAGTGCGTTTGGTTCTGACGATACGCTTTGTATTTGGTGTGATGCAACGTAGATGGACAAGCGAGGCTCCCAAGGATCAAGAATCAGAGCGATCGTCGGTAGGGCGTTTGGCCTTACCTTTAGCATTGTCCGCATATCGGGCACTGTGTTGTGTTTGACATTGTGCGCGAGTGACTTGCTACTTTTGTTTTGTCATTGTAGAAAAGCAGCAAGAAGAGAGAGAAGAAAAACGTCAGCGCCGACGTTATCGTTTCGTCCAGTACAAAGTTGGCAACGTCTACAGCTGAGAGCGGGTTTGGAGACTTTTCCAAGTTTGAAGGCAGCAGTCAAACGGCAGCTACGGTAGCGCGATCGGACGACGTTGGCAGTTTTGATGCCCGGGCTCCTGACAACAAGGATACTGGAGATTTTACAGATTTTGGCGACTTTGAGGGATCAACCGGCAGCCCGCATACGACTCAGAAGGCAACGTCGAAGAGACATGCACCTCGGCCGGTGCCGAAATTTAGCTCGTTCACGATACCGCCCCCGCCTGGACCAAACTTTCGTGCATCCAGTGCAAGCACGACGACAGCTACGGAGGATCTAATGGGTCTTGGCCCACCGCAGCAAGACAACAACCCGTTCGGATTTGACGCGCCAGCACCAGCGTCCGACAACAGAAACCACCCGACACCAGCAGACTCGTCTCCGTTTGATCTCGACGTGCCAGCACCGAGCAGCTGTACAGGCGGCTTCTCCAGCACAGTTTCTCTGGACCCGCTGAGCGACATGGCAGCCGCAGCCTCGCCAGCAAAGTCCACGCAGAGCAGTTCGCCGTTTGATGCATTCGACCCCCCGTCCGTGCCATCCTCTTCTATATTTGATGCGTTTGCAGCTCCCTCACCGGCGAGCAGCAACGCATTCGAGGCGCTTGGCGGAGGTGGAGACGCGTTCGGGGATTTCACGGGCTCCACCAGCTCGTCGCGAATCGACTCGGCTTTGGACCCTTTTTCGAGCACGGCCACGAAACCTGCTCCTCCTGCTAGCGCTGCCGATCCATTTGCAGCTTTTGACGATACGCGGTCGAGCAGTGGAGCTGCACCGAATGTAGGAAGTGCGGCTTCCGCATTCGGGCCATCAGCAGGTTTCCCAGGGTACAACAGCGTCAGCCTGCAGCAGTCGGTGATGGAGGATCCATTCGGGTTTGTCAGCGGCACAGGCAACAGCAGCGGGTTTCCAGTACCTCAGCAGCAGCAGCAGCAACAGCAACACAGTGGCCCAACTGGCCAACTGTTTGGCGGGTTTTCACAGCAGCAACAGCTCTACAATGCTTATGGTGGGCAAACGCAGCAGCAGCCGATGCAACCACTTCTGCAGGGACACCCGCTACAAGACCAGCAGCAATGGTACGGACAGCACCAAGGGTCTTGCGGTCAGCAGCAGTTGGTGCAGTCAACGGGACAGCAGTACAATGGACAGTTTTCGCCGTACCTTGTCAAGAGTGCTCATCCTGCGCCAGTTCCAGTAAAGGTGAGCGAAGCAGTGCAGGTACTTGTGTGTACGAAAGTTTGCTAACTTGTGTCGTACGTTTGCTTCGTAGGCCCCTGCGCCAGTGGCCGCGATCAACGATCCTTTCGCCGCGCTCAACCTTGGCAATCTTGGATTTGGTGGCACAAACGATAGCACGTCTGCAGCCCGTACACGTTCGGGCGGCGCGGCCAATTCGGCACGTGCAAATCAATCGAGGGCGAGTGCTGCGTTCGGAGCTGCTGCGTCAATGACTACTGTGGGTTCAGGATCGTCGTCTTACCCACAGTGCGTACTATCGAAGCGGTCATCGTGTCACGGATGACAGTGCTAATGTTGTTCTCATTGTGCACTAGGCCACAAGCTCGAATGAATGCCACGATGCCACATTCTACGCCAAACAACGTCGCAGTGGATGCGTAAGTTCGGAGCTGCTGTGTCACGAGCAACAAAACGTGTCCTGATTGCCACATGTGACTGTTTGTCTCGTGTAGGTTTGGCGACTTTGCAAGTGCAGCCGATCCGTCGCAGACGACGGGGTCTACCACCGCTAACCCTTTCGACTTGTTCTGAGCGATCGAAACGTCATGGGTAGCACTGGTAAATAGACTTACAGATGCCTGCTACAACCGCGCGACTGAGGAGATGAACAGGACGGCTCTTGCGAGTGCCAAGCGTCGATGCGAGCGTAATGGAATACAAGGACGAAGACGATACACACACGGAGGATTTCATGCGAGCGGTAGACCCAATAGCGTAGTAAGCTGCTCACCGAGAGCAACTTCCATGCACATTGTCGCTATGCACAACACAAAATCCGCCCGGACAGAAGAAAGCAGCAAAGCGCTGCAATCGACCCAGTGACGGCAGATGAGCACGATGTGGTTCTATTGCGCACCCGTTACGAACTCGTCCTCGCAGCTGCTGTGTGCCCCCCCCCATCTGCCACGCGTGGCGTCGTGGGCAAGCTCCTTAGTTCTCCTCGATCTCAATGTGGGTCTTCTCGGACACGTAGATACCATCGAGGAACTTACGGATATCCTTGCGACGCACAAGACAGGCCTGCGTGATGTTGGCGGCGTCCTGCGACACCTTTTGCAGGTCGATCCCGCTCAGCTCGATCTGGTCCTTGACGTCGCCCGTGCGCACGTAGCTCACGCCCTCCGACAGCGCCACGCGACGCACGCGCTTTTCGCCCAGGAAATTCCGGATCTCCACCACGTTGTTCTCAAACGTGACGTTGATGGGAAAGTGGGCGTACACGAAGCGCATCTTGTACAGGAACCCCACACGCACGCCCGTGATCATGTTCTCAATCAACGAGCACACCGTGCGCACGCAAGCGAGCTGCTTGCGGTTGCCGAACCACAGGTCGACACGGATCTGCTCCTTGTTCACGCGGCGCATGTCGAGCGTCAAGTGGCGAAAGTCGCGCGTCAGCTCGCCGCGCTTGCCGCTCACGGTGACCTTGCGGCCGTCCAGGACGACCTTCACGTCGCTGGGGATCGTGACGAAACGGGTAGCGAGAAGCTGGCGGGGCATCTTGACGGAGCGTGGGGCAAAGGAGCGCTAGTTCGCAAGTGCTCTATCACCCAATTGATTGGGGGCGCGTGCATACCGCCGCGATGAATTGACTGGTGGAGAGGCCGTGTGGAAACCCGCGCGGCACACTGGACAAAAAGACAGCAGGGATTTCGACGAATGAGAACGCGCCGCATCGTGCGAGAGGCAGTACAATCCACAGCGAGTCGGGCCGAGCTCACGTTTATGACTGTTGCAGCCTGCTGCTGTCCTGACCACCCTCTGTCGTCTCGGTCTCTTCCAAGTCGGCTGCTCTCGTTCCGTCGTCCTCGTCTTCGCTTCCTGCTTGCATCGCTCGCTGTAGCTCCTCCACGCGGGCGACGACACGGCGCTCAATCTCGTCGTCGGTGATCTTGATGCTCGAGGGCAGCAAAGACGGGAACGCCAGCGCTCGGGGAGGCCCCTGACTCGCCACAAGCACTGCAGTCGTCGGATGGTACACAGCAGGAGCTGCGCCGTACTTGGCTTCGTACCGCTGCACGCCCTTGCTCAAGCGCCAGTCGTGAAACTTCTCGCGGCCAAACACCACAGCCGCTCCCACTGCCGCGCCGGCAGCCGCTCCCTGCACCCCACGCACTCGACCACCTGGTCACCAAACAGACGCACGAGGATCAACACGTCAGTACGTCGTATGCAACGACGGATCCCGTTGCCATGGCAGCAAGGGGGCGTGCCATGCCATGGCACTTCCAGCCGTCGGCCGTACCGACGACACCAGCGTAGAACCCGCCCGTGACCAAACCAGCAGCAGCTCCCGTGATCCAGTCCTTCTTGTCGCCTCGTTTGTCAGCAATCACTTCTTCCAACGCTGCACCCCAATTGACACCACCAAACGACCACAAACGCACACGACACGACACGACACCACTGTGAGTAGAACAGCACGTGTGTCGACCACGACGTGCCCACATTCACTACGCTATGTGAACACAAGAGACGCCATCCGCTCGGTTTCGTTCCCTCGCACCAATGTACGTCGAAGAGAGCACGAAGAAATTCGAGCCCATCGACGCTGCGTAGAACCGCATGCTCTCGTGCCGCAGCGCCGCGAGCACAGCGCCCACGGTCGCTCCCGTGGCACCAGCCATACTGGCGCCCACGAGCATGTGCTTGACCGCGCCTTTGGCCTTTCCTACGCGCCACACGCACACACTCGTTGTCAGCATCGCGTCAATGTGATCACAGCACAGCCAATGGCCTGCAACAACGCATTGTCCGCACGCAGCAGCGCCGCTTCCTCTGCCTCGGACCGGCGCTCGAACATGCCGGTCAACCCGATGCTGTCCCAGTGAAGTAGTGTCGATCGCTATCGACATGGGGACGACCGTATTTGCCTTTCCACCACTCGTCTTTCTCGGTATACGGCGCCCTAAGCGCCAATCACAAACGACCGATTACCGTGCGTTATACCAGCACGTGCTTCAGCCAATCGGCGTTTTCGACACCCACTGCACTGCCGAAGGAACAGATGGAGCGCAATAATCGTCCGGCACGCGCGCGTCTCGACGACGCGTCGGAGCCACACGCGACCGGCGCAGTGACTGCCAATGCACACTGCACAGCTCGTCCCGTTCTCTCTCCCGCGCCGCTTTCTTCCAGCCCGTTGCGCCGCCCGTCGGGGTCCACGCGACCGAAGCGGCTGCGACGTCTGCAGCGGTTTCGCGCGTCTGCTGGACGACCGGTCCCGTCGTTCTGGGACCAGGCGCAGCACCTGCGCGACTCGTTGGACGAAGACGCGCTCGTCCAGCAGAACCAGCGCTGCTTGTGCCGGTGTTCCTCGTGTCGGCACGAACGGCGCTGGAGCTCTGCATTGCCGCCGTATCAATGCAGTAACAAGAACTGTCGGATCACATTTGACGGGTTCATTGACCTCTTTGAGCACCAGCTGGACGTCCATGGCGGCATTGACCCGAAAACCAGCCGCATCGTGAGCGAGCTCTACCATCAACAGCAAGGCGTGCTGGCGTGCCCGCCCGCTACTGTATACGCTGGACAGCAGTATTTGTTTCCGAGTCGTCCACCCGTTCGGTGGAAGGCTATGGACGATGTGGACGAGGAGGCCAGGACGTTACCGCAGCGATTGCGGGACAGCAATCGAAACCTCTGTGTGCGGCCGGTCAATGTGTTCAACGTCGCGTACGAGCTCGTAAAGCGGAATGGATGGAAGGAAATGGACCGGCAGTATGAAATTGCCATGGAACACTACTTCTCGGCGATGAAGTACCCTGTGTCAAGTCGCGGGCTTCACGATGGCTGCCCGTCGATTGAACGCGGCAGGAACTGGCTGGTACGGCGAGTTGATGTGCGTCAATGGGTTGCTAGATTGCTGACTGTGTTTTGTTGACTGGTGTCGGGGCTGATCACAGACGTCGACCGATCGGGAAGACGCTCGGTGGCTGTTTCCATTTAGTCTGGGCGACAAGGTGGACGTCGAGCCAGAATATGTTTTGTTGGATACAAAGGACGACCGAGAAGTGCACATCGAGTTGAGCGACAACGAAGGTGCGCGAGACGCGTCTGCTGACGACAAAAGGACGGACGAACATCAGCTTGTGCACCCTGTTGTACCATAGTCTGTGTCGGTCGAAGTATCGGAAGACGCTGGTCGTGACAGAGTATGATGACGATGATAGCTGAATGATGTCAAGGAACGGCGACGGTCGTTGAAAGCGACGTCGATGCCGCTTGATGGCGGCATGGATCAGGAAATCACCGGAACGGGCGACCTAACGCCTAAAGTGTCGACGATCGGTGCGACGACAACAGCCCATCGAAGCGACATCTGAGCGTGAGGTCCCTGCGGACCTCGAAGCGCGACGAACGAAACAGCTTTGCTCGAAAAGAAGGGAAGCTGTACTGTGTCAAGCTTTTTGCAGCAGCAACATCAGACATTGGCAAATAGAGCGCTTGCCTAGCGCAAGGAAGCTGCAACCTCAGCAGCAAGCGCGACACACGAACTGGGCGTATCCAAAGCGAAATCGACAGGACAAGCGACCGCAGCAAGTAGAACCCACGACACCCGACAACGGTACAGCGGTACAACAACGGTCTATCGAGACCGTCGTCGAATAGAGCAATAGGGTACCCTATGCCTCGTTCGCTAACGCAGTCCCACTCCCCACTTTGTACCCACTTTGGCCCGAATCGACACTCTGTGCTCGAGCAATGGCCACCAATCCAGCGGCGCTGCTGCCGCTCGACGTCGAGTCCCGCGAGCGCATCCCTGGCAGTCCGCTCGTCCCGGGCGGCGTCTCATGGTCTGAAGACAGCCGCCTTGCGGTCGTGTCCGACTCGAGCGTCCTCGTCGCGACGTTTCGCAGTCGCGAGCTCGAGATGTTCCAGCCCAAAGGTCCCGCCGTGTCCAAAGACTTTGTCTTTCTCCCAGACGCGACCGAGCACGAGCGCATTCCATTGGCAGTTCCTCCCGTAGTGGAGTCGCTCGACGCGGGGCTCCCTCGCGCAAGCACCACGTACTTTCTGCTGCACGAGAGCGATCGACATCAATACAATCCCAAGGAACTGTCGCTGTCCAAGAACGACTGCAAGTCGTTTGTCGCTGCCGTCTGGGGACCGCGAGGCTCGGCGCCCAACTCGTCGTGTGCGCTCTTGGCACTGACCGCCGCGTCTCGCGTGACGCTGCACTTCCCCTCGAGTTTCCACATGGACTGGAAGCAAGTCGCAGTGTTTTCCGAAACGTTGTTTGACTTCCTCGAGCACAAAGGCTTTCGACTTGGCCCGTCGCACGACTTGGACAATCGCGACCGATTGCCATTGCGTGTGGCGACAAGGAATGGATTCGGTGGCGACCAAGCGACCAAGCGGCAGCACAAGAAGAGCAAGGTTGACCCGAAGATCGGACTTGCTGCAAGGCACTCGGTTGCCGAGTATGCGCACAAATGTGCCATGGTGTCGACACTGACGATGGCGTGGTCGCCGTTCATGTTGACAATGGACACGCACGAGCCTGTGTCGCTCATTGCACTGTCGGGACGGAAAGTGAGCACCATTTGGGTGTACAAGTATCCGTCGTTCGTGGCGGACGAGGAGGTGCCCGTTTTTCTGTCGTCGACACCGATTGCGTGGATCGACACTGAAAAGTATGGATGGGTTTCCACGAGTACGTGGCAGCAGATGCATCGGTATGGAACAGGTTATACAACGAGCCGAGACCGTGGACTCGCGCTCGGAACGTCGGAAGGTTCTGTGCTGATTGCCAGTGTTCCAGTGCGCGCCGCTACAACAAACGATGGCTTGCCTCAGAAACTAGCAGTAGATCGCGTGATTGTGGCACCGCACTCGCACCCGGTCTACGGTCTATGTATGGGAAGTCGTTGGACGTACTCTAATAGCCGGACGAACGATTTAGTTGTTGCGTCGGGGTCAACGATTTCTGTTTGGGACCTGAAAAAGAAGAAGCAAGCACAACCAAACGTGATGTGGAAAGCGCACGATGGCAATGTAACTGGAATTGACATCAACTACTTTGGAGACACGGTGTTCACAGCTTCAGTAGATGGAACGATCAAAGCATGGGAGAAGAGCACAGGCAACGTACGTTACTCGAGCGATGCAACATCTACCGACTCAGCAGTCACGAACCCCAGTGACTCTGCTACTACTACTGCGTCGAGCACTAGCACTACCAAGTATCCCGTGTTCGGTTTGGCGATGTCCCCCAGCTCTGCCCAGTTGGCGTGTGTCTTCATTATCCCTCCAGCATCCCGGCCCAACCGCAAGTCACAAGCCGACGTTTCCTACAGCCGTGTGTCAAGCTCACTTGAGTACATTCCATCGCCTTTGCTGAAAAGCTCCGATTACTTCGTGGACGCTATGTGTCGCATTCTGAGCGAGAGTCAGTCCATGGGCAGCTTCATGGACGTGGTGTGGTTATGCTATAATGAAAACGCGACGCTGATGTCGCTGAATGGGACAACAGATTTGGTCATTCCTAGCATGTTGAACAAAACCAATAGCGCAAACGGCGAAGCAAGCGAGAGCAAGATGCTTGCGCGCCAACCAATGTACTTACATCTGTGTGAGGAGCTGGAGAAGCGCTACTACGAATCAGTCCAGGATATGAACTCTGCGAAATGTGATGCCACGCTTCCCGTTCCGCTTTTTTTACAGGCATCGTTGCTGCTCCGCACTGCGATCACTCCGGCAGACCACCAAGTAGCGGCCCAAGAAATCGTCCTCGCTAGATTGCGACGGACTTTGGGGGTGTATTGGGCAGAGCGTTGTTTGACGTCAGTACTAGAGGCTTCGAAGAAGGCTAGCATGGCACTACGCGACTATCTTGCCAGTTCGGTGACGATGAAGTACAGCGTATTGGCCATGGCTGATTTCCTCAGTGTGCAGAATCCGCTAACACACCGCATTGAGGCTCTTGTCACGCATGCCTACGATCAATTGGACCCGACGGTGAATGCCAGGTGGATCGCATACGTTCAAGCAAAAACGGACAGTGAGAACCGGACTGGCGATTCTGACAATGTCGCTGCAGTCTATACGCCGCCTCCGCGAGAGACGTGCTTCATTTGCGAACAAAGCGTCCCGTTTGGCGAGCTAGAGATTGTCTGTGAGTCTGGCCACACTTTGGAGAGGTGCTTCCTCTCGTTCCGCTGTATTGCTGCCATGGAAGTATGGAAGTGCATGGGTTGTGGAGCATCAGCAGCTGAAATCGACTTGTCGAGCGGCACGCCTCCTTTTTATTTATTCAACTACGAGCAGGCTAATGACGCTAAACTCACTGCCGCGGCTACCCCGACGATCCTCTGCCGCCTGTGTGGTAGCTACTGCAGCTTGTCGAAATACTGACGTGGAACGAAAACACTGATTGGCCGCCACGCGCTGTTGAATCCCGGCCAGCCAGCACTCTTGTGCGGACGAGATCCACCCACCCGTGTTGAATGCCGCCAGCATGTTGACGCCTACAAGCACCGCTCGCTCGTGCTGGTTCCGAAGTTCTGAGTCCAGTATTGGCCGAAGGTGGATTGCTCGCTGAACGCGTAGCCGCAGCCGAGCATGGTAAACTTTTCGCGCAAAATGTTTGCACGATGGGTAGGAGAAGCCATCCATGCTTGAACTACTTCGTCCACCGATGCCTGGCCTGCCGCCACGTTTTCACCACAAGCGATGCGATCGTATCCTTCAGCTTCGATCCGCTGGGACATCTTCGAGCCGTCTGAGCCCGTGTGGCCCATGTAGTCGTGGACAGCCATGTCATTCGAGTGGCTTTGGGCTGCATTCTGGAGTTCCAGATTCATGCACAACTTTGGCAAGTTTCTGGCAGTGCGTTCCCTGTTCACGGCAGCGAGTATACCAGCCCGAAACTCGGCCGGAGTGTACGAAGTTTGCAAGTGACGGACGGGGTTCAGGTTGACAAGGTTGCCAACATCCTTGAGAGCGCCCTTGTCGATGACCTGAGCAGGTGCTGAAAAGTCTTCGTAGAGGCCCTCGCCGATGATGGGAAGACGTGCTGTAAGGTTCTTGACCATGGGGTTACCAATGATGATTGGCTCTACCACCGATCGAACGATGGCTGCTGCGGGCACCCCGAGAAGCGTCACGGTGAGCGCGAGTAGGAAACGAGCCGACATGGTGTCAAGTGAGAGAACTGCAGCAAAGTTGGGAGATGGCGAAAATTGAAGAATGAGCAGTCGCTCGAGCTCCCTGACGACGTGCACGGTAGTAACCCATGAGAACGACGGACAGGGAACGACGGACAGGGAACGACAAGTAGCATGGGCGTTCAATCAGTGCAGAGCTGTTGCCGGGCAATTGTCACGTTGGATAGGCTTACAAGATGTGCTGAATCGTAAATTGCCGCGCCGGATGAGCTTCCGAGATAGGCTGAACTGTACGAAGCTGAGTGAGTTGGTAACTACGTCGGGTCGTCGAGTCATAGCATGTGGGCTTAGCTTACGCATATCGAGCTTATCGAGCTGCAAGCAATGTAGTGTCTCCATATGAACCTTGTGACAGCCTTTTGTGCGAAGGATCAGCAAATAGGTGCCATACAATACACGAAGGGCCAGTCGTGTGAGTCTCACATCGAAAAGGCCCACTCCGTTATACGTTTGTGCGCGCAGGATGTGTAAAACTGTGTGCAACGCTGGAAAGAAAGTCCCTCCACCGAAATTCAACCACAAAATCGACTTTTGCTCGTGCCGTCGCACACTGTGCACAGATAGACTGACTCTCTAGGATTTCACAGGGAGCTGTGCACCAACTCGACCGTCTTTACTGTGCAAGGACAAACCCGTACGCCTTTGTTCAGTCTTCATCGATCCGACGATGCAAAGCTGCAGATTCCCGATCAAAAGAGCTATGCGGACGAACAACACGTCGGGACAGGCGTAAGACAGTAGTAGAAGTCACGAAATTACTTGCTCTCTCTCGTTCATGCTGCCCTCTCGCACATCCGTCGACGAGTCAATCGACACATTCTCGACAATTGCCAGAGCCATGGGACGCAACGTGAACAACGTTGACCTCGAAAGGTTTTAGTGCCGGTGTCGATGTAGATGGGCGAGCGTTAGTAATCATGCGAAAAATTCGGGAGTTTATCTTTAAAGTTATGTGCGCTATTTAATTTGCTGCGCTGTCGATTACTGTTGTGTACCGTTTGTCGTTCCAACGTGCACTTGTGACCCAGTTTCGGAGCTGACTACACTATTTTGGGCAGATTTACGATTCGGCACGGACAAAGTCGAGCTCGACAATCGAGGCCATAGTAATTCGTCATTACTGGTCAGATACGAGACACAAGGTGACTGCAACTCTTTGTCGCTAAACACGCCTTCAACACAGTGTTGTATAATATCGCACCTTTGCTTCAACGAAACTACAGCTACGATGAAAGTATTCCAGTACAAACGAGTTTACCACACGGTCTTTTCTCTCAGATACCCACTGACCGTCGGCCCACGCCGTTCGTTTTATATTTCGTGTACCCCATCCATAACATGTAACATTTTCGATCTCCGCCACTCAGCTACTCCTCATCCCGTTCTTCTCCAAGCACAAATCGATGACCATACAGTGGATGCTAGAGTTTGCTACTAGCTTCTTTTTGAAAGTCTCGGATTTTGATCTGACAAATTTTACGCGAAGTTATGAGACCCTAACGTCCGGAGAATTTTATTGATTTTGACTTGCGGCGAGCCCCATTTGGCCGCCCTAAATTCCACGCGTAGACTTCATTTCTGGATTGTTTCGAATATGTCCATGTGCAACTCTATTAATCAGTAGACGAATTAGCGTAAAAGAACCATTTTCGCAGTCTTAAAGTGCAAAATGGCCGTCGTCACCCTAAACTGCATCGTTTTGCCTATTTGTGTCTTCTATTTACTATAAAACGACGCGTTCAATTACTCGAATCCATCCAAACCCATTACGTTTTGCCAAAACTATCGCAAAGCACAATAATTGGCAGCATTTAAAACGTTCACATCCGTTTAGATTGAATTGGGGCCTTACAATGCGACCGACACTTCTTTACAGCGTGTTCAACGACCTTCCTAGTCAGGATCTTGCGATATACGTCCATGTACCCGAAGCGCTTTCGAGAATGGCGGCGGATGGTAGTGAGAGAGACGAATGCGAGGTATTTTGGGTCCATGTGCTCGAGACCCTTTTCGATCATGGTATTTTAATTCTCCCTAGAACAATTCGATGCAGGTCAGTTTGCAATGGAACCTAGGGTAATTGATGTAATAGCTGGCCGCAGTGACAGTCTCTTCCAAACTCTCTTTCGTCTCTTGAAATCATATTAATGTTAGATGACAGTACGGGCGCAGCAACAACTCTCACAACCTGCAAGTATCGAAGCCATTTGATGGGGCGCGGCTTGTTGGCGATTTTTAACTGATTAGTACATCGATTGGTGTTGAAAACTTGCAAATGCCGTGCTTATTGTGTGGAGTGCGACGGTAGCGTAGGAAAAGACGTTTTCGGTGGCGAAAACGGCACATAAATATATTTTTCTTTTGGCCGCCAAAATTAAAGTTACAGGTTATAGGTGGTGCGTACCGTATTGACAGCAGCTTAAATGCTCATATTATAGAGCACGGCTTTATGTCTTCTTCATCTGCAGTAGGTCTTACATCTTGTAAACTCATTCAGCGTTTGTACTAACGCTTCACTTGGTCGCCTGCACTATCCTTATCTTCTTACTCTCGAAGTCTCACGACAGCAATTCCTGCCTTTTTACCAGAACCATGCGGACGAAAGATCTGTCTCTATTCCCTCAACGAGCGAGGAGGACATATCAGGGCCGCTCGTCGATGATGCCGCTAGCTGCTGCTGCTACATCTTCTTACTTTCTGACACGCTGATAATGAGTAGTATGCTAGAACACCTTGGCTTCAGATCGAAGTGTGTCACGTCATGACTGGCTTTGCAATCTTTTTTGCGCATGGTTCACTATTTCCTATCAATTGCTACCGAGTGAGAGCATGTATATGATCTAGATACAGATTGCTTTCCGAACTTACACAAATTCTTCGCATATCGAACGCTCGGCCATATGCTCAGTGAGATTGACAAACTAATGCAATCGTACAGATACGTCTAAGCCAGAAATCATAGCTCGCACAGGGGTTCTTTCTCTCCAGGTATACAAGTCATACGCGTGAGTGATTCGAATAATTTGTTCTGCCACAACAGCTAATTACTTTTCGTGTAATAAAGGCTGGTCAGCCGAATATTCCGCATTCCCTCTATCGCGTACTGTATAGAATTGTCCAGATTCATGTAGTCTCCACCTCTTACTCAAGCTTTGGAAATTTAAGTCAGATACATGCAGTGCTCTAGCAAAGTTTATGATGCTTCGTTCTATCACCTGATCTATCGCATGCTTGGATTGATTTCTCCCTGCGTTTTTCCATCACGTACTGTTAAGTGGCGATTGGCTCCGCCACATTTCCTCTCCCTGCAATACCAAAGATGAACAATCCAATTATACGCGCCTTAAAGTATTTCGATTATACAGAACCACAAGAAGATTATGCTGAATAGATTTGTGAGTCAAACCTTTGAGCCCATTCCGCTCGCTTCCGTCAAAAGACCAATACTAAGCTTCTTCTGTCTCGCATCAGGAGACATCACTTGTAAATGGTGTCCTTGAGCTTGATTCTTTACATTTGGCCTTGTTCGCGATAGAATTTACATCCTTTACTTTTTAACGACACGTCAAGAGCCCCCTGTCCTCCCCAAGTCGATTATAAACATCGATGCTTTGTCTGACATACTCCGTCTATCAAGGCTGAAGTCAAACTGCCACCATTAAAGCCCTGACTCTTCGGGGCTCTATGAGTGGCTAGCAATCCACAAGTAGCAATATACATTCTGGTAGCTATCGAAGAACTATCTCAATGCCTAAGCGTCTCGGGACTTCTCAAAACCTTCCGTATCAACCCTAGTGAAGATTGAAGCACTGGAGTCGACATCAGTGCACATTGCACTTCCGAAGGCTATTCGCGCTTCAGAGGGTGCTGTCAACCGATTTGCGAATATCGCGGAAGATTTTTCCTTCATATTCACTTGTCGCGTATCTCTTCTCTGTGGCTCATAATGCCGTCAAACCCGTCGCCTTCACCTCACCCGGTCATCGACGCATGATGGTCCATGTTATGTAGTGCTGCACCTTGCGTTCGTATCGTGACATCACAAGCTGCTTACACGGATGCCATTGTCGACAAGTCCCTCGTAAAATACACACACATACGTGCTGAGGGTGCGCAGTCGGGCAGTTTAAACAAACTGAGTCGACTGGACGAGGGAGAGATGACAGAGGACTTTGGGCAAAGGAACGCACATCAATACCGTGAGGGCGATCCCATGACAAAAATGTTGACCGTGTACTTCTGTTGATCTGCGTGCAATGGGTCATGGCACTGGCCATGACGTCACCAGTTGGTTCCAAGAACGTTCGGAGGATGTGGGACCTTGGTGGCAACTCCATTTTGTATGTAAAGTTCCAAGAAAAGGGAAGACTGTACCATTATATAGACAAGCTTCGCATACGTTGTCCTAAACCAAGTACATGAATGTACTGAACTACACGTAGGCATGCCAACTTCTTGCTTACAACTCCTTTCGAGCATCGAGCGTCGGTTCGTAACTTTACTGGCTGGTTTCATGGTCTATGCCAAGCTTTGAGCTGTGCGTTGCAGCTACTGTCAGAGAGTGCATCAGAACGCAATGTTTCGTCAATGTTACCGCTAAGATGATGCAGATGAAAACCACCTCACCAAATAATAGGCACATTGACAGTAGTTTCAACATCATGTAACGGAGTCACCTTCTTTCATGTGGCGTTTTCTTGCCATTTGTCGAGAAGCAAGCACACTCTCGTTGGCAAATTCTTTCGATGCGTATAGTAGATGGACTCCACTATGAACAGTGAGGCCTTTATGACCGTAACTGAGGATGTTGTACAGCTTTGTCGGTAAAAGCAGTGTGTGTAAATCGCACGGCAAAGTGTACCGCTAAGCGCGAGTCGCCATAGAAGTTTG
The DNA here is from genome assembly GCA_947650285.1 of Hyaloperonospora brassicae. Classification (NCBI taxonomy): domain Eukaryota; phylum Oomycota; class Peronosporomycetes; order Peronosporales; family Peronosporaceae; genus Hyaloperonospora; species Hyaloperonospora brassicae. The sequence continues at coordinate 113,748 of CANTFL010000144.1, forward strand.
CCGCTCCATAAGCTGTCAGTCAAATACTGGTCGACTGACAGCAAGTGAAGCGGCACGTGTGATGCGTGCGCTGCTGGACATGCCCTCGTGTCCTTCCTTCTACAGCCTGCACGTGGCGATGGCGTCAAGCGGTAGAAAATGCAGTCGATCAACCACAGGTTGTCGACCGCCTCTCTTGATCAGGCTTCAATTTGTAGCAACAAGCTCGATTGCACTGCGATTTCTTCACCACTCGCGGACTGTAACAGGATCGCACTCCCAGCATCCTATGAACCCGAAAGTGCTGTTCAGCATTCTCGGGTATCCTTGCCGTCGCAGACAAGCCATACAATTGTTGTATAATCAAACTTGTCGAAGCTCGCTTGCAATTTATCGTCAGCTTGAGTACGGGAAGTACGAGAAACCCAGGCAAATGGTAGCCCAGGCGACAATTGCAATCCACGCACCTGATGGCTGTGGCATGCTTGCATGATAACGCGTAGACCTCACACGTGTGTGATGCAAGACCGAGCCGCCAATATGTGAACGATCTACATGAAGTTGAACAGCAACATGGGTTTTGTCGTATATTCGGGCTGGTAATCGGCAAGCATTAGTAGAAGGAAGAACATCAGTCGCAACGACACTGGAATCTCCTCACCGCAAAGCAGGCACACAATTCCGCACACAGAGCGCCACATCTGGTTGCAATCAACGCGGATACGAGACTGCCACAAGAGTAGAGATGCAGCAGCGTCTGATAAGAGGTCGCGCTAATGCTAAGCATTCATATCACCCGACTTCATGCTGGCAGTTCTCGCTACGTCCGCGTGAATCGATTACCCACGTGGCAAGTAGGAAGCAAACACCTGTTCGTGCAGACTGACGCTATCTCAGCGCACGTTCCGGGAAGACGAGGAAGATGATACATGCGACACATGTTTGCCTTTCACGTTCTTCGAGCCAAAGGTCGTCGGACTTCACGGACTATGCGCAACACGTGCCAAGCGCACACAATGCGACTTGCTCTAATGTATTGCACCCTTCTTGTCCGTCGCGACGGATGCTCAATGGTCAGAAGCTATTACTTGAACAAGTGCTTACAGTGCAGAGTGATGTTCCAACAGCAACAACAGCAACAACAACTATGAGTCGAGTGCGTTTTCCTACACACCCTTTGCACTGGTTCGAGCTTGTTGCTGGGCCACACAAGCAGTCTGTCTGCACCAACAATGGCCTTCGATCACACACGTTTTGTCACCCTGAGCCCCAAGCAACAACGAGATTGACGTGGATGAGATGAAGATTTCTATTACGAACGTGTTGACGGTCGACTGGTTGAGCTCCTCACGCCAACGGCAGAATAACACAACTGAGCATTGCGTGGCCGGTAGTAGTTAGTGTGAGTTCACTCCCTGATTCAATATGATTGACAAGAAGTGACAGCAAGGCACGACACGAACGCTCTTTGTTTGTCGAGCGATCGACATTGGTGTGTATTGCATGCGTTCGGCGCGATACAGCTTGACGAGCTCACTCGTAAGAACGACCGCTGCGGTCGTAGTGACACTGTCAGCAGTGACAATCTCCTGCTGCAAGCGTTGCAAGCGCATTGCCTCGGCATTGCGAGACAAGATGCATGTGGCTTTCACGCACACGATCTCGAGACGACGAGGGCTTTAGTTGCACGTTTCGCCTCTGCCCGATGCAAAGTTCTGTGTCCAGTAGTGCTTGTGCTTGCTCCTGGGGCTGTACGCGTAGCCACATTCAAACATCCTGGCGTCGGGACTCAGGATATTGGCTCGATGCTCCTTGGAGTTCATCCAACTTGCAACGACATCTGCGACGGTCGTCTGCCCCGCGGCCACGTTCTCGGCAACATATGTCCAGCGATACGCAGCCGCTTTGACTCGGCCGGATACGGTCGAGTTGTTCGAGCCCGTGTGACTGAGGAACCCTTTTGTCGCCATGTCGCGTGCATGCAGCTGTGCCGCATGTTGCAGCTTCTTGTTCATGCACAGTTTCGACAAACCTCGAGCTACGCGCTCCGAGTTTACAGCATGCAGCATAGCTGTATGGTAATCGGCCGACGCGGTTTGAACAGGATACCGCGCAGTGCTACTGACGGTTGTGTCGTCGTCGGAATCGACATCTGCCCTTGTTGCACGGAGGGCGACGGCGATCGCAATGATAACAAGTGTTGCGTGTAGGAGTCGAGCCAGTGCCATTGCAACTGCAAGTTGGGACCTGCCTGGAAGAAGTCTCTGTGGAAACAGGTCGAGTGGAGATGGGCGAAATTGCAGAGTGACCCGTGTCCTGCTTGCGTGCTCCGACTGTTGCCAAAGCATGACGACGCCGATCGGGTCGGACGTAACTTCCGAAACGAGGACGCACAGCAGCCTGTCTCTTGGATTGCACCTATTCAAGTACTAGTACTTGAAGAGGTGGCGTGGTGCTGAAATGCTGGCACGCTGCGTGTGTCCAGTCGGGCATCAGTCTCTCTCTCTTTTGTTGTTGTTGTTGTTGTTGTTGTTTTCTGGCTTGCCTGAACATACTCGCGAGGCCTGTGACTAGAAATCAAAGCGTTCAAGGAAAAACCGCCATGCTGACCCCAACAATGAGCTGAAAGCCCACGTGCAAAATTTCGATACAGCGAGGTGACCCTTTGACAAAGCGTCCGAGTAACGGCTGCACATATTCATCCATTCTTCGCGCGTCCTAGACCCTACTTCAGCACGATACGAGCAAGACAGACGCACGATCGGTCTGCAACTAGTCCAAAGCCGCAGCGAGTGATAACTGGGCGGAATACGCAAGCCGTCTACTCGTCAACATCGCGATCTCTCGGTTCCTGCAAAGTAGAACCAACGCATGTAGTCGTGTGAGCGAACAGCGTGAGTCACACTTATGCTGCCACCGTACCTGAGGCTCCAAGTCATCGCCATAGTTGATGGCATGGTCAACGTGCATGAGCACAGTCTCAATACTCTCTTCGCGATTGATGTTCATGGGAACGAAGGCTACCATGTTGAAGTCGGTGATCTACGAACCCACGTTTGTCGTAAACCGAGCATCAGTTGACCTGTCTGTCGTTGCGTGGCAATTAACTCATGGATAGTCGTTTCACGCACCACGTTGCAGATTGCTGAACTCAGAGGACGCCACTTGGGATCAGTGGCGTTCGCAAGGTTCTCAAGAAGGTACCCTTCTGATGGATCCAGATATCTACGAGAAAGAAGAAACGTTACCGCGTGAAACTCCATCTGCCTTCGTGTCGTGCGAACAGTTGCGAGAAAACAATAGCCACGCAAAACTCACTTTGACAGCTCTTTCTCGTCAACCAGATCACACTTTGTGAGCACATTGATGTGAGGCAGCTCGAGCTGCACCATTGCCGATAGGGAGCAGAGCACACCCGAGATAAACTTGGTCGGGTCAACGATAAATAAAGAATCAATCTGTAGCCAGTCGGTTGCACAATTGCGTCAGCAGCTGCCGGTATGCGGTGAACACCTGGTCCTGATAGTCTACGCGCGGACTCACCAAGTAAACGCAGCAAATGTTAAAGCCCCAGTCCTTCAACGAGTCACAGAGCTGTTTCATGACTGGAAGGTGCGAGTACAACTCAATCTGGCCTGAGTCCCCATGGAGAACAAAAACAAGCTTAGCCCCACTGCTTAGCTCCACTGCCCGACAAGCACTACTCTCAGCCCTATCCGATGTACCTGGGCAGTCAAAGATAAAGTAGTCTTCGTCACTGTACTCGCTCAGCAAATCTTGCAGCCAGTCGAGGTTTTGCACAAGATATCTGCCACGCAGCAGAAAAAACGCCATCAACATCGACTGACAGCTTCACTACGACCACTTTGTCCATCAAGTCGAACAACACGAGCACGAAACACGCACTCCATGCAGTAGATGAGACCACCATTAGGTCCAAAGCCCAGCTCTTCCATCACGTCCCCGACACTGATTAAATCACGAATATCTACACAACATGCCAAGCAAACGTCAGCACTCTTTGCTCTCGACTTGCACTGCCTCGAGTGGCTGTAGCAAAGCACAGCAAACAACAGCAACAAGAGACCTACCGAACGCCACGGGGTAGTCGAACTGTTCAGCGGCTGGGTCCAAGTTCACAACGTACGTCATACGTCCAGAGGCTGCACAGAACTCGTGCATGTTGTTGCAGTACGTGGACTACACACACAATGCCATAGACAGTCGAAACAGCCCAACGCACACATACCACCAGACCACCAAAGACCTCTCGATAGTGAGTCAACAGGCACTAAAGTCACACACAGACACAGCGCGAGAGACCGAGCAGAAGGTCCAGAGCAATTGGTATTTGTATGCAATAGCGCACCTTTCCAGTGCCTGCGGGGCCCATAACCATTTGACAGCAGCGCATGGCAGTTATTACGCGCGACTTGTTAACAGGTAACCTGAAAGACAATGATGACGATGTGGCTGCTGGCCAGTGAGTGGGCGTCTTCGGTACGTGCAAAGCCGGTAAGTACGATACCGACTGCGGGTTCGTTCGGTCGACGGGTCTGTATACTTAGCGAGGTTTCGCACTGCCTCGTTTGATGACCTGATTCGATATAGGCTCCTCTAAATCTGGACGCGCTGGCCAGTCGACGACTACTGTCGGAACCGTCGCGCAGAAAGACCGATGCGGCGTTCGAAATCGCTCGACCGTTTCGAGTCGGTTGCAGTAGCAACACGCATACTGTGTTGCGCCTACTTCCCGCACCTGCAACTGTAGGCTGTACACTCTTCAATCTGCCGTGCATAGGTAGGGGAGTATAAACAAAAAAGGTACTCACTGGCGTCAGCCACCATCTTTCGAACGACGGATACACAGCCGTCACCAAGTCCCCTTCTCGATGGGGGAGGGGGGACCAACCTCAGTCGATCGTACCCCTGGAAAGTGATGGCAGTATAGCACTGCCTTCGGCACCAGTCACGGGGGAGCGTGGGCCGAGCATCCCGCCGCATCCGACCGGCCACTTCGGACCAATCGTTGCCCCGGAGGCAGATGAGGACACCGACATTGACTCTCACCTACAGCGTGCCATGTCGACCAGATCCCCGCCACAGGTTATGTCAGCCCATGCACGTATCCCGGCTCATATTGTTTCCTCCGGAGCTTCGCCACCCGCTGGAGAAGAGGATCTGTCGTCGGATTCGTCGCGAGCTCCGACACCTAGCCAATCGGCTCATTCGGGAGTGTCGGCTTCCAACACCTCGCCTTCTCAGGCGTCCCCCCGTGACATGTTTGATTCCCTAGTCGAAGAGATGAAGGCATCACCCGGGCCGGGGTACGTCGATGTATGGCGTCAGACCGTTCAGGAGCTGTTTGAACACGTATTTTCGCGGCTTCCGGTTAGTTTGGAAGCTCTGCCGCAAGAGCGGAAACGCTTTCCAAAGCTAAAGGGTCCGAAGTTGGACGGTCTCCTTGATTTATAGCGGCAGTGTTTGGTTTGGAGTTCCAGCACATCTACCGATTGGACGAGACTTGCTACCAAGAAAGGCAAAGATATTCTGCTCACCAAGTGGGCCTTTAAAGAGATTATTCGAAAACTAGCCAGCCAACATAAGTGGGCCACGGCACCGGTCCCCGACCTATGGGCGCGGGTGGTGCACCAAGGAGCACAGACAGTCCAGGAAGGGCAGAAGGGGCACGCGTCTATTGCCTATGATGACTTTATGTTTGACCCAGCGAAATATTCCATGGTAGAGGCAGCCAATCTTAAAGACATTTGTACCGCCCGTCTCGGCCCTGCTCGCGCTCATCGCTTACGTGAGGGCACAGACGACGAATGGCGAGTCATCGTGGGCATAGCTGAAGGCCATATTGCGTGTCGTCGGATGCCAGATTTTCTACGATCCGTCTTCGACAGTGGGGAACGTCTTCGGCTCTACAGCACCATTCAGGCGCAGGTCGAAGGACAACTGGTGCTTACTATTGGCAGAGGTCGTTACATCCCGATCATCCGCCAGACTTTTAATGGTATCAAGGCGATGATACTCGAATCCGCGGAGCTTCTGCGGGTCAGTCTGACGGATCTCCATCGCTTCCTCGGATAAACGAAGGCCATCAGCTATACTCGCTCATCCCGAACAATTCACTTCTTTTTTTCCCGAGGGAACCAGCAAAACGTCTGCAGGATGTTCAAACACCCTTTCAGGGACGAGTGTACACGTAAGAAAACGCTCATCAGCCGAAACGGGGGGGGCAGTTTGGCAGAATCAGCGAGGTCCAGATGGTCGTTCGGGCCATTCACGTACTAAGTACACAAATTTTCTGCACAACGTGACACGATTTAACGAGGTTGGACGCATAGCGGCTTGCTTCAGGTCCAAAATCCCGACGGATTTTGAATTCGAAGATATGGACACTTGCACTCCAAACTCCCGGACGTCTACAGTATGGAAAGTTGCCTTATCTCTGGCGGGATGTCCAACGTTTCTTCAAGGGACAGTCCGCCGTCTATGGTTTGGAACCCCAATCATCATTAAGCACCCAAATGTGGGTAGAATCCTTCAATGCCTACAGTGCGGCACCATAGGCCACTCAGCCGCCAGGTGCCAATTTACGGATGCGCAACTAAAGGGGCCAGGTGCTATCGAAGTCACAGAGGCTGAGCTTCAAGACGTCGAAGACTTGGCTAAACCATTCCTTAGCCCGGAGGAGATGCGGGAGATGGCTAGATAACGGCTACAACTTCAGAGGGCAGCAGACGAGGCAGCTCAGGCAGCTGTCACATCGGCGGCAGTATGTACAACTCCCCCACGCACGCCTCCGACAGTGGAGCCGTAGCGCACTGGGATGTCCATTCAGCCCGTTTATACTGCCATTCCCACGCAAGCAGGCTCTTCGGACCCTAAACCGAAACCCCGGCCGGAGCAGCCTTGGCTGACACGTCCTCTCCGAAGTGGACGGCGTCTGTGGCCCTCACGCAAGCCACCGGTAACGACCGGAAGCCCCAGATCGGGCGATTTCCACGTTTTACAAGATATGGAGCCAGAGCTGAAGCAGAATAGTGCGGGGTCCGCTCAAGATCCTAGCACGGACGGTGTCACTGACGACCCTACGATTACACCGGAGCCTCACCCGAACATGGATCCGGACGTCACGCGGGACAGCCCTCACCTATCGTCAGAAGATCGAGTCCGTCAACAAGACTCGAAAGAAAGAGGGAAAGCGCCCGTGATCTCGGGACCGACGCTTCTAGCCAAACAACGTCTCGAATGTAAAGCCTGTGAACGGCTGGTTAGACAGCAACAAAAAGGACGTTGTACTGCGATTCCGATGGATCCTCGTCCAGAGACCGGACCTATCCATTCAAAAGATTTGATGCGTATTCTGGGCGTACGGGAAGTGCCCACCCCAGCCACTGGAAACTGTTTGGCGATGGCGATCGCTCAAGCCGTCGCAGATTCCGCCTTGGACGCACCAATCACGGCCCTGGAGCCTTTCACGGCTAGCATTAAGCTTGGTATCAAGCACGATGGGCTGCTGAATCGGGAAGGTCAGCTCCCACACGACCTGAGGGTCAATACGTTAAAAAATGTTGGACGCGGGTGGCCGACAATGACCAGAGAGGAGTCGGCAACTCAGCTGCGGTGTTTCAACAGACTATGCAGCAACTACGTCTGACAGAGACACCATGGTTTCGGAAACTTGCTGAGGAGGTAGTGACATACTCGGTATGGCCGCTACTTTTCTGCAGCGGGATATCTTTGTCATCCACTTTGAGGGTGACAGCGAGAAGTGGAGGTGTCGAAAATATCACCGGACAAAGGTACAGCTGCACGGTCGAGTATTAGACACGGCCAAGTAATACCCTCAATCTATCATGGCTTGAACTGACGATCTGCAAGCGGATAAAATTGAGGTAACAGACACATTGCCGTTGGTGCTCCGTTTCTGGGTGCGCCATTATTCGGCATTCCTACATACGCACAGCGCGGCAGACCTGACATCCCTGACGGATGACTTTAACGGCCAGAACGCAGAGCTGTCACAGCATTCAAAGCTACCTGCGGGAGCTGACACTACACAATTGACACTACATGTGCAGGCTTCATCTGGTACTGGACGGGTTATAGACCCTTTAACTAGCGCTAGCCAAACAACCTCGATAGTCGCGCACTCTGGCCAGGGGAACAACAGTCAGGCGTTGGTATTGCGTTCTTCGCAGCCGACTTCGGTTTTCGAGGTGTTCTGCGATGACTATATGGAAGTGAATGCGTTGGCGCAAAAACGAGGCCTCGTCACCTCGCAGTCTGAAGCGGCTGACATGGACGACGACGGTGATTCCAGCTCCCTGGGGGCATCTAAACAAAAAGTGGCAGATTCACGGTCAGTCCTCAACAGTCCGAGATGGCTTCTCCATACGAACGTATTGATCGTGAGCAGTGGCCATCAGTTTGGTGTGCATCAGGGTCTGAATGGCCGGTCACAGCTGAGACGGCATACCCTTTAGTTCATAGTGGAACAGATGCGTGGCTACGAACAGCGCGAATGGAGCCGAATCTTCTGCTCCATCACATGAGACGCTTTGTCTTTCCATTTGAATTACTAGCCAGCTTATCCGATCAGGTTATTGTGCAGTGGACATCGAAGTGGCGACAGGAGTGCCTGCTACCGGGTCTTCAAGCGTACCGTCTCATGGTGAAGAATACCACCACCATTCAATGGTTAGACCAATGGATTTCTCGCGCGCAGTGGGGTCAATCCTCATCTTCTCTCGCTCCCCTTATTGACAACGGGGATGACTGGAGGAAGCTACGAGACTATAACTATGCCAAAGATGAAATCTTTCGGCTCTGTGACCCGCGACGACGAATCCGTCTAAGTCACCATCTACTTTGCGCTGATTTATTTGACAAGGAGATACGTGCATTGACGGGGGATGACGTACATCCGCTTACTCTCCCCGATAAACTACGCAATCATGTTCACCTGCTACGACGATACAGTCACTATCAAGGTGTATATTACTCGTCGAATCATCACCGGGTGAACTGGCGAACTGTCGTACATCTTTTCTCTACATCATCGGCAACTGCGGAGGCGCGGTTCCTTCTTGAATACTGAGGGCAGCTTACGGTTGCACCTTTCCTCGTGTCTTCGTAATTGTTCATTGGAGGAAGTTGACGCCTATGGACGTGCTCGCTTGCTTCAGGTTTGGACTACTTCCCCAGACACTGACAAGGGAACAAATCAGCGACGGGTTGGTGATGAGGTAATGATTACTCAAAACGTGCGAGGTTTCAAAGCAAACACCAGTTCTGGTTGGATGGCGGCTTGGCGACGACAGACTCCTGGACAACGTGTGTTGGCGTGGTGTATCCAAGAAACGCACGTCCAACCAGCGGAGGAAGTGGCTCACCTGAGTGCCCAGTGGGATCGCTTGTGGAATCAGCACCTAAAGCCCGATGCTCCTCCATTGTCGTATTGGAGTACGGGCTAGTCACGACACGATGGCGTAGCAATTCTTTTAACCCCGCACTTTGATGTCCACTCGTCGGCATGTCATCAGGTTCGCTGGAGTATGCGCGCATTAAGTGTATCGATTGGAGACATCCTCCTCGTCAATCTGTATGCTCTCACATCACGGCCAGAACGCGAGGTCTTTTTCACCTCTCTATTATCTTGGCATCTGGACCCCATCAGAAAGATCATCGCAGGAGACTTTAACGGTGTACAAAGTCCTCTTCTCGATCGTGCTGGACATCACCGCTCCAACAGGCCGGAAAGTCCTGCCTTAGACACCGTCATTTCTCGGATCAGTTTGGCAGATGCAAGAGTGCTAAGAGACCACGCAGATGACGACATAACTGACGATTTCGTCGATCATTTCACATATATGGTAGGTGAAACGAGCCAGCCGAATTGATCGATTCTATGTCCCTGATATCTGGGAGAACAGAGTTCAGTTGGTAGAGACGCGTGTCCTTTTTCACCATTCGATCATCAGGAGGTGGTTCTGTGTTTAACGGTTATGAGCAGGCCTCGTCGACATTTACGGAGTTAAGCAGTGTCTTACCCTATTCAATCATTCCGTCCCGCCCAAGTGATCGACGAATTAGTCAAGGATATGGATGGCATGGCTATTGGTCAAGCTGCCTCTACGCTTACTTGGGACATTGAGGTGGCCGAGTGCAAACGCTGCATTCGCCGTGTAAGGAAGTGGGCGAAGCAGCGCCGTGCACGGCTCCGCCATAACTCAAAGCACCGCACACGACGGCAATTGTTCAATCGGCCACAATGGATTTCAAGTAACATGAAAGACTTACGGCAGGAGCATCTTGTCCGGCCAGGTCAACACCTCGTCAGATCGACAGACCGGTTAAAATGGATCTACAACCGAGTGTCCGATTGGGAACGCGACCAACACGTCACAGCCATACTAAAACAGCACGGTCCAGCATTTACCAGAAACATGTCCATAGCGGACAAATTCGCATTTGAATGGTCGCCAGTGCTCGGAGTCATTCATCGAGAACAGCCTCTTCACGGTTTAAACGCGGCAATTCAGCAATTCGTACACATTCCGACAGAGTGAGTTATTTCGAAGGCATCCAACGCGGCTCTCTTAGCTGAAATTTTTGAAGCCGAGGTTCTCAAGCCATTGCAGGGCTTAGCCGTCGAACATCCGCTGGTCCAGACGGTCTCAACAACCATTTTTTTAAGGATACGAAGGCTCTGATGGTCCTTGCTCTTGTAAGGGTTAGCAGTGAGATTATGGCTGGCGCGGAACCTCCACCCTCTTTTCTTGAGGCCCTGATCATACCACTGAGAAAAAAGGGTGATTCGGCGGACGCGATGGACTACCGACCTATTGCCTTGCTCCAATCGAGTTACAAGATATTTACCAAGGTTTTAGCGACCCGAATACAACTTGTGTTGCCCACAATTATTGGTGATTCGCAGCAAGGTTTCGTCCACGGCAGGCAGATGCACAAATTAGTGATGATGATGCTTTCTCAATTAGCGACGGCTACAACGGACGACAACCTGACAGCCATGAATAGTAGGTTCATTCTCTTGCTGGAATTTCGCAAAGCCTATGACACTGTTGACAGGGAATTTCTCTACGAGGCTCTAACGACATTTGGCTTTTCTGAGCGATACGTACAGCTAATCCGTCGGCTTCATACAGGAACCACGGCGACCTTTTTAGTCAACGGAGAAAAATCCGACCCATTCTCAGCGGTATCGGGTATTCGTCAAGGCTGCCCTTTCGCCCCTCTGCTTTTTCTAATCGTATTGTAGTTATTGGGCATCTCGATACAACAATCGCCCGTCTTGCAAGGGCTTCCGGTACCAGGGGGCACAGGGGGTCGGCACACGTTTTCAGCGTTTGTGGATGACTCAACGACTTTTCTAGATAAAGCGTGTCAGCTTGACCAGGCGCTCGGGATAGTTTCTCACTTTGGAAATTTGTCTGGGCTGGTCGCTCAGCCGGCCAAGATCAAGCTGATTTTTCTCAACAAAGGGGTGCGCTTACGGACATTTTGTGGCATATCAGTACTTCAACCTGTGGATACAGTGCGGTACTTAGCCTATGAAGTAGGTACAGGCGACCTACAACATCGTAATTGGGCGCTTCGCATCAGGAAGCTTCAACGACGATTATTCACGGCTTCCACGATTTCTACAAGCGTGGAGAATCGCGTGATGGTATTAAATTTCATTATCCTACCGGCGATTCTGTTTACGGCTGCGGTTTTCGAAATTCCTGACTGGGCGATCAGGGACGTACAAAATTTGTATAAACAATTTCTTTGGGCACACGCAACCACCACAGAAGCGGGCCGTCACAAGATCAACCCGGGTCTCCTCTTTACTCCGACTAAGGCCGGGGGAGTAGGGCTCGCTTCGGTCGAGGTTGCTATTAAAACACAGCGCACCAAACACGCTCTCCGGTGGCTCACGCAAGCTTACGACAAGTATTTTGGAACGTGGCGTTTTTGGGCTTATCAGGGTCAGCCGACTACTTCAGCACTTGTTTTGCACGAACGGCCGCGGTCAGGGGGGTGGTCAACCTCTTTGTCAAAGCCTGCCAAAACTTCATTCATAGCGGATATCGACAAGCTCCTGGAGCCTACAGACGACCAATTATGCCTGTTTGGAGATCGGGTACGTGCGTACGCACCAACTCTACTCGCCGATGCAGGTAGCTGGTGGGAAGAGGATGAATGGGTTTTGTCTTATTACTCGATTTTTCCTGAAGCATTATCACACACGGGTCTCCACTTGAAATCTATTCATCAATTATGGGGGACGCTTGGCTGGAGCAAGAATCCATATATCCGGGATGCACGGGTCAGGCACTTGCTCGGCTATGCGTATGAACGGATTGTACCATGCACCATCTCAGACTTGCGAATTAGTCGGACGGGGCCGTCCGAGTTTGTCTTTAGCATACCACTGTCCGGACAGCACGTCACCTATCATTTGCACCCCAAGCTACGACGATGGGCAACAGCGATATTACTGGCATCCCCGCCTTTTCGGATCGGGACTGATTTAGCGCTCCTGTAACGGGGCACACCCTTGCGTGAACTTAACGCAAGGGTTTCGGTGCGCCCGACAGACGTACACGAGGCAAACGAGGAAGCGTAGGTAAGGTAAAAGTAGAACTGGTATATTAATATAATTAAGTCTTTAACCACTGTCTCTCTGTCTGACTTAACTTAATTATACTAATCTAACTGAATGTATGACGACGTCTCGTCACCACTCATTGCGCGCGTCTTGCGGCGATTAGTGGATTGATATCATCAAGATATCAACCAATGAACAGACTCTTTGGTCGACCCATCAATATCACCACTATTGGTGATATTGTTAAAAGAATATACAACATAATATTCTTTATTGTCATTATCTTTAGAATGACAATTTCCATGTAGCGGGCTGCCTCATTACATCACCCTCCCTAACTGATAGTCACCGTGTGACTATCAAAAATATGGCGGCCACCCGTTGGGCACCATTGGGACAGGGAGCACTTGTTGGGTCCGTTCCATTCACTTTCCAACCGATCTCGCATAGTTAACATGTCCATGCGGGGTGACTCAAGACCCGCACAGCCTGGTGCTGTGCCAGCCTCTGCGGCAGACGATTCGTCGTCTGCTGCTCCTTCTCCACCTGCAGCAACAGGTGCTGCAGGTGTACGCGGTACCACACCGCGTGCGCATGATGACCCCGACATTGAGGTAATCTACTCTGGCGAGTCAGACGTGTCTGACTCGGGCAATGTTCCAGAGGCGTCTCGATCACTGGCGACGCCTCAGTATTCGCCAAGGCCACTGCCGAACGAACGGACTCGTGATTTGCATCACAGTCTGTTCGGCAGTGATGATGAAGGTGATCAGGGTGGTGAGGAGTAATACACCTCACCACCGCCGACTCGTGCCTCTTCGCACGAGCGATATGACGATGGCGTGAGCCGTCGTCAATCTGGGAGCCGTGGTACCGACAAAGGTACCACTGTGAAGGGTGATGAGCTGAAGCCGTGGCGTTTGCCCGAACGGCTCATCAATAGCTTGTCTCACGAGACAAGCCAACACCATCGAATACTCTTATTCGATGCGACTGAGCTTCACGGCTTAGGTTCCAGCGCGAGCAAATTTCGCGCTGAAGAAGATTTTTATCTCGATGTCTTTCTTAGACATCGATGGTACAATGGTAACCAAAAGCGTGACAAGGCCTCGCTTTTGGCTGCGTGGAACGCGTTCGTCCAAAACGTAAAGAATTTTGGACGAGAAGGGTGGCTTAAGAAACTTGAGGCGACACGCCTCAGGTTTGAAAAGCGAACGCCAACCGGTGCTAGGTACCGGTTGCACTTTTTGTCGAGTGAGGCAGACATTCCTTGCCTCACATGGGGAGACCCTTGTGCGAGTTGTGCTGACAACTCGCAACGTGCGCAGAGGGACGTGTATTCCCTCGATTCGCCCTGGGGAAGGGAACACATCTCGGCTGAGATGCGTGACGCGATTGCAAACTTGCAATCCGTCTACAAGCGCCAAAAGCGCGTGTTTACCGATGGGCCACAGGACCAATCGGATGAGTCTCGTCATACTGGCGGACGAGACCTTCAACGTCCATCAACATCTGAGAGCGGGGCTCCCAGCTGTTCCTAGAGGGTGGATACCACCGCCACTGGACGAGGTAGCTCGTCCTTGATCCTGAATCGTCACGGTGATTCAAGATACGCTCCACTAAAAAGCGTTGACCACCGTGAGCATCCACCAAAGGATGTGGTGGAGGAGGAAAGACCTCCTCCAGATGATTCGGTTCACCATCTCGACCCTTACGAGACGGATCGCGCAATCGATGAATTGAGCGATGACTTGAAGCACGAGAGCGACCGGCGCTACGCCTTGACTGATACCGTGCGGAAGAACCGCAAGAATCACGAGGCTGATCGGGCGAGAGACCGCGCCGATTATGCCACAGCGCAGCTTCAGGTCGAGCGGGATGTCCGCTCCCTATTCGGCGAGCTGGCGACAGCTCGCGGGGAGATATCTCGGTTGAGTTCCGAGGTATCATATCTGCGCGACCAGAAGGATCGTCTGGAGCGAGAACGCAAGAACTTGATGGATGTTCTTGAACGTGGGGGCAATCTTCATCGGAAGAAGAAGGCTAGTACCGACAGTACGGTCTGAGTCGCCCCACGTAAAACGTAGGATGCGTGGCATTCCTACGTGGCAATTCGATCGTGTATGCATTGCCCTTGCGATGCAACACTCGAAATGGCCCAATGTACTTCGGCAGTAGTTTACTACTGCCGACACTTGTGACTTCATGTCCAGGTGAGTTTACCTTAGACAGTAGTACTAGGTCGTTAACTTTAAATGAAAGATCATTTGCTCTTCCATTCTTGTCTGCGTTCCGTTTCTGGCGGTCCACCGCATTTGCGATGGAGTCCTGAAAGAAACGGACTACCGCCTCTCGAGTCAGCAGGAAGTTCTCTGCTGACTCTTTGTTTTGTCTGGCAGTGCGCTTCGTGCGCACTGCTAAGAGATTGTTCTCTTCTTCAGCGAGGTTGTCTTCTTCCTCGCTGGAATAATCGTTGACGATGCTGAATATACCAGCATCGTCATCATCATCCGAGCCAATAATAGCGTTGTCGCTAATATTGCGGTGGTGTGCTTCACCGATGTCGACATTGTCCACATCGGCATCATACGTGATGACGTTAGCGTCGACACGTGGTGAGCATGAGCCAAAACGGTTTTTGCTCGAGCGAGTCCCTCCGCTCCGTATCCAAGAGTCACACTTTAGAAGGGCTGGAACACGTGGATGGCGTAAGCCATTCACGTAAAACGGTATGTGCTGTGTTGAAGCATGCACCGAATTATTGATGGCGAATTCCACCATTGGAAGGAATTCGCTCCAACTCGAAAACGAGTGTACATATCCTCGAAGGATCTCTTCAAGGACACGGTTCGCACGTTCCGTCTGACCATCTGTTTCCGGATGGTCAGAAGCAGACATCTTCAATCGTGTTCCAAGAGTACGGAACACGGTTTGCCAAAATGCCGCCGTGAACCGAGGGTCACGGTCGGATACGAGTTCACGGGGTAACCCGTGGAGTCTAAAGACCGTGTCGAGAGAGACACGAGCACAACCTTGAGCCTTGATCGACTCGGGTACAGCAGCAAGATGGACCATCTTGCTGAACCGGTCAACAAACACAATAATACCATTTTTCTTGTGAGCGTCTTCGGGAAAACCGAAGACGAAGTCCATTGAAACGGACTGCCAGCACTCTGTCGGAACAGGCAGAGGCTGCAATGGCGCACGGGATAAAGGACTAGGCTTCACCCGTTGGCAAACCTCGCAAGCACGTATGTACTTGCGTACAAACTGATACTGGTGTGGCCAGTAAAAGTCACGACTTACCGTGAGGTAAGTCTTTCTCTACCACGATGGCCGCCTGTTGGGGCATCGTGACACTCATTCATGATGCGTAAACGCAAATCATGATGAGCGGGTACAACGACACGAGGCGTGTCGTCGGCAACAGCTGTATAGTACAGCAATCCGTTGCGTGTACTATACCGATCCGATGAGGATCGGTACAAATCCGGTAAATTCTTCAATGATTTACTGGATGGATTCACCAGATGATCCATTAATCGCAGAAGATCCTTATCTTCCGCGTATGCCTTTCGTACGTCGTCAAGTAAACTTGACGACGGAACACTGGCTGTCAGTGTCGCAACAGTGGGCTTATCCTCACTGTTGAATTGTGCGACCGGCTCGAAATCGGGCCGGCGCGAATGAGCATCAGCGACGACGTTTAGTCGTCCTGGTTTATACTCCACGGAGAAGTTATACTCCGCGAAGAAAGACAGCCACCTCGCCATTCTTTGCGAGAGGTGTGGGCTGTTTACGGCCGTGCGTAATGACGTATGGTCCGTATAGACGATTAACGGTCTATCTCCCAATAGATAGACCCGGAACTTAGCCAGTGCATATTTCATGGCAAGGAGTTCCTTGTCATGCACTGGGTAATTGCGCTCAGCTGCTTGCAGCTGACGCGACTGATAACAGATGACGCGCTCCGCGCCATCTGCGTCGAACTGCATTAACGCACAGCCGATTGCAAAATCGCTGGCGTCACAGACCACATGAAATGGTCTGTCCTGATCTGCAATCGCCAATATCGGCGACTGCATCAAGCTTTGCTTGATACCTTCGAAGGGACGCTGGCACTCAGCGTTCCATGACCACTTGACATTGTTTTTGAGCAAGCAAGAAAGATGAACAGTCATCTCGGCGTTAATGCGCGAGTACTTGTGCAAGTACGCCGCTAGCCCAAGGAACTTCCTCATTCCCTTGACATCGACTGGCACTGGCCAGGCGGTGATCGCCTTGATCTTTTCGGGATCAGGGCGTACGCCGTGTTTACCCACGATGCACCCAAGAAGTGGTATTTCGCTAGCCGCGAATATACACTTCTTGAGGTTGGCGTACAACTTATGCTTGCGCATAAGTTGAAGGACTTGACGAACATGAGTTCTGTGAACTTTAACATCCGTCTTTCCGTCCATAGCCCGACTATGGACGAACACATCGTCGAAGTAACTCGGTGCGAAATCACGCACCGGTCTCAACAGATTTGTAACACATCTGTTGAACGTTGCAGGGGCATTGCTCAGCCCCTGTGGCATCACTAGTCACTCCCACAGCATACCGCTGGGGGTGATCACTGCTGTGTACGGGATGTCCCGTTCACGCATGAGGATCTGATAGAATCCATCCATCAGATCCATGGACGAAAAGATGGTATTATTTGACATACCATCTATGATTACGTCCTTCCTCGGTATCGGCGTCTGAGCCGGTACCGTTGCAGCATTCAATTTGTTGAATGCGTGCACTATCCGCCATCCTCCTGTGGCCTTTCGCACACAGAAGGTCGGAGAGCTGTGAGGGGATGTTGATTCCCTCACATGGCTCGCTGCTAAGCGATCGGCAAAGAACTTGTCGATCGCTAGTACTTGTTCACGAGGCAGTGGCCACTGCTTCATGACACAGTACTTCGATCCCGGTCTGAGCTCGATCTCGTGTCGAGTGCCTTTGTCCTTAGGCAACTCGCAAGGTATGGATTCAGGGAATACGTCCTTGAATTCGATCAAATCCTTATACAAAGGATTTGTCTGAAGTGACTCCCAGGATTGAGACGCGTATCGCTCAATCCGAGTCTTCTCATCGAGGACACTTTCGTCCATCGATGAGCTGCTGAGAATCCGTTCGTTCTCAGCAAATACTGTGGCCGACCGAATATCGGACACATACTCATCCTCTGTGACGAGTATGCAGATCTGCTTGACTTTGCCACTACTCAGATCACGCAAGAACCGTTTCGGTTCCAGCGTTGCCAACTGAGTTATCTCCGAAGTTATCTTCGGAGGCACAATCAGATCGAGTGTATAAGCACCTAAACTTGATCCGTCATTGACCAAGACGTTCAACGTCTCGGTTTCTTCCTGGAACTTGCTTCCACAGGTTGCTGAGGACCTGATCCCTCAGCAAGTGACTCTTGAGGAATTCCTTCCTCAAGTACGTGGGGGCTTATTCCCTCGACGTCTTACGACTGTGGCTGTGCAACCACAGTCAGGCACCGATCCTCTACGGTCGACTCTCCAGTCGACCTAGGATTTCCATGTTGCCCTTTGGAGGAAACAGGCTTCTTTTGTCTAAGATGCTGCCCGCTAGGCATGCATCCATGTACCGTTCCACTCGACTTATTCGAGTGGTGGACCTTCGGCGCCGCCTGTACCTCTGTACAGCCGCCGGGAGCTTGCTCCACAGTGTAGTGATCAACTACACTGTGATCTTGTGCAGTCGTGCTAACGACCGTACCGCAAGTGAGGCTATCGCACTCACTCGCAGAACATCCACACGCTTGTGGACGCTCCAAGATGTTCATCAGATGGCCATCTGATGAACAAGCGGCAGGCATCTTCGCGGATCGATGCTGCCAGCTCACCCTTGGCTCGTACCATCTGAGCCAAGGTAACCCCAGGATGACATCAAATTTGTCATCCAGATCCAGTACGATGAAGTCATCATCGTACTGTTCGCCCTCTAACGTGTAGTGGATTCCTACTACACGTTTTTCAACGGTAATCGATGCGCCTGTTGCAAGGCGCACCGTCATCCTCGTGAGGGGAATGTCGCGCTCAACGAACTTGAGCCTACGACCCTCTAGTGACTGGCGTCGAACAAAGTTGTTCGACGCCCCACAGTCTACTAGGGCACGAAGTGACAAATCATTTGTCGCTTTCAACTTCAAGGTGATGCGCGAAACGTCATCACCAGGTGCAGAGACACACAATGATTGTGTATCTGGAGCAACTTTCGTCAAGAGATTTGCAAATTCTCTTGAGGTTGCTGGATCAGTAGGGCGATCCGCCTCTACTGACCCCGACCATTTTTTGATGGTCCGTCTCGCTGTTGCGGCTTCGCAACAGCGCTGGACCCACGCCCATTGCCCTTTCTGGCAAAGGGTCGTCCATTTCGCTCAGTACTGTTTGGTACTGGGCGTGGAGCACTACACTCGTATGCGTAGTGCCCTAACTTCTGACAGCGATTGCACTTCTGCAATCGCTTGTTGTTTGAAGAGCGAGGTCTCTCGCTCTCAACATACCAGAGGTCCATTGGTTCTGAACCTCCGATCTCTTGTCGTCCCGGTGGACGATAAGAGTTTGAGCTAGCATGAGCCTGTCTCATGCTAAAGTCTTCCTGTTCCGCGGCTGATATCGCTTCTTCAAGTGTATTCAGCTCAAGGCGGAACAGGTGGATCCTGACGGGCCCTTCTGCGAGCCCTTGCATGAACACCGTAATCAACGTGTGTTCATGGACTGGGTTGGCAGTTATACTACTTGCAAGGAGTCGTATATGTTGAGCGTAAGAGTGCACATCACGCTTACCCTGCTTGAGTTTCAGGAGCTCTGAACGAGCCCTGAACTCAGCCCGTGGCGGCTCAAACGTTTGTCTGAGCCGGGACTTGAAGTCATCTAGCGACCTAAACACATTTGGGTCGCTACTCTCGAGCCCCAGGAACCAAGTTTTGGCACGCCCTGCCAAGCGGGTTTGAGCAAATGTGAGTTTCATTTGCTCATCTTCGACGCGACGAGCCCTTAAGGCTCTGTCGAGTTCGACAAACCACAGTAACAGGGGGTCTTCCGGGACTCCACTGTACTTGGAGATGTAAACTTTCATGACCTCGGACGACGCACATGCGCCGTCCCGCCCACAGCAGCATGGAATTGCTGCTGTCTCAACTGCTCTGTCTGTTGAGAGCCTTGCTGGTGAAGCAAGGCTACCTTCTCCCTTTCGGCGACAAGTTCATGTTGTATGAACTTGGCTATAGCGGCATGCTGTTGGTCTCTGTCTAGAGACTCCAACATGGCGCTAATGGCGAAATCGCCTACGGTAGAACTCATTCGTTCTACCGCACCCCATTCGATGTCACTCAAATGGGTAAACCCTTCACGCGTGACGTGAAAGGTCTCTTCATCATCCAACATGTTCATGTTGGATGTTGTGGTCCTTGGAAGGACTACAAAGTGCTACCAGGTGTAACGGGGCACACCCTTGCGTGAACTTAACGCAAGGGTTTCGGTGCGCCCGACAGACGTACACGAGGCAAACGAGGAAGCGTAGGTAAGGTAAAAGTAGAACTGGTATATTAATATAATTAAGTCTTTAACCACTGTCTCTCTGTTTGACTTAACTTAATTATACTAATCTAACTGAATGTATGACGACGTCTCGTCACCACTCATTGCGCGCGTCTTGCGGCGATTGGTGGGTTGATATCATCATGATATCAACCAATGAACAGACTCTTTGGTCGACCCATCAATATCACCACTATTGGTGATATTGTTAAAAGAATATTCAGCACAATATTCTTTATTGTCATTATCTTTAGAATGACAATTTCCATGTGGCGGGCTGACCCGTTACAGCTCCAGCCTCGGTTGACACTTCGGCACGCTCCTCCTTTTCGGTATGCCTATGACTGGCCCTCCGAATCCCGGGGTCGTATATCTGGCGTGAAAAGAGGTCACAAGGTCCCAGAGGAAGCTAGGATCCACCTGACGCAGGCGGCCGACGGGTTTCGCTGGTTCTTCACAACAAGGCTTCCTGAACTAGTGAAGGATAGTGAAGTGGAAAGGGCAACATGGCTTGAACAACTTCAGCAGCACGGCGTAGTGTTTAACGCTCATCCTCGACATCATCGGTTTCCATGGGCGGTCGCAGATGAGGTGTCAAATGCATCCATTCGCACAACACTTTCCCGTCTGTCATTTAAGCTTCACAAACGTCAGCTTGCTGTGGCATTACGACCACTGATGCAGCGTCTGGAAGCTGCCACCAGAACGGACAAATGGGCAGCGAGCGGTAGCGCATCAGAGACCGTCTCAAGTTTGGGACCATGCACATGGGCTCACAGAATACCAGGTGTGAACTTGCTATCGTATAGCAACCATGCAACCCGACCTTTACCATGAGAATCGTAACGACGACAATAGTTGTCGTGCACATCAAGCATGTCGAGGGGTTCAAGAAACACAGGTCCACATATTCTGGGATTGCCCGAAGGCGCGTTCGTGTTGGGCAAAATTAGTTGGTCATTCGACCGGTGAAGCTGTAGTAGACCTGTTTGGTACTTGTCAATATCTCGGCAGTGCCAATCGTCAAGCCCCAGCTATCTCACCACGGTTAAGACAACGGTTGCTCAAACGATTCACGGAAGACGCAGAGGCAGGGGTCCGCGTCTGGAAACGGATTTGGGTTCTCATGAGTACCATGTGCCTCACCCACTTATGGCAGGAGCGACCCGATGCGGTGTTCAGGGGAGTGCTGACCACGACATCGCATAGTGTCACCCGATTTTCGGAGTCAGGGATACGTCAACTCCTAGCGCTGGCTAAACGCGAACACCGAGGTATCTGTGCTGTCGTCCAAGGGGCTCTCTTGCATGCTGGCATCGAACTTTTACCCAAGCACCCCGAGACATCGGGGCTTCTCCGGGTAATAGTCACGAAACTCTTCCGGATCCGAACTTGATTTCCTGGCTCAGAAGCTTTCAGACATCTTGTACATAATCACATGTTAATAGACTGCCATGAAATCTCTCTCTACTTCCCACGCCTGCAACTGTGGGCTGTACCCATCTCATGTATGACACAAAGCGTTGCGACATGGAGGTAAACAAGCAGTACGAAACATGTAACACACACACACACACGTAAACACATTTACACACAGCACGACATCTACTGAGTCGACACATTGCATGTACACACACAGTATACAGTATATATATATATATATCTCGACATGCAACTGTACGCACGTACGGCCAGTCGGTCGTCACGCTTGACAGTCCACAAACACGACGACAACGCCATGAACAGCTCGTCAGCACAACGTCAACGTCTCCGTCTCCTCTCCACTGCCAGCGATGGAGAGCACGTACGACCCACGTGACAGTCCAATGCCCGCAACAACAGCAGCAACAATGAACACTCCTTCTCCCACACGAATGCCACAAAGACGAGAAGCGGCCTCGACCTCTACGCTGCAAGAGACCCGCGCGGACGCGACGCCCCGGGACTATTGCCAGTGCTCTTGCGCTCGATCTCGTCCCACGCACAGCCAACGACCCGATCGAGGAACGCGTCCGACCACTTGCCACTGCTGTCTCGAGCGCCGTCTTTTTGCTGCTTGGCCCGCTCGTCAAACACGTTGCTGCACGTGGTACAGACGCGCTTGCGCGTGGAGCGCTCGTCGGCCATGTTCCGGTCCATGTGACCGATGAACGTGCTCGGGAACGCCTCGTGGTCCACCGACACGTGCGAGCAGCGCCCACACACGAGACGACCGCAGTGGCGGCAGTGGTGACGACGGACGCCAATGCCAATGTGGCTGAACGTCCGGAGACAGCTCATGCAGCTCTTGTGGTCGTCGTTCGGGATCCACACGGGCGGGTACGCGATCTTGCTGCAGAGTTGGCGGAGGACCTTTGGCTCGGCCTTGTCAAACACAGTGCGTCCGTGGCCGTCCTTGACATCGAGCCGCGCGCCGTGGCGCACGAGGCGGTAGGCGATCTCAAACAGCTTGAGGTCCACGGCCTTGTGCAAGAGCGTGCTGTTGCCCAGCGCACCGTTCGGGTCCGTCTTGTGCTGCAAGAGCATCTCCGTGATCAGCGGGTCGTCGCGCTTGGTCGTAATGAGCTGCACGGCCAGCGCAGTCTGGTGGCGGCTGTTCACGCGCGAGGCGTCGGCGCCGTGTTCGAGCAGGTACTTTGTGATCCGACGCGACTTGGCCGCGGCCAAGTGCAGCGGCGTGTTCAGGCGGTTGTCCACGGCGTCGATCAGCAAACTGCGTGTCTTCTTCCCACAGAGCACCTGCACCGCGTGCAGCTGCCCAAAGCGCACGGCAATGTGCAGGGCCGACTGGCCGTGCACGGCGTCGCGCTCGGCCACGTTCGTGCTCCGGTCCTGCAGGCAGCTGCGCAGCAACGGCAGATTGCCCGCCTTGGCGGCCCGCAGGTAGTCCGAGAGTCCCTCTTCGATGACGCGCGGACCAACGTGCGGCACGGAGTCGCGCGTGGGCGTTCTCCCGGTCGTCGGCAGGCCATTGCTCGAGTCGCGATAGTCGGTGGCGCTGCGGCGGGTTCCAGCGTCCGTGTTGCAGCCCACGTCAAACGTGTCGGGCGCTAAGCTGTCGCGCGCGAGCATAGCCGTCTTCACGTCCTGCGGCTGGAAGTTGCTCGGACGGTATCGCATAATGCTCTCGCGGTAGCGGTCGTTGGGGGCATCCGCTGCTGCTGCGGCCGGTGTGAGGTCGTCGACCGACACGTCCGACAGCTTCGACGACTCTTTCGTCGCACGGGTTGGCATTGCAACGTCCACTGGCACTGTTTGGTCCACTGCTGCGGTCGTGCACTGCTGCAGCTCTGCGTCTGTCACGAGTTCGTCGCTGGTGAACTCGGAGCTGCTGCGTTTGTCGACAGTCTCTTTGTCGCTGTCGTCGATCGACATCTGCTGCTGCTGCTGCTGCTCGTCGGGTACTGTGGCGCGGCCGGTGCGGTTCGTGTCGACGGACACGGCACTCGACGTCTCCGAGTCCGTCGCCGACCCACTGGACGCGGTCTTTTTCATCACACTGGACGAGAACGCGGGCTGTAAGCTGCCACGAGGGGCGTTCATCCACGCCGGGTCGTCCGACGCGTCGTCGTCGTCGTCGCTGTCTCCGTAGAACGGCGACTGCTGCTGCTGCTGCTGGTGGTGGTGTTGTTGCAGTTGCAGTTGTTGCACTTGTGCGTTGGGTACGCGCACGGAGAGACTGCCCCGCACAGGTGGCGCGTTGTGGTTCATGAGCCCTTCGTGGTACGGCATGTACGTCAGATCGAGCTCCTTGTTGCTACCACTACCACTACTACTACTACTACTGCTACCAGTGCTTCCAGTGGCAGTGCTGCTGCGCAAGTCGTGCATGGCCAAGTGACAGACTGGCTACGTGACTGACTGGCTACGTGACTGACTGGCTACGTGACTGACGAGGCCGAGAGAGAACTACTTGTGACGGGCTCTGCGATCGGCCAAGAAGGGGATCGATTCGTGCTACCAGAGCAGCTGCTGTCCGTGGCTCGGATGGCAATCACGTCTGTTTGCTCGGCGGCGTGCGTTTGTACTGACGCCCACTCAGTCACTCACGCGGCGAGTGGCGACTTTGTTGACGCGTGCAATGCACGCGCGAGAGCACTTTGCAGCAGACTTAGTGTCTGACGCGCAGCAACGTCTGTTGGTTGCAAGTGCAGTCGGTTGCTGCTGTGTTGCAATGGACACACACGTGGCGTACCCCGTTGACGTCGCATTACTGCGAGAGCGTTTCAACTCTGATACGCGGGCGCGCGTTGCAAGAGGACAACGTCCTATTGTTGTGCGCTCTTTTTTCTCTCTACCGGACGTGATAAGATCGAAGCAATGCGACGACCACATGGCGATCGGTGCTTTGCGCTGGACGATAATCGAAGAAGGCGATCGGTGCACGGAAGTGGGTCTCTGTCGAAGAGGTTCGGCTTCCTGCGCAAAGCAGTTGGCAGCGCGCCCCTAAGACTACTACAGTACTGCTACTACTACTACTACTACTACTACTACTACTACTACTACTACTACTACGTCCACTATCACCATCACAACTCCTACAACTGTCACATGTACTATGACCACTGTCACTGCAACTGATCCTGACTGCTACTAGTACTACCACTGCAACTGTCATCACTACTACTGCTACACTACTACTACTACTGTTACTGCTATTGCTGCTACTGTCACCACTACTACTGCCATTGCAACAACAACAACTACTACTACGTGACGTCCGGACAATGTAAAAGACTTGCAGTGAGCTCTCTATTGGTGTGTGGTGATACGAGACCCCGTTATTCGTCGTCTTGTGTCTCGCCGACGTGGAAGTGTGTCTGTGATTCGTGGACGCGAGCAATTTGTTGCTGTTCTTCTGCGCCATCTGATTCATCGACTGTCGCTCGATTGACTGACTACCTCGAGGTTGCTTCGTTGTACCCACCCGTGGCGAAGGCAGACACCTCACGTTCCTGTTGCTACGGTCGGCCGTCGAGTCTCTATCCACTTTCTGGCGTACAGAGCGGCGGGCAAAGGGAGAGAAGTGAACAAAGTCTCGAATGTATACCCACACACGGGGGCATCCACGCGATACGGAAACGAACACTCGATGGCGGAACAATGCAGTGATGGACCACGACATGACTTTGCTGCCGTCGACACGCAGTGTTTGTGGCAAGTCGATATGTATATTGCAGCCTTAGTACTGACCATACAGGTCCTCCTTCTGCGGCAACTCGATCTGCGGCTTCCTGCCTTCCAAGTGCGCGAGCACCTGCAGCAACTGGAACTTGACCTCCTCGTTCATCTACGTGCGACCACAACCAGTCAACTCGCCAGTCAGTCGAATAATGATCTCTGGTTGTCAATGCTTTGCAGCGTTCACACACATTCATGTGCACAACTGCATCTTTCTACGCACCATCAAATCCGTGTTCGTCTCTTCCTCGTTGTTGTCCACAAACTTCTTCAGGATCTTCGCTGCGGCTCCAGTAGTGATCTTCGTCGTCTGTCGCACCTCCATCTCTAGGCGTCGGTGTCGCTTTTGTGTCTCTCTTTCTGCCTACCAATTGTAATGTGTTTGCGTAAAGTGACGTTACGGAAGTAGCAATAGGTGGTTATGTTTAGCTGAACAATATCGTGGATAATCTTGACGACGAGGTTACGATATTTACCGCGCTCACAAAGGCCCCAGTCAGGCCGTTCGGGTTGTCAAAGATGATGATGATGACGATGATGACATTTCGAGCCTTTTGCTCACAAACTTCCGCTGCATCAACATGTCAAGTAAGAATGACACAAAGCCTGTCAAATGCCTCCTATTTACTGCAGGCGTCAATTCTGTGGCCGTTAAGCCCGTTGCCTTCGGGTAGTCCTTTTTTTGCTTTCTTGTGCGCATGACAGCGCTGGCAAAATACTTGTGAGTTCGACCTCATACGTGTCGTGCCAATGCTATCGGACAGTACCGAGTGCCTTTGCAGAAAAGTCGTCCTGGAATCTCTGTTTTTTTTTGCTTGTACCCTGTGCAAGTCAGCAACGATGTATCTGGAATGCCACCTGATGTCAGCTTTTAGCTTCGACACAAACGTGCGAGCTTGAGAATGGTCAGCTGTGACGTCGAAGGTTCGGCCACCCACATTACGTACCTGTGCACGTTGCCAACGACCAATAGCTCGCTGGCTGTCCTCAAGTCCACACCAACTTTACGTTCGCATGATGCCCAGTGACCATGGAACACGAAAACTTGTCGCAAGCTGCATGAGAAACGGTGCAACCAGCAGGAAGCATGTCCAATGGACGACTAGAACTCAGCGCGCCGGGCAGCCTCTCGAAGTCGACTGCAAGCAGACAGAGTATGAGCAGATGTGCTGCAACGAATGCACAAATGTCGTACGACGTTCGCAGTGCAGTCGTTGACAGCTTCGTCGGATTTCTCCTTGCAAACTCGTGCACACGTCGTGCCGATCATGACTTGCAATGACACCAGTTCATTGCCAGCACGTTGTACAGTGGCAGACTGCTGCGCTTCCACTCATGAGCCGACTCGTTGAGGCAGCACCGCACCACTCCACGGCAGACACAAAGTCGTTATATCCCTCAGAAAAACCACTTAATAAAAATTAAACCCCTCCTTTCGCTCGTCATCTTCACCAGTGCCTTCTTCTTCTTCTCCTTCTTCTCATCCTTTGGTATACCTGAAACAGTCTTCGAGAAGAGACGAAGACGGAGAGCGGCCTACCTACACATCCACCGACGCCGTCACTGATCCTCGTCGTTCTGTTCGAGTTTGGATCGTATCGGTGCCTCCTGCAGAAGCTCCAGACGCACTGACGATGCTGGATGTTGATAACTGTTTCGCGATGAGCGGAAGCATGCTTATCGTCGGCGAAGAAAGCGGTTCCATCCCGGCGTCTTCCGCGCTTTCGTCCAACATCGACAGCTGATTGCGTAACTCCTCGATATGTGAGAGCACCACACGCCGATGACCCTTTTTCACACCCATGTCAATGAGATCATCTTCATCGATTGTGGCCACTCCTCTCAGTGTGTCAAAGCCATCTTTTTCGAAATTTTGGGCGTATTCCTCCATCTTGAAGAGCTTAAGCCAGTTGTACACTGTCTCAATATCTATCCACCAACACAAACCATTTCACACTGAGCAACGCTTGCAGCCCGTATCTGCACCTGCATGACAAACGTACTTCTGCTTCGCGGAGCCACATGTTCCTCTTCGTCGCCTGTGAGACGGCCACTCTCGCACTCTGGCAACGACACAAATGACTCGTCGTTCGTTGAGTAATCATCATTGCCTTCCTCCCATGCCTGGAGATAATTAGCGAGAGAACTATGACCAGCTTCGAACGCACACCGCGACGGACTTTTGTTTGTCTACAACGGCCAATGGACACAACTCAGTCACTGCAACACCATCGTCTCGTATTCACAAACATCAAATACCGACCAGCGTCAGTGAGGAAAACTCCGACGAGTCTCGGGACTTCCGGATAAGCCAAAACGCACACTCCTTGTTGCCGCCAAGAGCGGCGCTGTGCAAAGCGTTGCGACCAAACTGCAACGAAACAAACACAACACGTATCGTCACGCATAGTTCGACACCGTTGGTGTCTCGTACTTCGCCTACCTTATCGGCGTCTGTCCAAATGGTAAAGTGCTCACTCAACAGCTTCAAAGTAGACAAATGACCAAACTCCGCAGCCCAATGCATCGCGTTTTTGCCGTTCTGTTGTCAAAACCAGCGTGAAACGTCAAAATCGGCTCATCGGATGCACGTGTACACCTACTCATGTCCATCATTACCTTGTCGCGCATAAACTGCAAAGGGTATGCCCCGTTGATCTCGGCAATGATGCGCGCAATTTCTTCGTCGTCCCCTTCTTCAGCGCCGTGAACAAATTTCTGATCACAGCGAGAGACAAGAGACATGCCACAGACGCTTTAGTGGCTGCATCAATTCAGTCAGCCAGCTTGCACGTGGTCCATACCTGCGACGTCTCGTACCAGCTCTTCAGAAACTGCACACACTTTTGCTTGTGTTTGTCCTTAGCAATCTGGTACGCCGTCTTGTTATCCTGCGCATTTGGTTGCGGAGATCGAGGAAAAAAGACATGCCGAACAGCTGGCCGTCAGTAAAACAATCACATTACACGAAAAGATGCCCGACAGGAGCACTGTACGTACATAGCTGGTGACGTGGATGTCAATGCCCTTCATACAAAGATACTGAATGACCTCCTTCCGTCCTTTCGATGCTGCCCAATGCAGACACGTACCACCATACTACACACAAGAAACGTGTCAGCACCACCACTCAATCCTCTCTCTCTCTCTCTCTGTATATACATATTGCCTACAACCACCTCACCTCATCGGCTGCATTAATGTCAATGGGACTAGGACACTCCTCGAGCAAATACGCGACCACGTCCAAGTGTCCATTGATTGCTGCCGAGCAGTGCGCCAAGCGCCCAAACTTGTCGGGAGCGTCGAGCGGCACGCCGTGCTCCACCAGCAGCTGCACCACCTCCAGATGTCCATAGAAAGCTGCATAATGCAGCGCCGTCTGGTCGTCGTGGTCCGTCGCGCTCCAGTCCACATTGCAGTGCGTGCCCAGCCACTGCACCACGTCCAGCTGACCAGCAGCAGCTGCCCCGTGCAGCGCCGAGCATCCATGCTGCAACACACGCGCAACATCACACCGTCAGCCCCGCCCGTGCACCCCTTGACCGCACTTGCTGCCGTCCATTGTACCTGGTTGCGGTAGTTCACGTCGGCGTGCAGCGTCTTCACGAGCGTCTCGACCTCCAGCTGCTTGCCGCGATTGGCCTTACAGATGAGCACGTCGCCCAGCGTGTAGCTCTCCATACCGGACGGGGCACCGGCGCCCAGTGGCAGCTGCAGCACGCGGTTCATGGACCTGTCGCGCGCGCTCACTTCGCTCGTTGTTGTCGTGCCGTGGACAACGACAGTCAATGAGTGAGGAGCGACTAAGTGCGCACGCGGTGGACGGGAGGTCGTAGGAAGGTCGCGCTCCGGCGCGAATGTCGCGCGAAGCAAACACAAAACGCAAACAAACGCAGCGCGGCAGACGAGTCGAATGGGGGGGAAATTCCGGCGCCCGACGAACGTTTGTTTCGCTGCGCAGAAACAGCGCACCACCACGGCCAACGTTGGCAGAAGCGACCGCTTTTTGTATCGCGCGCTTTGTTTCGCGGCGCGATGCGACGTCGAGCGTGGACAATATGGAATGTAAATGGTCAGACGGAGACGCACACACGTTTGTTTGTTTGTTCGAACGTGCAGGAGACCTGACGTGCTTTGGCAAATGTCGTGGATGACGACGGCCGTTTTTGTTGGCCGCCGCCGTTCATCGGCCATGGAGTCACTTCTGTCGGATCCCACTCGTTCGCCGCGTGACGACATTTCTCGCTATGGACGCAGTTATGGTTGACGTGAACGACGTGTGGGCCGTTGACTGTAGCGACATTGCAGTCGTCGGGCCGTCGATCGATTACTCTCGATCGCTGTCGGTCGCACGTAAACAATAGCATGGCGTCAGAGGGTCTCGACGGACAAGTCCGGCGTGAGGGAGTGATCCACTGGCGACCGTAGTGTAGAGGACGTAGCTCAGTTTGTGTCGCTGTGGCGTTTGCTTGCATTGTGATGCTGTGGCGGTCATGTGGGACAGAGTTGTCGTCTACAACGATACGCTTAGTGTATCGATGTGGAAGCGAAGAGTGAGGCAAATGGCACTGGAATGGAGCGTTGGCTGCATGTTCCGGCGTCAACGGTGGGGAGTACGTGTGTAGCAGACGACAAACGGGGGGAGCTACGATGTCGGCCAATCAACCGGGTGCATGTTACATGGGATCCTCGTAGTCTTAGTGCTGAAAAGGGTTCGTGCGCGGTTGGTGATACTCAACTGCAACAGCGAGGTGAAGTCGCCTGCACAGTTTCGGTTGGACTATCGTCGCCCGTGCAGGAGCAGAAAAACACGCTGGCAGAAAGCATTGGACACTGCACTCGATCGTGTCCTCTTCATGGTATCACGCTATCGAAACGCAGAGCGTAATGGGTCTGGCAATGCTCATCGACATTGACTCAGTGATCGTTTGGCAAGCGACGATGAGAAGATGGAAACAGCGAGGCCTGGGGGACAAGTAGCTGTATCAGCACTTTGCTTCCTGTATACGCACTAGAAGCGAACAAGACTTCTCATATGGGCTATCTCCCCACAGCCCCTTTACCGGCTTGATTTGCGTGATCCTCACAATGATCCACCCAAGTCAATGGTAACCGATATACACTCCGCGATAAGCAAAGCCCATACTTGTTCAATGTGTCAGTGACCAGCTTTCTCCCGTGCTTTTGATTGCAAGGCAACGACGACCGACGACTCAATCGAGCAGCTTCGTCTAGTCTACCAGCTTTGGAACAAGCGACGACGTAGTGACTGACAGCACATGCGCTTACGCCATCAAGTTCGAATCGATGCACCACCAGTCGTCTCGTATTATGGACCCGCAAGAGGAAACCATGTGCGTCTTGAGTTTTGCACTCGAGGTATTCGATCGTGGATGTTATTCATCGCGGCCGCTTTGTTTGTGCGATTGCGTCGTGTGTCTCGTCCGACATGCAAAATTCTCGCAGCCATTCGAGTATTTTGTGCATTCCCGAAACTGGGACACTCTTTTTTCGCCACATCGACCGATCATCTGATCAAAATCGAGCAAGAAAAAAAAGAAAGAGAGAAAAAAGAGAGATGGGGTGCAGCAGACCTGGATAGACGATGTTTGTCGGTTTTTTCGAAAGGCCTCTCCAACAAAAGAGACTGTGAGGGTCCATTTTTGCATAATCGAAATTTCGAGATAGACTCTGTTGCATAAATATGTGCAGCCTTTGGACACAAGTGCGTTCTTCCCGTTGCACAGATCGTGTCTTGCTGCCTCGCTCATGCTGTGCCAGCTTTCCATCGCTTTGTTTTGTGGTTGTATTGGGCAGTCAGCTGTGAGGAGCTGATTACGATAAGGTGCGTTGGAGAACATGTCTAGCATGTGCTCTCATGCGCAGCTTGTTTTCAGAAGTGTGCTGTGATCCTGCAGACTTTTCGCTTGGCCCATGCAGTCGATACATTGCGAGCTGAGCGTCCGCTACATTCGCGTCAACGTCATTTCCAATGCGAATGCGATTCGGCCACGTGCTCCACACGTTGTCAGTGCAAGCACATAGCTTCGATCTCCATCGCAGGGCCAACGTTGGATACGTTAGATAGATGACTGCTTAGTCGACCCACTTCTGTGGCATTCTAAATCACGAATATCCATCATCACCATTATATTTACAATCGACTCAACCGAAACGAAAGAAACAGGCCGAAAAACGACGTTCGCCAGCCGTTACAACCTGCCGAGCGTTTCAACAGTAGCAGCACACTGACGAAACCGTCGTCAAAACGCTGAAACCTTTTTCGCAGCCGAGTGTCTGCGCCGCAGCGAGTATACACACGACTTCCTCCCGTGTATACACACAAAACGACCGGACACAAGGCGGCCGGCCACAGACCGACCTCACCGCCTCTACCTGTATACCATTCGTCGACGCCACCGCCAACAGCTTCGACCGACTGCTCATGTCCATCTTCTACTGCGTTGTGGCCAACGGCTGCTGCCCATTGGCCGAGCACAGCAACGGCGGCGACCGCAGCATGAACGAGTTCGCGCAGAAGCTGCTGAAGAAGCTGACGCTGCGCCACGACGCGGTCGAGTCGATCGACTTTGACGGGAAGACGTATAGCTACCGCGTGGAGAACCACGTGGCCTATGTGTGCGTCACGAACGCCGCGTTCGGCGAGAGGTGAGCGCGCGCGGGGTATACGGACAGAGGGGAACGCCTGGGCGGAGACTGACTCGTTTTCTTTTCTCTCTGTGTGTATACTCGTGCAATAATATTGCAATAATATTGCAATCATGGGGCAATCATGGTGCAATAATGGGGCAATAATATTGCAATAATGGGGCAATCATGGTGCAATAATGGGGCAATAATATTGCAATAATGGGGCAATAATGGGGCAAATATGGCAGCTCGGCCGCGTTGTTTTTGCGGCACATTGCGCAGCTGTTTGACGCGCAGTTTGGGATAAGAGGACAGACGACGAAGCTCAAGTGGGACATGAATCGCGACTTTGCACGGACGTTGAAGCAGCAAATGGTGCGACGCAGCGAGTGGCGTGAAGCAACTGATCTCAAGTCGTGTGGGGTGCTGACCGACTGACTGACTGACTGACTGTGTGTGTGTGATACTGACTCTCTGTGTTTTGCTTTTCGTCTTTTTGTTGTCGTCGGCTCTGGTTTCTGTGTGCTGTGGTATGGTATGGTACGGTACAGGAGACGTTTTCGTCGACAAGTGGAGCAGAAAAGCTGCAAGCGTTGAAGACCGATATGGATAAAGTCGCGAGTACTGTCCATGAAAACATAAGTACGGCTTAATGTGTAGTTGAGGGATGCGATGCGATGGGCTGTGGCGCTGTGGCGAGAGTCGAGTGCTGATACTTGTGGCTGTCGGTATCTGGTGACGAGGAACAGCCAAAGTGCTGGAACGAGGGGATAAAGTCGAACTGCTTGTTGACAAGACGGATCAGCTCAAGTACGTTGCTGACTGTCGGGCGATGTGCTGTGGTTGTCAGCTGATTGGCTTTTGTGTCTACTGCTTGTGGTTCGTAGCTCTCAGTCGGCCGCGTTCGCCAAGTCCAGCACAAACCTCCGTCGTCATCTGTGGTGGGAAAACGTGAAGATGAGCATCGCAATCGCAGTCGTAATCGTGGTATGTGGTGGCTGCATCACGCGTGTGCATGCAGCAGTGTGCCACGTGGGTGTCGAGGACTGCGTGTTGCATTGCTGACGTTTCACGTGTGATGCTGTTGCAGCTATTCCTTGCTCTGATACTCTTGTTTCTCCGAAACAAGGTACGCAGGAGCGGTGATGCATAGCCGAGTACATGCAGGAAGTGCAGAAAGTGCAGAAAGTGGAGGAAGTATTTGTTGGTCAGGTGGCAAGCAGAAGCAGATGGCCCGGAATGTGGACTGCGGGACAGAGATCTACGATGGCTGAGGAGGCGTCGATCGCAGCGAGCTGGCTTGATGGTGTAGTTACAGGGCATAATGTCGCGGGTTCCGCGCCGTAAATGTGTGAGTCGGGTTGATTGATGATTCGGGCCAAGGCGCGGCAAGTCTCCGACACAGGCACCGCATCTTTATTCGGAGCTATCTGATCGTCCAGGACGTCACACACACCCCGCCACTGTCAAGGACGACTGGCACATTTCCGTGGACCAAGAGGACGACGCTATCCATGCCGACAAGAGTTTCGCACCATGACGGGATCCTATCACGCGACCATTCACCAACGTGCATGATGGCTCGACGTCTGTCCGCTGTGTGCAGCACGAATCGGCTACAAGCGAGTACAAGACTTGTCTGGACAGTGTCCATGAGCGCGAGATGCAACTTACCGCAGCCGCCACATCCGCAGCCACAACGTAACGAGATGATGAAGAAGCAGCTTTACGACCGACGAACGATAAGTGGAAAAAGGATGCAATACATGACGATTCGCTTCGTACAACTTGCACCACCCTGTGTTCTGCTTGGACCTGACTGGATCTGCAAGAGGAGCTATCGTTCGTGCGTTGACCTGCTTGTCGACTGTCTGGATCATCGGCCACGGTTGATGCCGCCGGCAG
Organism: Hyaloperonospora brassicae; assembly: GCA_947650285.1. Lineage (NCBI taxonomy): Eukaryota > Oomycota > Peronosporomycetes > Peronosporales > Peronosporaceae > Hyaloperonospora > Hyaloperonospora brassicae. The sequence continues at coordinate 147,693 of CANTFL010000144.1, forward strand.
CCCACTTGCGCGAATGAACGCTGCATCAACGGACGTGAACCGATGTTGTCTCCAGCATGCAAGCTACTCGGCCGAAGTACGCATCCGACATCTTATCGAAGTCGTCGTTGGCAGTGTCTTCGGCAAACAAGCGCAGCAACAGACTGCTTTGCAACCGATCTGCTCGCGGCGATTCGTCAAAGGCGTCAGCGCAAATTACGGCAGCGCGTGACTGGATCGCCTCTCCATGAACCTTCTTGCCGTCCAGAATAGCGTCCGTTGTACCGAATGCAGCAACTTGCGTTTTCCTTCGTGCCATCGCCGACGCTGTCGTCAATGTCCAGGACCAACGTCTTGACCCACTTCCCGTCTCCGTTCTACGGTACAGTCGCTCTATGTTGCAGCGCATCGTCGTCGCTGGTGTCCGGACCTCTCACATTGTCGAGGCTTGACGAAGAAATGCGTGCAAGAAGTGTCGAAAGCACTTGGAAAAGAGGCCTCGCCACCCTTTTGCTACACGCTTTGCTTGTATTGCACATGCCGAGGCAAGTTGACACACAAACCAACCGCGACGCGTCCAGAGTTGCCATCCAGTCATTCTCCATCCAGCGACACGAGCGAGAAACAGCGTGCATTGCGGCAGTCCACCACCGTCAAGCGGTTCCACAACTCGAGCCTTCCATTGAGCTGGTGCTAGACCACATTTTCAATGTATATTTCCGATATAAACCACAAACCAACCGTGCGCTACCTGGGGGGAGTCGCGTCTTATACCACGTCGGGCAGGTGCACAGGCGGCGCAGCATTCATTGCTGCTGCAGCAAACGACTGGTTGTATATCGCCACTTCACGCTGGTGCATATACGAGTGGCGGATGGCAATGAGCCACATGGCGACGAGCATAATCGTCTGGAAGACGTTGGCCGACACGACGTCCTCTTTCGTAGGTCCCTGTCCGCCGTACGGATACCGCACGCGCTCTGTGGGAAAGTCCGATTCCGAGATCCGCACGGTCGTGTAAATCTGCTCCATGACCGTGAGAAACGCGAGCCAGACGACCCCCCGGCAGTAGAAACGGATCGGGCGAATGTCCGTGTCATGGGCCGCCTTGAAGCCAACACAGCCAACGTACACGCCAAAGCAGTGCACCATGAGCTCAATGCTGCCAATCACCGGGTCGGGCTTGAAGTACTGCGGGAACTCGTCGTAGCGGTTCATCGGCCGATCGGGTTCGTGGATACCCAGTGCTTCTTGCTCCTGTCGCGCGGCTCGCTGCTGCTGTTGCTGCTGGTCGTTCGCCAGCAACGCAAACTGACCCATGACTTTCATCGTGTAAATGATCAGCAAGAACGAGCTCCAGAGCTTCACCCGACGAGCGCAATTGCCCAGCGACGAGTCGAGCATCAACGGGTCCACGCGGCGAGCCGAGTCGGACGGGAACACGGCCGACGACACGACTTCGCTATTGATGTGCACGATCGCGAGGCCGTCGTCCCGTGCGCCGTTCGTGTTACTGCTGCTGCTGCTGCCAGGGACGTGGCCGTCGGCACTCAAGAGCTCGGGGTCCGGCGTGGGCGCCGTGCGGACAAACAAATGGATCGTGTGGCCGTCTTCGACTTTGTAGCTCTCGAGCGACGCGTCGTCTTCGAGCACGCGGCCGCGATAGATCAGCCGCTGCGACGCGACCGCCACGTCCGTACTCTCGAGCACGTGCTGCTTGAGGCGGCTCACGCGCCAGTCCAGACGACACGTAATGCTAAAGAACTTGCCGTTCAGGTCCAATATGCGCACGACAATCGCCTCCCCATCACCACCAGCAACAGCCCCACCAGCAGTAGCAGTAGCAACAGCCCCAGCAGCAGTAGCCCCTGTAGCAGCAGCCCCAGCAGCAGTAGCCCCTGTAACAGTAGCAATATCCCCAGCAGCAGCAGCAGTAGCCCCATTAGTCCCACTGGCAGTCGTGTCTTTGTCGTCGTCAGTGCCGCAGTCCTTTTCGAGCGGCGCCACTGCTGCTGTCTTGCGGTCGTCGCCCTGTCGCTCGTCGCTCGTGTCGCGTGTCGCGTCCTCTGCATCGTCCAATCGCTCGCCGCCGTCGCCGTCTTTGCGGCTGCTGCTGTTGTCGCTCGTTAGCGACTGCCGGTCGCCGTCGCTGCTGCTGCTGCTCTCGAGCGCTGTTGCCGGCGCCCGCGCAGTGGGCGGCGCGTGTCGACGGGCGTCGGGGCGTTCGTCCTCGTGGCCGCGCGGGACCGCCGCGTACCGGTCGCCCGCGGCGGTGGGAGACGCCCCTAAGAATCGCCCCATGTGGTCAGTCCGCGTCGCTTTGTCGCTCGCTTTGTGTGTGGGTGTAAACTGTTTCTAATTGAGAGGAAGCGCTGCGGGCGGTGTGCACTGCACAAGTCAAACAACAACAACAATAGCAGCCAAAGCAGCGACGACGGCTACTGCTGGTGCTATTGTTACCAGGAGAGCATTTCTATATTCGTGATCGATCCCTCGTGGTATCAACTCTCACAGTCTTTGCCGTCAGCATCGAGTGAGTCCGTCGACTGCGGGGTCCAGCGTAAGTGCGTGTTAAGTGCGTGCGTGTTAAGTGCGTGTTACGTGCGTGCGTGTTAAGTGCGTGCGTGGCACGCTGACTGCTTGCTATGTGTTGGTCCGTCCCTGGCGTCGGGACAAGTGGCGGTGGTCGGTCATTGGTGCAAAGTCGCTGACGCGCGCACGGGATTGGCTAGAAATCCACCCCCGCCCCCCATGCCCGCGGCGCCAGTCACGCGCGCGCGCGTCGCTCGGCCGTGGACGCTGCCGCAGTACACAGAGCTGCCGAAGGACGAGCGCGACATTGTGCTGGACCGGCTGCAGAAAGAAGTGGCCCTCGTGCCGACTACGCGCCGCTACAGCGTGCGGGGCGTGAACCACGTGGCCAGAGCCATTGCGAAACGCGACGTGGCGGTCGTCGTGTTCGCCGCGGATCCCGAGTCGCGCGCGTTCGGCCACGTGCCGCTGCTCTGTCGCCTGCACGACGTGCCCGTGTGCGTGCTGCACGCGTCGTCCCAGACGCTCGGCCGCCTGTTTGGGCTTTCGAGGCTCGCGGCTGTTGCGCTGCGGCGAGCGCCCGAGACGAGTGCAGCGACAGACCCACAGATGGACGCAGCGGCGCGCGCGCGAGAGATCGAGAGGCTCGAGAGCATTACGGCGTTCCTGGTGGCTAAAGCCAGTACCCGCGTGAGGTAGGCACACGCGGATTTGCTGCTGCACGTGTTGTGTGCGCGCTCTTTGTCTCTCTCTCTCTCGCTGCAGTTCTTTTGTCAGCCTTCTTCTTCTTCTTCTTCTTCTACGATGCTGTTGCTGTTGCTGTGGTGGTGGTGGTGGTGGTGGGGCTGTTGTTGTCGGCAGCGGCTGTCGATGAATGTAATGAAGAGGTCTCTTGCTTTTATCTGATTGTGTTGCGTGTGTGCGTGTGTGTGTTTTTTTTTCTTCTTCTTCTCCTCTCTTCTGGCTCGACGTTGTTTTGTGTATCTAGCAGTACTTGCAGCTGTCCACGTGGTCCCGTTCGCAGGATCGCACTACTGCGCAAGGTGTTGGTGGTCATTGGCACGACCGGTGCAGGCAAGACGAAGCTGTCGGTGGATCTGGCCAAGGCCGTAGGTGGAGAAATTGTCAACTCGGACGCAATGCAAATGTACCGCGGACTCGACGTGGCCACGGCCAAGATCACAGAGCAAGAGAAGCAAGGGATCCCGCACCACCTCTTTGACGTAGTCGACCCGAGCTCTCGCTGTGACGTGCTGGAGTTCAAACGCCTGGCCTTGCGAGCTATCGACGATGTGTTGGCCAGAGGCAGGGTCCCTATTGTCGTTGGCGGTACCATGTACTATACGCAGTCGATTCTCTGGAAATCGCAGCTGCTGGACGACGTGCCACTCAAGGCGTCAGTCGCGCCGCAGCTGCAGAAGCAACGACAATGGACACCGGATGCTCTCTACGCTAGACTGCAAGCCGTGGACCCGGTCATGGCGGCTCGACTGCATGTCAACAACGTGCGCAAGGTGGAGCGCAGCTTGCAGGTGTTTGAGCAAACAGGCGTGCCGCATAGCGAGCTGCTGGCACGGCAGGAACGGGATGCGCGCAACGTCGAGAAGTATTTCGACGCCTGTGCCTTCTGGGTGCACGCATCGAAGCCGGTGCTGAGTGAACGTCTGGTCAAACGTGTGGACACGATGCTGAGTTCTGGCCTGCTCGAGGAGATCCGCGGTTTGCGCGCGCAGTTGAAGGAGCATCCACCACGGCTGCACCCGGACATTGACACTGAAGAAGCACAGAACTCTGTCGGTATTTCGCAAGCTATCGGGTACAAGGAGTTCCAGCCGTATTTTGACGCGCTAGAGGCTGCTGCCGGCAAGCCGGACGATCCACAGGCGCTTGAGACCATCTTGGACTCGTGTATCGAACAGCTCAACATTGGCACGCGCCAGTATGCTCGCCGACAGCTCTCGTGGATTCGGAACAAGTTTGTGACGAAGAACATACCTGTCTACCAACTGGATAGCAGTGACGTCACGAAATGGGCCACGCTCGTGGCGGACCCTGCGATCGAGATTGCTCGCAAGTTTGTGAAAGGCGAAGCGATCTCGAGTCATCAGACCGTGCAGCAGCAACAGCCTGAAGCTGCGAAGACAGTTTCGCTGGAAGACAAGTTCGAGAAGAACTCGTGCGCGGTCTGTCATGGACGGGAGTTCACGGGCAAGAAGCAATGGGCTGAGCACTTGCGCTCCAAGGGCCACAAATTCCATCTCAAGCGGATAAAACTCCAAAAGGAGCAAGAAGAACGCGAAGTACTTCTCGGCAAGAAGCGTTGCGAAGAGGAAAAAGACGAGCTCGACTTGCAGCCACAAACCGATACAGAGTCATAGATGCCGAAGGAAGAAGTCCAAGCAATAAAATATCGATGCGTCACGCCGTGACCCCATCTTGCCTGTCAATTCATCATTACTGCTTGCGAGCTTTTGCGCGTCTCAAGTTGCGTTCAAGCTGGTCGTTCAGCACTGAGAACGCTCGCTTCTTGTCCACGCCAATGACCTTCTGCTTCAAACTAGCATCCTCTACAGCGTCCTTCCTCTTCTTGTCCTGATAGGCAGAGTTCTGCCGTTTGCAAAGCATGGAGGTAGCATGGAGCTCTCCAGCCTTCTCTGCGTCGAGCGTCTCCTTGAGTCGCTGCAGGGCTTCTATGTAGCGAGGCACCAATGTCTTCACATGGTCCTGCTCGAGAGGGTACGGCTTGAGCTTGTTGTGGTCAGCCTTCTTGAGCATGCGCATCATACCCTTCATCTGACCCATCTTCACCAGGGTCACACAGCGACCATGACGGCCAGCACGAGCTGTACGACCGACACGATGAATGTACGTCTTGACGAACGAGGGCACATCGTAGTTGATGACGTTCGCAACGTCCTCAATATCCATGCCACGCGCCATAGCGTCTGAGCACACGACAGTGTCCACGCGTCCTGCTTTACAATCTGCCACCAAAGCTGACCGCTGTTTTTGCGACAGGCTGCTCGAGAACTCGCGAACACGTTCCGGCCGGGTCGAGTACAACTGCAGCAATCGTGCTAAGCGATGCGTAGAGCTCACACTTGCCGTAAAGATAATCGACAACGAGCTGGCAAACTCGCTCAGCAGTTCCAACAGGATCAGCGGCTTCGATCCAGTGTCACACTCAATCCAATATTCGTCTAAATTCGTCGGCGTCGAGTACCTCTTTGTCGAGCTCGCTCCTTCCTTCGCTTCGTCATTGTCCGAGTCACCAACAACGGTCTGCTCGGCATTGTCCGCCAGCGGGTCATCCACGCGTCCAATCGTAGTCAGCTCTGCATGACTCATCCCAATAGCTGCTAGTTTACGCGGATTGCGCGTCAATGTCGCCGACAACAGTACTCTCGTAAGCGGCGTACGAATCCGACGTCGATCAATCGAGTCCTGTCGTCGGCACGTGACCCCACAGGCGTCTCCAGGCCGTGCGCCATCGTCCACTTCGTGGCCAGCAAATACACTGCTGTACACCTTGGCAATCCAGTCTTGGTACGACTGACTCAACAGTCGGTCGGCTTCGTCGACAACAAAGAGCTGCAAGTGCTGCAGCGTAAACCCGCGCGTCTGTTCCAAGTGGTCCACCAATCGTCCTGGCGTCGCGACCACGATATCCACTGCACTCTGTCCGCCCTGCTTTGCGTCCTTCACGTCCCGTCCATCCGCTCGCCGATCGCCCACGAGCGCACGCTGTTCCAGTGCAAAATTGCTCTGACCCACCGCCAGTCCACACGTCAGTGGCGTGTGCTGGCAAAACGCCTGCACGACCGCATGCACCTGCACGGCCAAATCGCGACTCGGCACGACAATGAGCGCGCGGACGCGACACACGACGCGCGGGAGCAGTCGCTGCACTAGTGGCACGACGTACGTCAGCGTTTTGCCGCTGCCTGTGGGCGCCGAGATACAAACGTCCGTCACGCGGTCGCTGCTGCTGGCCAAGAGCTTGGGAATGGCGACCGCTTGCACGGGAAAGAACGATTGCACGTGCAGCGTCGACAGCGTGTGGACCACAGCTGGCGCGAGGCCCCAGCGCTTTGCGAGCGTCGCGACGCTGTAGGCCGTCGCCGCGTCGCTGTCGTCGCGCGCGCCCATGGCCAACGGTTTCGTGCGCTGCTGGCGATGCCGTGCGGAGCGCTGATTGGCTGCGCGTGCTTTTTTTGGGCTCGTCAAACAAGTGTCGGTTTGCTTTTTTGTGCCGCGCCGCAAACACTGCAATTGTGCGCAGGGGGGTCCGTGTGTACGACCAGTCGTCCTCTTTTGGCTCGTCGCTTGTCCGACCGCGTGCGTTTTTGGCTCGATCGATCGACTGGACAGCAACGCTCGAGCGCTCCTCGCTGCAGTGCATCTTCGTCGTCGTCGTCGCCGTCTCATGACGTCGCACCACCATCGGTCCGGGCCGCTCAAGCAGAAGAACAAGAAGCACAAGACCGGTCGGCATGAGTCCAAGACGCTGCTGGCACGGCGCTTGGGCGGCAAAGTCGAAGGCCGTCGGGTCAGCGTGCGCAGCACTGGCTCGAGCAACGGCAGCATGAGCCTCGCCGGTCAGAAAGCCGTGCGGCTCCAGCGCCAGAAGCAGCTGCGGGGCCACAAGCGCGACGAGCTGCTGTTGCAGCGGCGGTTTGGACTGGGCGGGTCGCTGGGGCCTCCGAAGATTGTAGCGCTCGTGGGGCTCAGTGGCCAGGCCCAGTTGGCCCACGTGCAGCAGAGTATCTTGGAAAGTGCTTCGGCCGTCGAGGAACCACTGGCGCACGACAGGACTGTTGTCGTTGCGCTCAAGAACTGCACGACGGGCGTGTTCCTACAGCACAAGCAGAAAATCAGTGTCGTCGCCTGTGGCTGCGACTTGCTGGTGGCGTTAGACGCCGCCAAAGTGGCCGACGTGGTCGTGTTTGTGCTGTCGGTGCACGACGGCGTCGAAGGCGGGCTGAGTCCGGAAGGCATGCAGATCGTGTCGGCTGTCCGGGCGCAGGGTCTGCCCACAACGGTCGGGTTGATCCAGGGACTCGAGACGCACACGGCCAAGGGCCAGGCCGAGCTCAAGAAGCTCGGGCACAAGTTCTTTGCCGCTGAGTTTGGCGAGAGCACGAAAGTGGCCATGGCGCATGTGCCTGGGCAGCTGTCGCGCGTGCTGTTTACGCTGTCGCCAAAGGTGATCCACTGGCGCGAGGCGCGATCGTACATGCTGGCGACAACGGCGACGTTCGTACCTGGTCTTGAAGCGCTGAACGAGCAGGGAGAACAGGTGAGCGAGTTGCAGGTGAATGGATACGTGCGGGGCAAACCGTTGTCGGTGAACCAGCTGATCCACATTACGGACGTAGGGACGTTCCAGTTGAGTCGCATCACTCGGGCAGCCACGCGGCAGGTGCAGCACGGAAAGCTGGACGTCGACATGGCCACTCGACGTGCTGCTACGCCTGAAGTCGCTGGACTAGAGCACGAAGTGGTGCTTGCAACAGCCGACCCGGCGCTGCAGGAAGACTTGCGCTTTGAAGCCGAGTACGACCCGTTTGCTGCGGAACAGACGTGGCCGACGAACGAAGAGCTGGCGGAAGCCGAAGCCGAAGCGAAGAAGCAGCGGCAGGCGGATACTGCAGCTACGAAGGGGGCTTCAGGGTACCAGGCTGCGTGGCTGGATGGGGAAGACAATGACGTCGACGCGGAGGACGGAAGCGTCCAGGACAATGACGACGAAGACGACTCGGAGGCGGTCAACCAGGACTTCTGCAAGACCGGCGACGATGACGACGACGACGATGACATGTTCATGGTGGACGATGATGAGAGTGTCGACCCGGTTCAACAGCGCCAAGACGAAGCAGAGAACATGACGTTCCCCGACGAGGTCGACACGCCTGCCGATCAGCCTGCTCGCGTGCGGTTCGCTCGCTACCGCGGCATGAAGTCGTTGCGCACGAGCGTGTGGGACCCGAAGGAGTCGCTGCCGATGGACTACGCGCGGCTGTTCCAGTTTGACGACTTTGCAATGGTCCAGCGACTTGCTCTGGCGCGCGGCAAAGACGCCGAGCGGGCCATGAAGGAGCAGCTGCGCCGCACGGTCAAGACGCAGCAGCAGGTCCGGTCCCGTGCGTCGTCCATGGCGATGGAAGACGTCGAGGAGGCCACTGCTCCGTCTTGTTCAGCCAGTGGGGCACTGCTCCCGGACGAGTTTGGCAGCATGGGCTACGTGCCGTCCGGTGTGCTCGTCACGCTGCACCTCCAGCGTGTGCCCGTGGCAAAGCTACAGGCGCGTCTCCACGCTGGCCCTCTGGTCATGGGGGCGCTGCTGAAGCACGAGAACCGCCTGAGTGTGCTCAACTTTTCCATCCAACGCGCTGCGTCGTTTGCAGGTGAGACGCTCAAGTCGAAAGAAGAGCTCTCGTTTCACTGCGGCTTCCGACGGTTCTCGGGCAAGCCCATCTTCAGCGACCAGAGCCTCAAGAGCGACCAGCACTTGTTCCAGCGCTTCCTGCCGCAAAGTGGGTGGAGCGTGGCGACCGTGTACGGCCCCGTGACGTTCCAGCCGGCTTCGCTACTGCTGTTCAAGCCCGACGGTCAGCTTGTGGCTTCGGGGACGCTCAAGAACGTGCACCCCGACCGCGTGGTGCTCAAGCGCGTCGTTCTTACGGGGACGCCGGTCAAAGTGAAGAAGCGCAAGGCAGTGGTGCGCTACATGTTCCACTCGCCCGAGGATATCCGGTGGTTCAAGCCGGTGGAGCTGGCGACAAAGCACGGCCTCACGGGTCACATCAAGGAGTCGCTGGGCACGCACGGGGACCTCAAGGCCGTGTTCAACAAACCCATCAAGCAGCACGACACTGTGTGTCTCCATCTATATAAACGCGTGTACCCCAAGTTTCCGACAAAGAACCCTCTGTCCAAGTAGAGCTGCACAGCGTCATGTGCATTGAATAACACAACGCTAGAGTTGCAGTGCTTGACGTCTTCTTCTTCTTGCAAGAACAGCATCATCATCATCATCATCATCATGTTGAAGTCGACAAGTCGCATTGCGTAGATATGTCCTGCTGGCCTACTGTCCACTAATCCAGAGGGGCGACTGTTGTGAGCGAGTGAACGCCATCATCGTCCATGCTCGCCACCTGCTTCCCTCTTTTACCCACGCCGGCGCTTGGTAGCTGGCGAGTCGGCGACAGTCACATCACTACTCGCTTCTTCACGTTGTCGTCTCTGACCACGACGACTGTCTCCTTCAGCCCAGCTCAAGAGGCTGTCCACGACGAAATACGCCATGTGCTCAACCAGGCCGAGCCATACCAGCAATCCCCGCAAGAGCCGCTTCAAGCGCTCATCGCTCTCGTCTTCCGATTCCGACGAATCGCCTCTTGCGTAGGAACGAAGTTGGCCGAGAACCTGCTGCGCCATCCCGCGCAAGAAAGTTGCGCTGCTGGTACCAAAGGCAGCAGCTCGGCTGGCCGATGTCGCTCGGACGAGGAGGTCAACCAGGTCGACCATGAACGGGTCCACGGCACGCAACAGCTCGGACCCCAACGCTGACCGCCGCTCGACGGTCCCATGGACTTGGTCCACCACATCTGCAGGCAACTCGTGCAATTGCAGCAAACTGCGGAGCTCACCCACGAGATCCTGCGCCCACGTGCGGATACTCGGGCGAGTCACCCGCGGGACATCAACACCGCTGAACAGCGCAAAGCCCACGTGCGCCAACATGTGGTGTAAATGTGTCGCGTCGCCTGCCATAACCCCGTAGAGAGTCGAGATCGGTAGCTCACTCATGAGTCGACTCACAAAGTCTGCCAGATTCCAAGTCGTTGTCGCATGGCTACCGCCAAGACCCGCTGCGAGAGAGAAAGGAAAAACAACCGATGACATCAACGGAAGGCCCACACCAGAGATCGAGACGGGAGCGCCTGCCGATGACAATGGTCCGTTACCGTCACTTGAAACTGCTTCGGCTCCTGTGGAAGGCTGGCTACTGCTTTGCGCAGAAGTCTCGGGTCCGGACGCCAATGGCACTGCGCCGCGCGAAATTCTCGCGAGACTTATCGGAAAACCAGATGCGATTCCTGACTGCCCTGTCGGAAAAGCAGCGACTGTCGATGCTGCAGCGGAATGCCTGCCGCCCGTCAAATCAGAAGCGCTGAGGCGAGCTACCCGTATCCGCGGCCTGGCGTTGGATGCGCCTTGTGTTCCTTGTCTCGCCGTGCGTGTCGCTGCTTGCAAAGCTGCATGCATTCGATCACCGACTGCGCTGCTTGTACGTGCAGTATTGGCCACGCCTGGGCCAGCTCGAATCGCATGGAACCTCGCTTGAATCCTGTCATCGATCGAGGGACCTGCACCTCCGGCGTCTCCTCGTCGTGCAATGGGTTCGCCTGGTTGTGCAGTTCGCCGGACAAACGCATGACGTGCCATACGCGCTAGCAAGTCCGTGGACTCCCCGATCGTTTGCAATGCCTCAATGGTGCGGATAACCTGACGCGCCGACAGCGTCGCCACAGCACTACCAGTGCTACCAGTAGAGAGCGTGCTACCTGGATCTGACTCGGCTGGTGCGGTGTTGGGATCCGTCGACGCAGAAGCGAGATCGACTGCTGCTGTATTGGAGCCAGCTGAACCAGTCCTGGATTCAGCCACTGCGCTAGTATCCACTGATGCTGCACTATGCCCCACTTGTGCTGGACTTGCCCCGCCAAGTGGCACCGCACCGGAGCTGACTGAGGCCAAAGAAGAAGCTGTGGGGAGCTCAGATGGTAGATGTGGCCCGGTTGACGCTGACGTTGGAGGAAATGGATCAGTCGAGACGATGTCAGACTCAACCGATGCAGTAGCAGCGCGTTCGCTTGCGTGATCTCGGCGAGCAAGCGCGGCAGGAAGAAGACGCAGTCGCGGTCCAAAGCGTTCCAAGAGTGTCAGCAGCATCTCCACCTGCTGCTGAAGTTCCGACATGGCTGTGTTGTTATCACCTTGAGGTAGAGCTGTTAGCTCCGCGGGAAAATCAAGCGACGAGTCGTCCAACGTTGCACGCACTGACTCGAGTCGAAGTCCAGTGCGAGCGCGCAAAGCAGCTTGACGATCTGCACCAGAAAAAGAACGTCGAGCAGTGCGTTGGTCTCCCAAGGTGTCACGGTTCCGGTGGTGATGACGAAGCGCGCGTGTAGTAGCTGTGTCCATCTCAGCAGCAATAGCGCCGCCCAAAACGTCACCCGAAAATGCCACATGTCGTTGTCCTTCGGGTAACACTCCCAGTGTCGCGCCTCCTGCTTCCCCTCCACTGCCAGTATTTTCGCTGACCTGTGTAGCGAGGTCAGCAATCATCGAGCTGAGAAAAGGCATGGTCACATTTGTGCCCTCTGGCACCGTGATGGTCGCACCCATGAGCACGCGGCCAGGTTGAGCTCCCATACTTGACTGTCCCATTGTCGGATCCGGCTCGTCGTTATCTCGTGGTGGAGCCGGCGGCAAGCGTGCGCGGCGCTGGCGCAGTCGTGATCTCGACCTTGTCCGAAGCGCCGATTGGTCAAACCCTTCAAGCCGCGCGTTCAGCGCGGCGATCTCGTCCAGTGCTTCTAAGTACATAGCCGAGGGTGGAAACTGCGAGTTTGGAGCAGCAGCAGTTGCGGCACGACTAGCAGCAGGACGGTCCGGTGCTGCACTCGTAGCAGCTGCTGCTGCATCCTGCTGCTGATTGTCCGTCGACGCGATGTCCGTCGACGACGGAGGCGGCAGCGCACGCACGACCAAGTGCAGCACGTGGCCGTCTTCGAGCGCGTACGAGGCCAGCATCTGGTCGTTCTTGAGCACTCGTCCGCGGTAAATGAGTCGCTGTCGGGGCAGTGTGACCCCCGTCTCCATGGCCACCAGTTCCTTGAGCTGGGGCACCGATGCAGCAGCGCAGATCGTAATCGGGTACGTCTTCTGGTCCAGCGTCCGCACTTTGAGAGCCAACTGGGCACCATCGTCTTCCGTCACGGCAGGCTCTGCCACAGGCTCCTGCACTGCATCGGTCGGTACAGAGGGCAAAGCTGTGGCGTCGCGAAGGGGCGCGTCGCTTGGCACTGTCATTGTCCGAGCAGCCTGTCGCTCGCAGGGGTGGCGGTGTCTGTGTGTCTGTGGTTTGTTTTGTCTCGTTGCGCAGGTTCGAGACGTCGGTGGGCGACACGAGAGACGGCACGAGATGCACAGAACGATGGCGCAGCAGATGGGCGTGCGCGCGGACGATACGGTGACCTCGAGACAGCGACAGAGGCGCGAGAGCGCGAGGCAGTGGCGAGAAAGACCGCGGGCGAGCGGCAAATAATGGCGTCAAACAGGCCGTCGACGAACAAATACCTGTGGAAAACGAGGGTATCGGATTCGAGAGGGGTTGAGGGCCAGCAGCAGCTGCAGAAGGTCGGCCGACGACCGACGCGATACCATTTCGTCGTTGTGCGACACAGTGGGAATTTCTGTCCCGTGATTCGGGCGAGACGTTGCGAGGACTTTCGGTCTGGAAATTGTTAGTGTTCGTTTACTGTCTGAACGAATGGAACGGCCCAAACCGTTGCGATATGGGGGAAAGGAATGCAAACTTGCCCGTGGATGATCCACGCAATGGCGTGGGGAGTTTCTCGACACACGTACCCTACGAGACGGAAGACTGCGTGCCGAGCACGGCCGTTGTTGTGCTGTGCCAAAAACAGCGGCATAGTTTGTTGCTCTTTTGCAGGTGGGTGGGTGACTCCAAGATGAATGCTGTCATGAACCATGTGATGTGGAAAGGGAAATGGCAATGGTGCAGTGAAGAGCTGGTTCGTGACATGGACTTTTGCAGAGTCGTGGTATCGGTGGGTGGAGTCAGTTGTCCAGGCGCCTACTACACAGTCGATGGAGTCGAAAGGCGGGGCTGATAACGGGCCCGCTCATTTTCTGGCTCTATCTCACGTCCGGCGCAGGTGACAATGGCGGCTGAAACGGAACATCTTTCGTCTTGCAACAATATCGCGCGCTTCTCTGCTTTGATCACAGCGTTGTTTGTCCAGTCACACTGTTGTTTGCGGTACGTATAGTCGGTTGGCAATGCAGGACTCGCCGTCCCTTCAACCAGACAAAACGCGAGGCAAAATCCATGTCACTGTATTCTTCCAGTCGCTTGAGTATGATCGTCGTGTATTGCGTTCGACATCCACAACATCTTCAGAGGGCGATACGGCAATGCGCAGGTTTATTGCTTTGTACGATAGGCGAAGGAGAATGACCGGCGTGGGAACATGTACAGACAAGCATCTGCAGCGATTATGTTTTGGATAGTTGCCCAACGACTTTGTCTCGGAACTTCCATTCGGGTTTCGTCGTAGCCTATATATGCAATAATCAGATCATGCATACGATGCATAGAGCTAGCTGCCGGCATATAATTGTCTGCGTCAGTGCAATGTTACTGGAAGTCATCGTGGAAGCCAAGAGTGCGACTGAATAGCAGCGCCTCCGAGTTGCACTGTCCTGGTAAGCTTTTAGTGACGCACAGAACCGAGATGGTGCTGGTACGACCGCCGCCTGCATTCGGTAAGACATTGATCAAAATTGGTCGACAAGGCCTTTTGTTGCGAACTGTGATCGCGAAGTTTGTCTTCTGCAGTGCCAAGGTGGCCCCTTGCCATCCATTATCCCGTTCGTTTTATTGACTGCATGCTAACCTCGCTCTGAACGCCTAGGGACATTGAGGATACAGCCTTGGTCGAGCGTTGATTGTGCTTCGGGCACATCGTGTAGACGTAAATACGCGCACAGCGTCGTCAGCTCTGCGAGATTTGGTATCGAGAAGCTTTCGTCCCCTCGTACAAATGACAACGCGACCATTCTATCGTGAGTTCACTACCTCTACACATGTCCTTTTCGTCGGAGCCAGTGAGTTGAGTGGCGGTAAGCCCAACGCGTTGCACGCTATTGCCGACACACACGTTTTGGCTACGACAGAAGTGAGGAAAGCTCAGCGCTTTACAATGCCTTTGGATGAACAAATTGGCATGTGGCATATCAGTTGACCACATCAACATTTACTTGACGATGGCACATGAGACCAAACGTCAAGCAGGTGCACGGCACCTGATCTTACGCCTTCAGGCCGGGCCCTGTAGGCAAAAAGTGCCGAAACGAGTTCCTGTCTTTCGATCGTTTCTCGGGGCAAGCACTGGTCTACCCCACCTTTTTTTTGAGGCTCTGTTCGACAATGTGAAGAAAGTCGATAACGACACGACGGCACGAGCGGTGGACGTAAACAAGTCCGTTCAAGGACTTGTCCTTGTACCATGAGAACTTACATTGTTCATCGGGCACCAAAAGGATACCTGAAAGATGTCCACCGCACATGTCAAGTGAAAAGACATCATGCGCAACACTTGAAATGAATGACTTGATCGTTGGTTTACGGATAGTGATCTTACAATACATGCAATAGGTGCAGGAAGCACGCGTCTTACAGACGCGTAGCAATGCTATTTCTCAGGTAGGTGCGCATTGAGCGCGTCAGTACCTCTGCAACGAAAGCGTCGATAGAGATAGAGACATGTACGGCAAAAGACGTCGTGGTGGCCATAGCGCAACTTGACACCAATGAAGACAAGAGATTGTTGGCAAACAACGAGCCATCGCCTAATGAAGGGCTGCATGACGCTCACCAGAGCTCTGGGCTGCAATCGGTTGCAGTGTGCGACGACGAGGTGACGAATACCAGACGCAAAGTCACAGCTGCAAACAACATGGACTGTCCGCTGGATCCGCTCCACGGACGAGCAGTCGTGAGCTCTATCCGACTGAGAGCGACGACGTGTACGCGCATCTTGTGGCAGTACATGTGCAGAGCTGAGCGTTGTCTCGCAGTCGTTAGTAGCAGCACAGCTGTTTCCGAAGTCGTTCTCAGGTGACGTCAAAGTCGCTGACTTAAACGCTGGTGTCATAGCTGACACTCGCTCCACTGCAGTGTCTGTGTTGGATACGTCTCGAGTGCAGACATCGGTCCGATGATACGCACCTCGTGGCTTCTCGACTACCGAACACATTGCGTCGCTCCAAACGTACGGCGTCTGTTTACTGCCGCCGGTTGTACTGCTGCTGCTGCAACTGTCCATGTCCGTGACAATGTTGTCACGCTCGGGACAAGAGGTGGAAGCCGTGACCGGCACATCTTTTGCAATCGAGCGACAGTGCCCAAACATTGAGTCACTGCCACTAGTAACTACTGCATCCTGATCATCAGTGTCATCATTGTAGCCATCCCGATCGATGTCGCTGGCCGTGTTGGTGCTCGATCGCTTGGCGGCTTTTGCACTGCCGGCAAAGGCCTCCCCGAGAACAGCGATCCAGTGGCCGTATACGGTCGTGTTTGGTGCAACAAAGCGGATGGTCTTTCCTCTCGTGCCGTAGCGGATGGCGAAGCGCAGTTTACGACAGTCTTTCGCAGAACGTGGCAGGAGGTTGATGGGCATGTCGGGGTGGCCAATTGATACATTGATGCGACCGCCGCAGACGGTCGGGCGCTCGACGCGGAGTACGTATGTGGCACATCGACTTCTGAACGGCAGGACGTTGACGAGGAAGATCGACGTCGTCACTCGGAAGGGGCCGAGCTGGAGTTTCAGTGCATCAGCAGTCGTCATGGAGCTCTTCGTCGAAGCTGAGGGAGGAAGTACCTGTGTGTCAGGTTTGGTCGGTCGAGGAAGTTGGGTTCCAGTTGTTGAGGTACTTGTGGGGATCAGAGGAAGTTGACGAATGATAGACACATTGTCCCCACAAGTGGTGCAGTGGTGTTGACATGTGGCCTCTGCAGCAAGAGGGGGGACAGGGGATCGATTGTGCATCCCCTTCGCAGGAGGAGTCAGTAAGTGTCGGGATCGATTTGAGGTGAGACCGTAGAGAGGAAGTCAACGGGACCACGTGTCGAACGGAAGCCAGAGACGGCTGGGAGGGCTGACACGGACTGAAGTCGCGTGGCTCTGGAGATTGGACTGCAATGGCGTCGCAGAAGTGCAGCACCGCACTTGCAGTGCACTGGACAGGACGCAACAAAGAGCGGGCGATCTGTTGCTTGTTCGCGCACAGCGTCACGCTTCTGTTGTGGTGCGACGCGGGTCAATGGTGTGCCACGCAGGGCAAGAAACGTCGCGACAGCGACAGCAAGTAGTAGTGCATCAGACGGGGGCAGGTAGATGGATTCCTCCCTATCAACTTGTGTGGCTTCCGACCACAGAGTAGTGGTGTTTGGTTGTCACGGGTCTCAGACTGACGTCTGTGGCCGTGTGGCCGTTTGTTTAGCCGAGCGAAGCGACTGGATCGCAGACGACCGTTCCATGGGAGCGGATGGTCGTTCATGCAACTGCTCTATCACAGAGAACAACGACAGTGTCGTCGGTGCTGTTCGTGCAACGTGGGACAACCACTTCCTCTGTTGCTGCTGAAAAAGAAAAGTGAGACCGAGACACAGCGATCTCTCTGTGTGTGTGTGTACCGTCGCTTTCGACTTGTGTAGCCATCTGTGCTGGCGGTCTCGACGGTCGTGCGTTGACGCATTAGGGTCCTCTATTGACCCGACCACTTGTCCTACTGTAGAACATTAAACAGGTCCGAAACGGGACGTGTGGCTCGAATCGATCTGAAACAAACGCTATGCTGCGCGCCATAAGACGCCAGCGACGCGGCGGGGACCTCACTACCGCTCGTCGTGCCGTGTGGCTTGCAGCACGCAGAACGAGCAGCAGCGCCGCCCCGGGCGGTTTACAGGTGTGTGGACGAAGGCTGTTGATAGAGATACCTGAACGACTGATGAATCATATTTAACGTAACTGAAGCTGACCACAAAAGTGTTCTATTTGCTTTAGTATGTAGAAATTGGCAGTGTGAGAGCTCCGATATCAACGCCAAAGTCGCTGGAGTTAGTGCCCCGCGGGTACATGACAGAGGTGCCGCAAGGACGGCAGATCGCTCCTGTACGATGCAACTTCAGTCGGTCTAGTAGGCATTTGGTGGCAAAAGCCGCTTGACTCGTCTTCTAACAATGGTGAACCTGCTTCTTTTTCGTGTCAGACTCTACTCGGACATCTCCGATGGATGCTGCAGAAGGACCTTTTGCAGCAGGATATGTTCCTGATAGGGTACGACTGGAACGTGGAATCCTCGGGATGCGCTGGTCGCGGCTTATTGCGATAACGTCGTCGTTGCGCTGCTTGTTCGCAGACCTCCAGGATCTTCTCGACGACTACTGAGCATGCGGTTCTGTGAACTACTGAAGAAAGAGGTGGAATACATTGCCGTGTCGCAAGATACGACGGAGGCAGACTTGAAACAGGTTTGTCGAAACTGTAGTTGGTAGGTGGGACGTAGTGATTCCGAGCGAGCCAATGACGTTGAGGTGTTGATGTTTGCGTACCAAAGCGTCGAGAGATTGTCAACGGTGCAGCTACTTTCGCGGATCAGGCTCCGGTTCGAGCTGCCATTCATGGCCGTGTGCTCGTGATTGACGGTTTGTTGTGCACGAAACTTTTGCACGATACGCTTGTGCTTGTGCGAGTGCTGATCAGCATTGTTGTGCGCGTCCTCGGAAACCTAGGACTTGAGAAGGCAGAGCGGAACGTTTTGCCCACGCTGAACAACCTACTCGAGAACCGAGAAATGAAGCTAGATGACGGGCGCTTTCTCATGAAGGCAGAAAGGTACATGGACGTTGGCTGTGTAGCAGTTTTTGCTCGACGAGTTTGAATGATATCCCTGTTTGTCTTGAGCAGTTACGACGCGTTGCTGGAGAGAGGGTTCTCAGCAGACGCTTTGGATGCCCAAAATCTGGTACGAGTCCACCCAGATTTTCGTGTCATTGGACTGGGTCTCCCGGTCCCTCCGTATCCTGGCCGTACATTGGATCCACCCCTTCGATCGAGGTTTCAGGCGAGAGACATTCAACCAAATTCGCCGGGTTCACAGCTTGAGGAACTGCTTGTTGTCGCTCCATCTGTTCCATTGCTTACACTCGAAAAACTTGTCGGCATTCGAGAGGCTGTTAATACGATCGAAGCCACGTACGACGCTGGAACGAGTACAGGGCCGCGTATGCCGCACTTTGACTTCCTGTCGCTTCAGCATTGCGCAAAAGTGCTGGAGAAGTTTCCAGAAGCAAATGTGGCTAACGCTATACGCCGGTCTTTTCCGGTCCGAACCGATGTTCTTGGAGCTCGATCAGAGGCGAATTCGAAGGCGCTGAATCGCATCGTTGCAAAGTTCAACGGTGATCTCAAGAGTACAGCGTACATGCTGCAAAGTGTTGCCAAAGAGTCTGCTAAAGATATGACGGCAACGGTGAGCTTTCGCTCCCATTCCGACCAGATTGTGCTGCACGACGTTCCGTGTGGGACAACGCGCGCACAAATGGATGCGATGCCGGGGTTTGTGGAGACGGACGCTCATTCCAAAGTTCTTGCCGAAATGGTGCAAGACCATACTGTCGGTAGGGACCTGTGTATCCTCGGAGCCAAAGGCAGTGGGAAGTCTGCTTTGGTGAGGTTGTTTGCGTTTCGTTTGGGGTATGCGACGGAGCTATTTTGTCTGTTCAAGGATATGACCACGCGAGACCTCCTCCAGCGACGGTCAACTGACTCTCAAGGCAACACACAGTGGGAGGATAGTCCGCTCATCCATGCTGCGCGAAACGGACACCTGTGCGTGCTGGATGGGGTCCATCGCCTACGAAATGATAGTCTAGGGGTGCTTCAAAGGCTGGTTCAGGACCGGGAGATCGATCTAGCTGATGGCTCCAAATTAGTATCTCAATCAACTTACGACGCTATCATGGCCGATGCAAACAGAGCTGGAGACGTGCATGCGCTGAGTCGAGTGTCTGCCATTCATCCCTCTTTTCGTATTATCGCAATCGCTGAGGCTGATGCTGCGGCATTAAAAGGAACGATTTCTCTGCCAGGCAAGGAGTCTACATCTGCATGGCTAAGCTCGGACAGCATATCGATGTTCAGCTTTCATTACCTCCCGACAATACCTACAAAACAGAGAAGAGAAGTTGTCCAACGATTGTATCCTGGCCTCCCTCATGAGACCACGAGGTAAGATCCACTGAATTCGTCTCCCTGCGTCAATACTGACTATTTGATCTTGTACGGATGCACAGGATTCTGCTGACGTTTTCAGAGAAGCTGGAAAGCGCCAAGAAACGAAGTGCAAGTGCGGACCACCTTGCGCTTTCACTATCCACGCGCCAGCTGCTGCGTATTTGCCGTCGACTCAACGCATTTCCCGAGCAATCATTGCAAGATTTGCGCGCGTTAGTGCACGATACGCTGCTTACCAAATTCTTGTCTCCGTCGTGCAGCGAGCTAGTCGATTCTCTTTTGGACGAGTGTAAAGCGCCGGCTTCGAACGCAGCCACGTCCGACTTTTCGGTGCAGAAAGCAGATGTCATTAGCGAAGAAGACGGATACTTGCGTATCGGTGATGTATCGTATCCGATCCAAACCCCGAGTAGCCCAGAGTTGGTTCCTCAGCCACACTATTTTGATATTCCGAAGCATACCCGTTGCATGAAGGACATGCTGCAGGATATTGTAGCCGGTCAAAAGCACCTGCTCTTGATTGGCAACCAAGGCGTGGGGAAGAACAAGCTCGCGGACAGATTGCTGCAAATGATACAGCAGGAGCGCGAGTACATTCAGCTGCACCGAGATGTGCGTTTTCCATTTGAAAAAGTGTGGTGCGCTGGTTTCGATGAGAGCGACATCTGACATTGCTAACGTGCCATGCTAGACAACTGTGCAAACTTTGACGTTGGCACCAACGCTTGTTGACGGGAGCATTTTGTGGAAAGACTCGCCACTTGTCCGAGCAGCCAAAGCTGGTCGAACACTTGTTGTCGACGAGGCCGACAAAGCGCCACTAGAGGTCGTTTGTGTTCTGAAGGGGCTGATCGAGGACGGCGAGATGCTTCTGGTACGTTTCTTTGGCCTGAGTTCTCTGCAAGGTTGACTCACTAATTCGCTCAATATGTCTAGGGTAATGGCAAGCGCTTGATCGATCCCACTAAAGTCGCAACAGAAGAGTGGCACAATGAGGACAACATCATCGAGCTTCACCCCAATTTTCGAATGTGGGTGCTCGCGAATCGTCCAGGATTCCCTTTCCTGGGCAACAACTTCTTCCGTGAGATCGGTGATATCTTTGCAAGCCAGTATGCGACACAGCACTGCTCCTGATTCGTACGTGCATGTGAAAGCTGCTTCTAACGCGCTCATTCGTGCGTGCTTCCTACCTACCAGCGCGATCGAAAACCCGGACGAAGAATCGGAGCTAGCCTTGCTAACTGCTTACGCGCCGACTGTTCCCGTTGACACATTGCGCCGGCTGTGTAAAGCGTTTGCCGAGTTGAGGGGTCTTGTGGAGAATGGTAC
Organism: Hyaloperonospora brassicae; assembly: GCA_947650285.1. Lineage (NCBI taxonomy): Eukaryota > Oomycota > Peronosporomycetes > Peronosporales > Peronosporaceae > Hyaloperonospora > Hyaloperonospora brassicae. Next base: position 168,659 of record CANTFL010000144.1, read on the forward strand.
CATCACGTATCCGTACTCAACTCGTGAAGCTGTCGCTGTGGCAAAACACCTACAGCGCTTTCCAAGAGACGAAGTTGGATCCGTACTGGTCAGTGTCTTCGCTGCGAGTATCCGAAATCGTGGGACTGATACTCGTCACTGTACAGGCGAACGTGTTTGCTTTTGATGCCTACGATCGAGCGATGCTTGCTCAAGTATCGGATGTCTTCATGAGGTACGGACATTTGTGTCGTCAGCTGTGGCGTGGCGTATGGCAGAACTGACGACCGTTTGCACTATTGTTGTTGACATGTTCGTTCAGACACGGAATCCGTCTTACCAGCAACAGTGGAGACGCTTTGTGTCTCGAAATGAATATCACAACAGCGGACGGCAGCAAAGTGGGTGGACCATCGACGCCCAAGACAGGTCTGGACACTCCCAAGCACGGCAAAGAGGACCCGAACAATGATCCTCATGTCGGAGGCAATACATGGGCTGGAGGAACTGGCGGATCGGACACAGCCGGACTCGGAGGCCGTGGTGGTCCCTATCGACTTGACAAAGGTCATCCGGTGCACCAGGTCTCCCAAGAAAAGAAGGATGAGGTGTCAGCTGCAGCACGTGCCAAAGCCCATGCCATCGCACAAGAGGCACTTGCTGAGAAGTTGCGCGAGATTGACATGAGCAATCACGAATGGAAAACGTACGAATCGTTTCTCAAACGCGTGGAGCGAGAGAGTTCGCAGCTGCGCGCCATTTTGTCAAACTTGGAAACAGTGACGCAGGAACGCAACTGGCTGCGACACCAGTCGAGTGGCGAGCTGGACGATGGCAAGCTTGTCGACGGCATTGCTGGTGAGCCTCTCGTGTTCAAGCGTCGTGGCGTGAGTGACTCGCCGTTTCGAGCCCTGTCTGGAAATTCACAGGGCCACGAACCCAAACGGATGCTGTTTGTAATGGACGTGAGCGGCAGCATGTTTCGCTTCAACAGCGAGGACGCCCGCCTGAAGCGTATGCTGGAGACGTCGCTGATGATCATGGAGAGCTTCGCGGGCTTTGGGCGTGAGCTGGACTATTGCATCATGGGTCATAGTGGCGATTCGCCCGAGATCCCGTTCGTCGAGTTCGGAGCACCGCCCAAAGACCGCAAGGAGAGGCTCCAAGTGCTTCAGAGGATGGTCGCTCATTCTCAGTTCTGCCGCAGCGGAGACCACACTGTTGAGGCGATCGAATGTGGTGTCCAGCGCGTTGCTGCGCTTGGGGGTGATGATCGATTTGTGTTTGTCGTGAGCGATGCCAACCTCGAGTGGTACGGCATTGAACCTCGAGAACTTGCTCGCAAGTTGCTGGCCGACCCGGGTGTGCAGGCCCACGCTCTTTTCATCGCTTCGTTTGCTGACGAAGCCGAGGAGATCCGATGCGCGCTGCCACCAGGTCGAGGCCATGTCTGCCTCGACACGTCCGACTTGCCGAGAACCTTCAAGCAAATCTTCACTTCTGCATTGGGCAGCAACTAGACAGGAGTGAGTTGCCCCGCCGAGGAATTCACGACAAAATTGGGAAATGCCGACCGGCGCTTGATGACGGGCACTTTCGTGTGAAAGCGAAAGTTACCGCGCAGTTTGATGCGCTAGAGCGCTCAGGACAACTTTGTTGCTTCCTGTGTGATACTGAGAATTGACTCTCGGAAACACGCGTTGCATCGCAGAAGGACAAACTGACATGCGTATTACGTACACATTCGCACCTCTTCCTCCTGAGCCTCTCATCCGCAGTATCTACAAAACACGAATCGTAGTAATTGGACTCCTATCGAAGTTATGACAACTCCGACTGCTGTTTTGATCCGGACAGTGATTGTCTGCTGCGACGTTCTACACTTTACTGCCGTACGCTGTCATCGACTTGGCAAGTATAGTCATGACTTGGCCCTGTGCGAGATCGGATTCTGTACTTTGTACGGTAGTTTTAGGCACTAGATGAAACGAGGTGGCTTTGTTACGGTGTGATTCGCATTGCTGTCCATGACGATACTTTCTGAGCGTATAGTATTCAAGAACCGTAGCTTCAGCGGTATTGTTCAGCGTAACTGGTGATGCACTGTCATTGTCTGATCGAGGTCACGATGCTAACCAGCAACTAACACGGCTCAACGCGCGCAATGTGAGGTGAGGAAGGAGCCTGTAGCTGCATGTGTAGCTCCTTATGGTCAGCGTAAGGTTTCGAAAATGTAGTGTAACTTGACTGTATCAGCTCATATGATGAGCTTGTACGAGTCACTTGGCTACGCTTCCATTGCACGAGAATGTACGCGATGTTTCGGACCACTCGTCTACACTGCGACCAGTGGAGGTTGCTTATACTGCCGTTTGTGCAACAATAGATGGGGTGGAGACGGTCAGCTTTTACGCCACGCGTATATGTTTCGTCCATTTACGTGATGGCGAATGGGCGACGGTCGAGGCACGATTCTGCATTCGGTAAACCAATCGTCCGTGCCATGTTGTTTGCCCTGACTGGTCGGCCATCATACTACGATCGCACAGATCAGTCAATAAGCACTTGACGCCGCTGATAAGACGTGGGCTTTCTACCCGAACGACGCTCTTGACAAGCAAAGCTGTTGATCGATAGCATCATGCATGTGTTACTACAGCCGTGCTTTCTCGTGTGCGTCGACCCAAAAACTTGCTACGAAACGTTATAACATGTGAGACTATCAGAGGACGCTCTTTGTTAGGACGATTCGTCGAGCTTATAAGTTCTATCAAAGCTCGTTGCACCAAATGTGCTGCTGTACAAGTTAAGATTGCCCTGTCCGATCTGGGATGGGCTTGATCACAACTACAAATCGTGTGCTTGTATATCGCGATCCTTCGCTTTGTGTGCCGCACGAATGTTTGAGACGCGACGCACACGTCTGGAAAATCGCTGTGCGTAATTTGCCATCGCAGGCAACACCTTGTGATCAAATTCACAAGATATCGTTCGAATGGGGTTGGCCACAAGGTGGTGCTAAGCACGCACGAAACACACACACTTCCAGGTCGGGGACCGCCGATCAGCTATTTGCTACCTTTTTAAGGCCTATCCAATTTCGTTATCAGAGGATCCATCTAGCCTATGTGTACAAATATGCGATGTGAAAGACTGAAACAAACGTTCGTATCAACAGCGTTAATCAGTTATGAATGACTGTCGTCACTAGCTGCTATCAGTACAAAGCCGATGCAGGTTTGTAGCTCTGTTTCTTGCAGCAGTCGTGGGGCGTCTCTTTCGCCTTCTTGTACATACCGCAAGATTAAAAATGACCAGATGTAAAATATTCGAATAGACTAGTGTAGAAAACAGTCACTTGAGCTGGACGGAAGCCGATATTGCGAGCGAGACTGGTGAAACGTCAATTGCGCTACTCTTTACGCATTGGTAGACATGCCTCTTTATCTCCGTTGCAAGATATCTCTCTTGACGAATCAGATCTGGGAAGACAACGCTTTGAGCATTCAGCAATCAACTTACAGCGAATGTTGTTCAATGAGTTACGTCGCAGTTTGCTTAACTTCGATAAATGCAAGTACCCGTATATTCGACACCCCTCAATCTTTTTAGTTTTACTTATCCGGATCTAGTTACATGGCCGGAATCATGTAGCGGCTCACTTCATACTGTTTTTACATAGCATTTGATGGTGATGATCTTTGAGACGCTATGCGAGGAACAATTCGCGTGGCAACGTAGATCTAGAGCATTTCGTAAATGTACGGATCGTGTTATTTACCAAGTCATGCCTAGGTCAAGATCGTACCTCGTACTCTGGTGGAAGAGCTGGATACACGCTATGCTGCTATGGTCCATAACTTTTCACCAAAGCCCCATACATATTTTGCATGGATACGTGGTCATGTAGCTGAACAAGCAGTGATGCTGCCACTTCAATGCGCTTCCAGCGCTTCAGGGTATGTTTGACTCCTTTCGAGGGATTGCTTAGACGTCAAGTGTAAATTGTCGATTCGTGACTATGAATTTAATTATAAGGACTCCATAGTTTCGCAATCAGCTTACGGGCTCTTTCATGACAAGCTTAATTGCACATACATTCGGTGCTACAGACGACGAAGCATATAGAGACCCGTTCCTGCCTATTTCTACCTCCTCTGTCGCCTTTGTATCTGAAAAGCGCTCTATGTCTGCTGAAAGTCGATGTTCTGCCGCGCCGTAATCGATTATTTACGTGAGGTGGATCGATGTATTGAAAGAGCTTGACAAGGCTTACTTTATAGACTACCTCGACGCGGGTGTCTAGTGTTTATACAGATATGACGTCGGCTGATTATATTGTGCTTAGCCATTCATAGCGCAATTTCGATATCATCAAATCACAGCTGAGACCCATAGTCTTCGTCGGCATGTACCCGAGATGCTCGACACTGTATTCCTAGCAAAAAAGCGTGGGTCGTACATATCGCAACTAAGTCGATCTGAGTCACAAATGAATTTGGCACTCATCATATGTATTTATTGTAGCAAATACAGAAAGCTGAACCATGATACATTCTTTATCTGGAAGTGACCGAACGACATTATATCATACGATAGTAGGAAGTGGATCAGACTGCATAGCCGGAAATAAATTGCGTCTTCTATCTCCGGCATAAACCTTCATATGCTTGTTCCCAAAAAAGACACACTTTTAGATCGCCGACCCAACTCGCTGATGTTCTGTCAATGTATGGATAGTCCCTTGCCAGGTTAAGTCCGTAAATCGAGATGTAAAAGCTTACTTTCCCACTACATCACACTTTACTTTTCGCATTCAACGAGCAATCGATTCCGGGAATTCCCGTCAGGCATAATTGGTACGCGAAGAGTCGGTAATTTGGTATGTAATATCCTCACATTTCCCGGACAGAGTGGCCTTTCATTTTATGAAAGCCACGAGACGAGCACTGAGCAACTTTGGACCTTGTGCGCTAAGTCCGAATGGCTTCGTACCCAGTAGCACGATAAACATAGTGAGCGTAACCTTTTGTGCCTCGGAACGAAGAGCACATGTATGTATCGATACGGAGGGTGAGGACTCAGATTATATAAGTTGGATTGACTATCAGTGCTACCAAGTGCAGCGGGCTGCCATCGGCAGCAAGAGAGGCACTGACTCAATCAGTCCATTTGGCTGCTGATAACGTGCTGTAAGTCCTCTACAAACAAAGAATAACCTGTGACTCACAGGAAGCTTCTATGACATTGTTACCCACCAAATCGATGCTTGTAAAAACATAATCGACAAACGGTGAGACCATTGACGCAAGTCACCTTACAATTGCCATCCTCGAACTAATCAGCGAATGTGATACACAGATCTCACAAGATCGTCATACAATTGACAAGCCACAGCAATGCGAAACTTATGCATTTGGCGGTGCTCGTCTCGAATACGAACCAATGGCCGAACTTGAGTATACAACATGGACGGAGCCGCGAGGAAGCGCAGCATTGTGCCAATGCCGAATCGTTCCGTGGGTAATTGAGCTGATCAATACATTGTTTATCGACTGCATCCTCGGTAAAGCGTCGCCGCACCTGATGATTGTGTATGAAGTCGTAAATGATGTTCTGTTGCATTGGCAGCAGATACAATGAAGTGCAGGTGATACAATCGATAGATAATTGGCCGAACATAATGCTTCTGAACAACAAATGACACGAACAAGATACAGTCACCCCTTTCTATAAGAGACAACTTTGTGCCAATTTCTACAGCGCGTCTTATAAAAAAGTCTCTTATAGAGAATCTGAAAGGAAGAAGTTGCATGATATTTTTAAAGCGCGACCCGCCAGTTATAATGGAATGTAACGTTTTCTACTATATGAAGTCTCTCATGCCGAGCTTTTTCGCCCTAGCGTGCGGGTTCTTGCGAATAACCGACGACATCTTATCCAAATCTGACTGTATGATTCACGTATCTTCATCTGAGCGAATGAAGTACGAACGCAAAAGCAGGCAGCACTTTAGTGCTTCTTTTGCACTGACAGGCGCTTGATCTTCGTCGCTTTCGGCGTCCGCGGGCTCCACTTCTGCTTCAATCAGAGCTTCTTGTTCTTTGTGAATCTGCTCGTGGTCCTCGATTTCGACATAATCATTCACGCTGACGGCTACACCAAGCTTTCGAAACATATAAGCCAGATCGCACCAGTCTTGTTGGAAGACGAGGCTGGACTGTAGATAGTCGTTTCGTGCACGCGAACCCGCAACCTGTGGCGCTTCGATGATCCCACTCTTGACCCAGCAACTTCGAATGATATCCCCGTCAATACTGTTCCAGCTCTCAGCTGCAAACTTAATGGATTCTAGGACATTAAATCTGCGTTCCATGTTTGCTTTGATCAGATCCATGCGCCATCGCATTTGAAGTTTCTTGTAGCGAGCTTTAAATGATCGGATGATACCTATATAACATACATGTAGGTGAGGAGATTAATGTAGATTTAGGACGCATATATATAAATTATGAGATTAATGCTTACCTGCATCGAGCGGCTGGTAAGTGGAAGTCATGCTAGGCGGAAAAAATACCACAGTGACGTTGTTAATTTCTCGTTGGACCTTGTGACTGGAAGCATTATCAAGAAGTAGCAGGACTTTGCGACCATGCATTCGAAGATTAAATTGATGCAGTCACTTATCAAAGATAATTACAGACATCCAGACGTTTGAGCTCGCATCGTATACGATGCCACGCTTCCCGATCTCCACACCCTTTGGCTTTTTAAACCTTCCGATGATCATGGGCTCAGCTTTTCAAAGCCACTTTCTTTGCAGCACAGAGCAACTGTTACGCGTGACTTTGCGCTCTTCTTGTCGTTGTTCCAAACCGTGGACAGGGTTCGTTCGGTGGAAAGTCTTAAAATAATGTGTCTCATCAAATTAAACACATCACTCGGAAAATATTGTTCAATCAGAGATCGGATCTCAGACTTTGCTGCTTGCACATCCTCGATACATAAGCTCCTGCTCTCGCCTGCCAACGCGCTGCTTTTGATGTTGTTTCTCTTCTTTACACTCTGGAGCCAGCCTATGGAAAGCTTGAGATCGTGATCTTCGATATCATGGCTCACTCGCGGTCGGTTTTTTTTCTCTAGGACCAAATCTTCAGATAACCCGTCACTCTCGCACTCGAGAACGAATTTCAGCAGCTCCTTCTCGAACTCAGGATGCTTTACACGTTGTTTCTTTTTTGCATTAGGGTCAAAGCCCTCAAAGTCGATTTCTTTCACGGCCATGAGCCGGTGCGCCGTTGATTTACTAATGCTGTGCTGGAGCTGAATGCTCACATAATGCATTCTCACATTCTGCGCTTCGTAAAAGCGGATGTTTGGGCGATCTTTGCAGTGTTGAAAGACCTCGTACTTCTGCTCTAGAGAGAGTGATACTCGCTTTGTTGAACTCATTGGTTGCACGGGCTTGATGTTCTTGGGTGGGCGTGTTGTATCAGTGGTGTAGTCGAGTATAAACGAATATTCAATTTTATTTCTCCCTATCTATTGCCTTACAAAGTTATAAAATTTCGTCTTCTGTATCTGTCGTCATGACGTCATCAGTAATATGGGCCTCATAAGCTTGCCTATTATGACATGCTCTATGTCTTTCCCTAGGTCACGTCTGTGGTTCTATGACGTTGCTGAATAGGTCTAAGGCAAATCTTCGGCTAAAACAACTGTCACCTCATATGCCACGAATCTCTTTCAGCATCTGAAGTAGGGGTAGTGAGTCACATAAAGAGGGTTTTCACCTCAAATAAGCGAGTATTTTTCCGTCTCTTATATCTTGCTCGCTTACAAAGAAAACGGCATACAAATTTATATATAGTTTGAAATGTTCGGCGACACTGTGACCCTTATATGGAGGGTGTCTCTTATAGAGGGTGTCTCTTATAGAGGGTGTCTCTTATAGAGAGGGGTGAGTGTATCATTGTAGCAAGCTACAGAAGCACAAGGTCGATGACATATAATGTATGTAAATTCATTGAGAACGGGGGCGTCATTGAGCTATGCGTAACAGCATCGCGGATAACTTGTCTTCTACTCTCCAATGCAGACACTTCTTACAAAAAGATGCTTGTATCATCATGTGAGGACCGAAGGCCTCATCCTAAAAAAATCTTGTCAAGTACATCGTTCGTGTACATGACCACAAGGCACTATACCATTGTATTTGGAGGTAGATATGTACTATGCATCACTACGTGCGGCCATTGCTGCGAGCTCTGTTGCAGCTTTCTTCGGAACTTCTATGGATGAAGAGAAACCGACACTCTTTTGACACGAGGTCTGACAAGTCTCATTCTGCGCTGCAGGATTGTAGAAAGAGGCGGTTGAAGACATTCACTCGAATGATAACGACACCAAAACCAGCACCATCACTTCTCATTCGGTCGTGCTGTTCTGTACCGTTCTACGCACCACTACACTTGTCGCCAATACCAGACTTGCGTAATGCGAGATGCCCACTGGACCAACCGAGCAAGACACGACGACACCATCATCATCATTCCAGTCATTGCTATCGTATAGAATCGAGACGACCTGTACGATGGAAGTAGCAAACTCCCTGTCCGAGCTCGTTTCCAAGTCCATATCTACCTAAGCGAAGGAATACCCACATTACACTCACCTGCGCTTTTCGTTTAGCCCCACTCGATCCTGTAGCACTACTCGGCCGCAAGCGAGCGAGGAGGATCTGGGCAGGTCGTTGGTGCGACCTTCGCGCAACCTGATCCGCGCCCAAGAGGGAGGATACGTTTGCCGAAGCGTCCGTCGATATCCGTGTGGCAGACACACTCGTCCCTCACCCCCAGCCGCTCCTCTCGACACTCGGCAGCATGAGCAGCACTGGCGCTGGCTACGACTACTCGGCGGGCACGTTCTCGCCCGAAGGCCGCATCTTTCAGGTCGAGTACGCCAAGAAAGCCGTCGAGAACAGCGGGTAGGCAGACCGACAACTCGCGCGCACGTCTCACTTTGTGTGTGTGTGTGTGGTATCTATGGAACTAAACACACGCTGCCCCTCCTTTTGCTCTCTCTCTCTCTATGTGTGTGTGTTTGTTTCTCTCTCTCTGTTTGTGGTTGTACGTCACTATGTAGCACCACAATTGGCATCAAGTGCACGGACGGAGTCATTATGGGCGTCGAGAAGACGCTGCTGAGCAAGATGCTGGTACCAGGTACCCATCGTCGCGTGTACGCGATCGACCGCCACGTGGGGCTGTCCATGGCTGGGCTTGTGGCGGACGGCCGGCAGCTCGTCAACCGCGCGCGGGAAGAAGCACTGAACTACAAGAAGAACTACGGCTGCAGCATCCCGCCGCACCTGTTGGCGGAGCGCATGGGCCAATTCGTGCACTACTACACGCTGTACGGCTCGATCCGGCCTTTCGGGACAGCGGTTATGCTTGCAGGCTACGACCGAGACACGGAGAAGAGCAGTCTCTACATGGTCGAGCCCTCGGGAGTGACTTACGTACGCTACTGCAGGCGCAAAGTGGCGCCAGATCGGCAAAGGTGCTGTCTTGGTATTGACTTGCTGACGAGTGTTGTTGCGTCTCGTGCTGCTGATGGTTGCAGAGCTACCGCGGTTGTGCACTGGGCAAGGGCCAGCAGTCGGCCAAGACAGAGATTGAGAAGTACAAGCTCTTTGACATGACGTGCCGTGACGCCATGAAATACGTGGCCAAGATGTACGTGCCGATCGGTCGTATTGGTATACTCGTTTGGTCACGCTAATGTACTGTGTGTGTTTGTTTGGTTGTGTGTTTGTTTGTGCTTGCTGGCCAACAGTCTCAATATGCTGCACGACGAGGTGCGCCATCCGTTCGAGCTGGAGCTGAGCTGGATCTGCAAGGAGACGAACTGGCAGCACAGCCTCGTGCCGGACCACTTGCGCGACGAGGTGAACGAGTGGGCCGTCCAGTCGATCAAGGACGACGAAATGGCCGACGACGACGACGAGGACGACGAGGACGAGTAAGCGCAGGATCGTCGTGCGCTGAAGCTCATTCGTTTTAGCTTTGGTAGCTGTCGACTGGAGTGGGGCGGTAAGCCTACAGATGTGGGCAAAGGCTCGAGCTTTGGTAACTTGCTGCATAAGCGCATGGAAGACAATTGTTTCGCAAAAGCTCGCGTTGTTGTGGTGCGGACTGCAGAAATAGTGACTACAGCACAGATCGTTACTATGACAGCACAGGCCATCATTCCGCGCCTCTGACAAAAGGTGCGCAGTCCCACGATCCTGACAAAAGGTGTGCAATCCCATGATCCTGACAAAAGGTGCTCTCGTACCTATTAGCTTCTTCGACAGATCTTTGCGGATATCCACAACCCACAGGTCGTTTCGACAGCCCCAGCAAACAACGTGCTATTCTGCCACTGACTGTACTGTATCCAAAACCAGTCGTGCAAAAACGCTGCTGCTACTTCAGTTGCAAACGACTTGTTGCAAAAAAAAGACCCAGGATCCGATTCAGGAAAACAAATGTATCCACACGCCATTCCTACCGACTTCACTACACGCAGTTTATACACCCACCACCCCACCCCACCCCACCTCACCCCTCTCCCTCGCGTCCCCCATCTCACCACATCCTCCCATACAACGCGCTCGCCATCGCCTTCTTGCAGTGCGCTGCGGCTCTGTTTAAATACTAAGGACGCCACTGCCGCAACGACCGTCAGTGCCTGTCTGTAGCGTGTCGACTGCGCACGCTGCAGGTGGTGCTCGACACGTGATCGAAGTAGCTCCTGCACGACGCGCGTCCGTCGCTGCTGCCGCCTCAACTGCAGCTCGAGGACGAGCGCGTCCAATTGCATCGAGCGCGCACTTGTTCCGCCTCGCAAACAAGCGGCGGTCCATCTCCCGATACATAATGACGCTCCACTTGCACTCGCCCGAGCAGTAGCAGTCCATCTGGTCGTCTGGGATCTGCAGCGAGAAGAAGGACACGCCGCAGTTGCTGCACACGAGCGGTAAGCCCGAGCCATTGCACGTGGCGGCGGCATCTTCGTCACTGCAGTCGCCAGCGTCCCGCGCGCGCGTCGACGCCATGTACGTCAGCACTTCCAGGTCCACGGCTTCGTCCATCGTGTACGCCAACGGGCCGTCCGCGCGCGCGCCGACGTCCTGCGCCTCGCAGTAGCGAAGGCGCCACGCATGGGGTCGGTGCCTGGCGCTCCAGTAGCTGTCGCTGAGACGGGTCAGGGCGCGGACTCGTGGGGCACTCGTCGTCGTGCGACACTCCACATGGACGACAGACGAGTCGATCGAGTGTTGCGGCATGGGGTGCAAGCAGCCAGACAGACTGCCCGAGTGCCAGATGGACGATGTCTTGACGAGTAGATAGAAGATCGACACAGAGTGAAAGGGAAAGGAAAACGAAGAAAAGGGCAACGGACGGAGCTGGTTGCTGCGGGGAGTTCGGCCAAATCAAAAGTGAGCGCGTGCGATTGCGCGCCAACCCGGAAAGAAACAATGGCATGTGCGCGAGAGACAGGTGGCCGCGCGCTCTCTTGCCTTGACTATGCGACCGAAGACGGTGTTGGTTTGGTCGAGCTTCGAGCGATTGGCCGCTTGGGTTTTCGGCCGTGCGTTGCCGGTGCGCCCTGTCGCTCGAGCCGAGTTGCCGCGCCCGGCGTGCGACGACGTCGTATTTTAACGGCAGTCTGCCAATCAGCGCGCGCGATCTGATAATCGCGCAGAGAAAAGACGGGGAGCAGCAAATGCAGCGATACTGGACGTGCTGCGGCCGAGCCAAACGCCGAACGCCAGAGATCAGGCGCCAAAGCCGTCTGGGATTTCCGCTCGCGCGTTGTCTTTCGCGTGGCTGGTGCTGTCGCGGCTGCCTTTCCCCTCTGTTGCGAGCAGACAGAGCGGAAAAGGGACGGTGACACCACATGGCTACATCGAGACACACAGACAGCGCCAGCGTAGTTTTGCACGATGAACAGTCGGCAACGTAGTCGCGCGGATACGCTCGTGCATAAAAGCGACCGCGTCTTGCTGTCCTATGAGTCACAGAGCGACACTGGACCACTCGGTGCCTGCACGTTGTCCAGCTGTTTTCGCAGTCGGTGCTGCAGGTCACGTCCGGTGCGCGTCGACCGCACCAAGTGACGCATCCTGCGTAGCCGTATTGGCGGCTGTTGATTGGCAGACTGGCGGGTCCACCGTGGCAAGTCCCTGTCGTGCCTTGCACCGCATGATTCGCACGGGTCGCTATTGTCGTAACAATATCGATCTGTATGTAGCAATGTGATGACTTGCGTGTAGCGACTAGACGACGCAGACGTAGTGAGTGTGTTCGGGTGTAGGTGTGGGTGTGTCTGAGTATGTAGCCATTGTCGACAGTGGAAGACCGAGAAACACTCACGACGTGTGCAGCATAGGGCAGTGGCGACTTACGAGCACGTGCTTTGTCATGTCGCACTGCATACATGCGCGCGAATGAATGAATGAATGAACGAACGAATGCAAAATGCTTGTTGTCGCACGTTTGTGCCGTGTTCGTGGTACATATCGCAGGAGGTCGCAAGTGTGTCGTGCGTGGTCCACAGGAATAAACGCCGCTCCGCGCCAAAGCTGAGCAGTATGGGCGACGAGCTCTTTTTGCGCGCGTGTTCACAACAGCCATACTGAAGTCAAGTCACTTGCACCAGCTGCTTCCCATCACCCCCTCGTCTGAGCGAGCGCACACGAGCGAGTTGCAGCGGGTGAGAGGCAAAGACAGAGCCCACGTCGCTCGCTCGACATGGTGCGGCCCAAGGCACGCAGCACGAACCTCACGCACGAGCAGAAGCGGCTCATCTGTCTGCACGCGCGGCAGTTTCCCAAGACCACACAGGCGCAACTGGGCCAATGGGCCAAGGACCAGTTCTCGCTCGATTACGTGCCGTCGCAGGCTGCGATGAGCTACATGCTCAAGAAACGCGCGCAGTTTGAGCTCGTGTCGGGCGAAGGGCGCGACTACAAGAAGCTGCGGACGGTCAAGTGCCCCGAGGTGGACTCGGCGCTGGCCGACTGGTTCTTGTATTGCCAAGTCCGAAGACTCCGACTCCCGGGGGATCTCGTGCGGCACAAAGCGCGCGTCTTTTACGAACTGCTGGCGCCGCAGCTGCCCGAGAGCATCACGAGCTCACCGCCGCAGTTTTCGAATGGCTGGATGCATTCGTTCATGGGACGACATGGCTTCTCGCTCGGAGGAGGCAAAGGCAGCAAAGGACGGACGTCTCAAGGGAGTCATGACGCAGCTGACGGGAAGCCGAAGTTCGCCCCGGAAACGCTGGTGATCTCGACGCCGGACCACATCAAGGCAGCAATCGCAGGAGTGTTGCCCGAGAACGTCTACTGGCTGCACGAGACGCGGCTGTTTTACGCAATGAGTCCCGACAGACAGGTGTTGCCATCGAACCATCACCCGGAGAAGAAGATGACAATGCTGCTGGCTCTCAATGCCGACGGCAGTGATCGACTGAACCCATTTTTCGTCGGGCCACATCCGTTGCCGACTGATTCGGAGCTTGATGCAGAAGACCGCATGTACCAATTTGCCTGCAACCACAAAGCTTGGGTGCCGCCGACCTTGTTACGGAGTTGGCTCATGGCGCTGGACTGGCGCATGCGCGTGACCAATCGCCAGATTGTACTCATTGTCGACTCGATGGCGGCCATGTGCGTGCAAAAGGCGCCGCTGTCGAACGTGACAATGCACTTTGTGGAACGGAACCACGCCGGAGAGCTGTGTGTGCGAGCTCTCGAGATGGGCATTGTGGCAGCTGTCAAGCGGCGGTATCGCCACCGGCTCTTGGACTACGCACTTGATCGACGAGAGGAGGGACAGGTTGATATATATGATATCCCGCTGCTGAAGGTGGTCGAGTGGGTGGCCCAATGCTGGCAGCAAATCCCGCGGTCACGCATCATGGCCAGCTTTGCGCACTTGGGCGTGAACGCGGCAGGCGGGCCCGGAGCTGCACTTGTCTCGGAAGACCGCACGGACGACAAGCTGGATGCGCAGATTCAAGTGCTGCTCAAGCGGCTGAAACTCGTCAGTCCCATGCGGTTGATCGAAGTCGTGGCGCCGAGTTCGGAGAAGATGTTTGACGAAAACCTGACAGACGCCGACTTCGCTGACGCGGCACTGAATGCCTCTCACGGTACGGTGAGTATGCAACTGAGCTCGGACGATCTCACGCGCCATACCGTCATGCAAGAGGTCTTGCCTGGCGACCCATCGGACGCCCCGACGCCGTTCGATACAGCAGCAGCAGCAGCGGCACCAGCAGTAGGGCGTCCAGCTGCACCGCGTCGCACCGCTGGTCACAACGTCAGCGGAAACGACTACCCGGCCCCCCCTCCAGCAGGGATACCCTGGCTCATCATGGGATGACACGTGGCTGTCGTGGAACGCATCGCAACGTGCTACGACTGCTGCTACTGCTGCTGTCCGTCAACCCGTGAGCGACGTCGAAGCCGTGCAGACGACCATCCGATTGGCGACCGAGCTGAACTGTGACCCGGCAGTGCTGCTGGAGCTCCATCGAATCCAGACCGAGGTGGCCAGTCGCGACGCGAGCGCTGCGTCTCCTTCCGCTCCGGTACCTGCTACGACCGTGCGGAATGCCGGTATCTGCCAGTTCCGCTTCGGGGCGCCAACCCGACGACTGGTCTAAGCAGGTGCACACCACGTGCAGGCAGATGCGTAGTGTAGCCATTTCAATGTCGATTTGCACGTGTTGTGCCGCCTCATCCGAAAGTGCGGGCACAGCCGCTGTAATGTTTAAAACAATGTAGCTCTTTGGTGTTCTGTTCAACGCGGTGCTTCCATTCTTATTGGCCAAAAGGCAACCGATACACGCATTGTTTGCTCTGCCCAACGCAAGACCGCACGCAGCACATCCGTCAAGTGCTCCGCTACGTGCGCACGCGCCTGACGTACCCACAGCCCCGACGCGCGGCCACGAAAACGCCGCAGCAACATGTCGCACCGCAAGAAAGTGCTGCTCAAGCTGATCATTCTTGGCGACAGCGGGTACGTCCTCTCTGTCCGTGTAGACGAGAGAGTCCCTCTCCCTTCTCTTAATCTATCTATCTATCTATCTATCTATCTATCTATCTATCTATCTATCTATCTATCTATCTATCTATCTATCTATCTATCTATCTATCTATCTATCTATCTATCTATCTATCTATCTATCTATCTATCTATCTATCTATCTATCTATCTATCTATCTATCTATCTATCTATCTATCTATCTATCTATCTATCTATCTATCTATCTATCTATCTATCTATCTATCTATCTATCTATCTATCTATCTATCTATCTATCTATCTATCTATCTATCTATCTATCTATCTATCTATCTATCTATCTATCTATCTATCTATCTATCTATCTATCTATCTATCTATCTATCTATCTATCTATCTATCTATCTATCTATCTATCTATCTATCTATCTATCTATCTATCTATCTATCTATCTATCTATCTATCTATCTATCTATCTATCTATCTATCTATCTATCTATCTATCTATCTATCTATCTATCTATCTATCTATCTATCTATCTATCTATCTATCTATCTATCTATCTATCTATCTATCTATCTATCTATCTATCTATCTATCTATCTATCTATCTATCTATCTATCTATCTATCTATCTATCTATCTATCTATCTATCTATCTATCTATCTATCTATCTATCTATCTATCTATCTATCTGTCTACCTGTCTATCTTCTCTCTCTCTCTCGGCACTTTGTTGCAGCAAAGCGGTCGTTGCGTCACTAATTGATCGATTGCTCTCTTGTTTCTAGTGTCGGCAAGACGTCGCTCATGAATCAATACGTGAACGAGAAGTTCAGCAGTCAGTACAAAGCCACGATCGGCGCTGATTTCCTCACCAAAGAGATTGTACTGGAGGACAAAGTGGTGACGATGCAGATCTGGGACACGGCGGGTCAGGAGCGCTTCCAGAGTCTTGGCGTCGCTTTCTATCGAGGCGCTGATGCCTGTGTGCTGGTCTATGATGTCACGAACGCAAAGGTCGGTATAAAAAAGCGTGGACGTGGACGACGAAGAGGAGAGAAGGCGAGACGATGGCGGTATGCTGATATGCTAATGCTGTAGTTGAACTCACTCTAGTCGTTCGAGAAGCTGGACGCGTGGCGAGATGAGTTCTTGGCACAAGCGGGACCACGAGATCCGGACGCGTTTCCGTTTATTGTACTGGGCAACAAAGTCGACAAGGAGTCGGACCGAAGGGTGAGAATGACTGCGGACGAAGCTTTGAGCAGGGGCTATTTCGATTTGGCTGCTGCGTGGTTGTCGGTCGTGCTGATTCTTTTCTCCTTGTGTTGTTGCGGGGCAGATTCATAAGGAGAAGGCGCAAGAGTGGTGCCGTAGCAAAAATGCACATCCGGTAAGTCGTTAGGTATTGGTTAGTTTGCTGAAACAAATGTCCATTTCGTCGCTGACGCTGTTTTCTATCGATGACCGGTCAGCCGATCGAGCACTTTGAGACAAGCGCGAAAGAAGCCACAAGTGTAGCAGAAGCTTTCCGGACAATCGCGGGCTCGGCTTTGCAGAAAGGCCAGGAAGACGACATGTACGTGCTGGGTACAGCCGAAGCTGCTGCTACGGCGTCAGGACTGACACACGTTGCTTTGGTTGCTGCAGCTACGTACCTGAGACGATCGATCTCAGTGGCACATTACCGAAACGGGAGAGCTCGTCATGCTGCTAGGCCATGACGCGTGTGCTGCACAGCGGCAGAAGGGCAGCTTGATGTGAACGTGTATGTTGTCCTCGACATGCGGTGGGGCACAAGCGAGCAAGGGGAGCAAGTCAGGCTAGCCGAGCGCAGCCCCACTTTCTTTTCGTTGAACGAGAACTTTGTTTGACCTTCTCCAAACTGGAGCCGTGTTCTCACTCGTTCCGACGTCACTTGTCCCTTAGCTGCCATCTCGATGAAGAGCCTGTCAATGTCTTGTTGTCTACAAGCGACGACACACTGACTTCCTTCGTGTTCTGTTTCTTCAGTGCGACTCAAAGACCTTCAAGCTGCTCATATTTAGACTGCTAACTCGTCTTTGCTACGCGCACGCCGCCTACATCATAGACAAGAAGACTGCGGTAGCTAAGCCACATCTTGTCGGTCGAATGCCATCTCTTGACAACTTCGTTCTATTACACCAGCTTGCTTCATCCCCGGTCGCTCCAATTATGTCGTTTCACAGTCGCTCTCAAACTGTGCGTGAATGTGCGAACCCTGCGCCACAACGACAAAAAGTCGGGTCTGAGCACCTACATACATTCTTTGCGCATCATACCATTTTCCATCGGCTAGAGGCATCTGATGCGCGACGCCATGACAATTATGCTGCCTTCGGGTCTTCCAAATAGAACGGATGGAACGAGATCAAGCCACTGCTCCAAGCAACGCTCAGCAATGCACCGTGCTCAAACTTCGAGGCAAACGCGAGCTGCCGTGGTAAGCCGGCGTTCGGGGGACCGCGCAGCAGACCACTACAAAGCAGTACCAGAGTTAGTCTACTTCTGCCAACAACAGGCGCGTGAGCTCCATAGGTCATGCACAACAAACCTCCGCGTGAAAATCAAGAACGGCTGCCATACGACGCTGAAAATGCAAACCAATGGCGCTATTCCAGCTTCATGGGAGTCACTCGCTTCAGTTCGATACGTTACAGCTACCCTGGATCCGCTGGGGTCCCATGCAATGCTCTGAACATAGCCACCAACGATGCTAAGCGACACGTGACACACAAATCCATCGATCGAATCAGCATCCTTCTTTCCCAATGAATCAAGCACAGCGCGTGCCACGTACGCAGAGGTACTTCGGTCCAGCGACACGAGCGTCTCCTGCGTGAAGTCCAAAGCTGGCGAGCTGATCTGTGCATCTGTATCAGCATGCAAGCGTCACCGAGTTGGTACACGCAACGTGACAGCTCAAACGGGGCAGCAACGCGTACCGAATGACGGCGGGCAGTCCTGGAAGATGTAGGGATACAAGAGAGTAGAGTCCCGACGCGCCACCATCAGGCATCGTCCATCGCTCGACCAGCCGCAGCCCTGCAGCAATTCACGCGAGCAGGCAGTATTGCAACGATCAGGGCACATTCACGACTCAACGAAGCACACAGTCCACTCGCGTACATCCGCTGCGACCTCCCACGTTTCTCGTTTCCATGTCAGCGTTTCCCACATCAGCGACACGCCATCTCTAGCAACAACGCAACAACGCGTCAGCGACACGACAACTACACCCCACACTCCCAATCCACAGAGCGTGCACGTACTCGGTCAGCACAAACAGATACTCGCCCGTCGGCGACCAGTGCATCGACCGCAGCTTGTACGAACTCTCCAGCTCCGTCTTTCGCGAGAAAATGGCATCAAACACCACCACCACCGACGACCGCGAGCCGCTTGTCGCTAGCGCTGCGAGCAAACTCCCGTCTTCGTTCCAGCTCACTTGCTGGAACCCGCCGCTGCTCGGATGCTGCAGTATCTCCTTCAGCACAGGCTCTGCACACCCACCACAACAGTCACGCACTGAGCTCCACAACGTCACCACCGTCTCCTCCTCCTCCTGGTCCAGCCACCCGCCCGCACTCGCCCCTCACTCACCTGTGCGTCCGCGGCTCACGGGCACTGTCCACAGCAACACGCCCGAGCTGCACGCCACGGCCAGCGTCTCGCCCGTGTACCTGCCCCACGCAACGCTGCGCACGTCCGTCTGCGCCGGGTGCTCCAGCACGCGCGTGTCCCACGACGCGCTCTCTACGTGGTACAATGCGACCACATCGTCCCGTTGTGCGACGGCCAACACGTTCTCCGTCCAGTGCCAACTCACGTCCACAATGCACTCGCGCGACGCGCTATCGGTCGGTAACTCCCCTCGCAGCCGCTTCGGCGTCGGCTCCCGCGACCCCATTGCCGCTGTGCGCAGCCACTCGGCCACGTCCACTGCTGCGTCCTGCGCGCGCTGCCGTACGTCCGCTCCATCGCTTAGCACGAGCGCTTTCGCAGTCGCTACTACGCGCTCCAGTAGCGGCGCGCGTTCGTGCGGCTGCTCGTGCGTCGACGCGCGCGGCCGCTGCGGCCGACAGCTGGTGACACGCGCGGGGTGCAACGCACGACCTCCGCGGCGGGTAAAGTCGTCGCTGAGGGTGTCGCAGTCGTGGCGGGCGACGCTGTAGAGCTCTCCGCGGAGCTCGCCGAGCGTCACGGCATCTTGCGGCGGGAGGACCCACGGCATTGTTGTTCGAATGTAGCGGATGGCGGGTGGGTGGGTGGATCGATGGTGGCAAGAGGCCGTGGCAGCGATCGTCGATCGCGTGGGTCTTTTTGCGATTGACGGTTGTGTTTCCGCGCATATGTGGGTAGATGCAGCGTAACTGTCGATGTGATGTGTTGCTATGCGGTCTTGCTATCCGGTCGACGTATGCTGTATGTACACGGCTACTACTGCAACACGGCGAGTTGACAGCTGCGGAAGTTTGCTGCGTGGGCGCCATCTGTTCGTTTGCGACAATGGTTTCTTTTTTATGTTGATACGTTGTCTCGAGATACTGTGTTTGTGTGTGTGTGTGTCCAGTGGATGTGGGCGGTAAAGTATCGGTAAATTACCGTCGCGTCCTGTCCTTTGGTCGGGTCGAGTCGCCATTGTGGCATGCGACCGCTGCGAGTCGACGTCGCTGCGTCCGGCACCGCGTCCAGCGTCGCGCGCGTGTCCCCCGCGACGTTCCAGTGCCACGGCGCTTCCTATGGGTCGTACGTGTCGCTTCAGTGCAGCGACGCGCACCGACTGCGCGTTTTTCGGCTGGAAATGGACCCACAGATCGGTGACGCCGACCGCATAGTGGTCGATCATTGGCCCTTTGTAGACGACGCGGACGAGCGCTCTTGTGACGATGGAAATGACTGTATACCGAACACAAGTGTCGTCGTACAGGCGACTTGTGTCGCCCCTTGTTATGTTCCAGTGGCGCAGCTGGTGACGCTCGCGCCTGGAGGGGGTCACAAGCAGCCGCAGTTGGCGCTCGCGTTCGTCCAGAGGTTACTCGAGCGTCGCATTTTGATGGATCGGTCGGGAAAAATTGCTCTGCAGTGGGAGGGCGTCGACTATGGCGAGTGGACGTATGAGGCGTTTTTCCGAGGACGGTGTCAAGAGCCTGACGATACTCGAGTCGGGACGGGGTTCGATGGCGGCATTGTGACGGACCAGACGCTCGTGCTGCTGGTTCCGTCCATGACGTTGTCAGTAGCTCCTGCATCGCATGAATCACAGCGGTACTATCCACTGGGAGTTCACGCTCGAGCGTGCCGAGAGCTAGTGGCGATGGCGATACGGCAGTCGTCGAGCTGTGGGGCAGATGAGGCAAACCTAGCTTTGATAACTCCCTATTCACTGTTGCTGCACGCTCCGAGCGGCGCAGGCAAGACAACACTGGTCAAGCAAATTGCAGAGGACTTGGCAGCGACTTTGCTCGTGCTGGACTGCGGACTGTTAGCGTCGCCGCAATTGCGGCTGGAAGATGTGTTCTCGGCTGCACTTCGCGTTCAGCCGTGTGTGCTATTGCTAGAAGATCTGGAACTGATGTTTCCGATGACGCTGGACGAATCGAAGTACCGACTTGTTTGCCGCCTTGTACAGTGCTTCGACAGTATTCGTACGCGTCAAGCGTTTGCTCACCGATGGTTGCACCAACTCGCGAGGCTGACATTTTCTTGTTCTGTTGCACTGTAGAAAAGTCGGGTCTCGTCCGCATTGCAGTCGTTGGAACTGTGTCGTTGCTCAGTGCGCTGCACTCCAAAGTACGACAGTTGTTCGTGGAAGAAGTGTATCTCGACGTACGTTTGCTTGCAGATGGCTTGCTAGCCTGCACACGACAGTCTTATCTAACTCCAGCAACGTTGTGGCTGCACAGGTCCCTGAGAAACAGTGGACTGTCGGCCTACTCGAGTCATTGCTACCATCCTCACGCATGCTGCGTCATGAGTTCATTACGTCCTTGGCTGTTCGTTATGGCCAACGACCGAGCAACGTTGCGTCTATTGCTCGGCAAATTTGCGCTCGTCTGTCACGAGAAGATAGCCACGTTGGTTCTGTGGATCGTTTTGAAGCCGAAATTGCCGCTTTTGCGCGTGACATCTCCAGCAATGGCAATGGGGCTGACACGCTCAGTGTTTCCATCCCAGACGTCTCATGGGATGACATTGGTGGGCTAGAGTGCGTGAAACAAAAGCTAGTTGAGATGGCAGTGTGGCCGTTGGAGAAGCCCCACGTGTTTCGTCGGATGGGCATTTCTCCGCCTTTGGGTATGGTGTTGCACGGTCCACCAGGAACGGGAAAGACCATGCTTGCCAAAGCTACAGCAAAAGCGAGTGGCTGCAACTTTCTCACTTTAGCAGCAAGTGACCTCATGAGAGCTGAAATCGGCGAAAGTGAGAAGTCGATAACGCGCGCGTTCGACACGGCCCGTGCACTCAGTCCTTGCATGGTCTTCATCGACGAGTTCCAGTCCCTCTTCGGCAACCGATCAACAGCTGGCCAGACAACTTCTAGGATGATTTCTCAGCTCTTGATGGAACTAGATGCGCTGAAAGCAGTGTCCGACGACATGGATACTCACGGTCAAGTCCATGCGTCTACCAGCGTTGCTGCTGGCCGAGTGTTTGTGCTCGTGGCAACGAATGCATTGTCTGCCATTGATCCTGCGTTCCTCCAACCAGGTGCGCGTGTATTTTCGATGCCCTTTCTGGGATCTGCAGCGCACTGACGCGTCACTGTGTTTCGCTTTGTTCCTTTCTCCAGGACGGTTTGAGAATGTGGTGTATGTTGGTCTTCCGGATGCCAGCGAGCGTAAGGCCATCATGGAGACTCAACGCAAGAAAATGCCGTGGAGCCACGACGTCGACATCGCCACACTTGTCGAAGACACAGACGGCGCTAATGCTGCATCAATGATTGCACTGTGCCAGGCTGCAGCTATTCAGGCCATGCAACGGGTAGCTCCCGACGCACCATTAGACGAACAGGTACACAAGCTCGGTTGCTTGTCCGGCGGTATGTTATTGACGTGATTCTTGTTTGATGGACGCAGTGCATTGCAATGATCGACTTCACCGCAGCTTTAGCAAAAGGGAATTTTGACTTTCAAGACCGATAGATGAGCTCCGCGGACCGCCAACTATGGCATCGTTGTATGGGTTCATTTAAGTCGTCGTCGACACAATTCTCTAAACGTCGAAGCTCGCGTACGCAAGCAGCGCTGTTTTGACATCTGGAGGAAACGCAAACATGGACAGCTCGCTCTGGAACACCTCCGTGATGCGATAAAGGCCACTGTCGATACCTGTGTGCAGCAAACAGCCATTCGTCCGTAAGCCAAGATGACGTCAAACCAGCTTTGCAGCACTGCTCACCTTTGGCTAGGGCCGTGGTTTCTTGTACGTATCTATCGTTCGTACTGCTCTCTTTCAAACACGTCTCCATGTAAGCATCTAACGCTTTGCGGCACTCGAGAAGCGACGAAACGACGGCCGGTATGGTATGCTTCGTTGCATTCCAAGACAACCAACCGGTCAGAGTTTGTGATCAAGCAAGATTGCAAACAAGACGCCACGCACGAACCTGCACATATCCCTGCTTGTCTTCTGCACGCGACACGCTGACAAGATGACACAGAAGACATTCCGCTACACGTACAACTTTGACACGCTGGAACACGCGCCGACGAGCTTCTTCAATGAGGAAACGACGGACCGCAAACTGCAGTTTGGACTCGACGAAAAACCGGACTGGCGAATTTACACTAGCAGACGAGATGCGAAGGTTTGCGAGGTGCGGGTACTGGTGCAGAAGAATCAACGGATGCGCGTTCTGCTGCGAGCTCAAGAAACGCAGGAGGGAAGCAAACGACCGCTCAAGAGCCAACGCGCTGGTATCGTCTGCAGAGCTTTTCCTATCCTGCAGCGAATTCAGCAGGTGCAACATCAGCGTGAACCCATCGACGGCCGCAGTGGTCGAGCTGAACAATGCATTCCATCGCTCTCGAGAGGCAAACAACGACGCTCGCGCGGCCGTAGCAAACTTGCATCCGGTAAGCAAGTTCTCAAACTTGAACAGACTGTCCAGAGTATTCACGTCTTCCGCATCCGCAGGGGCAACAGGTGCCTTCTTGTCCAAGATGCGCTGCAAAGCTGCATCCTTGCGTTTCTGTAACCCTCGCAAATACTGTTCATTCAGCGGAACACTTGTCTGCGGCACTACAGCAACCTCAGTGGCGAAAAGAGCACCTGCCACATCCCCTTCGTTCGGCTTTGCATCGACAAGTGACTCCCACAAGTTGTTCGCGCCGTCAAACGCACTGCCAAGAACCTGATAGCTCGCGCGGAAGAGCAGTATACGGGACACGGAAGCCGCACTCAAGATCGCACCATTTTCCAGCACACTGCTCGTGATCTGAAACGCCACTCTGGACGCACCGAGGGACAGAAACCCACCTTCCACCGTCTCGACAGCCACGTCCGTGCTGCAACACCAGAGCCAGCTCAACACGCGTCCCACAACGTACGTGACCACTCCGCGACGTGCCGCCCGCACGACGTCTCGCTGCAACATCTTTCCAAAAGCAGCTCGTGGATCCAACACGAACGGATCGTCGCTCAGTCGCTCGTCCATTACGACGTACGCCACAAACGACACGAGACCGCCCGCGACAGCAAACGGGCCAACCGCCGCGTCACTCAGCGCACTGGAGGCCATACCGTAGTACAGCACCAGCTGCCAGAGGTACGAGTGGCCGACACACAGCACAAATAGCAGCGACAGCTGCGGCTGCGTCTGCACGCGCGTGACGACGTCCACGAGCGCACGTACAGCTGCTTGGAGCCCTCTGCGCGCACGTCGCTCGGGTCCGGTCGCTTCTGCGCGACGCGGATGGGGCACGAGCGCGTACCGGAGCGTGAGCTGCGCGACGTTCAGTGTCCAGAGCAGTGCTACGACCAGCAGAAACGCAAGAAACGACAGACAGTCCAGCGGCGAGAGCACTGGCGCGAGGCACAGGAGCAGCAGAGGGAGAAATACAGCGCTGAACGACGTGAGCGCGACAGCCCGCAGCGTCTGCTGCAACCGCTGCTGCAGGTGCGGGTAGGGGAGAGCGGGGCACGAGACGCACGATGGCGCGCCGCGGAAGCGCGTGGCGTACAGCTGCAGCAGCGCGTGCAGCAGCTCGAGCGTGTGCGCGAGGCCCATGCGCGCGATCGATGGCCAGCAGGCGGAAAAGGGATGGCTACTTAGTGGAGAGCGGGTGTGGACACTTGATCGAAGACACCGCAGTGTGCGCGCATGCTGTTGGATAGGATCGTCTTAAGTGGGAGTGTCGGAATATCGGGATATACTTGGTGGGGGGGGGGGCTAGGCTCGCATGATCAATGGCTTTGATCAAAGACGTAGCTGCTCTTTCGATTGTTGCTAGCGCAGTGTCGTCCATTTCTGGACAACCGGCGTCCGTCAATTAACGGCCTTGGCTATGCGTGAGCATAGAGGGGCGTCGACAGTTCTTCGAGGGGCTCGATTACATGCCTCCCTTGAACTTTTTACTCTTGAGGCTAGCGGAGTTTCGCTACCACTAGAGAGGTGCCTTGATCCACCGCCGCGACCGGCGCTGTATTCTAGGCTTAGAAGATTTCAGACTTCTAGCGCGTAACCATCATGTGCAATAGACAGTCATGAATCTCTCTCTCTCGATTGTTGCTAGCGCAGATATTTCGAGGTACGTTGCGCTGCGGGAGGTTTGAAACGAAGGCAAAGAGATATTGTCATGGATTGGGTTCCCAGCAGATGGCGCAGCAGATGGCGCGGCAGAAGTCGTCGGATGTTTGGGTTTGTTGTTCACGTGGATGCGGTTCGCGTAGAACCTCCTTCGAAATGCATCAACGATTTAGGCATCGGTCCACGTGTCAAGCATGTCTGGATGATCATGTAAAGCCTCCCAATACGACACCATGCAGTACGACATTACATGACCTCATGATGCAAGATAGGATTGCAAATGTAATGTTGTGGCGTGTATCCCACTAGCACATCGAGCAAACGTTAAGGTTGCAAACTGCACACGATGCCTAGCAGCACTACTTGCGACTGCAGGCAGGGCACTTTCCACGTGACCTCCATCAGAGTACAGCGAGCAAATACCACCACGTTCACTAACAGTGTACTGCGATGCCACCCACAACATTGCAATACAACACGGGGTTGAAGTAGTCCGCGGCGTGCGATCGCTGCAGCCATCGACTTCAAATCCTCGCATTGGGTACCTGGGTGTGCTATACGTAGGGTCGTCTATCGATGGATAGGGCGTGGCTGGGAACTACACTTTTCCACTACGTTACCTGACGAAGTCCCTCCTCCGGAGGGTTCTGATTATCAACTACGCGCGGTGCGTCAATTTTGGGGGACGTTTGGCTGGTCCGGCAATCCGTGGATCCGGGATGCTAAAGGTGTGAAGTTGTTGCACTCGAAGTTCAATCAAATAGCCGCCTGCTCTATCGCTGACCTGCACATTTGGAGGACGGGCCCGACCACCTATGTTTTCACCATCCCGCCCTCGCGGTCAGAGGGAGTCACGTATTCCCAGCCGAAGCTTCGCCGGTGGGCGACAGCAATTTTATTGGCGTCTCCGTTATGTACGGTCGGGTCAGAATTGGGCGTGGCGGCAGCATTATCTCTTCGGCATCCCCCCCCATTTCGTTATGAATATGACTGGGTCACTGTGAGTCGGGGTTGCGTCGTGGGAGCTCGCAGGAATTCACTAGAGGAGAGAGACGGAATGGTGCAGTTACGCCAGGGCTCCGATGGGCTGCATTGGTTGTTTCAAGACGGCCTACCCGAGCTCCACACGGCGTCGGACGGTGACAGCCAGCGATGGGCTACGCACATCCGGCAGCACGGCGTGGTCTTTTATGCTCACCCAAGTCACCACCACTTTGCGTGGGGAGTACCCGAAACGGTTCCTAATGGAGCTCTCCGTCAGGCTATTTTGCACCGGGCTTTCTCGCTGCACAAACACCGACTAACTCGGCCTTTACTACCCTTATTGGAGCGGCTGGATGCAGTCTATCGAGAGGATTCGTGGCTAAGGGCGGCGGCGCATCAGCAACCATCCCAACTTTGGAAACATGATAACGGACTCTCCGACTATCAAGTTTGGACGGCGTATCGAGTCGCCACCAAGCAGCTAAATTTTCATCATGCCGGGCGGGCTGCCGACCCCAGCTGCCGGGCCCTGCCTACGTGTCACGGGGTGCCCGAAACGTCGAGGCACGTCTTTTGGGATTGTCAGAAGGCGCGGGCGTGCTGGGCTAAGTTCATCAGCCATTGGATCGGCGCTTCTGTGTCGAGTGCGGTAGTCCATAGTTGTCTCAGCAACTGTGCGAATCGACAGGCTCCGGCGATCCCGGCGTTTCAGCGGTCTCGGTTGCTCGAGCGGTTTCACGATGATGCCGCAGCGGGGGAAAAGGTGTGGCGACGGATTTGGTTTTTAATGTGTTCCGTTTGCATTACGCATTTATGGAGCGAGCGCAACGATGCCGTGTTCAGAGGCGTGCAGTCTACGACGGCTCAAAGTGTCGTCCATTTCTGGACAACCGGCGTCCGTCAATTAACGGCCTTGGCTATGCGTGAGCATAGAGGGGCGTCGACAGTTCTTCGAGGGGCTCGATTACATGCCTCCCTTGAACTTTTTACTCTTGAGGCTAGCGGAGTTTCGCTACCACTAGAGAGGTGCCTTGATCCACCGCCGCGACCGGCGCTGTATTCTAGGCTTAGAAGATTTCAGACTTTAGCGCGTAACCATCATGTGCAATAGACAGTCATGAATCTCTCTCTACGTAGGGTCGTCTGTACGTGTGCTCATCCAAACGACTCTTTGCCAACGCGCCTTTCCTTTGGTCGATCATAGTCGACACGCAGCCACCAGCTTCGAGCCAACATACCGTTTTCCTTCACTACACATTCGAGGTGTGTGCGGTCGTTGAACTAGAGAACGTCGTGTCTGAAGCCATGACCAAGTACTACTACTCAACGAGTCGAATGTGGCGCATCATCGATCGACACGGCCTAATCGCTCCGATATGTACTACCAACTTACCGACACGAAAAAGTGGCATAATGACGTCCAAGCGCATGAGATGGCACGACTCAGCGCGACGCACGACGCGTTACGCACCAACCGCTACGACAGAAGTGTCGCTGTGTTGCCAATTTCTTCGTTGAATCAGCACAATGATCTGTGTTCATCAGATCTTCTGCGATTGATGGCTGCACGATACGTCTTAACAACTGCGCATACGATACCAAACGCCTGGAATGGCACCCTGCGTCCCACGTGACTATCAGCGCTTTGCGTCCAGCACTCGAGCACTTCCCAGTTCCAGTTCCTCTGCGTACTGCGTGGACTGACCTGCAGTTGTCGCCGTCGTCGTGACGCGAAATCTGTGTCGTCGACGAATTTTTGCATCACGGTCACAATCGGATTAGATGACCGCTCTGGTGAGACACTGTCGTGCTGCTGCTGCACGAGGTCCTGAAGATGGTTCCTGATGGGGATGGCAGATCCACTGGCGTCAGGCAAAGGCGCCACTCTCCCGTCATGTCTTCGAAGGCCGTCAGGAGTGCGTGCTGTGGTATACAGTGGCCCCGTCACTCGTGCATACGCCCAGCATTTCTCCACTGAGCTCGTACCCACATTAGCATCTGACCCCTTTCGTTCGCGTTCAGTTTGACAACCAAGTTGCCTTCACCATAACTCGCTCTTCGGATCGCAGTCCCTGTTGTTCGGCCATTACGTGTACACAGAGAGGGATCCACAGTCCCCTAACGAGAGACGTATACATCGCAGTGCACGTAGCGCCCATCAACAAGACGTCTGCCACCGCCACCGACCAGAATGGGCTCAAAGCCAAGTGCACCTGCATGCCGTACCCACTATCAGGCCGTGGAAGTGTGGGTTTGCTCCCTCTTTTCTGGCTCATGACTTCTACCTCCTGCGCGCTGAAGGGGTGTACAAGCACACGTCTCTCCTTTCTGCACATCCGCTCCCGGCCTTCCCATGAACAGTCTGCCACAACCCGCAGCGTCGGGGGGGGGGGGGTCGCAAACAACAACAGCTGAACTTCCTCCCAGAGCTCCTCACTCTCGATACAGAGAGAAATAACGACCGTCACGACATCGTTACGGTCGCAGTCGTCTTCTCAGCTGCTGTTAAGAGCGTCGGCGTACGTCTCGTTGCAACTCGTTTTGCTGTCCCCCCACCCGAACGCCAACAGTTTCGAGCATAACCGACAGACAGACACACAGACAGACAGACAGACAGACAGACAGACAGACAGACAGACAGACAGACAGATAGACAGACAGATAGATAGACAGACGGACAGACTGACTGACTGACTGATTCAATGCCAGGTCGACGACACATGTCGCTGCTCCTCGATCGCTTGTCCTATTTGGCAGTTCTGTCGCCCATCCTTCGAGCACAAGATTCATTTGGTTGAAGTGCACCTGATCATCACCAGTTCCATCCGACCGCAAAGAAGCACATGTCCCAGCTACAAACCGTTTCGGACCTCTCTGCCCGAACCGATCGGGCGACAAAGTCAGCCGCTGGATCGCAATCGCTTTGGCCGCTATCGGACGCCCCACCGGCGCCACTCGTTGCGCTCGGCAGAAGCCTTTCAGCCCCTCGCGCAGAGTCAAAGCAGTTTACACGCACAGAGCTTTGGCCGCCCGCAAACGAAGCGATTGCGATGGGAACTCGCACTCGAATGCGATTTGTTTGACTCGGACGGGCAGACCAGAGCCGCTCGGGTGGACAGGCGGGCGCGGCCGTCGAGTCGCACAGCCTGCGCCGTGATCACACACAGCGTAACGTCTGCTTTCGACCGGCACTTCTGGTCCGCGCAAAGCCCCACCGAGCGGAGAGTCGAGTCGAGTCGTGCTTTGGTGTTTGTTGCCGCCTTCCGTCATTGTCGGACTTGCAGCCTCCCAGCACAAGCCGTGTTCAAGCTGCGTCCAAGTCCCTTTCGCCACACCCGACGACGTGCGCTCTCTCGTTCAATGTGGACACGTTGGATCGCTGCTTGCAGCTTGGCAGCGCTCGGCGCAACGGCTGAGGTGACTGTATCTGGACGTCCTGTTGCAGCAACAGCAGCAGCTGCTGCATTGACCAGCAGTGATGACTCCATTGACGCCCGAGCTCAAGCCATTGTGGACAGTTTCTCGGCAATGGACGTGATCGGAGAGATGACCCAAGTCGACATCAGCACGGTCATGAACTCCGCGAACAACACGCTGGACGAGGACAAAGTTCGCGCCCACGCTAAACTGCACATCGGGTCGTACCTCAACTCGTACTTCTCCGAGCGCAGGGGCAACGGCACTGGCTGGTCCGTCACGGAATTCCGTGCACTGGTCGCGCGTATCCAGGAGATCACCATGGAGGAGAACGGTGGGCACCCGATCCTCTACGGCCTCGATTCCGTGCACGGAGCGAACTACGTCGGAGGAGCCGTTATCTTCCCGCAGCAGATCAACATGGGCGCGAGTTTCAACCCCAAGTTAGTGTACCAAGCAGGACAAATCACGGCCCGCGACACGGAAGCTGCTGGCATCCCGTGGATCTTTGCACCGATTCTAGAGGTCTCGTACAATCCGTTGTGGGCCCGCACGTTTGAGACGTTCAGCGAGGATCCCTACGTGGTCTCTGTCATGGGCGACGCTCTTGTGCGGGGTCTGCAGAGCTATGAACAGACCGCGGCCTGCATAAAACACTTTATCGCGTACTCCAAGACCACGAGGGGTCACGATCGCGAAGACGCCAGCTTGTCTGACTTTGAACTTCTCAACCACTACATGCCGCCGTTCAAAGCCGCTATTGACGCTGGTGCCATGACGATGATGGAGAACTACGTCTCGATCAATGGTGAACCGGTTGTGGCGAGCTCTCGCATTTTGAACGACCTGCTTCGCTCCGACCTCGGGTTCGACGGTCTGCTTGTTACGGATTGGGCTGAGATCAACAATCTCAAGGACTGGCATCGCGTTGCGCAAACCCAAGAGGACGCCGTGGCCTTGTCACTGACGCATACGTCGATTGACATGAGCATGGTACCCACCGACACGAAGTTCATCGACCACGCAAAGAAGATGCTGGAGAAGCACCCGGAACAAGAAGCTCGGCTGCGGGAGTCCGCCAAGCGTATCGTGAAGACAAAGTTGAAGCTGGGGTTGTACAAGAACCCGGTCCCTGGTGAGCAGTACGTCTCCATGGTGGGTAACGACGACGACGTGCACGCTGCTCTGACAATGGCTCGCGAATCGATCGTGCTCCTGAAGAATGCTAACGACGTTCTGCCGCTGTCCAAGAAAGCGTCCGTCTTCCTCACGGGCCACTCTGCTGACAACGTCGGCTACCAATGTGGCGGGTGGAGCAGATCATGGCAAGGATACTCGGGCAATGAGCTGTTTCCCCACGGCATCAGCGTTCGCCAGGGCTTTGAAGACTTGGTCGGTAACGACTCCTTTACGTACTTCAACGGACTGCTCGCGGACGGCAACATCTCGGACGCGGACTTGGCGAAGGCTGTCGAGCATGCCAGCAAGCACGAGTACACGGTTGCTGTCATTGGTGAAGCCAATTACGCTGAAAAGCCAGGCGACATCGATGACTTGGCGCTGCCTGCAGGCCAGGTGAGGTACATCGAGGCTCTGAGTAGGACCAAGACCAAGGTGATCGTCGTGTTGTTTGAAGGCCGCCCTCGACTGCTTGGTTCGATCCCGGACAACGCGGTAGCCATAATTGACGGCTTGCTGCCCTGCGAGCTCGGTGGCCAGGCAATGGCTGAGATTATCTACGGTGTGGTGAACCCGAGTGGTCGACTGCCGCTCACGTACCCGAAGGACCAAGCAAACATTGCCATTCCATACAACCACCTCGTCACCACTCGCTGTGCGAGCGACAACTGCCGGATGGAATTTGAGTTCGGCGCGGGTCTCAGCTACACGCAGTTCAATTACTCGGGTCTGAGCCTGGACACGACGCGCCTGACGAGTGCGTCCGCAACTGTCACTGCGAAGGTGACCGTTGCGAACACGGGCAATCGTGCCGGCAATGAGACGGTGATGTTGTTCGTGATCCAGCCGTACCGCTCGATCTCGGTGCCGGAGATGAAGCTGCTGAAGAAATTCACGAAGATTGAGCTGCAGGCTGGCGAGTCGGCGGACGTCTCGTTCAAGCTGACCATCGACGACTTGAGCGTGTATGACCCGCAGATCGGTAAAGGCTTGAAGCGCGTGTTCGAGGACAGCGACTATGTCGTGGCCATCAAGCCGGACACGTGGTGCGACGTGTACAACAACATCACAAACCCGTTGTGTGCCGAGTTCAGCATTGACACCAGGGGTGGCGACGGCCCAGCGCTGGTTGACACCGACGAGGTTGAAGACACAACGCAGCTTGACATCGATGGTGATGATGATGAAGACCCAGCGCGGGTTAGCGCCAGTGGTGACGAAAGTAACCCGCTCGTTGACGTCGGCGTGACGCTTAGGTAGCTCGTCTCCTACAATTTCAAGACCAAGATCAACACTTCGTGAATGCACATCTCGCCTTTTTTGCACTTCCCTTTGTGTTTACCGTCTTTGCTTCATCCAGTTATGCTTTCTAGTTGCCAAGAAACGTCAGTCCTGGAACACACGTCGTGCTTTGCTCCCTATTTGTCATGGTTTGTACTGCTTGTCGTGCAACAACCACTGCGAATCAGGAAGCTTCGTGGAACACAGCTGGGCATTTCCTAGTCATGGACGACGTGACGATCGACAGCTGCTACGCCAAGTTGAGTCGTGCAATCGATAGACACGTCTCCATTGGTACTGAGAACATTCATTTACGATACGTCGTCAACAGGGGTCAACAACACATAGAGCGTGTTCGTCAACTACAGCATAGACACTTAGCTATTGTACTACTGCGTTCCTGTCGGGGATGTCGTATTCAACAACGCGCGCGCTGCAAACACACATGTGCTCGTGGAAATCGACCATGCGTGGTGAGAAAGACTATTCCCACGAAGGCGGGCTACAATGGGCAGCAATGGACGATGCGTGGCGAATGAGACTATACAGATTGGTCCATGAGGACGTTCTCAATAAGCTCCTGGCTGGCTGTGATGTTGCCCGCCACCGTTCCCAACATAAAGTCTGTCAGCGCACGTACAGCCGCGGAATCGTAGACAGTATGATCTTCCTTTTCTGGCGATACCAATGAGCACAGCTGTAAGAGTGAAAACTCACGGTTCGGCGTGGACACCTTCGCCTTTTTGGTGAGGGCGTACCCTTGGTGCCGGAACCCGAGACCCTTGACGCACTTGTCGTCAAACTCGAGCGGCACGACGCTCGCTACCCAGATCACGATCTCGCGGTCTTCTTCGACGTATCGTCGCAGAACCTGCTTTGCGTGGAAATCTGCGCGTGCGCTGTCTGCAAAAAACTCCTTTGCAAAGTCCTCAATAATCGTTTCCGGTGTGTCTGGTGTTGCCAAGTGCTGCTCGAACAAACAAGCAAACAAAGCAAGCAAAGCAAGCAAAGCAAGCAAACAAGCAAACCAAGCAAACAAACAAACGAACAAACCATAGTCAGTGTGACCACAAGCCACCATCGACATCAAAGCAGAATCTACTCATACCTTTGCCACTTTTCCTTCATACATGTTACCACGATGTTTCTCAGCTCCCTTGAAATGATTCCACACAGCTTGTGCCGTTGCGCGCATGCCAAAAGGCATCACTTTGCTCGCATAAATGTCAAGGTACATGCCACCACTTCCTTCGCGCATTCGAGCGTCGCGATACGTGGTCTCCATGTTCGCCATGCCATTAGTAGCAAACACATCGTCTACTTCTTTGTACGCTCTATCCAAATGCTTCAGCAAGTCCTCAAAATCACTCACGTCCGCACGGAAATCAAACGTGCGGCCTTGTGAATATTTGGACTTTTTCGTTTGCGATAAGTTCAAGCACTCGGTCACCTGACACACCGGAGCAACAACAAACACACACACACTCCTCGATCAGCACCCGCTCGTACTCACCACACCCACACCCACACCCGCGAGCGCGCTCCTCTCTCTCCCTCAACACACTGCATCGCACCTGCTGCTTTGCTCGCTTTTGCAGTAAACTCTCAAGACCTTTGGCCATTTTTATCTGATGCTCCAGAATCAGCTTGAGCCGAACGTTCTCGCGCTCGGCCTTCTCCCTCCGCCGGCGCTGACGACAGGCCACGTCCTTCCACACTGTTGGTATCTGCACTGCCGGGTCGTACACTGATACGGTCGACGCAGGAACTGCTTCCTGTTTGGGAACCCGTCGTTTCTCGCCATTGTAGCGAAGAGCTCTCGTCTGCTGCGCTCGCGGGTGGAGCCGCAAGGCTTTCAGCTCCAGCTCCAGCTGCGCCACCTTCTCCCGGAGGAACGCGAGCTCAATCTTCCGCTCGTTCCGCGCTCGATTCGGGTCGCCCCTTGTCACGGGCTTCTTGGGTCCGCTCGACGGCGTCTGCGGGTTGCGTCGTGCGCGACCCATTCCGGACTTTAGTTTTTGCCCTGGACTTGACGGACTGAGGTTCTGACGCCGCGCACACGGGTCGTTCGACAGCTCGTAGCCTGTGCTCGACAACAGTGGTAGTGTATCGCTGCGCGGCACGTCCAGCGGGGCTCGGGGGCTCGGCAAAGGCGAAGTCAGAGGCGTCACACTGGGCGACAAGAGCTCAATGTCGTCGACGATAGCGGACGCGAGCGTCGACGAGAGTGCGGGCGGAGCGGCGCCACTGGTAGCAGCCGACGTCGTGAACAGCGACGTGTCGATAGAGTACTGTTCGACGAACGACAGCGCGGCTTCGAACGCGCGGACGGCGTCGTCGTCTTCGAGGAAGGCCATCGACGTCGGCGGAGGTGGCGGCGGCGGCGGTCGCACTTTGTGTGGCCGTACACAAAACACGGATTATCAGAGATTAGAGGGAACGCGGTGTTGAAGTGGGGCGAGACAGTTACGTGTCACGTGGACAAGCGCCTGAGGACGAACTGGGGCCAGAGAGGCAGACAGCAGTTAGTTAGAAGAGTGCGACAGCGTACGGTTTGCTCGCGCACACACAGAGACGGGCGAGCACGCGAAACTATATTCTGAGTTGTTTGTTGTTGTTGTTGTTGTTCATGTCGTTGCTGCGGTTGAAGGGGGGGGAGGAAGTTCAGGCTGTCTGATCACGACTTGGCACGTGCGGACCAGCGCCATTCCGTGGACAGCCCGTGAGAAAGAAAGCAGATTCAGTGACTGAGCAGCACTGCTCTCTCGCAAAAGCCGGTGATGCGCGGATACGGCCGCTTGAGATTCTCACCACGTCGATGCAAAGCGTGGCAAGTGCATTTACTGTCGCCGAGAACTGCTTGACATGAGCGCCTTTGTCCCTTATGATAGCCCTCGACACTTTCCGACTGCCTCGTCGTGCATCCCCAATTCTTGCCAGCTGGCAATACCATCTGCCCGTCTCGATGTGCTCGTGCATCAGCGCACAGCGACCAGACAAAGTCGCATCCATGACGTATAGAGCAACGGCCATTCTCCATGTCTCCCTCCAGCGGTTTTCGCGGTGCTCCTGCTCTGGTCTGACGTACTTCAACCAAAGCAGCTGCTTCACCAGCTGTTCGCACCGAAACACGCTCCACATTCATTGAACAATGGACAGCTGAAGAGCACCGCAAGGAAACCCCTCATGCAGCATCTTTGATTGCTCGGCGTAAATTACTTTCGTGTAGGCCGATACGACGGCACCTGCGAATGTGGCATACAACAAAACGACCTTAGCCGTTTTGTACTTCGAATCTGCTCAACCGTTAGCGCCTGCATCGCGCATAATGTTTTGGATGTAGAGCTTATCGTCGCTATCACAAGCGGCCCGTACTCACGACATCGCCAAAACCGTCTAGCGAAGTCACGCCAATTGAAAAGGTTACTATGACCGCCCTGACTCGACAATAGTTGATCACGCACGTGCATTGGCTGTACTTTATTGACCCGCGTTTTCACGAAGTTGTAGATCGTCGATTCTCGTCTCTGGATGAAAGAGGATCGAAAGCAGCTATCAAGTGCAACATTTCTATGATACACACGTACATCTTGCGCTCGACTTCATCGCATCTCCTGCATTTGGCGCGCTTTTGCAGGCGCCCTACCGATTGCGCAAAGCCTACCGGGGCTTTGTACGCCCGCTGTGCTTGGTATCTACCATGACGTTGCGAGCATCGTGTTATGTACGTAGCACACCGGATGGCCAATTGTTTCCATGTCGATAGGATGTGGTCATTTGCCAGTATCATATATTTCGACCGACCACGTACTGAGTTCGATCGATGTGTACTACACATGGCGGAGTCGAGCTATTCGTCCAGCTTGGTCATGTGAGGAACGTTGTCAGTCCACTGCAGGGCTCTTCTACCTTATGCCTCATTGTGTCGACCTTGCGACTGCGAACTTTCGACGAGCAAGAGCTCCTGTCAGCGTTTTTCTTTACATCGACTAGCGCTTTGTCGCCGACGGCACTGTTGTTGTATCGATCGATGCAGCACCCAGTGTAATGCTAAAAGGAGAGCTTGGAAGTTTTGTGTGTACTCAAGGAGTCGCAATGAGTGCCCAGTAGCCGCAAGAAGTGTCCTGCATATCGAGACGTAACCTTTCCAACGAACCGAGGCTGTAGATGGGTCCTGTATGGCTTTTGCATCGTATGAGCACCCTACTTATTCGCTGATGCAGTTGACGCTTGTACATATCTGAGAATGCAGGTTATCTATCATCTAACGATTGGACGCTGAGGCCGTTACGCAGCTCTTGTTGCGAAACACTTTGTGCAGCTTGGTAGTGAAAATACCCGGTGCATATAGCGCTTCGATAACGACGATATGTCTCCTTCACACGCGGTGGCTGCCCGTTTGCAAGTTCAAAACATGGCTCAACGATATGCGATAACTCGCGAACGGACAGGCACGTGCCTAAGTCATTTGGAACAAGCAGAGGCAGAGTGGGCGTAGGCCGCCGTCATTGTGTTTATTCTGTTACGTTGCCTACGCAGAAACGTAGTCTACGAACCGCGACCAGTTCTGTTCTCATGACAGCGAGACAGTCTCGTGAGTCAGTGCCTTGATCAAAATGTGCTCGGGGCCGAAGAATCGAGTTGGATCCAGCTTCGTTCGCCGTGTTTCGTGTCATCAGTTGCCACGATCGTGGTATACTACGTCATGTGACCAGGCTGTGACCAGGCTGTGACTTGGGTTTTGTCGTCGACTCTGACAGGCTTATCGACGTTGTTCGTGACTTTGTTAGCCGTCCGGTAGACCAACATGTGCTGAAAAGCACGACATTGTCTCGCCATGTCGCTTTCGCATCCAAGAAAAGGAGTCGACGAGCGATATAGAGCAGCCACCTTGTCCAACCAGTCTCTGGAGTGACAGATAAGTGAGCATTTTGCTCAGCATTGAGCAGTAGCACCATTGCGGACCGTTTTACGATCTCGGATCGCGAAGCACATAGCAGAGCTGAATATGAGGACTCAGGCCGTCAGATGTTCGACGATACATGATTTCCTTCGTACCATCCATGATCAGGCACGCAGAGTAAACCATTGAAAAGATACAGAGTGAATAACGAGGTTTTGTCAAAACTCCAAGCGTTTGTGTCACCGGATTCGACTCCAAAAACGCCGCGTTATGATCAACAAAGCAATTCCGTGTTCGACGTCGATACCTATGCTTGCATCGTGAATGATACGTTCTGCAGTCCTACGTCATTTCACCAGCCATCGCTGTAAAAGTGTCCACTTGTTAGACGATGGAGGTTCGCAGCGCACCAATGTTCGCGTCTTCGACTGGACGCGTCTTCGACTGGACGCGTCTTCGACTGGACGCGTCATCGACTGGACGCGCCTTCGACTGCAACAACTCGTCGATGACTTGATCTCCCGACAACGTGGCTTCAGCAATGGGTTTGTCACAACCTACGTCCTCCAGAAATCCCAACACATCCGCGCTTAGCGTTTGTGCCGATCGCGAGCTTTGCAGGCCAGTCGCATGGACATATCGAAGAGAGCTCAATGTGCAGCGTAAACGTGTCCCGGTCATTAACACGGCCATCTGAAACTCGGACGCTGGACACGCAATTGACCGCTTTCTCCACGAACTCCTTTACAGTGTAATGAAACTTATTTCCCCCTCCACGAACTCCTTTTCCACAGTGGCACGATGCTCAACGTATGCAGTTGTTGCTTACTGATGAGCGGTGCTGACCTACGCGCACATAGCTTGCTCGTTGAGTACCCGATCATATCGAAGTGTGCATACCGTGCGATTGGGAATAGATTGCGTACGAGGAAGAGCATGTGTCGAATCTACAGTAACCAGCCGTCGTCGCCACTGCCTCAGTAAGCACGTTCGAGCCCCCACCGAATTGCTCGGGAGGTTGCGTACGATCAGTTTCCTTATTGTGCAGTCTAAGATGTCAATTTTCCCCCAAAAACCCCCCAAAAAAATAGCGGTTCACGCAGCATCTCTACATTCTCCACACCTGTCCCCCAACGTGCCAAGCTACCGCAGCTGACGGTTGGCTCGAGGGGTGGTCAATTGGACGCGTCCCCCGTGCATGCATCCATGCAGTCGAGACGAGCATCGCAGCCAAAGGTCCGAGACGTGCTTGTCGTACGTGATCAAGAGAGCTCAGCCCGCCTGCCGGTATCTGCTGAATCTTTGCGTACAAGTCCCAAGCACTGCCACTTGTGTACTTACAGCAAACACGAGACAGCCGACGCAAGTTACTCCCACAGCAAAGCGTACAGTACCCCATCACCCCCCGCCCGCCCACTTCCTATGCACAATAACTCGCCTCGATCCCAATTCCATTGGGTCACTTGCCCACCTTTCGAGAAAATTCCATCGTCAATGACCCAGTGCGGCGTCACCGCAACCAAACAGATTGGGTCAGTGCGTCCACTCGGTAGCTACGGCCCACACGCCCCAACAGCAAATACAGTACCAGGCGCTCGCTCTCTCGACGGCGCCGCAATGGACGCAAAGGCGTGTGGGCCCACCCCCACGTCCCCCACGAGCGCCGCAGTGGACGCCAACTCGTTCGGCCACCACACGCGCCGCGTCACAGGCGACGCGAACGACTACTCGCGATTCAACGGCATTGGCGCCGACTCGGACGACGACACTGACGTTGAACCGTCGGCCGCCGAGTCAGCCGCCGCCGCCGCACAGAGAACGGCGCGCACGTGCCGCAACTGCCGCAAGAGCGGCGCCCGACTCACGTGCAGCGTGTGCAGGAAGGCCGTGTACTGTGCGCGGCAGTGCCAGGCGAGCGACTGGCCGTTCCACAAGCGCATCTGCCAGCGCCCGAAGACAGCGGAGCAGCAGACGGCGGCAGCTCCGGTCAAGACATCTGCTGCTGCTGCTGCATCGACAGTCGGGAGCCGTCGAGCAAAAGGGCAGAGCAGTGGCTCGACAGTTGTGGTGGCCGAAGAGCCCGACCTGCCGGCCCAAGTGCGGGGCTACACGAACGGCGTGCCGTACTTCCATCGGGAGTTGTCCGAGGAAGAGGCGAAGCTGATTGGCGACATTACGCCGCAGAAGATTGAGGCAAAGCCCGTGGCGACGGTGGATGGAGACAAGAGCCAGGCGGTAGTCGTGTGTGGGTGTGCGTGTGGGTGTGTGGGTGTGGAGGTGCTGATGCAACGGGTGATGTGTGCGGTGATGGTGGTGTGGGACTATTGCAGGGGCCGTCGTCGTCGTTGTCGTCGACGCAACGTGGGGGATCCGTGTGGAACAGCGCAGGGACATTTGAAGAGCGTGTGGTGACCAAGTGGGCCGAGAACAAGTGGACCGAGCTTTTTGCAGGCGTGACGTACGTGGAAGGCAGTATGCAGGCGACATTGAAGGCACCGGAGAACCTCACTGGGGACGCGAGTATCTGTGTAGTGCGGGGCAAGAAGCGGTATCTGTTTGACTTTACTTTCAAGCTACCCTTTGAGGTCTCGGTCAGCGGTAGCGGCACTTGCATGGGGTCGTATACAATGAACGACATCTCGAACGACGAAGACTATGAGGTACGACAGAACGTGTCCGATGATTCCACATGTGCTGCGTTTGTAAGTTGAGTTTGTGCTGCTGCTTTGTGATGCGATTCTTCCAGATATCTTGCGCGTTGACTACAAAGCTCAGCCAAGTCAACGAGCAAAGCGCTGTGCAAGCGTTTGTCGCAAAGGCTAACAGCGGCCTACAAAAGGAGCTGTTACGGCTCATTGGTGTGTTTGTGAACGACTTCCAACAACAGTGAAGAGGTGTCGCAAGCGGACGCGAAGAAACGTGTGCGCCAGCCTACTACGTTCGTCTATTTCGTCATAAGGAGCAGAACCCGTGCATTCCTATGTTTGGAAAGCTCGTCAATCTTGCTACGAATCGCACTTGTTTGCACACCGCTTGACAACTTGCTTTTTCTTTATCTAGACACGCACCTTCGAGCTGCTGTTCTTGGTATACCCGAGAATTCGAAACGGTGGTCGACTGCAATCGTGCGTAAAACAGGTAAGCGGTTGAATCGCTCTCCTTGTATGCATAGTGAGGAGCTCGTGCTCGGGACAGTCTGTTCGAGGATGTCCGGTCCTCGGAAAGATGTTTGAACAAATCTTTCTACCACTTGCCTCGAACTGTCACGTCACGAACGAGTCATTAGCGTGAAGAGGAATTAAGACTTTGTGTCGATGTGCAAAGGGTCAGGTGCTGAGAGATCCTACTTTCTTGATGACTTTTGTCCCACTCTGTGAAGCAAACGCGCGGCCTCATCACGTAAAGGTACATATCACTGCATTCCGTTTCTCGGAATGTCGCCCTGTTTGTCCGCATGATACGGGGATACAACAGGGTACTTCAGTTGCATAATCTTGACCTAAAATGCTGGTATCGAATCCGGACCAACTTTGGAATAGACATTATTTGGTTTCGTACTATGTCGTCTCGCTGTTGGGTGGATAAGACCCTGTTGTCAACTAACACGACCACCTATCAAGAGTGGATACTCAGTGAGTTGCAGGCAGCGAAAGTAACATTGGGATTTGTAGTCTTTTGCGTTAGCTTGGTGAAGTCTAAACGCATGGTACAGACCCTCTGACAGGGTAGGCACGCTCCATGACATTGGCGAGAAATCTACGTCAACGAGAATGTTTCTTGGCGCATACTGCTCAACAACATACTTGTAGGGGATGTCCTTGAAGTAGTTCATGACACTGCTCATTGGCCGAAACCGCCATGACACCACCTAACAAATTCACCAACCAAGAAGCAGCGCGCGCGCGAACTGCGCGCAAACCGGCAAAATATGTCTTCGTCATCAGACAGAGTTAACGTAGGCTCGAGAGGGATTGATACGACAACACCACTCAGTGATATACAGTTGGATGTTCCGCTTTTGAAACACGACGTTCTTTTGTATGTATTAACATCCATTCTCTTTTGCACGAAGAACGTGCGTAAGGTTCCGGTGATTACAAGTATTTGTGATAATATCAGTATAGGCCAGTTGCGCAATTGTAACGGGGCACACCCTTGCGTGAACTTAACGCAAGGGCTTGGGTGCCCCAACAGACGTACACAAGGCAAGCGAGGAAGCGTAGGTAAGGTAAAAGCAGAACTGTTATATTAATATAATTAAGTCTTTTAACTACTGTCTCTTTGTTTGACTTAACTTAATTTTGCTAATATAACTGAGTGTATGGTGACGTCTCGTCACCACTCATTGCGCGCGTCTTGCGGCGATTGATGGGTTGATATCATCAATATATCAACCAATGAACAGACTCTTTGGTCGACCTTTCAATATCACCGCTTCGGTGATATTGTTCAAAGAATATTCAACTTCATTTTCTTTATTGTCACTTTCCTTAAAGTGACAATTCCATGTAACGGGCTGCCCCGTTACATCACCCCCCCCTTAACTGATGGTCACCGTGTGACTATCGAAAATAATGGCGGCCACCCGTTGGTCACCATTGGGACAGGGAGCACTTGTTGGGTCCGTTCCATTCACTTTCCGCTCGACCTCGCATAGCTAACATGTCTATGCGGGGTGACTCAAGGCACCCAGAGTCTGTGCCTGTGCCAGCTTCTGCGGCAGACGATTCGGCGTCTGCTGCTCTTTCTTCGCCTGCAGCAAGAGGTGCTGCAGGTGCACGCGGTACCACACCGCGTGCGCATGATGACCTCGACGTAGAGGTCATCTACTCTGGCGAGTCAGACGCGTCTGACTCGGGCAATGCGCCAGAGGCGTCTCGCTCACCGGTGACGCCTCAGTGTTCGCCAAGGCCACTGCCGAACGAACGGAATCGTGATTTGCATCACAGTCTGTTCGGCAGTGATGACGATGATCAGGGCGGTGAGGAATATTATTCCTTACCACCACCGGCTCGTGCCTCTTCGCACGAGCGTGATGACGATGGCGTGAGCCGTCGTCAATCTGGGAGCCGTGGTACCGACAAGGGTACCACTGTGAAGCGTGATGAGTTGAAGCCGTGGCGTTTGCCCGAACAACTCATCAATAGCCTGTCTCGCGAGACAGGCCAACACCATCGAATACCCTTATTTGATGCGACTGAGCTTCACGGCTTGAATCCCAGCGCGAGCAACTTTCGCGCTGAGGAAGACTTTTATCTCAATGTCTTCCTTAGACATCGATGGTACAACAGCAACCAAAAGCGTGACAAAGCCTCGCTTTTTTTTGTTTTTTTTGGCTGCGTGGAACGCGTTCGTCCAAAACGTAAAGAATTTTGGACGAGAAGGGTGGCTCAAGAAAATTTAGGCGACAGGCCTCAAGTTCGAAAAGCAAACGCCAACCGGTGCCAGGTACCGGTTGCACTGTTTGTCGAGTGAGGCAGACATTCCTTGCCTCACATGGGGAGAACCTTGTGCGAGTTGTGTTGACAGCTCGCAGCGTGCACATAGGGACGTGTATTCCCTAAGTTCGCCCTGGGGAAGGGTACACATCTCGGAGGAGATGCGTGACGCGATTGCAAACTTGCAATCCGTCTACAAGCGCCTAAGGCGCGTGTTTACCGATGGGCCCGAGGACTCATCGTATGGGTCTCGTCATACTGGTGGACGAGACCTTCAACATCCATTAACCGCTGAGAGCGAGGCTCTCAGCTGTTCCAAGAGGGTGTATACCCCCGCCACTGGACGAGGTAGCTCGTCCTTGATCCTGAATCGTCACGGTTGATTCAAGATACGCTCCACTAGAAAGCGTTGATCACCGTGAGCATCCACTAAAGGATGTGGTGGAGGAGGAAAGACCTCCTCCAGATGATTCGGTTCACCATCTCGACCCTTACGAGATGGATCGCGCAATCGATGAATTGCGCGATGACTTGAAGCACGAGCGCGACCGGCGCTACGCTTTGACTGATACCGTGCAAAAGAACCGCAATGATCACGAGGCTGATCGGGCAAGAGACCGCACCGATTACGCCACAGCGCAGCTTCAGGTCGAGCGGGATGTCCGCTCCCTTTTCGGCGAGCTGGCGACAGCTCGCGGGGAGATATCTCGGTTGAGTTCCGAGGTATCATATCTGCGCGACC
The DNA here is from genome assembly GCA_947650285.1 of Hyaloperonospora brassicae. NCBI lineage: Eukaryota > Oomycota > Peronosporomycetes > Peronosporales > Peronosporaceae > Hyaloperonospora > Hyaloperonospora brassicae. Next base: position 211,449 of record CANTFL010000144.1, read on the forward strand.
AGACGGATCGTCTGGAGCGCGAGCACAAGAACTTGATGGATGTTCTTGAACGTGGGGGCTATCTTCATCGGAAGAAGAAGGCTCGTACTGACAGTACGGCCTGAGCCCCCCACATAAATCGTAGGATGCGTGCGCATCCTACGTGGCAATTCGATCGTGTATGCATTGCCCTTGCGATGCAACACTCGAAATGGACCAATGTACTTCGGCAGTAGTTTACTACTGCCGACACTAGTGACTGCATGTCCAGGTAAGTTTACCGTAGACAGTAGTACTAGGTCGTTAACCTTATATGAAAGAGCATTTGCTCTTCCATTCTTGTCTGCGTTCCGTTTCTGAAGGTCCACCGCATTTGCGATGGATTCCTGAACGAAACGGACTACCGCTTCTTGAGTCAGCAGGAAGTTCTCTTCTGACTCGTTGTTTTGTCTTTCAGTGCGCTTCGTGCGCACTGCTAAGAGATTGTTCTCTTCTTCAGCGAGGTTGTCTTCTTCCTCGCTGTCATAATCGTTGACGATGCTGAATATACCAGCATCGTCATCATCATCCGAGTCGGTAATAGCGTCGCCGCTATTTCTGAGGTGATTTTCTTCATCGATGTCGACTTGATCGACATCGGCATCATACGTGACGACGTTAGCGTCGACACGTGATGAGCAAGAGCCAAAACGGTTTTTGCTCGAGCGAGTCCCTCCCCCTTATGCAAGAGTCACACTCTAGAAGGGTGAACACACGGGGATGGCGTAGGCCATTCACGTAAAACGGTGTGTGCTGTGTGGAAGCATGCACCGAATTATTGATGGCGAATTCCACCATGGGTAGGAATTCGCTCCAAACTCGGAAACGAGTGGACATATCCTCGAAGGATCTCTTCGAGGACACGGTTCGCACGTTCCGTCTGACCATCTGTTTCGGGATGGTCAGAAGTAGACATCTTCAAATCGTGTTCCAAGAGAACGGAACACGGTTTGCCAAAATGCCGCCATGAACCGAGGGTCACGGTCGGATACGAGTTCACGGGGTAACCCGTGGAGTCTAAAGATCGTGTCTAGAAAGACACGAGCACAACCTTGAGCCTTGATCGACTCAGGGACTGCAGCAAGATGCACCATCTTGCTGAATCGGTCAACAAACACAAGAATACCATTATTCTTGTGAGCGTCTTCGGAAAACTCGAAGACGAAGTCCATTGAAATGGACTGCCAACACTCTGTCGGGACCGGCAGAGGTTGTAACCGTGCACGGGATGGAGGACTAGGCTTCACCCGTTGACAAACCTCGCAAGCACGTATGTACTTGCGGACAAACTGATACTGGCGTGGCCAGTAAAAGTCACGACTTACCGTAAGGTAAGTCTTTTCTCTACCACGATAACCGCCTGTTGGGGCATCGTGACACTCATACATGATGCGTAAACGCAAATCATCATGAGCGGGGACGACGACACGAGGCGTGTCGTCGGCAACAGCTGTATAATACAGCAACCCGTTGCGTGTCGTATTCCGATCCGATGAGGATCGGTACAAAGCCGGTAAATCCCTCATGGATATACTGGATGGATGAACCAGATGATCCATGAATGGCAGAAGATCCTTATCTTCCGCGTATGCCTTTCGTACGTCGTCAAGTAAACTTGACGACGGGACACTGACTGACAGTGTCGCAACAGTGGGCTTATCCTCACTGTTGAATTAGGCGTCCGGCTCGAATTCGGGCCGGCGCGAAAACGCATCAGCGACGACATTGAGTCGTCCTGGTTTATACTCCACGGAGAAGTTAACTCCGCGAAAAAAGACAGCCACCTCGCCATTCTTTGCGAGAGTTTTGGGCGGTTTACGGCCGTGCGCAATGACGCATGGTTCGTATAGAAGACGAAACGTCTATCTCCCAATAGATGGACCCGGAACTTAGCCAGTGCATACTTCATGGCAAGGAGTTCCTTGTCATGCACTTGGTAATTACGCTCAGCTGCTTGCAGCTGACGCGATTGATAACAGATGACGCGCTCCGCGCCATCTGTGTCGAACTGCATTAACGCACATCCGATTGCAAAATCGCTGGCGTCACAGACCACATGAAATGGTCTGTCCTGATCTGCAATCGCCAAGATCGGCGATTGCATCAAGCTTTGCTTGATACCCTCAATGGAACGCTGGCACTCAGCGTTCCATGACCGCTTGACATTTTTCTTGAGCAAGCAAGAAAGATGAACAGTCATCTTGGCGTAGTTGCGCGAGTACTTGTGCAAGTACGTCGCTAGCCCAAGGATTTTTCTTAGTCCCTTGACATCGACTGTTACGGGCCAGTAGGTGATCTCCTTCATCTTTTTGGGATCAGGGCGTACGCCGTGCTTACCCACGATGCACCCAAGAAGTGGTATTTCGCTAGCCGCGAATATGCACTTCTTGAGGTTTGCGTACAACTTATGCTTGCGCATAAGTTGAAGGTCCTGACGAACTTGAGTTCCGTGAACTTCCACGTCCGTATTTTTCGTTCATAGCTCGGCTATGAACGAACACATCGTCAAAGTAACTCGGTGCGAAGTCTCGCACCGGTCTCGACAGATTTATTAAACATCTGTTGAATGTTGCAGGGGTATTGCTCAGCCCCTGTGGCATCACTAGCCACTCTCACAGTATCCCGCTGGGGGTAATCACTACCGTGAACGGGATGTCCCGTTCACGCATGAGGATCTGATAGAACCCCATCTATCAGGTCCATGGACGAAAAGATGGTACTCTTTGACATAACATCTATAATTACGTCCTTCCTCGGTATCGACGTCTGAGCCGGTACCGTTGCAGCATTCAACTTGTTGAATGCGTGCACTATCCGCCACCCTCCTGTGGCCTTTCGCACACAGAAAGTCGGAGAGCTGTGAGGGGATGTTGATTCCCTCACATGGCCCGCTGCTAAGCGATCAGCAAAGAACTTGTCGACCGCTAGTACTTGTTCACGAGGCAGTGGCCACAGCTTCATGACACAGAACTTCGAGCCCGGTTCGAGCTCGGTCTCGTGTCGAGTGACTTTGTCCTTAGGCAACTCGCACGGTACGGATTCAGGGAAAACATCCCTGAATTCGATCAAATCCTTATACAAAGGATTTGCCTGAAGTGACTCCCAGGATTGGGACGCGTATCGCTCAATCCGAGTCTTCTCATCGAGGACACTTTCGTCCATCGATGAGCTGATGAGAACCCGTTCGTTCTCAGCCAATACTGTCGCCGACCGAATATCGGCCACATACTCATCCTCTGTGACGAGTATGCAGATCTGCTTGACTTTGCCACTACGCAGATCACGCAAGAACCGTTTCGGTTCTAGCAATGGCAATTGAGTTATCTCCGAAGTCAACTTCGGAGGCACAATCAGATCAAGCGTATAAGCGCCTACGCTTGATCCGTCATTGACCAAGACGTTCAACGTCTCGGTTTCTTCCTGGGAACTTCGTTCCATAGATTGCTGAAGGCCTAATCCTTCAGCAAGTGACTCTTGAGGAATTCCTTCCTCAAGTACGTGGGGACTTATTCCCTCGACGTCTTCTGACTGTGGCTGTGCAACCACAGTCAGGGACCGATCCTCTACGGTCGACTCTCCAGTCGACCTAGGATTTCCATGTTTCCCTTTGGGGGCAACAGGTTTCTTCTGTCTAAGATGCTGCCCGCTAGGCATGCATCCATGTCCCGGTCCACTCGACATATTCGATTGGTGGACCTTCGGCGCAGCCTGTAATTCTGTACAGCCGCCGGGAGCTTGCTCCACAGTGTAGTGATCAACTACACTGTGATCTTGTGCAGTCGTGCTAACGACCGTACCGCAAGTGAGGCCATCGCACTCACTCGCAGAACATCCACACGCTTGTGGATGCTCCAAGATGTTCATCAGATGGCCATCTGATGAACAAGCGGCAGGCATCTTGACGGATCGATGCTGCCAGCTCACCCTTGGCTCGTACTTTCTGAGCCAAGGTAATCCCAGGATGACATCAAATTTGTCATCCAGATCTAGTACGATGAAGTCATCATCGTACTGTTCGCCCTCTAACGTGTAGTGGATTCCTACTACACGTTTCTCAACGGTAATCGATGCGCCTGTTGCAAGGCGCACCGTCATCCTCGTGAGGGGGAATGTCGCGCTCAACGAACTTGAGCCTACGACCCTCTAGTTACTGGCGTCGAACAAAGTTGTTCGACACCCCACAGTCTACTAGGGCACGAAGCGACAAATCGTTTGTCGCTTCCAACTCCAAGGTGATGAGCGAAACGTCATCACCAGGTGCAGAGACACACAATGATTGTGTATCTGGAGCAATATTCGTCAAGAGATTTGCAAATTCTCTTGAGGTTGCTGGATCAGTAGGACGCTCCGCCCCAACTGACACGACCTATTTTTGATGGCCCGTTTCGCTGTTGAGGCTTCGCAACAGCGCTGGACCCACGCCCATTGCCCTTCTTGGCGAATGGTCGTCCATTTCGCTCAGTACTGTTTGGTACTGGGCGTGGAGCACTACACTCATATGCGTAGTGCCCTAAATTCTGACAGATATTGCACTTCAGCAATCACTTGTTGTTTGAAGAGCGAGGTCTCTCGCTCTCAACATAGCAGAGGTCCATTGGTTCTGGACCTCCGATCTCTTGTCGTCTCGGTGGACGGTAAGAGTTTTAGCTAGCATGAGCTTGTCTCATGCTAAAGTCTTCCTGTTCCGCGGCTGATGTCGCTTCTTTAAGCGTATTCTGCTCAAGGCGGAACAGGTGGCTCCTGACGGGCCCTTCTGCGAGCCCTTGCATGAACACCGTTACCAACGTGTGTTCATGGACTGGGTTAACAGTTATGCTACTCGCAAAGAGTCGTATATGTTGTGCGTAAGCGTGCACATCACGCTTACCCTGCTTGAGTTTCAGGAGCTCAGAACGAGCCCTGAACTCAGCTCGTGGCGGCTCAAACGTTTGTCTGAGCCGGAACTTGAAGTCATCTAGCGACCTAAACACATGTGGGTCGCTACTCTCGAGCCCCAGGGACCAAGTTTTGGCACGCCCTGCCAAGTGGGTCTGAGCAAATGTGAGTTTCATTTGCTCATCGTCGACGCGACGAGCCCTTAAGGATCTGTCGAGTTCGACAAACCATAGTAACAGGGAGTCCTCCGGGACTCCACTGTACTTGGAGATGTCAACTTTCATGACCTTGGGACGACGCGCATGCGCCTTCCCGCCTACAGCAGCATGGAATTGCTGCTTTCTTAACAGCTCTCTCTGTTGAGCACCGATTTCTATCAACCGAACGGCCTGTTGAGAGCCTTGCTGGTGAAGCAAGGCTACTTTCTCTCTTTCAGCGACAAGTTCACTTTGGATGAACTTGGCTATAGCGGCATGTTGTTGGTCTCTGTCTAGAGACTCCAACATGGCGCTAATGGCGAACTCTCCCACGGTAGAACTCATTCGTTCTATTGCACTCCATTCGATGTCACTCAAATGGGTAAACCCTTCACGCGTGGCGTGAAAGGTGTCTTCATCATCCAACATGTTCATGTTGGATGCTGTGGTCCTTGGAAGGACTACAAAGTGCTATCAGGTGTAACGGGGCACACCCTTGCGTGAACTTAACGCAAGGGTTTCGGGTGCCCCGACAGACGTACACGAGGCGAACGAGGAAGCGTAGGTAAGGTAAAAGCAGAACTGTTGTATAAATATAATTATGTCTTTTAACTACTGTCTCTCTGTTTGACTTAACTTAATTTGCTAATATAACTGAGTGTATGGTGACGTCTCGTCACCACTCATTGCGCGCGTCTTGCGGCGATTGGTGGGTTGATATCATCACGATATCAACCAATGAACAGACTCTTTGGTCGACCTTTCAATATCACCACTTTGGTGATATTGTTCAAAGAACATTCAACTTCATTTTCTTTATTGTCACTTTCGTTAAAGTGACAATTCCACGTAACGGGCTGCCCCGTAACAGCAAAGGTCAGCGTAGGTGGAATGTGTGGAGCACTTATGACCATTAAATCGTGATTTTGAGCGGCCAAATTTACCAAAAACAGATAGAAGTAAATCCGGATAGATTTTCGTATCGCACATCATGATATCGTGTGACAAATCCTTCCCTGTCGTGGGCTCGCATTAAAACGCCACAGTGATCGCCCATCATCCAAGTTCCAGCATATCAAGCCGAGTCACTAGCGTCCTCAACTTTAAAAGCAACCCCGACCCACCGATAAGGGAAAGGAGAATATAGGCGATCTTCAACGTCCCAGTAAAGCAAGGTGAGCGAAACCGGTGAACTCGAGTTGCAAAGCACACGCGTATGCAATACTTTTGACAGAGACAACAGCGCTGGTATCGACGCCAACAGCTACTACGGAGGTAAAGACAGCGAACTCGTCAAAATTTGATGGGCGGATGCAAAGACTTTTCTGGATATGTTTGAAACGGAGTGCACATTTTTTATCTGCATCACGTCTTAGCCGCTACTACACACCCCAACGTGATTTACGCACCGATACCTCGAGTCTTGGCTACGATGTAACGGAATGATCCCGTTACATGTAATTGACACTACATAGGGTCAATTATAATATCTTCTTGGTTATTTGTATATTCCAATATTTGCCTTGCTACGTACATGTTGCGGGAATCTTACCTTTGAAGGTAATATGCTGCACCGCTTCACTCAGTGATTGGTACAGGCTATCATATCAATGTCAAAATTTACCACCAATTGATGCAAGATGCGCGCAATGGATGCTGAGCGGGTCGCTACATGCGGTGGTTGTAACTTATTATAGTGTGAGTAAGGTCAGTAGAGACCTCATTAGAAGATCCTATTAATGAAGAATCAGTTTTACTTCTTCTTTCTTTCCAGTGAACACGTTTATGAAATGAATCCTTTCTCCACATGTGCAGTGTATATGAGGATTTGAGGTGCCTGGCTGATATCACCAACTAAGGACCAGAATGTATTCATTTCGTATTTGCTATAAACAAGGCGCTTACATTCGAACTAATTTTACAAATTGGTCTTTGACTCGCTGTTGGGACACTTAGCCAGCAAGATATTAGTACGGGGATAAATCGCGCCAGAGACAATTTTCATTTGTCTTGTTTGTGTGTACACCACATTGAAGTAACTACTTCAGTGTGGTGCGTTCGCAAATAGAAAAGTGAAAGCTACTTCGGTGTGCTTTGCTACGGAAGAGCTGTTAACGGCTGTGCGTCATGACACATGGTCCGTACAAACGATCAACGGCATATCTCTGAGGGAGTATTCGCTAAAATTAGTTTATACTTCGTGTGAAGGCGTTCCTTGTCATTCACTGGATAGTAAAGCTCAGCTGATCTCAGCTGACGCGACTTATTTCAGACGACACGCTCCTCGACGTCTGAGTCATATTGTAAAATCGCCCGTTGATTGCAAAATTGGTGGCGTCACAGACCACATGGAATGGCCTGACTTTATCACTCATTTTACCCGCAAGCACAGGATATTGATTAAAGCTCTTCGTGGTACCTTTAAAGCTTGCTAAAACTCAAAACACTAAGACCTCTTTTCACATTATTTATAATCGAGAAAGATTCACGGTCATCTTGGCGTAGTTGCGCTTGTGGGTGTGCAGGTACGTAGATAAGCCAAGTAAAACTCAAAGATTCATGATATCTTCTGTCGAAGGTAATCTGGTGGTTGCCCGCATGTTATGTAAGAGCATAGACCACTTTTACCATTCATGCACCCGATAAGTGGTCCTCCGTTAGCTGAGAAAATATACTTCTTGATATTGTCGTACGACTTACGCTTGCGCACAAGTAAAAAGGACTTCTTAAAATGAGGGGTCGGTGGGCTTCCACGTTCGACTTTTCACCAATAGCCTGGATACGGAGGAGTACATCGTCAAAGTAACTCGGTGCAAAACTTTAAAGCAAGCTCAACGAACCAACACATATATTGATCGTATCAAGTTGTTACCTATCGCTTGTGGTATCACAGGTCACTCCTAGACTATGCTGATAGGTGTGCTCACTGCTGTGTAGAAGATGTTCCGTTCACGTATAATGATATGATAGAGAACATCTACATGCACATAACAATTAAAGTTTATACTCTTCGGCTACAATCTATTATATCGTATATGCGTCTGACCCGATACCTTCGCTGCATTTGATTTGTTGAGAACCTGCACTATCCGTTATAATCTTGTCGTTCTCCCAAGAAGACAGTGATCCGAGTTGATGTCAGCCTGTCTCAGATTAAAGTCTTCCTGTTCCACCACTGATTCCAATTGGTCTAGTGTACTATAGTTCTAGACGATTCAGGTATGTTTTGACGGGATTATCCTCTATACCCTGCAAGAATTTCGTAGACAACGTGCTTTCATGGACCTTGTTGGTCGTGATTATACTCGCGAGGTGACGCACGTGCAAGGATGTACTATGCACATCACGCTTGAATTGCCTGATTTTCACGAGTTCTGATCAAGCGCTATTTCAGCTTGCGGCGGCTGATATGTTTGTACGAGCCGAGTAGAAAAATCTCTTACGTTGTTAACGCAATGTGTTGTAATGTTTGATCCCTACGGACCAAGTTTTGTCACTTTCTGCCAAGTTTAGTTCGGCAACGTGGCCCGCATTGCTTCGGCGATTTTGTGAAGATCTCTTGTTGCGTCTACTTCGACAAACTATCCAAATAGTAAACCAGTTTTACCTCCCTTGTACATTGATATATTAGTTTCTAATCTTATGGTTCGACGCATGTGCATCGGCCCGGTAACCGAAGCCTAGATTGCTGATGTACCAACAGCTCGAGCTGATAAGCACTATTATCTCTCAACAATTTTTCCTGTTGCGAACCCTGTTAGTAAAAGAACAAAAAATATCTCGTTGCCCTTGAGTTCATAAAAGATGAATTTGTCGTTTACAGCATATAGCGAGCTACATGATGTGAGCGCCAAATATATTTTTTCATAACAAAATTCATGACACTGACATCTGGTTTGCCAATGGTCGAACCAGTACGTCCGACGGCATTCGATCGGTGTCGCTTAAATGAAAAAAATAATATCATTCCACCAGATCATGGTTGCAGTGGATTAAAATCTACTCAATTTTTCATCCAGCATATTTGTATTATATCGAATACCCGTGATAATTGGACCGACCACGAAGTGCAATCAGGTGCAATGGGGTACCGATAACTTATACTGCTGCGGTCCAAACAACTTAGACTGCGTATTTCTGCATTCCACATTGATAATCTTCTGAACATGCATTACTTATCGACACGTCATAAATTCATAGATCATTATACGCACATATAGATAATTATTGCTGGTCGATGCGCTGTTTCGACAATTCGGAAAAGGAATTATCGAAGATGCTACATTATGTAAGACACGCGTACGAACAAGTTACAGGAATCTAGTGTGTATGATAAATTGAGGTTTTGCTCAGTACGTCCGTTTTTGACAGATATTCAGGAGCTCAACGAGTGTCTTAGGATTTAAATTCAGCTTGCAACGGCCTGAGGTATTATACAGAAGTTGCTGACGAAGCATCACGTGTCGTCGTTTGTGCTATGATGATCTGCGACTGAGATCATATATAGGTGTCACGATCCACGAATGTGTGGGTGTAGTGCCCGTGGGTAGAAGTTTTTCACGTCTAACCGAGACGTTTACTGTCCACGCTATTATCGGCTAAGAGCAAGTACATCCGTGATTGAGGGTGAAGATTGGGACGTCATCCCATGAAACATTACAGCCTCTAACAGTCCCGACTAGGTGCTGATAATTTGTTAAAGTGACTTTAACGTCGACGTTCCCGCAGCCGATCACAAGAATACAAATACTCTTGCGTTTATTGATAGATTCGGCAAGGTGATGAATCTTGTTGGTGTACTGAGAATCGACCACAAAAGAGAAACTATGCTTTTGTTGGTATTGGCGCATTTCTATTTCCATGGACTGTCTCTGAAATCGTCTCCGATGCAACCCTTCTTTCGCGACGGAGTTTTGACGGTTCATGATGTGCTTGAACACGTTTAAATATATCGACTTCTGAACCATCAAAATCCAAAGGATAGACGGAACGACCCAATCGTATCCTCGGAAAGACGTACATAGAGGGCAAGACCATTTTGTATGAGGTGAAATGACTTCTTGTCAATAAAATACTTTGCCATCAACAACTCGATGCGTCCATCAACCACATCTACACAAGTCTTCTTGAGTAGATTGAGCCATCGAAACGTCCTCATCTCGTAATACTTTGAATCTTGTTAAAAGTAAGGGGGTGGGTCACACGAGCATTAAGTAATCTGGATCTTTATTATCGCGAGTCGGCCTTCACTTCGACGTGAAAAAACACCATTGATAGCGTGCTGGACAACGGGGTATACAAATATCGTAACAGCAAAAACCTGTTGCCGAAACCGGTGATGACGACGATGCTGATAATACTAGAATCGCCAAATCCTGTACCGGCAATAACTCTGACATTTTGGCGGATAAAGAGAATGATTTTTAAGTAAAAACCAGGATCACTGATAAAAATAAAGATGCATCGTTGACGGAGTTTATACTGTTTAAAGGATTCGTGGTTTATTCGGATAGCAATATCGCGCGAAATCGAAGGAACAAATTTAAAGATGACAAACATGGAACAGCCAACGTTAATTCGTTCGACATTGGTGACTTGTTCTGCGATATACGGTAAACTTACCTAGACACGTCGTGAATGATGTCGCGGAAATAAGTACTGCCCAATTACATTCGATTATTTTGCGTGCTGTTTTGACGAGGCAATGAATACACGATCAAGCCTACACGAAGTATGCGGGCGAATATCACGTGTTACGTAGAACATCCATGTCTGTACAATTAGAATAGTCCTTTTTTCGAAGTTGTTGATGCCCACGACGCCAAAATACAATTACCAGATTCGCCCGGTCACGCTCCAGGCGTACAGTCTGGTTGTTGAGTGAAGATATATTCCTGTGAGAACTCCTGACGAGGAGCTACTGGATTGAAGAGGATAAAATGCATCACCAATCGCTTTGCAACAGTGCATAAGAAAGCCCAGGACGATTGGTAGCATAATCCATTCCACTTTCGGTGTTATGATAATGCACAGTATCGGTCAAGGTGATTGGACTGTCATGGTCATGTTCTGGACCTTCCCGTATCCCTAGCATTACACGAATCAGATCCGTAAAAATAATGCTTGTACGACTGATGATACTGCCAAGATCATTCGACATTACTTCATCCTTTAGTGGGATACCGCGTTGGTTAGTGAATCTAGAGGAGCGTATTGAACCACCGTGGATTGAAGGGGACAAGAAAATACATCACCTTGTTTGGAGACGCGGGTATTCATTTATGTGGGCATTTAGAATCATTGAAGATATTTAATGACCGAAGTTTTTGGCCGCGTAAATGTTGCACGAAAAGACTCACTTGAAGGTGCGACCCAAAAATTGAACACTGAACACCATCCTTAATGGCTTATGAAGTCGCAATACTTTCTTGTAGCTCAAATGTCAGTCGCACCATCAAATATGTCTTGATAAAAATGTTTAAAGAAGAATGATAAGGGTTATCAGTACAACTCTAACCGTACTCACACCTGTTCATAGAAAAGGTAGGCCTTTTCCCGCGATAAAAAATTGCGATGTATAACCCGCCCAGATTGAAGCATACTTATCCAATACGTCAATAGAGCGTAGTAAGGTTTTTTAAATGAGGCCGATCGATCAAGACAATATATATCGTAAATGAATGCGATTTAATCCTGGACCAACGATGTAATGTCTCGGGCACAGTTCCCGTTGTACCAGAATTTATTATATAATAAATTGTTGAATAGTTTGTATTCAGATTTTAATCGAACTAAACGTATGATGACGTCTGCTCACAACCCATTGCACGCATCTAGCCGCAATTGGTGAGTTGATATCATATCAATATCAACCAACGAGTAGACCCTTCGGTCATCTCAACAGTAGCACTATGCTTAGTGATATTGATAAAAGAGTGTTTAACGTAATATTCTTTATTGTCATTTTCTCCTTAATGACAATGTCATGTAACAGACTACCCCGTCACAGTCAAGGCATACAGGGATTACTCTGCTAAAAGAACGATGCAATATGTTGCGGTCTTCTTAACTCTCCGAATAGTCAGCAGAAGTGTTGGTTTTTTGGTCGTCGTGAGAATTCTACCCTATTGACTCTGACTTGAGCCATTGCCAAGATTATGTGGGTCAGCACCACTTTCGTTGCACTTATTTTGGGGTGATCAGTATGTCCCAAGAGACAAATTGTAGGATCCTGCAGACGATTTTAGCCCCTCTGACTGTTTAGTTTTACTGGTTTACCCGGCGTGAATTTTATAATCGTCCCTTTCGTGTCCCCGACATCGCCAGCAGAGTTTGCGGGTGAATGCAAGTTAAATGCTACTCCCGACTTTCTGGAATAGTAGACTTTTAACTAAGCTAAATAATTCCACATGGGTCTCTTCTCCGCAGCAAAACTAGAGACGCCTTAGCTATTCATGGTAAAATAACGCATGCACGAGCAACAATCGAAGTTGTAGGTCGCTAAGTAGAAACAGCAGGAAAACGATCAAATGATACTAGGTTTTAGGGAGCCTTATCAAAAGATCCATTCATCTTCGCAGCCGTTTTTGGTTTGCGCAACGCGTGGACTAATTATTTAAAGTACAGCGGAAGTACCCCGGTTCAAAAGAATTTGAACGTATGTCCCATTGTAACCACAATGTTATCACTCTGTCACCAACCGGCCATCATTAAGTCATTGCAGTGACCGATGGTAGAGGGGTATTGTGACGGGGTGAACAAGTATATATTAATATTGATACCCGTTTGGGTTAATATAAATATTATTTTATTTCATTATATTCCTCCATATTCAAGTAGCTTTGTAAGCTTTATAAGAACTTATTATAAAAAGAAATATACAGTTTTTTTGCTTTTGTGTCAATATAAGGCTACTATATTAGCCGAATACATCTTCAATTTCTGCCAGAGGTGCAATCTGGTAGGCGTACAATCAGCTATATCACATGTTTTTATAAACATTTTCTTCATGTAAGAATGTAGAGATCATAAGATCGAAGGAGTTACACAAATAACTTGATAAGATTAAGTATCTGTAGTCGTGTGATGGAAGTGCCTACATATTACGTATAAGTCGGTAAACTTCTCGCTTGCATCAGATCGAAGAAATCTATAAATGATCATCGCAGACATGAGCCGCAAGTTTTTGGTACATATTGGACTCCGACAAAGTCTAAAAATGAGAGCTTTTAGTAGTGAAGCCAGCGAAAGAAGGCTTTACCAACGCATGTAGCTCAGTGAGATTTTAACCGTTTTCAAATCTAATTTAGGCGAAATTGAAAAAAAGGCATAGAGCCATTCTCTGAGAGGATCGGTGTAAGTTTTTCAAAATGGGTAATGAATACTGATATCTTAAGGACAGAACAAGTTTCAACCAAGCATTCGAGCTCTGTCATTGACTTGAACATACATCACAAATGTATCTTTGCCTGAATTTTACAGTTCTTCTCTAATTTCTAGCAGATAGGCTTAATACAAAAAATTAATAAGGATCTTTTCAAACCAAAGTCGAATCCTGAAGAAATAAATTTTCAATCGCTCAAAGAAAATGGTGTTTTGTGTGATAGTCCAGCAAAAATACTCGTTCTTTTAACGATCAAATAATGGCTGAGTTAGTTCCTCTTGATTAGTACTAGACTTATTTCAGTAGCTTTAAAGCTATCCTACGAACATATGTATTGTTCTATCTTTGGACCCGGCCGTTGGATAATGATCTTGTCATTAGCGTCATCTGCGCTTAAGCCTCGCTTTCTAATTATTATCCTAGAAAGGAAATCACTTCTTTACCGAAGACGAATTTACATGAATCAGCATCTAGCCAGATCATGAGTATGTCGTCAAAAAGCGCAGATCAAATATGATCAAACTCATTTTCAACCTTAAACCGACCGTTTGCTCACGACTATGGCATTTTTATGAGGATTTCCATGACCATAGCCTCAATGAGATCTAAACAATTGCGCTACGCAACGACTGTATGTAGCCGGGGCATTATATTACCTCAAGTCATATCAAAGCTGATCTTAGATCATATTGGTGGTAGTGTAAACTAACGTCAACGTGATTCCATGATATCTCAAGAGCTATGTAAAAAATTCAATGACTAAGTCGAGTAAACTGAACATGATACCTATGCCCATGTCGTTGAGAGGTACGCAAATTCTGGATTTTATTGCCTGAGCTTTAATATTGGCTATATTTAGCTAATGAAAAGCATGAAAAATGCATATGTAGAGGTGCAATGGGCTGTGATCTATGCCGCAGTACATAACAAAATGAATCAATCAAAGTATAGTAAGTACATAATGGATCTTATAGTATTACTGATTAACTACTTGCAGGAGAGCCAACATGGTGTCTTTATATACCGACTCATTGTATGTAATAGTGAGTTTGGTTCAATACCAGGTGAAGTGATCACTACCTCGAATAAATCAACTCCCTATAAGGACCAGCTGGATCAAAAATCAGAAATATCGCCTAGCTTAATGTTAATCGAAAGATGAAACAGTCTATAGGCTACAACTACCGTCGACCTTTTATAACTTCGTTGAAAAGTGTAAAAATATAATTACTACTCTAATCACCGTGCGATGGAACAAAACCATTTTTAATCCAAATATCTAGTTCTATGCTTGCTCCAAAATGAGATTGAGCAACTCATTAGGACCGAGCTAATGGGGTCCCGAACGGTTTTACTATCCTTATTCGGGTATATAAGAGATTTGATGTTCTCTACGACATTACATAAATGTAAAGAAACCCGGGTTGATTACCCGTTAATGTGACTCCATGCGAATAAGGTGGGTAGAGTAAGGGAATGCCTTGACGTTAGGTCTGTAACTACTAAGTGACATATGACAGTCGCTGCTTAAGCCGACAATACTCTTCCGCGCACTTATATATACAGCCTCATGAGTGATATATACGAAACCATTTCGGGTGACTTGGTCATGAAATACCATAATATTCGGATTCAGCATTTCATTACCTAAATTTATGTCACACAACGTAGTAAGCTCCGTATCACTATCAATCTATGACATTCGCCCTAAATCTATCGCCAAGTTAAAATTAGATAAACTGTATGTGACGATCTGGTTTCCACTACAATTAAATCTCGCAGTAGGTCGCACCTGTAGCGCTTCAATTTTTTGCGGACGTCGATTTATAAATTTATAAAAGTCCGCTCGTAAGACAGCGCGTTGCACCTTGAGTACTTCTCCCGTAAAAATGAATACTTCGTGGCATCCTTGCCTTAATCTGCCTAATAAAGGTCGTATTTCGTATCTAAAGATAATACTATGCAGCGTGTAACACTATCGACATCGAAGAGCCATTAATCTAGATTTATCAATTATTTTGGCATACAGACAAGCGTTAGTGTTGCTATGTATGTGTATATGTCAATAAAGAAGGGACAAAGGACTTGTCACTTCGCGTCCTAATTGACTGTGGGGCGCCGAACAATTTTGTACGTCGCCAGTCACTAGAGTCTTCAAGTCTTAATTTCGTGGAGCGCAGGGTACCTCCAACGAGAATTACGGTGCGCCTAGCGACAGGCGCATCGATCACTCTAAAGAAACGTGTAGTCAGAATCCACTATACGTTAGAAGACGAACAGTGCGATTAAGATTTCATCTAACTCGACCTGGTTAACAAATTCGACGTCATCCTTGGATTGCCTTGGATCAGGAGATACGAGCTAAAGTTAGGCTAGCAGCATCGATTCGTGAAGATGACTGCCGCTTGTTCATCAGATGACCATCTGAAGAACGTCTTGGAACGTCCACATTCACGTGGATGTACTGCGAGTTATTGCGATGGCCTCAATTGTAACACGGTCGTTAGCACGACTGCACAAGACTTTAGTGTAGATGAACACTACACAGTGGAGCAAGCTCCCGGCGGCTGTACAGAAGTACGGGCAGCGCCGAGGGTCCACCACTCATATTTTGTCGAGTGGGCCGGGACAAAAATGCATGCCATGAAGGCAGCATCATGGAAAGAAGAAACTGGTTGATAGCAAACGGTAATACGTTCATCATAGCTTGCCTGGACAATTAACCACACAAGGTGATGATCTCATTGTGTCTGCACAGCCACAGTCAGAATACTTCGACGGAATAAGTCCCTACGTAATTGAAGATGGAACTATCAATAGATACTTGCAGAGCATTGTAAACTATAGCAACCGAAGCGGACAAGCCCTCAACAGCCTGTGGAAACCAATTCCCATGAAGTAATCGAGACGTTGAACGTCTTGGTGATTGAAGGATCAAGCGTAGGCGCTTACACGCTCGATCGGAATGTGCCTCCTACGTTAACCTCGGACATAATTCAACAACCAACTCTAGAACCGAAACAGTTGTTGCGTGATCTGCGTAGTGGCAAAGTCAAGCAGATCTGTGTGCTCGTCGCAGGGGAGTACGTCACCTATATTAGATCAGCAATGGTGTTTGCTGAGAACGAACGGGTTCTCAGCAGCTCATCGATGGACAAAAGTGTCCTCGATGAGAAGAATCGTATTGGGCGATACACGTCTCAATCCTGGGAGTCACCATAGGCAAATCCTTTGTATAAGATTTTGATCGAATTCAAGGACGTATTCCCTGAATCCGTTCCTTGCGAGTTGTCGAAGGACAAAGTCACTCGACACGAGATCGAGCTCAGCCCGGGCCTGAAGTACTGTGACATGAAGCAGTGGCCACTGCCTCGTGAACAAGTACTAGCGGTCGACAAGTTCTTTGCCGATCGCTTAGCAGCGGGCCATGTGAGGGAATCAACATCCCCTCACAGCTCTACTATCTTCTGTGTTTAGAAGACTACAGCAGGATGTCGGATAGTGCACGCATTCAACAAGTTGAATGCTGCAACGGTACCGGCTCAGGGGGCCGATATCGAAGAAGGACCTAATCATTTATGGTATGTCCAACAGTACCATCTTTTCGTCGATGGAGATGATGGATGGGGTTCTATCCGATCCTCATGATTGAGCGGGATATCCCGTTCACGGTAGTGATTACCCCCAGCGGGATACTGTGAGAGTGGCTAGTGATGCTACAGGGGCCGAGCAATACCCCTGCAACATTCAACAGATGTTTAATAAATCTGTCGAGACCGGTGCGAGACTTCGCACCGAGTTACTTTGACGATGTGTTCGTTCATAGCCGAGCTATGAACAAAAAATACGGACGTGGAAGTTCACGGAACTCAAGTTCGTCAGGACCTTCAACTTATGCGCAAGCATAAGTTGTACGCAAACCTCAAGAAGTGCATATTCGCGGCTAGCGAAATACCACTTCTTGGGTGCATCGTGGGTAAGCACGGCGTACGCCCTGATCCCAAAAAGATGAAGGAGATCACCTACTGGCCCGTAACAGTTGATGTCAAGGGACTAAGGAAAATCCTTGGGCTAGCGACGTACTTGCACAAGTACTCGCGCAACTACGCCAAGATGACTGTTCATCGTTCTTGCTTGCTCAAGAAAAATGTCAAGCGGTCATGGAACGCTGAGTGCCAGCGTTCCATTGAGGGTATCAAGCAAAGCTTGATGCAATCGCCGATCTTGGCGATTGCAGATCAGGACAGACCATTTCATGTGGTCTGTGACGCCAGCGATTTTGCAATCGGCTGTGCGTTAATGCAGTTCGATGCAGATGGCGCGGAGCGCGTCATCTGTTATCAGTCGCGTCAGCTGCAAGCAGCTGAGCGTAATTACCAAGTGCATGACAAGGAACTCCTTGCCATGAAGTATGCACTGGCTAAGTTCCGGGTCCATCTATTGGGAGATAGACGTTTCGTCTTCTATACGAACCATGCGTCATTGCGCACGGCCGTAAACAGCCCAAAACTCTCTTAAAGGATGGCGAGGTGGCTGTCTTTCTTCGCGGAGTTAACTTCACCGTGTAGTATAAACCAGGAAGACTGAATGTCGTTGCTGATGCGCTTTCGCGCCGACCCGATTTCAAGCCGACGACACACGTCCATAGGGAGGCCCTACCCACCGTTTCGACACTCACAGTTAGTTCCCTGTCGTCAACGCTCTTTGACGACGTAAGGAAGGCCTACGCAAAAGATAAGGACCTTCTGCGCTTGATGGTTATATGTTGGATTCAACTCGTACTTCATTTAAAATTGCATAGGCTTTGTATCGTTCCTCTTTAATTCTATATATAACACACGAGCGGGTTGCTGTGCTATACAGGCGTTGCCGGCTACACGCCACGTGTCGTCGTTCCCGCTCGAAATATTGGCGCTTGCGCATAATGTATGAGAGTCACGATGCCCCATTAAGTGGCCATCGTGGAAGGGAAGGGTCGTAATTAACGGTAATCGTGACTATTCCTGGCCCCGTCTGTATCAGTTTGTGCGAAATTATATTCGTGCTTACTAGTTCAGTCAACAGATGAAGCCAAGTCATTCATCCCGTGCACCTTTACAACCTCTGCCGGTCTCGCCAGAGTGTAAAGACTCCGTCTCCATGAACTTTGTCCATGGGAAACCCGTAGATACTCGCAAGAATGATGGCATTCTTTTGTTTGTGAATCGTTTCAGCAAGATGGTGCATCTTGCTGCGATCAACGAGGTGGTCAATGCACACGGGTGTACGTGTCTCTTCATCGACACAGTGTTTCGACTATACTGGGTACCACGTGAACTCGTGTCCGAACGTAACCCTCGGTTCACAGCGGAGTTTTGGCAATCCGTGTTCCGTTCACTCGAACCACGATTAAAAAAGTCCGCATCTGACCATCTCAAAACAGATGGTCAGACGGAACGTGCAAACCGTGTACTCGAAGAAATTCTTCGAGGATACGTCCACTCCTTTTAGAATTGAAGTGAGTTCTTGCCAATGGTCGAATTCGCCATCAACAACTCCGCGCAAGCGTCCACGACGCATACACCGTTCTTCGTGGTTGGCTTACGCCACCCACGTATTCCCACCCCGAATACAGAGTGACTCTGAGTTAAGGGGGGAGGGACTTGCTCGAGCAAAACCGTTTTGGCTCTGGCTCATCACGTGTCATCGATGACGCCGATACGTTTGACGCCGAGATCAATAATATTGACATCGACAAAGTTGATCTCAGCAGTAGCAATGACGCTTCTGCTACTTCAGACAGTGATGACGATGAAGGAATATTCAGCATCTTTAATGGTCATACCAGTGAGGAAGTCGAAAACCTCGTTGAAGAAGAGACGAATCTCTTAGCAGTGCTCACCTAGCGCACTGAGAAACACAACAACGATTTAGCAAAAAACATCATGTTGACTCGCGAAGCGGTAGTCCGTTTTGTTCAGTACTTCATCGCTAACGCGGTGGACCGCCGGAAACGGAACGCAGACGAGAATGTAAGAGACAGTGTTATTTCATTTGAGGTTAAACGACCTAGTACTACTGCCTACGGGAAACCTACCTCTACACGCAGTCACTAATGTCAGCAGTAGTAAACAACTGCCGAAATACATATGTCCCTTCCGGTAATTGCACTGCAAAAGCAATGCATACACGATTGAGTTGCCTCGCAGAATGCGCACGCATCCTACATTTTATGTTGGTCGTCTCCGCCCGTTCTATCAGTACGAGGCCTTTTTCGAGAATGAAGACAGACGCCACGCTCAAGAATCCCCAACATTTTTTTGTGATCACGGAACAAATTCCCATTTTTCCTTCATCAATGCTCTTTCGCGACGAACTGCCTCTAGCTAGTCACGCAAGTGACGAGTCTCGCGTTTATAATCAGGCTGAGCAAACGCGAATTTCGATCGGGCTTTTTCTCGATCGGGAAGGAGACGCCGCACGGTCGTCAGCATGTATTTACCAACCATTGTACTCGTGCTCCACGTCGTCCCTCATCTCGATTAGGACGCGTTCATCGCAGCCGCAAATATACTTCAGGTCTGGCGGAACAGCGGGGACTTGTCTTTCCACCATTCCAGAGCCGCTGGAAGGTTCTCACGGTGGTTGAAGCTCTTACGTGAGGCGTAACTTGAGCCAATGCGTGAAGATCGGTGAACAGGCAAGTTACCTTGTCCGCTGGCGGGCTTATCCTGATTTATATGATAGCTGGGAGCCTCGGTCACAGCTGATAGCTGATGTTAAGGATCTCGTCCGCCAGTACGACGAGACTCATCCAACAGGTACTCGGTTCCAACAATAAACACTTGCTTTTGGCGCTTGTAAACGGAATTTAAGTTTGCAATCGCGTCACGCATCTCAGATGAGATGTGTGCCCTTCCCCAAGGCGAATTTAGGTAATACACTTCCCTTTTAGTTCGTTGCGAGCTGTTGACATAACGCGCACAAGGGTCACCCCATGTGAAACAAGCAATGCCTGCATCACGTGACAATCTATGCAACCGGTATCTTGCACCGGTTGGTGTTCGTTTCTCGAAGTTGATGCGCACTGCATCGAGTTTTTGGAGCCACCTCTCAAATCCAAACATTTTGACATTTTGGACAAACGCGTTCCAAGCCACCAAAGCGAGTTCTTGTCGCGCTTTAGGTTACTATTATACCATCGATGCTTGAGAAAGCATCAAAATAGGAGTCTTCTCAGCACGAAAGTTGCTCGCGCTAAGAGCCAAGCCACTAAGCACGATCGCATCGAATAATGGAATTTGATGGTGTCGGCTTGTCTCGTAAGATTAGGCATTGATGAGCTGTTCGGTCAAGCTTTACGACCTCAGCTCACAACGCTTTAAAGTTGTATTATCGTCAATACCACGAGCTTGGGTGGGACGACGGCTCGCGCCATCATCAACACGCTCGTGCGAAGATTTACGAGTTGTCTGTGGTGATGATTAATAATACTTACCACCATAATCTTCATCACTGCTGAATATAATGCAGCGCAAGTCGCGAGTCCGTTTATTTGGCAGTGCTTTTTATGCAGGCCCAGAAATAGGTATCGCAGGTGATCGGGATGCCTCTGAAAACTTTCATGCGTCATACACGTCTAAATCGTCAGGACAGATGACCTCGGTTATAAGTCATCAACACGTGGTGAGCTACCACGTGCCCTGCGGCAACAGGTGCCGTGGGCAAAGAAGAAGTAGAAAACGACGATTCATTTGCCGTGGAGGCTTGTGCAACAACGTGTTGTGCAGATTTGATCCAACTCGATTAATATATTACCTATGCAAAGCGAGGTCATATATGAACAGATCTGAGTCATCAATTGCTTCCTGTACCAATGGAGTCCAACTAGCGGAATCCAAGTTTCGATAGTAGCACGGTGACTATCCGTTGACGTGGGATATGCAATGGGTATCTCGTTACATGAAATCAATATTTGTGATAAAAGGTAATGAAGGATATTGTGTTGAATATCCTTTTATCAATATCACTAAGCATAGTGCAATTGTTGAGATGACCGAAGGGTCTACTCGTTGGTTAATATTGAGATGATGTCAACTCACCAATTGCTGCTAGACGCGTGCAATGGGTGGTAGGTAGACGTCATCATGCGTTTAGTTTGAATAACATAATTTAGTCAGGACAAACAGAGAAACAAGAGTTATAGGACTTGATTGTAATAAAAAAGATTTCCACTTGTTCTACAACTAGAGGCTCGCATAATTGCTTAACCCTTCCTCTTATATTGCTTACACCTATCAAGGCACTGACCTTCACTGTTGTCAGTGGTATATATTTTCGTTCTACTATTCCAGTACGAGGTAAGCAGTGTCTTGTTACACCATGGCTGGTTGAACGAAGAATAGGAAATTAGGGCTCACGTTCCATGTTCTATATTTTTCTGAGTCGCAAAAGCTTTCAGCCCTGGCTCAGACAAATTGTTGAGCTGCCCCGAGACAAATTTCGGGCTCGTGCGCACTATTTTAAACTCAAACAAGTTGAACACGATGTACACGCTTACCGGCAACACAACCGGTATCTTCTAAAATTGAAATCTACCAACCCGATAGATTAACATACACAAATTACTGCTTGTATTGAGGCTATAAAAAAGTCTCGTCAAGACTCACCGGTTTCGGTTGAATTTGATATTACTGGATGTAGCGATCTCGGTGACGTATCAGTTACCTTTATTTTTAAGGAAGGCTTAAATTAGTTCTTCTACCGATTGTCCTGTGAGAAGAAATATAACTTCATGTTAATAAACTATGAAACTCTGTTACGTGGAGTGCGAACGTGCTTGCTCTTTCCCATACAAACGTTACCAAAAAATATATTGTGGTTATTAGATTATGCACAACGATTATGTGTGAACCGATCCTAAATATGGTTCCGTAAACAAGCAAGAGACGGCAGTCTGTCGGCCAGGAAGGTCTCATAACCCGGGTCTAGCGTTGTTGCGGAAATACAAAAACAGAAAGGACGGTATAAAAATACTAGTAGGATCCGTAAGGGGGAAGTTTCCTTGCTTATCTACCAACGTCAAGAAATTCGCAGTACGCTTAACAAAATATGCTCTATACACACAGTCATTACGTGTATCCGCACGTGGTGATGAAGTTTCTTTGAGTTCGTTGTAATCGGATGTGACAAATTAATATCACTTTGTGCCCTAGGCGAATGTGGGAATCGAACTAATTTATTCGACGCCGTAGACACAAAGTTTTCTGCTCAATTTCGTGAAGATCGACTTCCTTCTGACGAAGATGAAATTGCTTCTTGAAGCAGGCGCATCGATCTCAGCGAAGAAGCGTTTGAATGCTAGCTAACCAATTTAAATGAGCATGAAAACGACAATTTTATCGTACTTGATCAAAATGATAATTTTGAAGCCACTCTTGGTCTAATATGGCTAAAAAATACAAGCTTGGTGTAAGCTTGCATCAGATTCGTAAAGATTACTGCTGCTTTTTTTCCAGTTGGACATCTGATGTATTGGTGGATATGAATTTAAAAAACTGCCCAAGAAAAGCAATATGCGTTCAAATTTTGTTGACTCTCCGGAGTTAGAAATTCGCATTACTTATTGCAATTCAAGACGTTTTTTATCGATGCGCGAGCCTAGGCATCCACTGCTGATAATTGTTATCTAGAACAAAAGTAGAGATTTTTGTCCCTGCAGTATAATCATGATTTAGGTACGGTGTAAAACTTTCACCACTTCCCTCGACAGAAGTCTAATTTTTCGTTATGAAAAGGTTTACTCGATAGTAGCCTCCAGCCGAAATGACTAGTATTTATCATTGAGGGAGTGAAACTCCTTTCAACTGGCGGCCAGACGAGCGACTACCGGTGAAATCGCCTCTCCACTTTTTTTAGACGACTGAATATCAGAGTGAGTGCCCCGTTTCCGTGCTTAATTTTTTCCTTGCCTTGTGCATCCGTAGGTAGGGCGTGCTTAACTCTTCTCGGTAAATTCGTGTTGATAATGTACTTGACTGTGTTTAGGAATGTTATGATTGAATGAAAATCGTCACGCGATCACAAGTCAGTTTTAGGTACTCAAGCTACGGATTGGTGGATAAAGAAGTGTTGGCTCGTCTCGGGATCCTAGATATATGCTACACTATGCAAATAGAAAGAGGGATTAGGGCTTTGACTCGTTTTCGACCTTATATTAGTTGATTTGATCGTCCGGACTTAACTAGCGGTTAGGAAGATAAGCAGTATTGTTGATATTGAGAGCCCTCGAGATTCGAAAGTGCGAAAAGGAAGATTACGATATTCTTGGGACGCTGGCTGCAATTTGCGCCGCTACATCTGATAATAAATTTTGTAATCGGGACGACTACAGACCCGGTAGATAAATTGGTTAAGATAATTACGGCCATCTACTAGATCACCCGATAAATAATGCTCTACGCTATTTATGAGCTACCTGGATCTGAACGAGATCGATCTTTCCAGTATGTTAAACTTGGTCCGCTTGACAATATGACCACTTGGGTTGTATCCCGACCTTAATCATCCTTGCTTTGTTGCTGCGCCTTACCCTGTTGTTGTCATATCTGTAAAAGTCCTATACGTACCTGGCCCAATCATATAGGTGCGACACTTGTTTAAGTGAGAGGCGCAACTATTGATATCGTCGGGAGGCCAAAGATCTATCTCGAAAGAGATGATGCGTGCCTTCTCAAGGTAAATTTAATTTATTTACTATGTTACAATAATTGCTGCTAAGATCTACGATATCCCTTCGCCAGATTATCAATGAATCGCTTCATATTATAGAAACGCGTGATGCTCTTGCGTTACACATGGAGGATCCAATATTAGATGCTGGTCTATACACGTGTTGCTATGAATCTTATACAGATTGATCTAAATCAAACATATTGGATGCGTAATTCAGCGCATATATCTAATTGAGAGTCTAATCCCGGCTAGATAATCCTGGGATTGATGCATCTTTGACCCGTAGCATTCCTTAAATATCGGGAGGCCAATATGCGTTCCTGTCCGTACATGTGCCACGTCGCGTGCGGACAAAAGGTTAAGTGACCGAGAGGCTTTGTTATATACGACGCGTATCGACCTCCAATTCGAGACGTCAAAATGAGTTTTTACCGGGGAAGGTTGCACGCCTTTTGTGTAGAAGAAATAAAATTAAAATCTATTCATGTCAATTGACCAAATTAATACACCTAAGAGATAGCCTATCGATGCAAGAGGCACTCGTCACGTGCCGTCCAACGAATAAATATGTCTCTGTACCTCGTAGAATCCTTGATTATCCCCTAACCCTGACTCAGGTCAGGATCTGGTCTTGGGTAGGATCCATGGTCGAACTAAATCCCCTCTTGATGTGACCCCCCTCTTAGATCGAATCCAGAAGTCGCGATCCACTAATCCGAACCTCGTACCTGGTCCGGGTACCACAATACCCATTCTTCAGTCCATTTCCCACACGACTATTTGATCTACTCTGCACAAGACAGACATCTAAAGATCGTTGTAGAAAGTTACTCGTTCAAATCTTGGGCGTCAAAGCTGATTGATGTATCTACCGAAGGGTAGGTAGAGCTGACATGGTATCATCAGTCTTGAGTCGTCTATCGTGTACTAATGATTCGTGATAATTGCCGCATCTTGGACTTTATTTTTAGGTGAGGTCATGCGACCGTTATAAGTCTGCGATCCTTGGTGTATGTCAATCGTTTTTATCAAGTATTTCTGGGGACGTCGTAAGGTGAAAATTTATAGACCATCAGGTCCCACTGAAAGTTTGAAGACTTCTTTGATGGTCTTAGGATCGTTAGTGACCATCTCATCTCTCCGGACTTGACAATGCGTGAGGTATCCGAAATATGATTAGCCAGGAAAGAATGCATCGATATCTGGACCGGATGCTGGATTGGATCGCAATCGCGAACTTATAATGTGTACAATTATAATTTGGACTAGACTACATCGGGCGATCAGGATTATGAAGAGATAGGGGCTTAGGAGAAAGTTATTGACAGATATCGCTTCACTAAATGATTTTGTATCCGCAACGCTGATCTTAAAACATTTTGTCCTAGATCTACCACCAGTAGTCGTAGTGTATGCTAGTCAGTGATAAGTTTTGGCCGCTTTGTTTTCGTAAAATGATGGACATTAACAGGTAATACCTTTGCCTAATGAATCCGAAGTCCATAACATTAAAACGAAATGGGCGGGAAAAAATGTTGGCTCATTTCAGGATGCTAAATATCTATTATACTATGCTACTTTCACGCGAGATTACATTGCTCACGCGATATCCATATTTTCGCTGGCTGATTAAACCTAATATGGTGATTGGAAGTATGTGGAGGTAGGTTGCATTGTTAGTACACTGTACAATGGAAATTACTTTGGTCAAAAAAAATATAAGATACTGGGCGGATCATGTGAGAGTGTAATTTCGTCCTAGGAAGCCGATGAGTTATTAATTGATATCGCGACGCGAAAACAACGTAGGCACATGATAAACATGCCTCCATACGGTGGTAGATGAATAAAGACTCTTGGTTGTCGAATTCCACGGATCGGCCAGAGTGACAAGGAAGGGCGGAACACATATTGTGCACATATGAATGCTGCCTGAGTAGACGGTCCTATATACCGCTTCCGATTCTACCGCTGATATTACCGTGAATAAAAAGAAATGTAGAGGATTGCCACTAAAATTCGACCTGTTCGCAGATCAAACTCGAGGATGAGAGATAAATTACGGTCTTAAAATTGGTGATAGGTAGATGTGTGGTGAAAGCAAATGCGATATTCCTGGATTTCAATCACTGCTTAAAAAAACAATGTTTACATGCAGATCGTGACCGTTCCACAAAATTCCTACACTTGAAAAGAGGTTAGAACTAGAGCTCAGATTGGTAAGCGAGCGAGCCTTTCCGGCGGGGAAAAAAAGTCTATGGTGGCATTCTACCAACCTTATCAGGATTGGATCACGATTAACGTGATAAATGACTAGTTGATGACCAACTTAGCGACTCAGTCGTCCGTGTCGCGTCAAAACCTCGATCTTGAGTGAGAAAGCGCAATTAGCTCCGAGTCGTGCACGATAGGATCGTGCATCAAATGCGGATTGATTTCATATTCTAAGAGCAGGAAAAAGAGTGTTGGATATCAAACTTAATGAAATAAGTTATTAGGGACGTGGCCAAGCTAAAGGCAGGATAAGCAAAGGCGGTTATATTTTTCTATCCCAATCAGCGGCTTTATAAAACATGTCTGGTAAATTCATTAAGTATCTCCAGATCTGATGTAACAAGAATTTTTACATCATTACCACGCAAGTTTGATTGGTGGTCACCAAGGAATTTAACATACGTATCACAGGATGAGGAAGAACATTAGTTGGCGACGGCTATCTTGGAGTGTGAAACGTGTCGTGAGTGGTTGTGTTGACTGCAAGAACAGGAAAGGACGCCTATTAAATCACGGCGAACTGCCAATGAACACGCTGCAATAAATTTTTTTAATATATGGCCATTTAAATTATTTTCTCGCTCCCACGTTCATTAAAGAAGAACACGTAGCTGCTGTTATGGGATGATAAATTCTCAGGCTATGTGATCGCGAAAGCCATTGTGTCCCGAACTGACCCAGCGATATCAGTGGACTAAAAATAATGCGTTTCGACCTTTCGGTTTGATCGCAGCAATACGTTACGATCGAGAGCATCGATTTATGTCCCCCTATTTTCGATCATTTATCTAGATCGCGAAGTAAAAACACATGGACATTTTGGCGTATGTGCCTCAAGCAAATGAGCCGGCGATGCGTGTTGTGCAAACTCTGACGCGATCAATCAGGATATATGTTACGGACGAGTTATAGTAAGTAAAGGTATAATATGCAGTACGGATCACTTTTAAAATTACCAAGGCGCAAGATCGCATCCGCGTTGATACACTATTTAACTTGATATTTGGTTGGGACCCGCGATCAGGCATCGAATCAAACATGACGCTAGGGTGCAATACCGACAAGAATTCGATTGGAGCGGATGGCGATACAATACAAAGTGTGGGTGTCAACGGGCAAGGGAGGTAGCCAAAAATCACATAAAGACTGCAATTGTAGGTCGATTATGTCGCCATAATGGAGATCGCGATCTGCTGGATATCGATCACGGTTCTCAATTATGGATAAACTTGATCTTATTTTGAAGGGATATGCCCGATTGTTAGATAATATATTGTATGGACCTTTTATAGCGGACTAGAAATTTGAGGATCACACCATGCAATTGTAGATCGCAGGCACAACAACACAATTGTACCCCGTAGTGTAGATTTTAATTCTGACAACTGCAGACGTCCCGGAACGTCCCACGATAATTGAGGGTAGACGAATTAGATCGAATGGATTCCGATGAAGAATTTATTCCAGAAGATAGCTATGTAGGTGATTTAGCAAAAGACGACATCAAAGTGCAAATGGGTAGTAGGCGTGCGGTCGGGTCGGAAAGTAAATTTGTGTCGGTACGCACCGTCAAAATATCGCACTTTAAAAAGTGTACAGCGATGCGACATACGTAGACGGCATATATACCTGTAAATATCTGTTATAGAATATGATTGTGACCGAGGGATACGGAATCGATTCGGGTTGATGCAATCACACGAGGCGTGATCGTAAGGCCAAGATCAATCCGGGTGTTAGGAGAGGCTAAATTTTGCAAGGATCTTACATATCGATGTAAGGCGGTGAAGTGTATGCAGTTAATCTGCATAAGGAGATAAAGAAAAGTCAATATAGGATATGCATGGCGATCACGAGCCGGATCGGGGTCAAACGATCAATATAAAAGGTGATCGTGGACATGAAGAACCAAGATGACGCGGATGAATTGCATGACCATCTCGAACTGTGATCAAACAAAGAACCGCTAACGGTGATTATACCGGCAAAGCTAGGTTAGACTATCCCAGTTCATCTGCGATTGCTGCCCTTGATCTTCAAATGTTTTATCGACAAGCCAGTGGTCAGGTTTGAGATATTAGTCGCTATAAATTCCAGTCCAGGATACAAATTAAAAAATTTAGACGCAAGAGGTAATACATATTTGATTCGTCCTACAGGATACTCCTGATGACGGTGTCCGCTTGTCGCTCCCTAAAAAAAGTTGATGATCGCCTGCCAACGTGATTTCGATCGTGATCGTCGTTGGTGTCGCCATTCTCAAAATGATCTAGACACGGATCAGTCGCTCAGTCTGCAATAATATCGAAATAATTTGGGCCGAATCCCAATGCGTCTGGCGGTGTCGATCTTTAAATGATCGGTACATCGTCAACTGTTATTTAAGCCTATGTTTAAGCTCAAACATATCGGCGCGTTCACGGTTCGAAATAAGTTTGGAGGTTCTTGACGTTTAATCGCCGTGACATTAGCATACATGACCAAGAGGAGGCGATATGACAGTTCTTGGTGGAGTAGCAAACGGATAATCATTAGGCTTGGACATGTACAGAATGAATAATTGTGTGGTGAGCTCGTCCACCCTCGTCCATGTTACTTGCTAAACAGACTTTGACGACCTATAAGCAATTAATCTACGTACGGGATCTCGAAAATCAGTAAACTACTGAATACGCAAATCATCGGCGGTCTAAGGATCCTGGTAAGCAGTGGGTGGAAGTGTATTGTGGACCAATACCCGCATTTTATGCGAAACGTTGAGCGCGATGACGAAGGTATTATAGCATCACCCAAAGAGATCTTCGTTCGAAACCTTGAGGCGGATCTGGCTCTAGAAAGCGATCTGAGCAACAGGAGAAGCCGCTGAGGGGGGACCACGACGGCAGGAAGAAGAGCGCGACCTTGAAAGTTCGGCCAAAGTCAGATATATAAGACCATCCGTAATTTGTACCTTCTGGGCCTGATGTGGATGTAATTAAGCATATCTTCTTTTGGTAGTTTACAGAAATTGGTGTGGCTCTAGACAATGGAAAATGGATATGCGGACATTTTGGCTGAATTTCCGGTATTGATTGTATATACAGGTCGGGCTCCCTTGGATGGGATCCACGAACGTGGGGCGACGCTTCCCATGGAAAATTGGGCGAGTGTAAAGTCAGTGCTTGTTTGAAAACGCAGAAATAGGAGAAGTAGGCGGAGACAAATCTGTCGCAAGAAGAAAAATGCAAATTGTGTAGGTAATTTGGATCATTGGACACGAGATTTTAATCGAAGAATATGTAGCGAATTTGTTCTTGAAGTTGGCCAAATCAAATTTCTCGTCGAGAAGGTTTCTTGTAGCTGATTAAATTTGCCGTAACGGCGGGCTAGATCATCTAGGTTTCTATCACGTTTGGCCGACACAGCGTCGAGGCAACGTTGGACATGACTTATTGTGCCCTTCGCTCTGATGTACCATTTCTTGAACTTGGATTTCTTGCACCTGTCGAGGTTTCGTTGATCCGTCCTCTGCTTTAAGGCTGCATTTCATCTACCGGCGTCATTATTCTTATGTCGCCGCAGTAAAGACATCTCGCGGTGATATTTTGCCTGATCAGAATGATGCGATCGTACCGCTTATTTACCTAAGATTAAGGCGGGGAATCTCTTGAGATTGACCCAAATTCTCTTCGCCGAACTTCCCTCGTAATTAGTTGTACGTATGCTGATCATATAACGCTTGAGAGGCCTTAAAATCCCAGTGCTTGCAAGCTTCTCTACTTATAAGATCACTTCAAAGGATATAAGCACGAAGCGCAGTTTCCAATGTGTCGAAGTTATCAATATTGCGTGATATAGACCGATCCTCTGAAACAAGCGAGTCAGTGTGTCAGTTAAGGTTGCTTGATTAACGATGTGCGTTAAGTTGACACGAATAAACGTCGGGATATTGCGTCGCCTCAAGCCGGGAATTGTAACGGGGCAGCCCGTTACATGAAATTGTCACTTTAAAAAAAGTGACAATAAAGAATACGAAGTTAAATATTCTTTAATCAATATCATCGAAGCGGTGATATTAGAGGATCGGCCAAAGGATCTGTTCATTGGTTGATATCTTGATGATATCAACCCACCAATCGCCGCAAGACGCGCGCAATGAGTGGTGACGAGACGTCACCATACACTCAGTTATATTAGCAAATTAAGTTAAGTCAAACAGAGAGACAGTAGTTTAAAGGCTTAATTTATTAATATAACAGTTCTGCTTTTACCTTACCTACGCTTCCTCGCTTGCCTTGTGTACGTCTGTCGGGGCACCGATACCCTTACGTTAAGTTCACGCAAGGGTGTGCCCCGTTACACCTAATAGCACTTTGTAGTCCTTCCAAGGACCACAGCATCCAACATGAACATGTTGGATGATGAAGACACCTTTCACGCCACGCGTGAAGGGGTTACCCATTTGAGTGACATCGAATGGAGTGCAATAGAACGAATGAGTTCTACCGTGGGAGAGTTCGCCATTAGCGCCATGTTGGAGTCTCTAGACAGAGACCAACAACATGCCGCTATAGCCAAGTTCATCCAAAGTGAACTTGTCGCTGAAAGAGAGAAAGTAGCCTTGCTTCACCAGCAAGGCTCTCAACAGGCCGTTCGGTTGATAGAAATCGGTGCTCAACAGAGAGAGCTGTTAAGAAAGCAGCAATTCCATGCTGCTGTAGGCGGGACGGCGCATGCGCGTCGTTCCGAGGTCATGAAGGTTGACATCTCCAAGTACAGTGGAGTCCCGGAGGACTCCCTGTTACTATGGTTTGTCGAACTCGACAGATCCTTAAGGGCTCGTCTCGTCGACGATGAGCAAATGAAACTCACATTTGCTCAGACCCACTTGGCAGGGCGTGCCAAAACTTGGTCCCTGGGACTCGAGAGTAGCGACCCAAATGTGTTTAGGTCGCTAGATGACTTCAAGTCCCGGCTCAGACAAACGTTTGAGCCGCCACGGGATGATTACAGGGCTCGTTCAGAGCTCCTACAACTCAAGCAGGGTAAGCGTGATGTGCACGCTTACGCACAACATATACGACTCTTTGCGAGTAGCATAACTGCTAACCCAGTCCATGAACACACGTTGGTAACGGTGTTCATGCAAGGCCTCGCAGAAGGGCCCGTCAGGAGCCACCTGTTCCTCCTTGAGCAGAATACGCTTGAAGAAGCAAAAATAGCCGCGGAACAGGAAGACTTTAGCATGAGACAAGCTCATGCTATCTAAAACTCTTACCGTCCACCAAGACGACAAGAGATCGGAGGTCCAGAACCAATGGACCTCTGCTATGTCGAGAGCGAGAGACCTCGCTCTTCGAACAACAAGCTATTGCAGAGGTGCAATCGCTGTCAGAAGTTAGGGCACTACGCATATGAGTGTAGTGCTCCACGCCCAGTACCAAACAGTACTGAGCGAAATGGACGACCATTTGCCAGAAAGGGTAATGGGCGTGGGTCCAGCACTGTTGCGAAGCCGCAACAGCGAGACAGACTATCAAAAAATGGTCGGGGTCAGTAGGGGCGGAGCGCCCTAATGATCCAGCAACCTCAAGAGAATTTGCAAATCTCTTGACGAATATTGCTCCAGATACACAATCATTGTTTGTCTCTGCACCTGGTGATGACGTTTCGCTCATCACCTTGAAGTTGGAAGCGACAAACGATTTGTCACTTCGTGTCCTAGTAGACTGTGGGGCGTCGAACAACTTTGCTCGTCGCCAGTCACTAGAGGGTCGTAGGCTCAAGTTCGTTGAGACCGACATTCCTCTCACAAGATGACGGTGCGCCTTGCAACAGGCGCATCGATTACCGTTGAGAAACGTGTAGTAGGAATCCACTACACGTTAGAGGGCGAACAGTACGATGATGACTTCATCGTACTAGATCTGGATGACAAATTTGATGTCATCCTGAAATTACCTTGGCTCAGAAAGTACGAGCCAAGGGTGAGCTGGCAGCATCGATCCGTCAAGATGCCTGCCGCTTGTTCATCAGATGGCCATCTGATGAACATCTTGTAGCATCCATAAGCGTGTGGATGTTCTGCGAGTGAGTGCGATGGCCTCACTTGCGGTACGGTCGTTAGCACGACTGCACAAGATCACAGTGTAGTTGATCACTACACTGTGGAGCAAGCTCCCGGCGGCTGTACAGAATTACAGGCTGCGCCGAAGGTCCACCAATCGAATATGTCGAGTGGACCGGGACATGGATGCATGCCTAGCGGGCAGCATCTTAGACAGAAGAAACCTGTTGCCCCCAAAGGGAAACATGGAAATCCTAGGTCGACTGGAGAGTCGACCGTAGAGGATCGGTCCCTGACTGTGGTTGCACAGCCACAGTCAGAAGACGTCGAGGGAATAAGTCCCCACATACTTGAGGAAGGAATTCCTCAAGAGTCACTTGCTGAAGGATTAGGCCTTCAGCAACCTATGGAACGAAGTTACCAGGAAGTAACCGAGACGTTGAACGTCTTGGTCAATGACGGATCAAGCGTAGGCGCTTATACGCTTGATCTGATTGTGCCTCCGAAGTTAATTTCGTAGATAACTCAATTGCCATTGCTAGAACCGAAACGGTTCTTGCGTGATCTGCGTAGTGGCAAAGTCAAGCAGATCTGCATACTCGTCACAGAGGATGAGTGTGTGGCCGATATTCGGTCGGCGACAGTATTGGCTGAGAACGAACGGGTTCTCATCAGCTCATCGATGGACGAAAGTGTCCTCGATGAGAAGACTCGGATTGAGCGATACGCGTCCCAATCCTGGGAGTCACTTCAGGCAAATCCTTTGTACAAGGATTTGATCGAATTCAGGGATGTTTTCCCTGAATCCGTACCGTGCGAGTTGCCTAAGGACAAAGTCACTCGACACGAGATCGAGCTCGAACCGGGCTCGAAGTACTGTGTCATGAAGCAGTGGCCACTGCCTCGTGAACAAGTACTAGCGGTCGACAAGTTCTTTGCCGATCGCTTAGCAGCGGGCCATGTGAGTGAATCAACATCCCCTCACAGTTCTCCGACTTTTTGTGTGCGAAAGGCCACAGGAGGGTGGCGGATAGTGCACGCATTCAACAAGTTGAATGCTGCAACGGTACCGGCTCAGACGTCGATACCGAGGAAGGACGTAATTATAGATGGTATGTCAAAGAGTACCATCTTTTCGTCCATGGACCTGATAGATGGGGTTCTGTCAGATCCTCATGCGTGAACGGGACATCCCGTTCACGGCAGTGATTACCCCCAGCGGGATACTGTGAGAGTGGCTAGTGCTGCCACAGGGGCTGAGCAATACCCCTGCAACATTCAACAGATGTTTAATAAATCTGTCGAGACCGGTGCGAGACTTCGCACCGAGTTACTTTGACGATGTGTTCGTTCATAGCCGAGCTATGAACGAAAAATACGGACGTGGAAGTTCACGGAACTCAAGTTCGTCAGGACCTTCAACTTATGCGCAAGCATAGGTTGTACGCAAACCTCAAGAAGTGCATATTCGCGGCTAGCGAAATACCACTTCTTGGGTGCATCGTGGGTAAGCACGGCGTACGCCCTGATCCCAAAAAGATGAAGGAGATCACCTACTGGCCCGTAACAGTCGATGTCAAGGGACTAAGGAAAATCCTTGGGCTAGCGACGTACTTGCACAAGTACTCGCGCAACTACGCCAAGATGACTGTTCATCTTTCTTGCTTGCTCAAGAAAAATGTCAAGCGGTCATGGAACGCTGAGTGCCAGCGTTCCATTGAGGGTATCAAGCAAAGCTTGATGCAATCGCCGATCTTGGCGATTGCAGATCAGGAAAGACCATTTCATATGGTCTGTGACGCCAGCGATTTTGCAATCGGATGTGCGTTAATGCAGTTCGACACAGATGGCGCGGAGCGCGTCATCTGTTATCAGTCGCGTCAGCTGCAAGCAGCTGAGCGTAATTACCCAGTGCATGACAAGGAACTCCTTGCCATGAAGTATGCACTGGCTAAGTTTCGCGTCTATCTCTTGGGAGATAGACCGTTTGTTGTCGATACGGACCATGCGTCATTAGGCACGGCCGTAAACAGCCCACATCTCTCGCAAAGAATGGCGAGGTGGCTGTCTTTCTTCGCGGAGTATAACTTCTCCGTGGAGTATAAACCAGGACGACTCAATGTCGTCGCTGATGCGCTTTCGCGCCGGCCCGAATTCGAGCAGGACGCCTAATTCAACAGTGAGGATAAGCCCACTGTTGCGACACTGTCAGTCAGTGTCCCGTCGTCAAGTTTACTTGACGACGTACGAAAGGCATACGCGGAAGATAAAGATCTTCTGCGATTGATGGATCATCTGGTGGATCCATCCAGTAAATCATTGAAGAATTTACCGGCTTTGTACCGATCCTCATCGGATCGGTACACAACGCGTAACGGACTGTTATACTATACAGCCGTTGACGGCGACACGCCTCGTGTCGTCGTCCCCACTCATAATGATTTGCGTTAACGCATCATGTATGAGTGTCACGATGCCCCAACAAGTGGCCATCGTGGTAGAGAAAAGACTTACCTCACGGTAAGTCGTGACTTTTACTGGCCACGCCAGTATCAGTTTGTTCGCAAGTACATACGTGCTTGCGAAGTTTGTCAACGGGTGAAGCCTAGTCCTTCATCCCGTGCGCCATTGCAGCCTCTGCCTGTTCCGACAGAGTGCTGGAAGTCCGTTTCAATGGACTTCGTCTTCGGGTTTCCCGAAGACGCTCACAAGAATAATGGTATTCTTGTGTTTGTTGACCGATTCAGCAAGATGGTGCATCTTGCTGCAGTCCCTGAGTCGATCAAGGCTCAAGGTTGTGCTCGTGTCTTTCTCGACACGATCTTCCGACTCCACAGATTGCCCCGTGAACTCTTATCCGACCGTGACCCTCGGTTCACGGCGGAATTTTGGCAAACCGTGTTCCATACTCTCGGAAAACGATTGAAGATGTCTACTTCTGACCATCCGGAAACAGATGGTCAGACGGGACGTGCGAACCGTGGCCTCGAAGAGATTCTTCGAGGATATGTCCACTCGTTTCCGAGTTGGAGCGAATTCCTACCCATGGTGGAATTCGCCATCAATAATTCGGTGCATGCTTCAACCCGGAACACACCGTTTTACGTGAATGGCTTACTCCATCCACGTATTCCCGCCCTTCTCGAGTATGAATCTTGGATAAGGGGGGGAGGGACTCGCTCGAGCAAAAACCGTTTTGGCTCTTGCTCAACGCGTGTCGATGCTAACGTCGTCACGTATGATGCCGATGTCGATCAAGTCGACATCGATGAAGAAAATCACCTCAATAATAGCGGCGACGCTATTACCGACTCGGATGATGATGATGATGCTGGTATATTCAGCATCGTCAACGATTATTCCAGCGAGGAAAACGATAACCTCGCTGAAGAAGAGAACAATCTCTTAGCAGTGCGCACGAAGGGCACTGAAAGACAAAACAAAGAGTCAGCAGAGAACTTCCTGCTGACTCGAGAAGCGGTAGTCCGTTTCGTTCAGGACTCCATCGCAAATGCGGTGGACCGTCAGAAACGGAACGCAGACAAGAATGGAAGAGCAAATATTCTTTCATTTAAGGTTAACGACCTAGTACTACTGTCAACGGTAAACCTACCTGGACATGCAGTCACTAGTGTCGGCAGTAGTAAACTACTGCCGAAGTACATTGGTCCATTTCGAGTGTTGCATCGCAAGGGCAATGCATACACGATCGAATTGCCACGTAGGATGCGCACGCATCCTACGTTTTACGTGGGGAGGCTCAGGCCGTACTGTCAGTACGAGCCTTCTTCTTCCGATGAAGATAGCCCCCACGTTCAAGAACATCCATCAAGTTCTTGTGCTCGCACTCCAGACGATCCGTCTGGTCGCGCAGATATGATACCTCGAAACACAACCGAGATATCTCCCCGCGAGCTGTCGCCAGCTCGCCGAAAGGAAAGCGGACATCCCGCTCGACCTGAAGCTGCGCTGTGGCATAATCGGCGCGGTCTCTCGCCCGATCAGCCTCGCGATCCTTGCAGTTCTTCCGCACGGTATCTGTCAAAGCGTAGCGCCGGTCGCGCTCGTGCTTCAATTCATCGCGCAATTCATCGATTGCGCGATTCATCTCGTAAGGGTCGAGATGGTGAACCGAATCATCTGGAGGAGGTCTTTCCTCCTCCACCACATCCTTTGGTGGATGCTCACGGTGATCAACGCTTTCTAGTGGAGCGTATCTTGAATCACCGTGACGATTCAGGATCAACGACGAGCTACCTCGTCTAGTGGCGGGGGTATACACCCTCTTGGAACAGCTGGGAGCCCCGCTTTCAGCTGTTGATGGATGTTGAAGGTCTCGTCCACCAGTATGACGAGACCCATACGATGAGTCCTCGGGCCCATCGGTAAACACGCGCCCTAGGCGCTTGTAGACGGATTGCAAGTTTGAAATCGCGTCACGCATCTCCTCCGAGAGATGTGTACCCTTCCCCAGGGCGAACTTAGGGAATACACGTCCCTATGTGCACGCTGCGAGTTGTCAACACAACTCGCACAAGGGTCTCCCCATGTGAGGCAAGGACTGCCTGCCTCACTCGACAAACAGTGCAACCGGTACCTGCCACCGGTTGGCGTTCGCTTTTCGAACCTGAGGCGTGTCTCCTCAAGTTTCTTGAGCCACCCTTCTCGTCCAAAATTCTTTACGTTTTGGACGAACGCGTTCCACGCAGCCAAAAGCGATGTTTTGTCACGCTTTTGGTTGCCGTTATACCATCGATGTCTAAGGA
The DNA here is from genome assembly GCA_947650285.1 of Hyaloperonospora brassicae. Classification (NCBI taxonomy): domain Eukaryota; phylum Oomycota; class Peronosporomycetes; order Peronosporales; family Peronosporaceae; genus Hyaloperonospora; species Hyaloperonospora brassicae. The sequence continues at coordinate 248,721 of CANTFL010000144.1, forward strand.
AGACATCGAGATAAAAGTCTTCTTCAGCGCGAAAGTTGCTCGCGCTGAGACTCAAGCCGTGAAGCTCAGTCGCATCGAATAAGGGTATTCGATGGTGTTGGCCTGTCTCGTGAGACAAGCCATTGATGAGCCGTTCGGGCAAACGCCACGGCTTCAGCTCATCACGCTTCACGGTGGTACCTTTGTCGGTACCACGGTTGTCAGTATGACGATGGGTTGCACCATCGTCAAGTCGCTCGTGCGAAGGAGCACGAGCTGATTGCGGTGATGAGCAAACATACTCATCACCAGATTCGTCATCACTGCCGAACAGACTGTGTTGCAACTCACGAGTCCGTTCGTTCGGCAGTGGCCTTGGAGAACACTGAGGCGTCGCCGATAATCGAGACGCCTCTGCAACATTGCCCGAGTCAGACACGTCTGACTCGCCAGAGTAGATGAACTCAATGTCGAAGTCATCATGCGCACGCGGTGCTCTACCGCGTGCACCTGCAGCACCTCTTGCTGCAGGCGAAGAAAGAGAAGCAGACGCCGAATCGTCTGCCGCAGAAGCTGGCACAGGCACAGACTCTGGGTGCCTTGAGTCACCCCGCATAGACATGTTAGCTATGCGAGGTCAAGCGGAAAGTGAATGGAACGGACCCAACAAGTGCTCCCTGTCCCAATGGTGGCCAACGGGTGGCCTCCATGTTTTCGATAGTCACACAGTGACTATCAGTTAAGGGGGGTGATGTAACGGGGCAGCCCGTTACATGGAATTGTCACTTTAAGGAAAGTGACAATAAAGAATATGAAGTTGAATATTCTTTAAACAATATCACCGAAGTGGTGATATTGAAGGGTCGACCAAAGAGTCTGTTCATTGGTTGATATCTTGATGATATCAACCCACCAATCGCCGCAAGACGCGCGCAATGAGTGGTGACGAGACGTCACCATACATGCAGTTATATTAGCATAATTAAGTTAAGTCAAACAGGGAGAGGGTAGTTAAAAGACATAATTATATTAATATAACAGTTCTGCTTTTACCTTACCTACGCTTCCTCGTTCGCCTCGTGTACGTCTGTCGGGGCACCCGATACCCTTGCGTTAAGTTCACGCAAGGGTGTGCCCCGTTACAGGAATAGCGGAGTCACAGGATACGAACGCTTGTCGTAGTGATATCGTCATCTGAAGTCACTACCTTGACATAGGAAGGCAAGATCACTAGGGGTGACCCGCCACCAGTTAAGATCTCTGGAGGTTTCCCGCTGCCAGTTACGACCTCTTAAGATGATTTGGTGCTAGTCGAGATTACTAGAGGCGATCCAATGACAGGATCAATTAATGAAGGCGACCAAGGATATTTGCAATTGTAATAAACAATCTGAGGCTAGTTGCGACCGTTTGGGGTGATACGGTCACGGTGGTAACCGTTAAGGGTGATCTGCTGTCGGTCACGATCAAAAAAGGCGATCAGCGTGCAGTGTAAGCGTACGTCGACAAATTTGAGGAAGAATAAGGTGCAACGAATCGATGGTGCAGGAATTTAAACACGATTTCCAACCGAATATTTTACTGCGAGTCAGCTGTTAGTGCTGGGGGCGATTGTGATGAAGCATATAGAGAAGTGTAGAAAGCAGATCCCGCTGCATAAAAGTGCATTTCTGAGCTGTAGTAGGTAGCCACACAATGAGGTGCTCCACACACCTTGATCTCGGACATTGCTATCATGGTCAATACAATCATTAGCCATGCGATATTGGGAGATTGTATAATGGATGACACGATACTGTGTGACGTGATCTTCAATATCGTGATTTCTTACAATGCGATCTTCGGATGATATGATCACGGTAGATCTAGCGTGGACCGCCGAAAACGATGGAAGATCGAATGTCGACAACCCAAGGCGACACGTAATTGTCCATTGTAATAAAAATTAAGTGGCTTGGCCAGAGGTTTAAGACATTGGGTGTATAAAATTAGTGAGAATCAATTTGATTCTAAGTGCAAAATTGTTTTTCTCTCTCCAAATAGAACTGTTTTGTATCCCGACATCTGAAAAGACCGATTTTCACTAAAAATTACACCTCAAAATTATTTGGCCCCTAGGCATTTTTAGGCCCCAGTAACTGAAATTAAACACCATTTGAAAGATCGCGAGACAATTCAAGTACTTTAAAAGCTCAAGAATTACAAATATACTTTGTATAAGGCGACCTTGTAGCGATTATGGTGACTTATATCGAGAACTCTATGATTACCTTCTTGTTTGAGGGAATAGTTCCATACGATGAACAACACATCTTAAACATGGTCAATAATAGCATTAACACGAGTCCACTGAGAAGAGTGCATCTTTCTTTACCAACGGGTACACAATATTAGGAAGAAATACTAGCACGAAATCGAAGCAATTACTTCGTTAGTCAATTTTGTTGTCACCAGTATATGATGGGATCATAGAAAACTTGCAGTCCCACTCCATCACAAGCACTGTTTCTCGCAAAGCGCATGGCTGATTACACAAATGATGAAAACATTGAAAAGACTGATGACATATGATAGCGACTTTATCACATGTCAATCGCTTAGTCGGTATATAAACATACCCATGAATCCGATTTGATAAATCATAAAAAATGATTGCTTGACGTAAGTGATGCCAAAAAAATACATTTATACACTCATCGAGGAGTTATTTAGATGAATTTTTACAGGTAGCAGAAAGTGAATTACTAACAATTTGAGTGTAGCACCAATCACGTAATAATAGTATGTAGCGTTATAAATTTGAAGCAAGTTAAAGATTAACAAATATTTCGTCCATAAACTCGCAGATACAATCGATAAGCATTAATCTTACATCTCGAGCCTCTGTCTGCCTCAAATCTAATGAATATTTATCGAAGAGTTTTTATGGCCTTGAAGAAATCGTAGAATTAATGATAATCTATGGCTTACGAAAAATGTCAAAAACTCCCCCATTAAAATATCGAGAATGTTTCCTATTGATCGAGCTTAAGAATGCAAATATAGATGTAAATCTCTAGGGAAATAATCGCTCATTTACCACTTTGGAGACGATTCGATAACTATCGAATTTGTTTCGAGCTAAAAATTGATTATAAAGCCTCACCTAATCAAAGGAATTGTATTATATATATATATATATATATATGATTGTTAATATATTATTCACGTAACGGGCAACGAAATTTATCGAGTATCACTCTTCAGACAATTTTAACCTTATGTATCTTTTATAAAAAGGTATCAATACGGATGGATAGATATACCTCATTTACAATTTGTCGTTGTAATCAGCAAGTCGCGATAAAGATTTTGTGAGTCTACAGAGATCTAGAGTTTGGTGTTTTATGCAGTCCATTTAAAAGGCGTTGTTTTTTAAAAGACAATTCCAGTACACTCACTCCTTCAGTAAGCTCTATCAGATATACCACGCTTCATTTAATCTACAAATTACTAACAATTGACTGGAAAGATATGCCGTGGTCTATTTGTCTTCTTACTGCAATCCATTATTTGATAAAGCGGTCGATCTGTGTCAGGGTTTACATGCAATTTTTTCAGATATAGTTTGAACCAATAATTGGTGTCTTTTATGCCATTTACACGACAGTTTTTGCTTCTGTCGAATGATTATTGTTTGTAGCGTCTTTCATGCATTATTTCGACAAATCTGGGTAATAACATATTGTAGTATCGACAAATCGACAACTGAATTATGCGCGACCTATCACGCACAGCTTGTTCGACGTTTAAAGAAACATAGCGTTTTGTAGCTTGAATCTATTAAGTGAAAAACGACGATATAGGCAATAAAAGGTCTGGTTTGGAAATGTGTAGAGGAATGATTCGTTGCACAAAATCCAGGACTTATAACGGTTGTATTTGTATGCGGTTTATAAACATTTGGCTTACACATGTGGGAAGCGGACTAGGTTGGCTAATTCATATTCACCGATATCAGTTTGCATTATCATCTGGAGAATCAAGCACATCAGCAATCTTTCTGACCGTCATAATGCTACACCATAGCTTCTAAACCAATTTTTAAGGCCTCTACTCTGCACAACTTTTTGGCATTAATTATTATTTTTATGAACCGCGTTGCAAAACATTTAAATAACTATACTACAATATACATTGCAACAAGAGCTAAGTCTCAATCCATTGCGTTAGTATCGGCAATCTCGTAGTACTTCATCAATATGAAGTACCAAATGTTAATCATACCTTCATATGAGCAAGACATGATATAGTGTACGTATTATCTTACTGGATGTTTCATGTGATATCAAAACCCATTATTGTTTCTGCAGTCCTGGTCTTGTTATATTACCAGTTATTGGACTAATTAGACAGCCTCGTATTCAGATTATTTTTTTGGATTCCGATCTAGTTTGACCAGCGGTTAATGATATATAGACAATGTTAATACTTTGCGTCCTAAATATCGAAATTTACAACTGGGTGATATTAAATAGATCAGCATCAATCTATTGTATTCCAGTTACTGAGTAAACGCTTGTCAGCTCCTAAGATCAATACATTTACGGAAGAATCGGCAATATCAATTTTATGATGGATTGGCACAGATATATTGTAAAATGTCCTAGCTGTAAAATCAACAGACCGTTGCTGTTATAGCCGTAAAGTATTGATCCTAGACCTCCTCAAATGTTTCCGAATGTATGCTTTACATATTAACATAAATACTTAATTAAATACTTCTTTTGTTTCAAACATTGCAGTAATTTAGCATTTGGTACTGAAAACATAAGCACACGTTTTTGAGCACCACTGAAGTATAGGAACTCATCACTTTTACAGGTAAACAACGCGTAAAATCGTCACTAGTTGATAAGCGCAATCATCTAAAGAAAAGATTCGTAAAATTAATTACTAGTATAGGGGCTAACATTAGCCCAGTCGCAAAGTTTAAGTAGTATTATAAACACAGATAATTAGTCAACAGACTCTTTTCATATGTTGTATATATGCCTATACATATAAATTTAGCATTGCTCGTGTACCTACTACTTACATTCTTAGAACACACCAAAACCTGCGAGGCCGACCCGCGCATTAAAGACGCACAGGTAGGGTTTTTTTGGTAAGCACGTCACAGTCATTAACCGGCATTGTTCTAAAGTCCTGACCATGTCTGTAGACCAGGTCGACACATAAGCTGATGATACATGTAAGATGTCGACAAAATTATCCCTGAGTAGGTGCCGATCATGGTGTTTTCATCTCTGGTCTCGATGTCATTAATCTCCGAACCACTTAACTGAACAAAAGATCTAACTCGGCACCCTTTTTGGGCATTATCGTCATCCAATCTATGGTTTCGCAGGTACTACGGCATGGTACACTCGAACAGTAAATCTCGTATACAACGCTCAAGTCGCTAGTCCTTTACACATGCCATTTTTAAATGGCTCATAAGTAGCATGCGGCTTGCCATTACTCAGCTTTGACCGTAAATGTCTTTACGTTGATACGTTTAGTTGGCGCCGATTGAGCAACTATTGAAAAGAAAGGTAAGGTATTGAAACAATATGAACAATGTAAGGCATATATCCTGTTTGGAACATTAGCAATTCTGGTGATCCTCTGTATTGACTAATTTTATAAAAAAATGAATGCACTTGCAAGAGATGCTCTATTTATTGAACAAAGCGACCAACACGAAGACATGGTTCTAGAAATTTTGCAAATTTTACACACCTCTCTTTAGATCAAAAATTATGGCTTTGTACACATTATAATATACAATGAAGGGCTATTGATAAACCAAATTTGACCGGTTTATTATGCTAATGTAAAATTACCATGAAGGACCTTATAATAAATATACTCATGTCAAGTGTCTACCAAACATCTGGGCGCACAAGTAATTTCTAAAAGTCCACCATGATATTTATAAGGAAACTAAAAGAATGCAAGAAACGGCTACTAGAGCTCGAACCTTTTATTTTTGTCAAGTGTAGGAAGACATGGTATTCATAATTATCATAATTACCTTCAACATAACTTATTTACAATCTTGAATTTTCGGTTTAATCGCCACGGCAATGGTCCATAATTTGAATCCAAAATTGTTAGCATTAATTGTTTAGTAAAAAAACTCATTATACTGTGGCATGTGCTTGCGCTATTGGATCGGCGAAATCACATGGCAGGCACCAAATACATATTGCAACTCATAAATTAAAGCAGATGTATAAGAACCTAAATTTTTGGGTTCGTTGTCACGTATCAGAGTTATCGTTGACATTTTCAGCAAATCTCTAATATTACGCGCATGAGCATTATAAGCATTGGATGTTAATCACCTTAAATAGAAACAAAATTATGTTGAGTTCAAAATGACCGAGTCATTCTCAGATGGATTTTCGTATAAACAAATTTCAATTGTTGATTACGACATATTATGTAGAAATAGAAATTGCATTGATCATTGCATGGGCGCAATTTAGCTATGAACCTATATTTATTCTAATCGTCACGTAACATACATTTTGAATGTCCAACAAGAAGCACTACGCAACGCAATTTCTTACATTTTGAATTGACCTGTTAACACACAACAATTTGAGCCATACCATGTTTGTTTTTCAAGTTAAAAATAAAAAATAGTGAGACATCGTAGCTTTCACGCAGAAATGACCGAATTATCAAAATTATAGTGTAAGTATTTTACTTTATAGTTAAAATTAAAATATGTATCGTATCTCAATATTTATTTAAAGAATCACTTTGTATCCTTCACCTTGTTAATGATTGCCCCTCAGTTCGATAAATGATTGGTCAAAGTGTAAAATAGATCCTACTCATTGAAATTACCCAAACATAAAAAGTCACGAAGACATTCTTGCACTTATTGGAAAAATATGATCGGCATGGTGTTGACCTTTTATCTCCATGTTGCTAATGCCAAGGCGTTTACCAGCCTGTGATACCGATAACTAATCTACTTGATTCTATGTGGTGTTTGCTGCTTTGGCAGCGTGTATGCTCAATATCACGAAATATTTGAGTAGCTGCTCGCATTCACGGAGATTCCTGTGAATATCGTATCTCGCATGTAGCAGGAAAGTCTCATGTTAAGAAATAGAGGTTACTGATGCAATAGAACATTGATTAAAACCATTAATACTGCGTATTGCCTATTGCAGTTTTGGTCAATTAATAAAAAGGGTTACACATATTAGTTAACGCTCATCATGCTGATCCTGACCCTTGGATGAATCAATTGCGGGCTTCTTCACCACAGAGCAAGAGACGTGCGACCCAGTGCAGGTTGTAAGTTTCGAAATGGGTATTTTGCTGAACGGAGGGCTGATGTTACATATTTTTCGTTTGATACCCTATGAAAAGGGTGCTTAGCCACACATCAGAGAATAAGGCGGAGGTATAGCAGCAAGGCATCTCAAATTCCACTGCTTTAATCCTATCTTGTGTACCAAATGGTGTTGCTTGCAAACAAACATATAACACTATTAATAATTGGGCTGTAGAAAGCCACGTATTGTTGTCATGGGCAATGCGGTTACCTTATTACGTAAGCCATTATGCTGTAATACCTTTTATACCTTATTATCCAGTGCTTTTAAATCTAAAGTTGTTGCTGATGGTGCGGTAATTGATGATAGTGGAGCTGCAGGTGCCGGCGAGTCTGTTTCGTGTGCTTGACGACGACAGGTTCGTGTATTGTGACCTGGTTAATGGCAAGTGAGACAAAAAAGGCGTCGCCAGAAGCTTCTAACGCACCTGGAACATGATCGAACTGCGATAGAATTTGCTGTGCTTACTTATTCGGTCGACCACAAGTCTGCGTTTTTAACGGATTGTAAAAACCGGCCTCTTGACTGCCATGACAGGGTCATGCAGCGCAAGCTTGAGATGATTTGGGGGTAGTTTTAAATTTGTCTGCAATCTTCTATTATCCCGCATAAATTTTAACTTGCACATCCTCGACATGCACCTGTGTCAGCTGTACCAGCCCCCAATACCGATCCAAATTATTGATTGACCGTGGTATCACTCGCCCACGAATATCATGAGCACATAATTGGACCTTCGAGAATTTCAGCAATATTAATATCGGTATTTTCAGTCCGCTATAATCCATAGTACGTAAATTAGAGCAGACAAACCTTTCGTTACCATTTTTTTAAACCGCTGCGGATTCTGCTTATACGCTGCCTACAGGCCTGCAACATATATCGTATCCGCACTCCTGAAAACGTTGGTCCAAACTATATATTGAAAATGGCATGCTGCTATACATTTTACTGCATAACTACATCATGCTGACCTTCAATTTCAAGGCGATTCGATGGGTCCACTGATAATAGATCACCTGCATTAATCACTCGTCAGCATAAAAGTAACCGTTACACAGAAATAGCTCACTAAGGTTATACCTTACCAATTGACACAGATATAATTTTTTTGATATCGGCATGCGCACTCTTCACACTCGACGTTGTAACGTGGCCATATAGTTGTTCTTAGTAAGAAAACAGAAACAAATTTATTCTTAAACAAGCCAAGCATTATCAAGGTAACGCATCGAGAAGTGAGAGGATGCAACGGCATCGATTTTCAGATTTGACGCAATTCCTACAATGTCCAAGGCATCAACGAGCCATTTCCAAGTTTGGACGATATCCTTTCAGACATTTAGCGTTCAAAAGCTTTCATCAGCTAGGCAAAAAAGTCCTTGTTGATAAGCCACCGGGAGAGCAATCACATGCATTGGGAAACGTCTGCGTGGGCGAGTATATCAGCGCAATCTCTAGATCCGTGACAAACGTAAGCTCAGCCTGTACATAACGAATGTGGAAAGCTTCTCGAAAATGGCGCAATGCTCTCAAGTAGTTTAGCGCAATTTCATTTCGCATAAAACAGTATGCAAAGGCGAATGTGCATATTGTTGCCGGTACGAAAAAGATATGGAGGACAAGGAGTCCGTCCCTTTTGGTCTTTTAAGTCGCATTAATTAGCCATACCGAGCCAGAAATGTACTTGCTGCAAATTTTTCTCTGCAGATGGTGAGACATTTAGCAGTTGAGTAGGACGCTATTGTGCATCAACTCAAGTGAAGTAGCTGCTATGAGGAACTGAGATATCGTGAGCTACTAATGTGAAGCGGCCATCCAGCATCATTTTACGTTATGAATGGTTTGGGTTGTATATGTCTCAAGTCGTGTCCTGGTATCGCAGTTCTGCCGCAGTAAAGCAAAAATTTAGCTCGATTCACACCAGCACCCATTGAGGACACGACTAAAAGCTGATGTGATCATGTCAAAGAGAGCCCTTGCAAATAGGAAGTCTTGTAAGTGAGGGTCTCAATATTGTGTTCTCCAAAGACAATATGTATTTGCCAAACTACAGCTTCTAGTCGCCGTACACTTGCCCTGGACAAGCCTATAGTTATACTTCTGGACGAGATACTATGAAGAGATCCGTACGTATGGAAGGGAGGTGTGTTCGGGAGTAGTAGAGATCCTAAGATTTGACGTCACCGACATTCTGGTTGACATTCCATCCTGTGTGTCGAATTACAAAAGCATAAACTTTCTGCTGTGCATGTGCATTAATGACTACTCTTGTATGTCTTGGGATGCATAAGCAAGCTGCGGGGGAGTTGCTAGGCTGTATATTAAAAATTTAATTAAAGAAAAAATTATTTTAGTATCGATGTCTCCGTTCTACTGCAAATAAAACCAAAACCTATTCAACATTAATTCTCGATATAAATCAGACCGAAGGGAACTTCGCAAGAAGGCGATGGCTAAATAGCGGTTCCACATATGTTCTTATGTGTGTAATAAAAATCCTGCAAAGGAACTTTCTGACCGAAACCGCATATGTTACAAATAAACATTGTCTATAATATACATCGAAAGAAATTATTAGAATATACGTGTCATCTGATCTCTAATTATATTTAAAAAGGCTTTTGGTACAATTACAAAGCAAGATTTGAGCTTCATCAATTGCGACAAGAAGGCCAATATACAATAAAGTATGTCACTTCAACAAATTCGTTTTGTACACAAGCCATAATCAAACGAAACAGCAACATAGAGCTTTTTTCACAATGTCGATTGCCAAAAACTACCAGCAGACATTACATATCATATTTTCATTAGAGTATATGTCATCACTAATTAATATTGCTCCCCATTAACCAAAGTGGTATGATTGAAGTACTGCACGCACACTTAGCTTATGGCATTTATGTCTCAACACGACATCAGCGAAAGCGTGTTCGCTTACCACATTGTTATAAACTTTCTCGGTTGATGAAAACAAAAGTTTCTGTATATAACTAAATTAGGTATCTACGGGCTCGGTATAAATTATTCAATTTAATTTGTTTCCTCACATTCACAAATAAAATATTTTGAAATAATCAAATTACATGTTTTAATAACAATATTGGTACATCGAAAACATATATTAAGCAATCAATTGCATTATATATTTCATTAAAATTATAAAACAAAACCTGTGATGTTTATCTTTACAGCGCATAACTCTAATCAGGTTGTTTTCTTATATATTCAAGTATATAATTTATAATTCGAACTTATGCGTCTCATTAAAATCTTTATGAGTTTTTTATTCTATTGTATTAAAATACTCAGCGATGTATATAGCAAACGTCGATAGCTAATGTCTATAATTCATTTTATTATCCATAAAAAATTAATATATATAGTCAGTAAATATTACAACGGGCTACACGTTAGCGGACGAACCGCGGCATAATAAATGATTCTTTAAGGTAAATGACATATTTAAATCAGTGAATAACCAAGAACTTGAGTAGGATCAGAGTCGTGAAGCTAAACGTATACGTGACTTTTCATAATTTTGATAAATGTAAGAAAACATTTACTAAGGAACATAGACGTCTTTAATTCGCTGATTAGATGAAATTAACTTTACTTGCCTTCACATTAGAAGACTACATGCCGTAATTTCTAAATCGCTAAGATCATTGAGCTAGAACAAGAATATATGAATTCAGATTGACTCTTTGAGTCGTTCCTTATAATTAGCTGACCTTATTGATTCCTGATTCTATAAAGCTGTATACTCGCGAATTCGTCTTATGATCAAATAGCAAAAAAGCTCTATATGCTTGAATTCTATCCTGTTTTATGGATATTATATATTTACTACTCTTAGTATCCCACATGCCTTTCTACACCTTTTTAATAAGCCTAATCAAATGTAATAATGAAACAAGTAGCCATTTTATAGGATGGACAAAATGTCGTAGTTACTGAGCTGACTAATTCGATAGGCGCTGAGTGTTTGGATTGCCTTGTGTCGCCAGGCCCCGAAGTGCTGAGCAAAATTCTCGCAGCTATCTAAATTATGAGAAATCCAAATTAAGGAAGAACAACACACAATATTATCAGCTGCGTCAATACGCTTCGGGTAGAATCCACACGAAGCGGCTAACCTCTGTTCATCAAAACAGAGATTTGATATTCTAAAAGGAACAATATTCCCTTAATACATATTTAGGAGCTTAAAATATTCATAAAATTCAGCATGATTAGATAGGAATCAATATGCGTTATAAGACTTTTTGGCGCTATGAATGAGCCAGTAATACTCTTTTACATGTGGTTTATGTGTAAATTTGCATGTTTCCACAGTAATCAATAAAATAACATCTTTTAAGTTAATGCAACGTCTTTATAATTTAATCTCTCGTGATCACGCTTCTTGTCAACACGTCATGGTGATGTTTTCCATAGAGAAACATTTACGATTCGATATTCAAATTGATGCTAATCAAAATCATCTATTTATAGTTTATCCAGCTGGCCGTTCTCATGTAGAGCTTTTGTACTGGCGTTGCAAATCCGTGTTAATTTTACTTACCTCCCGCCCCACCTTATAAAAGCTGTTCAAACATATCTTAATGCTAAATCTTATCGTTCATGCAGCATAAATGGAATACACAGGTGTAAATTATGCTATACTTAAACTAGATTTATGATCTCCTTGGCATCTTATCATTCTAATCATACCGCTGTTATACAACGAAGGAGATGAAACAAAAGCCGATATTTATGTTGCTGTAAGATAACGCAACATCCGTCATTTTTTACGATAAATAAGTACGTGCGGGCCAGCTCTCCGTTACCTTTACAGCTTCAAACTTCAATGAATCAAACGCTCGCCAAATATTTGAATCTGGGACGTCACGAGCCAAAGACAACTTCTAGTAGGCGCGGGGATTTATACTGGGGACGAAACAGGTTGTGATTTATTTCAAGAAGTAAAAGACGAGCAGAGTTTATCTCTTCACAGCTTCGAGTTTGATCTATTACGTTTGTGCTATCTAGGCTTGCATATTTTTTGAAAGCGACTGCTAGTGGGGGGTCTTTCACCTGTAGACTTTTGTGATTGATCCCGTAGCATCAAGCATTTTTGATGGACATATTTTCTACGAGTAAGTCATTAAATGATGATGCATATAATGTACAAACTAGTTCCAACGTCAAGGACATAAGTGACACCTCATCACCAGCTTCAGAGACACCTCATTACCGTTCGCAGAGACACAAAGAGATTGCGTGTCGAAAGCAATTTTTGTTAATGTATTTGACATTATCTTGAGGTTGCTTAACCGGTAGGGCTCTCCGCCCGACTGACTCGACCATTTTTATGGCCCGCTTCGCTGTTGCGGTTTCACAACAGCGTTGGATCTACGCCCAATGCCTTTTTTGGGAAATGGACGATCATTTCGCTAAGTGCCGTTTTGCACAGAGCGTGAAGCACTACACGCATAAGCGTAGTGTTCTAATTTCTGACATCGATTGCTCATCTGCAATCGATGTTTGTGTATAGAGCGAGTCTTCTCGCTCTAAATATTGTAGAGGTACATTGATTCTGGATATACAGTGTCGTATCGTCTCAGTGGGCGATATGAGCTCGAGCTAGTATGAGACTGCATCATACTCAAGCCCTCTTGTTTGGTACTGAGATCGACTGATCCATTGTCTTCAACATTAAAATGGATCAGGTGGGTCTTGACAGGTCCTGGAGTAGATCATGTATTACCAAAGTGATTTTCGACTGTTCATTCATCGGGTTGAGGGGTATGCAACTCGAGAGGTATGGGAAATGCTCCGATATACATGTTTACCCTGTTTGCCCTGTTAGAGTTTCGAAAATTCAACACGACCCAAAAATTCAGCTCCTGGCGGCTCCAACATTTGTCAGAGCCGGGACTTGAATATATTTGATGATCAAAATGAAGATGGGCCTGGGATCAAGAATGTTTTAAGACCCAAGCCTTCGCACGTCCAGCAAAGTTGGACTGGTCAAATGCAACTTGCATTTCGCCGTCGATGATGCGACAATCCCTTCTGGCATCATCCAACTCGACGAACGATCGCAAGAGACGTCTTTCTGCACTTTACTGTAACCGGAGATGTCTATCTTCAGGGTGTCAGGACGACGCGTGTGTGTCTACTCACCCACAGCAGCATTATATTGCTGCTGTCTCACCAGCTCTTTCTGTTGAGCACCGAGTTCTATAAACTGTTTAGCCTGTGTGAGCCTTGCTTTTCAAGCAAGTTAACTTTCTCTCTTTCGGCTACAACTTTATAAAGAATGGATTTGGCCATAGCGGTCTGTTGTTGGTCTCTGTCAAGAGACTCCAACATGGCGCTAATGGCGGTTTATCCATACGGTTGAACTCATTCGTTCTACCGCACTCCATTCGATTTCACTCAAATTGTCAAAGCCTTGACGCGTGAAGTAAAAGTTTACTTCTCATCCACCATTTTCATGTTAAATGAGATGGCTGTGATCGTCAGACGTACTACGAAGTGCTACCAGGTGTAACTGTAACGGGGCACACCCTTGCGTGAACTTAACGCAAGGGTATCGGTGCCCCTACAGACGTACACGTGGCAAGCGAGGAAGCGTAGGTAGGGTAAAAGTAGAACTGTTATATTAAAAAATTAAGTCTTTAAACTACTGTCTCTTTGTTTGACTTAATTCAATTATACTAATATAACTGAGTGTATGGTGACGTCTCGTCACCACTCATTGCGCGCGTCTTGCGGCGATTGATGGGTTGATATCATCAATATATCAACCAATGAACAGACCCTTTGGTCGACCCTTTAATATCACCACTTTGGTGATATTGTTTTAAAGAATATCCATCTTTATATTCTTTATTGTCACTTTCCTTAAAGTGACAATTTCATGTAACGGGCTGCCCCGTTACATCACCCCCCCTTAACTGATAGTCACCGTGTGACTATCGAAAACATGGAGGCCACCCGTTGGCCACCATTGGGACAGGGAGCACTTGTTGGGTCCGTTCCATTCACTTTCCGCTTGACCTCGCATAGTTAACATGTCTATGCGAGGTGACTCAAGACCCACACAGCCTGGTGCTGTGCAAGCCTCTGCGGCAGACGCTTCGTCGTCTGCCGCCCCTTCTTCGCCTGAAGCAACAGGTGCTGCAGGTGTACGCGGTATCACACCGCGTGCGCACGATGACCCTGATGTAGAGGTCATCTACTCTGGCGAGTCAGACGTGTCTGACTCGGGCAATGCTCCAGAGGCGTCTCGCTCACCGGCGACGCCTCAGTATTCGCCAAGACCACTGCCGAACGAACGGACTCGTGATTTGCATCACAGTCTGTTCGGCAGTGATGATGATGATGATCAGGGTGGTGAGTTCTATTCTTCACCACCGCTGGCTCGTGCGTCTTCGCACGAGCGTGATGACGATGGCGCGAGCCGTCGTCAATCTGGGAGCCGTGGTACCGACAATGGTACCACTGTGAAGCGTGATGAGTTGAAGCCGTGGCGTTTGCCCGAACAACTCATCAATAGCCTGTCTCGCGAGACAGGCCAACACCATCGAATATCCTTATTCGATGCAACCGAGCTTCACGGCTTGAGTCCCAGCGCGAAGAACTTTCGAGCTGAAGAAGACTTTTATCTCGATTTCTTTCTTAGACATCGATGGTACAACAGCAACCAAAAGCGTGACAAAGCCTCGCTTTTGGCTGCGTGGAACGCGTTCGTCCAAAACGTAAAGAATTTTGGACGAGAAGGGTGGCTCAAGAAACTTGAGGCAACACGCCTCAGGTTCGAACGGCGAACGCCAACCGGTGCTAGGTACCGGTTGCATTGTTTATCGAGTGAGGCAGGCATTCCTTGCCTCACATGGGGAGACCCTTGTGCGAGTTGTGTTGACAACTCGCAGCGTGCCCATAGGGACGTGTATTCCCTAAGTTCGCCCTGGGGAAGGGCACATCTCTCGGAGGAGATGCGTGACGCGATTTCAAACTTGCAATCCGTCTACAAGCGCCTAGGGCGCGTGTTTACCGATGGGCCCGAGGACTCATCGTATGGGTCTCGTCATACTAGCGGACGAGACCTTCAACATCCATTAACCGCTGAGAGCGAGGCTCTCAGCAGTTCCAAGAGGGTGGATACCCCCGCCACTGGACGAGGTAGCTCGTCCTTGATCCTGAATTGTCACGGTTGTTTAGGATACGCGTTACTAGGAAGCGTTGACCACCGAGGGAATCCACCAATGGATGTGGTGGATGAGGAAAGACCTCCTTCAGATGATTCTGTTCACCATCTCGACTCTCACGAGATGGACCGCGCAATCGATGAATTGCGAGATGACTTGAAGCACGAGCGCGATCGGCGCTACGCTTTGACTGATACCGTGCGGAAGAACCGCAAGGATCGCGAGGCTGATCGGGCGAGAGACCGCGCCGATTATGCCACAGCGCAGCTTCAGGTCGAGCGGGATGTCCGCTCCCTTTTCGTCGAGCTGGCGACAGCTCGCGGGGAGATATCTCGGTTGAGTTCCGAGAAATCATATCTGTGCGACCAGACGGATCGTCTGGAGCGTGAACGCAACAACTTGATGGATGTTCTTGAACGTGGGGGCTATCTTCATCGGAAGAAGAAGGCTCGTACTGACAGTACGACCTAAGCCTCCCCACGTAAATCGTAGGATGCGCACGCATCCTACGTGGCAATTCGATCGTGTATGCATTGCCCTTGCGATGCAACACTCGAAATGGCCCAATGTATTTCGGCAGTAGTTTGCTACTGCCGACACTAGTGACTGCATGTCCAGGTAGGTTTACCGTTGACAGTAGTACTAGGTTGTTAACCTTAAATGAAAGAATATTTGCTCTTCCATTCTTGTCTGCGTTCCGTTTCTGACGGTCCACCGCATTTGCGATGGAGTCCTGAACGAAACGGACTACCGCTTCTCGAGTCAGCAGGAAGTTCTCTGCTGACTCTTTGTTTTGTCTGGCAGTGCGCTTCGTGCGCACTGCTAAGAGATTGCTCTCTTCTTCAGCGAGGTTGTCTTCTTCCTCGCTGACATAATCGTTGGCGATGCTGAATATACCAGCATCGTCATCATCATCCGAATCAATAATAGCGTCTTCGCTATTATTGAGATGATCTTCTTCATCGATGTCGACTTGATCGACATCGGCATCATACGTGACGACGTTTGCGTCGACACGTGATGAGCAAGAGCCAAAACGGTTTCTGCTCGAGCGAGTCCCTCCCCCCTTATCCAAGAGTCACACTCTATAAGGGTGGGCACCCGTGGATGGCGTAGGCCATTCACGTATAACGGTGTGTGCTGTGTGGAAGCATGCACCGAATTATTGATGGCGAATTCCACCATGGGTAGGAATTCGCTCCAACTCGTAAACGAGTGGACATATCCTCGAAGAATCTCTTCGAGGACACGGTTCGCACGTTCCGTCTGACCATCTGTTTCGGGATGGTCAGAAGTAGACATCATCAAATCGTGTTCCCAATGTGCGGAACACGGTTTGCCAAAATGCCGCCGTGAACCGAGGGTCACGGTCGGATACGAGTTCACGGGGTTACCCGTGGAGTCTAAAGACCGTGTCGAGAAAGACACGAGCACAACCTTGAGCCTTGATCGACTCAGGGACTGCAGCAAGATGCACCATCTTGCTGAATCGGTCAACAAACACAAGAATACCATTATTCTTGTGAGCGTCTTCGGGAAACCCGAAGACGAAGTCCATTGAAACGGACTGCCAGCACTCTGTCGGAACAGGCAGAGGCTGCAATGGCGCACGGGATGAAGGACTAGGCTTCACCCGTTGACAAACTTCGCAAGCACGTATGTACTTGCGAACAAACTGATACTGGCGGGGCCAGTAAAAGTCACGACTTACCGTGAGGTAAGTCTTTTCCCTTCCACGATGGCCGCTTGTTGGGGCATCGTGACACTCGTACATGATGCGCAACCGCAAATCATGATGAGCGGGTACGACGACACGAGGAGTGTCGTCGGCAACAGCTGTATAGTACAGCAATCCGTTGCGTGTACTATACCGATCCGATGAGGATCGGTACAAAGCCGATAAATCCCTCATGGATTTACTGGATGGATTCACCAGATGATCCATCAATCGCAGAAGATCCTCATCTTCCACGTATGCCTTTCGTACGTCGTCAAGTAAACTTGACGACGGGACACTGACTGACAGTGTCGCAACAGTGGGCTTATCCTCAATGTTGAATTAGGCGTCCGGCTCGAAATCGGGCCGGCGCGAAAGCGCATTAGCGACGACATTGAGTCGTCCTGGTTTATACTCCACGTAGAAGTTATACTCCGCGAAAAAAGACAGCCACCTCGCCATTCTTTGCGAGAGATGTGGGCTGTTTACGGCCATGCGTAATGACGCATGGTCCGTATAGACAACAAACGGTCTATCTCCCAAGAGATAGACCCGGAACTTAGCCAGTGCATACTTCATGGCAAGGAGTTCCTTGTCATGCACTTGGTAATTACGCTCAGCTGCTTGCAGCTGACGCGATTGATAACAGATGACGCGCTCCGCGCCATCTGTGTCGAACTGCATTAACGCACAGCCGATTGCAAAATCGCTGGCGTCACAGACCACATGAAATGGTCTGTCCTGATCTGCAATCGCCAAGATCGGCGATTGCATCAAGCTTTGCTTGATACCCTCAAAGGAACGCTGGCACTCAGCGTTCCATGACCACTTGACATTTTTCTTGAGCAAGCAAGAAAGATGAACAGTCGTCTCGGCGTAGTTGCGCTAGTACTTGTGCAAGTACGCCGCTAGGCCAAGGATTTTCCTTAGTCCCTTGACATCGACTGGCACTGGCCAGTCGGTGATCGCCTTGATCTTTTCGGGATCAGGGCGTACGCCGTGTTTACCCACGATGCACCCAAGAAGTGGTATTTCGCTAGCCGCGAATATACACTTCTTGAGGTTAGCGTACAACTTATGCTTGCGCATAAGTTGAAGACCCTGACGAACGTGAGTCCTGTGAACTTCAACGTCCGTCTTTCCGTCCATAGCCCGGCTATGGACGAACACGTCGTCGAAGTAACTCGGTGCGAAGTCTCGCACCGGTCTCAACAGATTTGTGACACATCTGTTGAATGTTGCAGGGGCATTGCTCAGCCCCTGTGTCATAACTAGCCACTCCTACAGCATCCCGCTGGGGGTACTCACTGCTGTGAACGGGATGTCCCGTTCAAGCATGAGGATCTGATAGAACCCCATCCATCAGATCCATGGACGAAAAGATGGTACTCTTTGACATACCATCTATGATTACGTCCTTCCTCGGTATCGGCGTCTGATCCGGTACCGTTGCAGCATTCAACTTGTTGAATGCGTGCACTATCCGCCACCCTCCTGTGGCCTTTCGCACACAGAAGGTCGGAGAGCTGTGAGGGGATGTTGATTCCCTCACATGGCCCGCTGCTAAGCGATCGGCAAAGAACTTGTCGATCGCTATCACTTGTTCACGAGGCAGTGGCCACTGCTTCATGACACAGTATTTCTAGCCCGTTCTGAGCTCGATCTCGTGTCGAGTGCCTTTGTCCTTAGACAACTCGCAGGGTACGGATTCAGGGAACACATCCCTGAATTCGATCAAATCCTTATACAAAGGATTTGCCTGAAGTGACTCCCAGGATTGAGACGCGTATCGCTCAATCCGAGTCTTCTCATCGAGGACACTTTCGTCCATCGATGAGCTGATGAGAACCCGTTCGTTCTCAGCCAATACTGTCGCCGACCGAATATCGGCCACATACTCATCCTCTGTGACGAGTATGCAGATCTGCTTGACTTTGCCACTACGCAGATCATGCAAGAACCGCTTCGGTTCTAGCAATGGCAATTGAGTTATCTCCGAAGTCAACTTCGGAGGCACAATCAGATCAAGCGTATAAGCGCCTACGCTTGATCCGTCATTAACCAAGACGTTCAACGTCTCGGTTTCTTCCTGGGAACTTGCTTCCACAGGTTGCTGAGGGCCTAATCCCTCAGCAAGCGACTCTTGAGGAATTCCTTCCTCAAGTACGTGGGGACTTATTCCCTCGACGTCTTCTGACTGTGGCTGTGCAACCACAGTCAGGGACCGATCCTCTACGGTCGACTCTCCACTCGACCTAGGATTTCCATATTTCCCTTTGGGGGCAACAGGTTTCTTCTGTCTAAGATGCTGCCCGCTAGGCATGCATCCATGTCCCGGTCCACTCGACTTATTCGAGTGGTGGACCTTCGGCGCAGCCTGTACTTCTGTACAGCCGCCGGGAGCTTGCTCCACAGTGTAGTGATTAACTACACTGTGATCTTGTGCGGTCGTGTGAACGATCGAACCGCAAGTGGGGCCATCGCACTCACTCGCAGAACATCCACACGCTTGTGGACGCTCCAAGATGTTCATCAGATGGCCATCTGATGAACAAGCGGCAGGCATCTTGACGGATCGATGCTGCCAGCTCACCCTTGGCTCGTACCTTCTGAGCCAAGGTAATCTCAGGATGACATCAAATTTGTCATCCAGATCCAGTACGATGAAGTCATCATCGTACTGTTCGCCCTACAACGTGTAGTGGATTCCTACTACACGTTTCTCAACGGTAATCGATGCGCCTGTTGCAAGGCGCACCGTCATCTTGTGAGAGGAATGTCGGGCTCAACGAACTTGAGCCTACGACCCTCTAGTGACTGGCGACGAGCAAAGTTGTTCGACACCCCACAGTCTACTAGGACACGAAGTGACAAATCGTTTGTCGCTTCCAACTTCAAGGTGATGAGCAAAACGTCATCACCAGGTGCAGAGACAAACAATGATTGTGTATCTGGAGCAATATTCGTCAAGAGATTTGCAAATTCTCTTGAGGTTGCTGGATCATTAGGGCGCTCCGCCCCTACTGACCCCGACCATTTTTTGATGGTCCGTCTTGCTGTTGCGGCTTCGCAACAGCGCTGGACCCACGCCCATTGCCCATTCTGGCAAATGGTCATCCATTTCGCTCAGTAATGTCTGGTACTGAGCGTGAGGAACTACACTCGTAAGCGCGGTGTCCCAACTTCTGACCTCAATTGCACTTTTGCAATCGATTGTTGTTTGAAGAGCGAGGTCTCTAGCTCTCAACATAACAGAGGTCCATTGGTTCTGGACCTCCGATCTCTTGTCGTCTCGGTGGACGGTAAGAGCTCGAGCTAGCATGAGCCTGTCTCATGCTAAAGTCTTCCTGTTCCGCGGCTGATATCGCTTCTTCAAGCGTATTCAGCTCAAGGCGGAACAGGTGGCTCCTGACGGGACCACCTGCGAGCCCTTGCATGAACACCGTAATCAACGTGTGTTCATGTACTGGGTTGGCAGTTATACTACTCGCAAGGAGTCGTATATGTTGTGCGTAAGCGTGCACATCACGCTTACCCTGCTTGAGTTTCAGGAGCTCCTGAACGAGCCCTGTACTCAGCTCGTAACGGCTCAAACGTTTGTCTGAGCCGGGACTTGAAGTCATTTAGCGACCTAAACACATTTGGGTCGCTACTCTCGAGTCCCAGGGACCAAGTTTTGGCACGCCCTGCCAAGTGGGTCTGAGCAAATGTGAGTTTCATTTGCTCATCTTCGACGCGACGAGCCCTTAAGGCTCTGTCGAGTTCGACAAACCATAGTAACAGGGAGTCCTCCGGGACTCCACTGTACTTGGAGATGTCGACTTTCATGACTTCGGGACGACGCGCATGCGCCGTCCCGCCCACAGCAGCATGGAATTGCTGCTGTCTCAACAGCTCCGTCTGTTGAGCACCGAGTTCTCTCAACCGACCGGCCTGTTGAGAGCCTTGCTGGTGAAGTAAGGCTACTTTCTCTCTTTCAGCGACAAGTTCACTTTGGATGAACTTGGCTATAGCGGCATGTTGTTGGTCTCTGTCTAGAGACTCCAACATGGCGCTAATGGCGAACTCTCCCACGGTAGAACTCATTCGTTCTACCGCACTCCATTCGATGTCACTCAAATGGGTAAACCCTTCACGCGTGGCGTGAAAGGTGTCTTCTTCATCCAACATGAACATGTTGGATGATGTGGTCCTTGGAAGTACTACAAAGTGCTACCAGGTGTAACGGGGAACACCCTTGCGTGAACTTAACGCAAGGGTATCGGTGCCCCGACAGACGTACACAAGGCAAGCGAGGAAGCGTAGGTAAGGTAAAAGCAGAACTGTTACATTAATAAATTAAGTCTTTAAACTACTGTCTCTTCGTTTGACTTAATTCAATTATACTAATATAACTGCATGTATGGTGACGTCTCGTCACCACTCATTGCGCGCGTCTTGCGGCGATTGGTGGGTTGATATCATCACGATATCAACCAATGAACAGACCCTTTGTTCGACCCTTTAATATCACCACTTTGGTGATATTGTTTAAAGAATATCCATCTTTATATTCTTTATTGTCACTTTCCTTAAAGTGACAATTTCATGTAACGGGCTGCCCCGTTACAGTAACGGGGCAAACTCTTACCAGATAACTGGTAACATCTTGTGTTGATAGAACACAAGGATACGTACTGCCGGCGTCACGTGCACGTGGCGTGAGGAAGCGCGAGGAAATAGACAGAGCTAGGGAAGCTATGTTTTAGGGAAAAGTAGAACTGCATTTAATATCGTTAAATTGCTAATACAACATCAGTGTTTTCATCCAGCTATATTAAACTACAATCTCCTATATTTGTTTCTCGCTCGCCACCCACTGCGCGCGACCGGCAGCGGTTGGTGGTTAAATTTGGGGGATGTAGTGTCATCATCAATCAATAAGTGGATACCCAAGAATATATTACCCTCGAAGGTAAGGTTCCGCCAACATCACCTCTTCTCGAGTGATGTTGATTGAATTTTATCTAAATAAAAAATATCCTAATATTGATACATTCGTATCAGTTTATGTAACGGCCTCATTCCGTTACAACATCAGAATCGGAAGACTTACGCTAATGCGTATCGGCCCAACAATACCTCGTCGGTTCAAGATCACAAGTGGACGCAGACGTAAAGATACTGCAGCCCATTAGAATCAGAGGCGTCCACAGTCGAGCATGAGACGGCGGAATCGTTTGAAACGTCAGAAAGCATATTCGAGGCTCTGAATGATCTTCTCAATTGTCATTCGCATGGAATGCAGGTCCTAGGTGACGATAGCTCATCATCACCTGGCTCTGCAACGATATATTCCTTAGGCTGTCTCTGTAGCCATCCTGACATCTGGCTGTAGGCAAGGTACCGCAAGCAGCACTTAAACGGATTGCTGCCGCAGATTGAAAGGGCTCGCGATCGCACGCTCAGTGGGTGACCATTCAAATTTGAATCTGTGCTAGGTGGAAAAGACTATGAGTGGCCTTATTCGCGCATGGAACGGTAGAGTCAAAATCGAGAAATGTGTTCGAGCCAGGTGATGATGTATCGAGAATGCCCATGCATTGTCCATTATACGAGATGCTACAATAAGTCTCAAACTCTCAGACTTGGGTTTGGGATAACGTAATTCGATCACAATGACGGTCTCAAATGTCCTTCACCAATACGATAACATCCTGCACATGCCAGAAGTTAATCACAGACGTACGATATATAGCGAGCCTAGAGTTAACGTACATTTTGTATTCGTAGCTGTAAAATGACAGAAGCTGGTCCATCCTATGGCGTTCGATCGTTGAATCAAGCTTTTAGCTTGGCCATCAAACAAATTGGGAGCTAATAGGGAACTGGCCACAGCCGTTATCTCGTGTTGTTGACGGCGTTCATTGATGTTCATAGACCTCTTGAGATGAAGCTGGGAAAAATCCAGAAAGTCTAGACGCGCAAAGAAGGACGGGCTCGGTGAAGGAGCAACGAAAGAGAAGAAGTGCAGTGGCGAATGGTTAAGTAAGGTAACATTAAAAATGGTCGATGTAGCTTTTACAAGCGAATATGCTGACGAAAGAAAATTTTATTCAGACCATTTACTTGACCGGTCAATGCGACTGTGATCGCAACGCAAAGGACACGACCGGCTACAACTTATTTCTGGGCACGGGGCACGGTATAGAGCTCGTACCTTCCTGTAAAAAATGGTGGAAGCATGGAGCACTGGTACTCGACAGCTTCAGCACATCGATGTCATGGTCCGTCCACTGCGTTCTGCGCAAATGCAGTGCTTCCGCTTCGCTCGTCCGAGCCTTGGCTCTACATACCACTCGATCCGCTCGATGATTACTATCGTCCTCTGGACCGACTCTTTCGACTGTAGCCTCAGAATCCTTTGTCTCACGACGCGTCGCATGCGATTACGATATGGATGAGGCGTTCGTAGTGTCTCTGTTCCGATTCATTAGCCGGGAAGGATGAAGACGGATATTGAAGGCTTGATAGTGTCAGCAAATCCATCACCTCTGGTTCTGTCTCCGTGAAACAAGGAGCCAGTCAGCAGTGGTCGTTCGTGCACTGGACCCATCCACATACGCGTCCTTCCACTCCGTTCTCGCAACCCGCCAGCAGTTCTGACTCCCAACGCCCTACGTCTCGTAATTTGTTAAGAGAACGACGATCATCGTCCACAGTCACAGTCGCATCGCGATCAGTATGCGATGACTCCGCCCGTCGAATCCATCGTTATTCATACTCCAAGAAGCTATTGACCTACGCCCCGCTTGGAACTTTTATGCTGCGTACATAGTCGACAACTTCCTGGACAAAGCCAACAAAGCTGCCCTTGAAGTCGTGCTGGCTCCAAAGCGCTAAAATGCTGCACCAGCATCAACTTCACGTTTCTCGTGTCCACGTGTATCAACCTCATACCACCGATCTCCCTCTCACTCTTTCGCACTTTTCTATTGGATAGTACATAATATCCTAGAACATTCAGCCGCTCATCTATGAGAGGCTGCACTTTCACGAATAACGCCCGACATCATTGGAAAAGTAACGGTTTGTAAATCAGTCACGCACCATAGTGCAACCGTGCCCTTGCGACAGCATCAAGACACAAAGCATCGTACGCTTATTTGGACAGCCGTCATCTGTGTCGTCATGCTCGTCATGCTCGTTATGCTCGTTTCTCTTTCGTCTTGATGCTGAGCTCAGGACGGGCCACATCGCTTCGAACGATGAATATGCCATTAGGAATCCTCCCATAACGACTTGCCGTCGGATTGTACACGTAAAATGTTCACACGCCTCTTCGGACACCGTCTGCTTTAGAACAAGACCGATAGAAAAATTGGCGATCGTCAATTGTTCACCATTCAGCTCAAGTCAGCCCCAGCCTCAGTCCCTCGTCTCGGGCAGCCCCTTTGGCGGAATCCTCCCATGCGATACTCGGAGTGGGTACGGCTATGTCTCGGAATGTCGTTCGTGGGTAGTCCAAAGACATGTTATACCACATGATGAGCCGTTCGTTCAATCGACAATCGGAGCCTTTCCGCTGAAAAAACATCGTCGATACGTCGTCGTTGCGCTGGTCTGGTCTTAACACCGGAGCACACGTACTTCAAACTAATCTTCAGGTCGTTGGAACGTCCATGTGACATGTCCTCGCGTATCGGTAAGACGTACCACACAGGACAAGACGATGCCAGGTCCGCACGGGGCTGACGTCTTTTAGTATCGATCGCCCACCTCCCATAGCCACTGCGCTTGCGCGTAGCTTGATGCTCGACTGGGTTGTCCGTCCTCCTCGGCGCTTGTGATGTAGTGCCTCTGGTAGTCCGGTCATCAAACACGTTCCTCACACGAATGGATTTGAGATTTATTGCAGGTAAACACAACACGACAGCAACGATCCACGATGCTTTGGTTTACACATGAGACACGGACATGCTCTGCACGCTCCTACGATGTCTGTTCGTGATTTGCCACTCGGACTTGGCCGTCTTTAATCGGCTGTGTAGATTGGCCGCCGTTCACGATCTGGCGGCACGTGAATACCGGGTCAGCTCACGACAATGCAATCGCCTTTGTGCTTTGCCTCGATCGCTCAACTCCTCCTTCATGTGTGAATGCGACGTCGTACAACATCCGTGGACAGGCACGGTCCCTTGCGGGCAAAAGTGGGCAGATGCACTTGGGTTCGTGATGGCGCAAGGGAAAAGCGGATCTGCTCCTAGCTGAGCGGAGCGGAGCTGACCGGAGCTTCGCCCTTAGTCGTCATTGTCAAATTTCCTGCCTGCAAGCGCCCTGCCAAGCACCTCAACACCGACAGCACCCTTCTGCCAATGTGGACAAGTTGGATCGCTGCTTGCAGCTTGGCTGCAGCGGTGACGTACCCCAGTCTCGCCGGTGCAGCAGCCGATACCACTGATGTCCACGACGCCAGAGCCCAAGCAATCGTCGACAAGTTCACGACGATGCAATTGCTCGGACAAATGACCCAGGTCGATATCAACACGGTCATGAACGTCACTACCCAGACGCTGAACGAGACCGCCGTCCGTGCCTACGCCAAGCAGCAAGTGGGTTCGTACATCAGCTCGTTTTACTCATCGCGCCGAGGAGACAAGTACGGCTGGACGGCCACCGAGTTCCGGGGCGTGATCAAGCGCATCCAGGAGATCGCCATGGAGGAGAACGATGGGCACCCCATCATTTACGGCATTGACTCGGTGCACGGGGCCACCTACGTCGATGGAGCCGTCATGTTCCCGCATCAGATCAACATGGGCGCGAGCTTCAACCCCGATCTGGTGTACAGAGCAGCACGAATTGCGGCCCGCGACACGGCAGCTGCTGGTATCTCGATGATCTTGGGACCGATCCTGGAGATCTCGTACAACCCGTTGTGGGCCCGCACGTTCGAGACGTTCAGCGAAGACCCCTACGTGACCTCCATGATGGGCGACGCTGTCGTTCGCGGTCTGCAGAGCTACAACCATACGGCGGCCTGCGTGAAGCACTTTCTCGGCTACTCTAAGACCGACAAGGGCCACGATCGCGAAGGCGTCACTTTGTCTGATTTTGACCTTCTCAACTACTACATGCCGCCGTTCAAAGCTGCCATTAACGCTGGTGCCATGGCGATGATAGAGACGTACGCGTCGATCAATGGCCAGCCCGTCGTTGCAAGCTCTCGCATTTTGGACGACCTGCTTCGATCGGACCTTGGGTTTGACGGTGTGCTCGTTACGGACTGGGCTGAGATCAACAATCTCAAGGACTGGCATCGCGTTGCCAAGACCTACGAGGACGCCGTGGCCTTGTCACTGACGCATACGTCGATTGACATGAGCATGGTGCCGAGTAACGCAAACTTCATCGGCCATGCACAGAAGATGCTGGAGAAGCACCCGGAACAAGAAGCCCGTCTGCGAGCATCGGTGAAGCGCATCGTCAAGACAAAATTGAAGCTGGGGCTGTACGAGAATCCGGTTCCTGGGGAGGAGTACACCTCGATGGTGGGAAACGACGACGACGTGCACGTTGCTCTGACCATGGCTCGCGAATCCATCGTGCTCCTGAAGAATGCTGACAACGTGCTGCCGCTGCCCAAGAAAGCGTCTGTCTTCCTCACGGGCCACTCTGCTGACAACGTCGGTTACCAATGCGGTGGACTGAGCAAGTCATGGCAAGGGTACTCGGGCAATATGATGTTTCCCCACGGCGTCAGCGTTCGCCAGGGCTTTGAAGGCTTGGTTGGCAACAGCTCGTTCACGTACTTCAATGGGCTGCAAGTCAACGGCAGTATTTCGGACGCGGACTTGGCGACAGCTGTGAAGCATGCTAGCGAGCACCAGTACACGGTTGCTGTCATTGGGGAAGCCAATTACGCTGAAAAGCGAGGCGACATTGATAACTTGGAGCTGCCCGCAGGCCAGGTGAGGTACATCGAGGCTCTTCGTGCGACCAACACCACAGTGATTGTCGTGTTGTTTGGGGGCCGCCCTCGTCTGCTTGGTTCGATCCCTGCCAACTCGATGGCAATTATCAACGGCATGCTGGCCTGTGAGCTCGGTGGCCAGGCAATGGCTGAGATTATCTACGGGGAGGTGAACCCGAGCGGCCGCATGCCGATCACGTACCCGAAGGACCCGGCGAACGTTGCCATTGCGTACAACCACCTCGTCACCACTCGCTGTGCGAGCGACAACTGCCGGATGGAATTTGAGTTCGGCGCGGGTCTCAGCTACACGCAGTTCAATTACTCGGGTCTGAGCCTGGACACGACGCGCCTGACGAGTGCGTCCGCAACTGTCACTGCGAAGGTGACCGTTGCGAACACGGGTAATCGTGCCGGCAATGAGACGGTGATGTTGTTCGTGATCCAGCCGTTCCGCTCGATCTCGGTGCCGGAGATGAAGCTCCTGAAGAAGTTCAAGAAGATTGAGCTGCAGGCTGGCGAGTCGATGGACGTCTCGTTCACGCTGACCACGGACGACGTGAGCGTCTATGACCCGCAGATCGGTAAAGGCTTGAAGCGCGTGTTCGAGGACAGCGACTATGTCGTGGCCATCAAGCCCGACACGTGGTGCGACGTGTACAACAACATCACAAACCCGCTTTG
Organism: Hyaloperonospora brassicae; assembly: GCA_947650285.1. Classification (NCBI taxonomy): domain Eukaryota; phylum Oomycota; class Peronosporomycetes; order Peronosporales; family Peronosporaceae; genus Hyaloperonospora; species Hyaloperonospora brassicae. The sequence goes on from CANTFL010000144.1 coordinate 276,639, forward strand.
TGCCCAGTTCAGCATTGACACGAGCGGAGCAGCCGCAGCAACACCCGTCCAGACCATCGTTGACGGAGGCCCGTCGCCACCAGCACTAGATCAGCGCCCGTCGCCACCAGCACTGGATCAGCGCCAGTCGAGACTATCGTGGAGACGTTGCCTGTCGCCACCAGCGGTGACGCAGCGCCTGTCACCTCCAGCAATGGACCAGCGCCGGCCCAGAACATTGCTGCTGCAGGGCCCGTCACCGCCAGCAGTGAAGTAGTGTCCGTCATTACTGGTGGGCTGCTCGTGTAAGTGGACGATAGCGAAGTACCCACTTTGAAACAAACCGCTTTGAATACACTGCAGCACTTGGCGCTCTCTATTGCGATCACTTTCTGTCCAAGTCCGTCTCACGTCTTGTCATTTGTCCGCGTTTCGTCAGGTGTCGAGTTGGGCTCAGCTTTCCGTCGATGTCCGTTGTGCAACAACTTGTAGCCCTTTTTGTGTAAGGGCGTACCATCGTTATTTGTGGTGTGCATTTGCTCACCAGAGGTGGCCTGTAATACTCGATGTGAAAAGCTGGCGAGTCTCATGATACGCGTACAACACGGAAACGTTGAGTGTTGATGTACCGAATTGGGTAAAGATGGTTTGCCGCGTCTGCGGTACTCAGCACGACATATACGCGCGATCAAGAAGACAGAACCGTTTTCATGACCGGTGATCAATCTCGAAGAGGTACCGACGTGCCCATCAATATGTCGTTAGGAAGCTCTTGGCTCGCTAAGATGTTGCCTGCTACAGTTCCCAGCATAGAGTATGTCCATTTTTCTCGCGCAGCCACAACATCTTGCGCCTCTCTTCGACAATACCAGTAATCACAGAGGTGAGAGCAAAACTTTCGGTTTGGCTTATACTTGCTGAATGTAAAAGGGTGAGCCCGTTTCATTAAATGGATACTGATGTATCAATTCTTGAACAATATCTTTTACGATGATACTCAATCAACATCACTTGAGAAGAGGTGATGTTGGCGGAATATTACCATCGAGGGTGATATTCTGGGGTATCCACTAATTGGTTGATGCAGACGCTACATTAACCAAATTAATAACCAATCGCTGCTGGACGCGCGCAATGGGTGGTGAGCAAGAAACCCACATAGGAGATGGTAAGTTAATGTAGTTAGGTTAAGACAAAGATGGTCTATTAAGAAATATAGCTATATTAAATACAGTTCAGCTTTTCCCTTAGACAGACCTTTCGAGTTCTGCCTACTTCGCTGCGCTTCCTCGCCACGTGTACATGACGTCGGGTTCACACAACCTTATGTCGAATTGACACAAGGCGTGCCCCGTTACACCTGGTAGCACTTTGTAGTCATTCTAGCGACCATTACCACCTCATTCAGAATGTTTATGTTGGTTGAGGAGGAAACCTTCCACGCCACGCGTGGAGGCTTTGATTATTTGAGTAACATCGAATGGAGTGCGGTAGAACGCATGAATTCTACAGTAAGCGAACTGCCATTAGCGCCATGTTGGAGTTCCTCGACAGGGACCAACAACATGCCGCTATAGCCAGGTTCATTCGCGTTCGGTTTTCTAGAAGCCTTTAATGTAACGGGGCACACCCTTGCGTGAACTTAACGCAAGGGTATCGGTGCCCCTACAGACGTACACAGGGCAAGCGAGGAAGCGTAGGTAGGGTAAAAGCAGAACTGTTATATTAATATAATTAAGTCTTTTAACTACCGTCTCTCTGTTTGACTTAACTTAATTATGCTAATATAACTGAGTGTATGGTGACGTCTCGTCACCACTCATTGCGCGCGTCTTGCGGCGATTGGTGGGTTGATATCATCAAGATATCAACCAATGAACAGACTCTTTGGTCGACCCTTCAATTTCACCACTTTGGTGATATTGTTTAAAGAATATTCAACTTCATATTCTTTACTGTCACTTTTCTTAAAGTGACAATTCCATGTAACGGGCTGCCCCGTTACATCACCCCACCCCTTAACTGATAGTCACCGTGTGACTATCGAAAATAATGGCGGCCACCCGTTGGTCACCATTGGGACAGGGAGCACTTGTTGGGTCCGTTCCATTCACTTTCCGCTCGACCTCGCATAGCTAACATGTCTACGTGGGGTGACTCAAGGCACCCAGAGTCTGTGCCTGTGCCAGCTTCTGCGGCAGACGATTCGGCGTCTGCTGCTCGTTCTTCGCCTGCAGCAAGAGGTGCTTCAGGTGCACGCGGTACCACACCGCGTGCGCATGATGACCTCGACGTAGAGGTCATCTACTCTGGCGAGTCAGACGCGTCTGACTCGGGCAATGCTGCAGAGGCGTCTCGCTCACCGGCGACGCCTCAGTGTTCGCCAAGGCCACTGCCGAACGAACGGACTCGTGAGTTGCAACACAGTCTGTTCGGCAGTGATGACGAATCTGGTGATGAGTATGTTTGCTCATCACCGCAATCAGCTCGTGCTCCTTCGCACGAGCGACCTGACGATGGTGCAAGCCATCGTCATACTGACAACCATGGTACCGACAAAGGTACCACTGTGAAGCGTGATGAGCTGATGCCGTGGCGTTTGCCCGAACGGCTCATCAATGGCTTGTCTCACGAGACAAGCCAACACCATCGAATGACCTTATTCGATGCGACGGAGCTTCACGGCTTGAGTCTCAGCGCGAGCAACTTTCGCGCTGAAGAAGACTTTTATCTCGATGTCTTCCTTAGACATCGATGGTATAACGGCAACCAAAAGCGTGACAAAACATCGCTTTTGGCTGCGTGGAACGCGTTCGTCCAAAACGTAAAGAATTTTGGACGAGAAGGGTGGCTCAAGAAACTTGAGGCGACACGCCTCAGGTTCGAACGGCGAACGCCAACCGGTGCTAGGTACCGGTTGCATTGTTTGTCGAGTGAGGCAGGCATTCCTTGCCTCACATGGGGAGACCCTTGTGCGAGTTGTGTTGACAACTCGCAGCGTGCCCATAGGGACGTGTATTCCCTAAGTTCGCCCTGGGGAAGGGCACATCTCTCGGAGGAGATGCGTGACGCGATTTCAAACTTGCAATCCGTCTACAAGCGCCTAGGGCGCGTGTTTACCGATGGGCCCGAGGACTCATCGTATGGGTCTCGTCATACTAGCGGACGAGACCTTCAACATCCATTAACCGCTGAGAGCGAGGCTCTCAGCAGTTCCAAGAGGGTGGATACCCCCGCCACTGGACGAGGTAGCTCGTCCTTGATCCTGAATTGTCACGGTTGTTCAAGATACGCTCCACTAGAAAGCGTTGATCACCGTGAGCATCCACTAAAGGATGTGGTGGAGGAGGAAAGACCTCCTCCAGATGATTCGGTTCACCATCTCGACCCTTACGAGATGGATCGCGCAATCGATGAATTGCGCGATGACTTGAAGCACGAGCGCGATCGGCGCTACGCTTTGACCGATACCGTGCGGAAGAACCGCAAGGGTCACGAGGCTGATCGGGCGAGGGATCGCGCCGATTATGCCACGGCGCAGCTTCAGGTCGAGCGGGATGTCCGCTCCCTATTCGGCGAGCTGGCGACAGCTCGCGGGGAGATATCTCGGTTGAGTTCCGAGGTATCATATCTGCGCGACCAGACGGATCGTCTGGAGCGCGAACGCAAGAACTTGATGGATGTTCTTGAACGTGGGGGCTATCTTCATCGGAAGAAGAAGGCTCGTGCTGACAGTACGGCCTGAGTCGCCCCACGTAAATCGTAGGATGCGTGCGCATCCTACGTGACAATTCGAGTGTGTATGCATTGCCCTTGCGATGCAACACTCGAAATGGCCCAATGTATTTCGGCAGTAGTTTGCTACTGCCGACACTAGTGACTGCATGTCCAGGTAGGTTTGCCGTTGACAGTAGTACTAGGTCGTTAACCTTACATGAAAAGAACATTTGCTCTTCCATTCTTGTCTGCGTTCCGTTTCTGACGGTCCACCGCATTTGCGATGGAGTCCTGAACGAAACGGACTACCGCTTCTCAAGTCAGCAGGAAGTTCTCTGCTGACTCTTTGTTTTGTCTGGCAGTGCGCTTCGTGCGCACTGCTAAGAGATTGCTCTCTTCTTCAGCGAGGTTGTCTTCTTCCTCGCTGACATAATCGTTGGCGATGCTGAATATACCAGCATCGTCATCATCATCCGAATCAATAATAGCGTCTTCGCTATTATTGAGATGATCTTCTTCATCGATGTCGACTTGATCGACATCGGCATCATACGTGACGACGTTAGCGTCGACACGTGATGAGTAAGAGCCAAAACGGTTTTTGCTCGAGCGAGTCCCTCCCCCCTTATCCAAGAGTCACACTCTAGAAGGGTGGGCACACGTGGATGGCGTAGGCCATTCACGTAAAACGGTGTGTGCTGTGTGGAAGCATGCACCGAATTTTTGATGGCGAATTCCACCATGGGTAGGAATTCGCTCCAACTCGTAAACGAGTGGACATATCCTCGAAGGATCTCTTCGAGGACACGGTTCGCACGTTCCGTCTGACCATCTGTTTCGGGATGGTCAGAAGTAGACATCATCAAATCGTGTTCCCAATGTGCGGAACACGGTTTGCCAAAATGCCGCCGTGAACCGAGGGTCACGGTCGGATACGAGTTCACAGGGTAACCCGTGGAGTCTAAAGACCGTGTCGAGAAAGACACGAGCACAACCTTGAGCCTTGATCGACTCAGGGACTGCAGCAAGATGCACCATCTTGCTGAATCGGTCAACAAACACAAGAATACCATTATTCTTGTGAGCGTCTTCGGGAAAACCGAAGACGAAGTCCATTGAAATGGACTGCCAACACTCTGTCGCGACCGGCAGAGGTTGTAACGGTGCACGGGATGGAGGACTAGGCTTCACCCGTTGACAAACCTCGCAAGCACGTATGTACTTGCGGACAAACTGATACTGGCGTGGCCAGTAAAAGTCACGACTTACCGTGAGGTAAGTCTTTTCTCTACCACGATGGCCACTTGTTGGGGCATCGTGACACTCATACATGATGCGTTAACGCAAATCATTATGAGTGGGGACGACGACACGAGGCGTGTCGCCGTCAACGGCTGTATAGTATAACAGTCCGTTACGCGTTGTGTACCGATCCGATGAGGATCGGTACAAAGCCGGTAAATTCTTCAATGGATTTACTGGATGGATCCACCAGATGATCCATCAATCGCAGAAGATCTTTATCTTCCGCGTATGCCTTTCGTACGTCGTCAAGTAAACTTGACGACGGGACACTGACTGACAGTGTCGCAACAGTGGGCTTATCCTCACTGTTGAATTAGGCGTCCGGCTCGAAATCGGGCCGGCGCGAAAGCGCATCAGCGACGACATTGAGTCGTCCTGGTTTATACTCCACGGAGAAGTTATACTCCGCGAAGAAAGACATCCACCTCGCCATTCTTTGCGAGAGGTGTGGGCTGTTTACGGCCGTGCGTAATGACGCATGGTCCGTATAGACAACAAACGGTCTATCTCCCAAGAGATAGACGCGAAACTTAGCCAGTGCGTACTTCATGGCAAGGAGTTTGTTGTCATGCACTGGGTAATTACGCTCAGCTGCTTGCAGCTGACGCGACTGATAACAGATGACGCGCTCCGCGCCATCTGCATCGAACTGCATTAACGCACAGCCGATTGCAAAATCGCTGGCGTCACAGACCACATGAAATGGTCTGTCCTGATCTGCAATCGCCAAGATCGGCGATTGCATCAAGCTTTGCTTGATACCCTCAAAGGAACGCTGTCACTCAGCGTTCCATGACCACTTGACATTTTTCTTGAGCAAGCAAGAAAGATGAACAGTCGTCTCGGCGTAGTTGCGCTAGTACTTGTGCAAGTACGCCGCTAGGCCAAGGATTTTCCTCAGTCCCTTGACATCGACTGGCACTGGCCAGTCGGTGATCGCCTTGGTCTTTTCGGGATCAGGGCGTACGCCGTGTTTACCCACGATGCACCCAAGAAGTGGTATTTCGCTAGCCGCGAATATACACTTCTTGAGGTTGGCGTACAACTTATGCTTGCGCATAAGATGAAGAACCTGACGAACGTGAGTCCTGTGAACTTCAACGTCCGTCTTTCCGTTCATAGCCCGGCTATGGACGAACACGTCGTCGAAGTAACTCGGTGCGAAGTCTCGCACCGGTCTCAACAGGTTTGTGACACATCTGTTGAATGTTGCAGGGGCATTGCTCAGCCCCTGTGGCATAACTAGCCACTCCTACAGCATCCCGCTGGGGGTACTCACTGCTGTGAACGGGATGTCCCGTTCAAGCATGAGGATCTGATAGAACCCCATCCATCAGATCCATGGACGAAAAGATGGTACTCTTTGACATACCATCTATGATTACGTCCTTCCTCGGTATCGGTGTCTGAGCCGGTACCGTTGCAGCATTCAATTTGTTGAATGCGTGCACTATCCGCCACCCTCGTGTGGCCTTTCGCACACAAAAGGTCGGAGAGCTGTGAGGGGATGTTGATTCCCTCACATGGCCCGCTGCTAAGCGATCGGAAAAGAACTTGTCGATCGCTAGTACTTATTCACGAGGCAGTGGCCACAGCTTCATGACACAATACTTCGAGCCCGTTCTGAGCTCGATCTCGCGTCGAGTGCCTTTGTCCTTAGACAACTCGCACGGTGCGGATTCATGGAACACATCCATGAATTCGATCAAATCCTTTTACAAAGGATTTGCCTGAAGTGACTCCCAAGATTGGGACGCGTATCACTCAATCCGAGTCTTCTCATCGAGGACACTTTCGTCCATCGATGAGCTGCTGAGAACCCGTTCGTTATCAGAAAATACTGTCGCCGACCGAATATCGGCCACATACTCATCCTCTGTGACGAGTATGCAGATCTGCTTGACTATGCCACTACGCAGATCATGCAAGAATCGCTTCGGTTCTAGCAATGGCAATTGAGTTATCTACAAAATTAACTTCGGAGGCACAATCAGATCAAGCGTATAAGCGCCTACGCTTGATCCGTCATTGACCAAGACGTTCAACGTCTCGGTTTCTTCCTGGGAACTTGCTTCCACAGGTTGCTGAGGGCATAATCCCTCAGCAAGCGAACCTTGAGGAATTCCTTCCTCAAGTACGTGGGGACTTATTCCCTCGACGTCTTCTGACTGTGGCTGTGCAACCACAGTCAGGGACCGATCCTCTACGGTCGACTCTCCACTCGACCTAGGATTTCCATGTTTCCCTTTGGGGGCAACAGGTTTCTTCTGTCTAAGATGCTGCCCGCTAGGCATGCATCCATGTCCCGGTCCACTCGACTTATTCGAGTGGTGGACCTTCGGCGCAGCCTGTAATTCTGTACAGCCACCGGGAGCTTGCTCCACAGTGTAGCGATCAACTACACTGTGATCTTGTGCAGTCGTGCTAACGACCGTACCGCAAGTGAGGTCATCGCACTCACTCGCAGAACATCCACACGCTTGTGGACGCTCCAAGATGTTCATCAGATGGCCATCTGATGAACAAGCGGCAGGCATCTTGACGGATCGATGCTGCCAGCTCACCCTTGGCTCGTACCTTCTGAGCCAAGGTAATCTCAGGATGACATCAAATTTGTCATCCAGATCCAGTACGATGAAGTCATCATCGTACTGTTCGCCCTACAACGTGTAGTGGATTCCTACTACACGTTTCTCAACGGTAATCGATGCGCCTGTTGCAAGGCGCACCGTCATCTTGTGAGAGGAATGTCGGGCTCAACGAACTTGAGCCTACGACCCTCTAGTGACTGGCGACGAGCAAAGTTGTTCGACACCCCACAGTCTACTAGGACACGAAGTGACAAATCGTTTGTCGCTTCCAACTTCAAGGTGATGAGCGAAACGTCATCACCAGGTGCAGAGACAAACAATGATTGTGTATCTGGAGCAATATTCGTCAAGAGATTTGCAAATTCTCTTGAGGTTGCTGGATCATTAGGGCGCTCCGCCCCAACTGACCCCAAACATTTTTTGATGGTCCGTCTTGCTGTTGCGGTTTCGCAACAGCGCTGGACCCACGCCCATTGCCCATTCTGGCAAATGGTCGTCCATTTCGCTCAGTAATGTCTGGTACTGGGCGTGAGGCACTACACTCGTATGCGTAGTGCCCTAACTTCTGACAGCGATTGCACTTCTGCAATCGATTGTTGTTTGAAGAGCGAGGTCTCTAGCTCTCAACATAACAGAGGTCCATGGGTTCTGGACCTCCAGTCTCTTGTCTTCTCGGTGGACGATAAGAGCTCGAGCTAGCATGAGCCTGTCTCATGCTTAAGTCTTTCTGTTCCGCGGCTGATATCGCATCTTCCAGTGTATTCAGCTCAAGGCGGAACAGGTGATTCCTGACGGGACCACCTGCGAGCCCTTGCATGAACACCGTAATCAACGTGTGTTCATGAACTGGGTTGGCAGTTATACTACTCGCAAGGAGTCGTATATGTTGTGCGTAAGCGTGCACATCACGCTTACCCTGCTTGAGTTTCAGGAGCTCCTAACGAGCCCTGTACTCAGCTCGTAACGGCACAAACGTTTGTCTGAGCCGGGACTTGAAGTCATTTAGCGACCTAAACACATATGGGTCGCTACTCTCGAGTCCCAGGGACCAAGTTTTGGCACGCCCTGCCAAGTGGGTCTGAGCAAATGTGAGTTTCATTTGCTCATCTTCGACGCGACGAGCCCTTAAGGCTCTGTCGAGTTCGACAAACCATAGTAACAGGGAGTCCTCCGGGACTCCACTGTACTTGGAGATGTCGACTTTCATGACTTCGGGACGACGCGCATGCGCCGTCCCGCCCACAGCAGCATGGAATTGCTGCTGTCTCAACAGCTCCGTCTGTTGAGCACCGAGTTCTCTCAACCGACCGGCCTGTTGAGAGCCTTGCTGGTGAAGTAAGGCTACTTTCTCTCTTTCAGCGACAAGTTCACTTTGGATGAACTTGGCTATAGCGGCATGTTGTTGGTCTCTGTCTAGAGACTCCAACATGGCGCTAATGGCGAACTCTCCCACGGTAGAACTCATTCGTTCTACCGCACTCCATTCGATGTCACTCAAATGGGTAAACCCTTCACGCGTGGCGTGAAAGGTGTCTTCTTCATCCAACATGTTCATGTTGGATGATGTGGTCCTTGGAAGTACTACAAAGTGCTACCAGGTGTAACGGGGAACACCCTTGCGTGAACTTAACGCAAGGGTTTTGAGTGCCCCGACGGACGTACACGTGGCAAGCGAGGAAGCGTAGGTAGGGTAAAAGTAGAACTGTTATATTAATAAATTAAGTCTTTTAACTACCGTCTCTCTGTTTGACTTAACTTAATTATGCTAATATAACTGAGTGTATGGTGGCGTCTCGTCACCACTCATTGCGCGCGTCTTGCGGCGATTGGTGGGTTGATATCATCAAGATATCAACCAATGAACAGATTCTTTGGTCGACCCTTCAATTTCACCACTTTGGTGATATTGTTTAAAGAATATTCAACTTCATATTATTTATTGTCACTTTTCTTAAAGTGACAATTCCATGTAACGGGCTGCCCCGTAACATTTAAGACCCGGATCAAATGGACGTTTATATTTCCACGGGCTGAGTTCAGGGCTCGGACAGAGCTCCTGAAACTCGAGCAGGGTAAATGTAATGTGCACGCTTACTCTCAGCATATAAGACGCGTCGCGAGTAATCTAACTTCTAATTCTGTACATGAACACACGTTAATAACTGTGTTCATGCAAGGGCTCGCAGGTGGTCCCGTCAGGAATCACCTGTTCCGCCTTGAGCTGAATACACTGGAAGATGCGATATCAGCCGCGGAACAGAAAGACTTAAGCATGAGACAGGCTCATGCTAGCTCGAGCTCTTATCGTCCACCGAGAAGACAAGAGACTGGAGGTCCAGAACCCATGGACCTCTGTTATGTTGAGAGCTAGAGACCTCGCTCTTCAAACAACAATCGATTGCAAAAGTGCAATTGAGGTCAGAAGTCGGGACACCGCGCTTACGAGTGTAGTGCCTCACGCTCAGTACCAGACATTACTGAGCGAAATGGACGACCATTTGCCAGAATGGGCAATGGGCGTGGGTCCAGCGCTGTTGCGAAACCGCAACAGCAAGACGGACCATCAAAAAATGTTTGGGGTCAGTTGGGGCGGAGCGCCCTAATGATCCAGCAACCTCAAGAGAATTTGCAAATCTCTTGACGAATATTGCTCCAGATACACAATCATTGTTTGTCTCTGCACCTGGTGATGACGTTTCGCTCATCACCTTGAAGTTGGAAGCGACAAAAGATTTGTCACTTCGTGCCCTAGTAGACTGTGGGGTGTCGAACAACTTTGTTCGTCGCCAGTCACTAGAGGGTCGTAGGCTCAAGTTCGTTGAGCCCGACATTCCTCTCACAAGATGACGGTGCGCCTTGCAACAGGCGCATCGATTACCGTTGAGAAACGTGTAGTAGGAATCCACTACACGTTGTAGGGCGAACAGTACGATGATGACTTCATCGTACTGGATCTGGATGACAAATTTGATGTCATCCTGAGATTACCTTGGCTCAGAAGGTACGAGCCAAGGGTGAGCTGGCAGCATCGATCCGTCAAGATGCCTGCCGCTTGTTCATCAGATGGCCATCTGATGAACATCTTGGAGCGTCCACAAGCGTGTGGATGTTCTGCGAGTGAGTGCGATGGCCTCACTTGCGGTACGGTCGTTAGCACGACTGCACAAGATCACAGTGTAGTTGATCGCTACACTGTGGAGCAAGCTCCCGGTGGCTGTACAGAATTACAGGCTGCGCCGAAGGTCCACCACTCGAATAAGTCGAGTGGACCGGGACATGGATGCATGCCTAGCGGGCAGCATCTTAGACAGAAGAAACCTGTTGCCCCCAAAGAGAAACATGGAAATCCTAGGTCGACTGGAGAGTCGACCGTAGAGGATCGGTCCCTGACTGTGGTTGCACAGCCACAGTCAGAAGACGTCGAGGGAATAAGTCCCCACGTACTTGAGGAAGGAATTCCTCAAGGTTCGCTTGCTGAGGGATTATGCCCTCAGCAACCTGTGGAAGCAAGTTCCCAGGAAGAAACCGAGACGTTGAACGTCTTGGTCAATGACGGATCAAGCGTAGGCGCTTATACGCTTGATCTGATTGTGCCTCCGAAGTTAATTTTGTAGATAACTCAATTGCCATTGCTAGAACCGAAGCGATTCTTGCATGATCTGCGTAGTGGCATAGTCAAGCAGATCTGCATACTCGTCACAGAGGATGAGTATGTGGCCGATATTCGGTCGGCGACAGTATTTTCTGATAACGAACGGGTTCTCAGCAGCTCATCGATGGACGAAAGTGTCCTCGATGAGAAGACTCGGATTGAGTGATACGCGTCCCAATCTTGGGAGTCACTTCAGGCAAATCCTTTGTAAAAGGATTTGATCGAATTCATGGATGTGTTCCATGAATCCGCACCGTGCGAGTTGTCTAAGGACAAAGGCACTCGACGCGAGATCGAGCTCAGAACGGGCTCGAAGTATTGTGTCATGAAGCTGTGGCCACTGCCTCGTGAATAAGTACTAGCGATCGACAAGTTCTTTTCCGATCGCTTAGCAGCGGGCCGTGTGAGGGAATCAACATCCCCTCACAGCTCTCCGACCTTTTGTGTGCGAAAGGCCACACGAGGGTGGCGGATAGTGCACGCATTCAACAAATTGAATGCTGCAACGGTACCGGCTCAGACACCGATACCGAGGAAGGACGTAATCATAGATGGTATGTCAAAGAGTACCATCTTTTCGTCCATGGATCTGATGGATGGGGTTCTATCAGATCCTCATGCTTGAACGGGACATCCCGTTCACAGCAGTGAGTACCCCCAGCGGGATGCTGTAGGAGTGGCCAGTTATGCCACAGGGGCTGAGCAATGCCCCTGCAACATTCAACAGATGTGTCACAAATCTGTTGAGACCGGTGCGAGACTTCGCACCGAGTTACTTCGACGACGTGTTCGTCCATAGCCGGGCTATGGACGGAAAGACGGACGTTGAAGTTCACAGGACTCACGTTCGTCAGGTTCTTCATCTTATGCGCAAGCATAAGTTGTACGCCAACCTCAAGAAGTGTATATTCGCGGCTAGCGAAATACCACTTCTTGGGTGCATCGTGGGTAAACACGGCGTACGCCCTGATCCCGAAAAGATCAAGGCGATCACCGACTGGCCAGTGCCAGTCGATGTCAAGGGACTGAGGAAAATCCTTGGCCTAGCGGCGTACTTGCACAAGTACTAGCGCAACTACGCCGAGACGACTGTTCATCTTTCTTGCTTGCTCAAGAAAAATGTCAAGTGGTCATGGAACGCTGAGTGCCAGCGTTCCTTTAAGGGTATCAAGCAAAGCTTGATGCAATCGCCGATCTTGGCGATTGCAGATCAGGACAGACCATTTCATGTGGTCTGTGACGCCAGCGATTTTGCAATCGGCTGTGCGTTAATGCAGTTCGATGCAGATGGCGCGGAGCGCGTCATCTGTTATCAGTCGCGTCAGCTGCAAGCAGCTGAGCGTAATTACCAAGTGCATGACAAGGAACTCCTTGCCATGAAGTACGCACTGGCTAAGTTTCGCGTCTATCTCCTGGGAGATAGACCGTTTGTTGTCTATACGGACCATGCGTCATTACGCATGGCCGTAAACAGCCCACATCTCTCGCAAAGAATGGCGAGGTGGCTGTCTTTTTTCGCGGAGTTAACTTCTACGTGGAGTATAAACCAGGACGACTCAATGTCGTCGCTAATGCGCTTTCGCGCCGGCCCGATTTCGAGCCGGACGCCTAATTCAACATTGAGGATAAGCCCACTGTTGCGACACTGTCAGTCAGTGTCCCGTCGTCAAGTTTACTTGACGACGTACGAAAGGCATACGCGGAAGATAAAGATCTTCTGCGATTGATGGATCATCTGGTGAATCCATCTAGTAAATCCATGAGGGATTTTTCGGCTTTGTACCGATCCTCATCGGATCGGTATAGTACACGCAACGGATTGCTGTACTATACAGCTGTTGCCGACGACACTCCTCGTGTCGTCGTCCCCACTCATAATGATTTGCGTTAACGCATCATGTATGAGTGTCACGATGCCCCAACAAGTGGCCATCGTGGTAGAGAAAAGACTTACCTCACGGTAAGTCGTGACTTTTACTGGCCACGCCAGTATCAGTTTGTCCGCAAGTACATACGTGCTTGCGAGGTTTGTCAACGGGTGAAGCCTAGTCCTCCATCCCGTGCACCGTTACAACCTCTGCCGGTCGCGACAGAGTGTTGGCAGTCCATTTCAATGGACTTCGTCTTCGGTTTTCCCGAAGACGCTCACAAGAATAATGGTATTCTTGTGTTTGTTGACCGATTCAGCAAGATGGTGCATCTTGCTGCAGTCCCTGAGTCGATCAAGGCTCAAGGTTGTGCTCGTGTCTTTCTCGACACGGTCTTTAGACTCCACGGGTTACCCTGTGAACTCGTATCCGACCGTGACCCTCGGTTCACGGCGGCATTTTGGCAAACCGTGTTCCGCACATTGGGAACACGATTTGATGATGTCTACTTCTGACCATCCCGAAACAGATGGTCAGACGGAACGTGCGAACCGTGTCCTCGAAGAGATCCTTCGAGGATATGTCCACTCGTTTACGAGTTGGAGCGAATTCCTACCCATGGTGGAATTCGCCATCAAAAATTCGGTGCATGTTTCCACACAGCACACACCGTTTTACGTGAATGGCCTACGCCATCCACGTGTGCCCACCCTTCTAGAGTGTGACTCTTGGATAAGGGGGGAGGGACTCGCTCGAGCAAAAACCGTTTTGGCTCTTACTCATCACGTGTCGACGCTAACGTCGTCACGTATGATGCCGATGTCGATCAAGTCGACATCGATGAAGAAAATCACCTCAGAAATAGCGGCGACGCTATTACCGACTCGGATGATGATGACGATGCTGGTATATTCAGCATCGTCAACGATTATGACAGCGAGGAAGAATACAACCTCGCTGAAGAAGAGAACAATCTCTTAGCAGTGCGCACGAAGCGCACTGAAAGACAAAACAACGAGTCAGAAGAGAACTTCCTGCTGACTCGAGAAGCGGTAGTCCGTTTCGTTCAGGAATCCATCGCAAATGCGGTGGACCGCCAGAAACGGAACGCAGACAAGAATGGAAGAGCAAATGTTCTTTTCATGTAAGGTTAACGACCTAGTACTAATGTCTACGGTAAACTTACCTGGACATGCAGTCACTAGTGTCGGCAGTAGTTTACTACTGCCGAAATACATTGGGCCATTTCGAGTGTTGCATCGCAAGGGCAATGCATACACGATCGAATTGCCACGTAGGATGCGCACGCATCCTACGTTTTACGTGGGGCGACTCAGGCCGTACTGTCAGCACGAGCCTTCTTCTTCCGATGAAGATAGCCCCCACGTTCAAGAACATCCATCAAGTTCTTGTGCTCGCACTCCAGACGATCCGTCTGGTCGCGCAGATATGATACCTCGGAACTCAACCGAGATATCTCCCCGCGAGCTGTCGCCAGCTCGACGAAAAGGGAGCGGACATCCCGCTCGACCTGAAGCTGCGCTGTGGCATAATCGGCGCGGTCTCTCGCCCGATCAGCCTCGCGATCCTTGCGGTTCTTCCGCACGGTATCAGTCAAAGCGTAGCGCCGATCGCGCTCGTGCTTCAAGTCATCTCGCAATTCATTGATTGCGCGGTCCATCTCGTGAGAGTCGAGATGGTGAGCCGAATCATCTGAAGGAGGTCTTTCCTCATCCACCACATCCATTGGTGGATTCCCTCGGTGGTCAACGCTTCCTAGTAACGCGTATCCTGAACAACCGTGACAATTCAGGATCAAGGACGAGCTACCTCGTCCAGTGGCGGGGGTATCCACCCTCTTGGAACTGCTGAGAGCCTCGCTCTCAGCGGTTAATGGATGTTGAAGGTCTCGTCCGCTAGTATGACGAGACCCATACGATGAGTCCTCGGGCCCATCGGTAAACACGCGCCCTAGGCGCTTGTAGACGGATTGCAAGTTTGAAATCGCGTCACGCATCTCCTCCGAGAGATGTGCCCTTCCCCAGGGCGAACTTAGGGAATACACGTCCCTATGGGCACGCTGCGAGTTGTCAACACAACTCGCACAAGGGTCTCCCCATGTGAGGCAAGGAATGCCTGCCTCACTCGACAAACAGTACAACCGGTACCTGGCACCGGTTGGCGTTCGCTTTTCGAACCTGAGGCGTGTCGCCTCAAGCTTTTTGAGCCACCCTTCTCGTCCAAAATTCTTTACGTTTTGGACGAACGCGTTCCACGCAGCCAAAAGCGATGTTTTGTCACGCTTTTGGTTGCCGTTATACCATCGATGTCTAAGGAAGACATCGAGATAAAAGTCTTCTTCAGCGCGAAAGTTGCTCGCGCTGAGACTCAAGCCGTGAAGCTCCGTCGCATCGAATAAGGTCATTCGATGGTGTTGGCTTGTCTCGTGAGACAAGCCATTGATGAGCCGTTCGGGCAAACGCCACGGCATCAGCTCATCACGCTTCACAGTGGTACCTTTGTCGGTACCATGGTTGTCAGTATGACGATGGCTTGCACCATCGTCAGGTCGCTCGTGCGAAGGAGCACGAGCTGATTGCGGTGATGAGCAAACATACTCATCACCAGATTCGTCATCACTGCCGAACAGACTGTGTTGCAACTCACGAGTCCGTTCGTTCGGCAGTGGCCTTGGCGAACACTGAGGCGTCGCCGGTGAGCGAGACGCCTCTGCAGCATTGCCCGAGTCAGACACGTCTGACTCGCCAGAGTAGATGACCTCAATGTTGGGGTCATCATGCGCACGCGGTGCTCTACCGCGTGCACCTGAAGCACCTCTTGCTGCAGGCGAAGAACGAGCAGCAGACGCCGAATCGTCTGCCGCAGAAGCTGGCACAGGCACAGACTCTGGGTGCCTTGAGTCACCCCACGTAGACATGTTAGCTATGCGAGGTCGAGCGGAAAGTGAATGGAACGGACCCAACAAGTGCTCCCTGTCCCAATGGTGACCAACGGGTGGCCGCCATTATTTTCGATAGTCACACGGTGACTTTCAGTTAAGGGGGGGTGATGTAACGGGGCAGCCCGTTACATGGAATTGTCACTTTAAGAAAAGTGACAGTAAAGAATATGAAGTTGAATATTCTTTAAACAATATCACCAAAGTGGTGAAATTGAAGGGTCGACCAAAGAGTCTGTTCATTGGTTGATATCTTGATGATATCAACCCACCAATCGCCGCAAGACGCGCGCAATGAGTGGTGACGAGACGTCACCATACACTCAGTTATATTAGCATAATTAAGTTAAGTCAAACAGAGAGACGGTAGTTAAAAGACTTAATTATATTAATATAACAGTTCTGCTTTTACCCTACCTACGCTTCCTCGCTTGCCCTGTGTACGTCTGTAGGGGCACCGATACCCTTGCGTTAAGTTCACGCAAGGGTGTGCCCCGTTACATTAAAGGCTTCTAGAAAACCGAACGCGAATGAACCTGGCTATAGCGGCATGTTGTTGGTCCCTGTCGAGGAACTCCAACATGGCGCTAATGGCAGTTCGCTTACTGTAGAATTCATGCGTTCTACCGCACTCCATTCGATGTTACTCAAATAATCAAAGCCTCCACGCGTGGCGTGGAAGGTTTCCTCCTCAACCAACATAAACATTCTGAATGAGGTGGTAATGGTCGCTAGAATGACTACAAAGTGCTACCAGGTGTAACGGGGCACGCCTTGTGTCAATTCGACATAAGGTTGTGTGAACCCGACGTCATGTACACGTGGCGAGGAAGCGCAGCGAAGTAGGCAGAACTCGAAAGGTCTGTCTAAGGGAAAAGTTGAACTGTATTTAATATAGCTATATTTCTTAATAGACCATCTTTGTCTTAACCTAACTACATTAACTTACCATCTCCTATGTGGGTTTCTTGCTCACCACCCATTGCGCGCGTCCAGCAGCGATTGGTTATTAATTTGGTTAATGTAGCGTCTGCATCAACCAATTAGTGGATACCCCAGAATATCACCCTCGATGGTAATATTCCGCCAACATCACCTCTTCAAGTGATGTTGATTGAGTATCATCGTAAAAGATATTGTTCAAGAATTGATACATCAGTATCCATTTAATGAAACGGGCTCACCCTTTTACATTCAGCAAGTATAAGCCAAACCGAAAGTTTTGCTCTCACCTCTGTGATTACTGGTATTGTCGAAGAGAGGCGCAAGATGTTGTGGCTGCGCGAGAAAAATGGACATACTCTGTGCTGGGAACTGTAGCAGGCAACATCTTAGCGAGCCAAGAGCTTCCTAACGACATATTGATGGGCACGTCGGTACCTCTTCGAGATTGATCACCGGTCATGAAAACGGTTCTGTCTTCTTGATCGCGCGTATATGTCGTGCTGAGTACCGCAGACGCGGCAAACCATCTTTACCCAATTCGGTACATCAACACTCAACGTTTCCGTGTTGTACGCGTATCATGAGACTCGCCAGCTTTTCACATCGAGTATTACAGGCCACCTCTGGTGAGCAAATGCACACCACAAATAACGATGGTACGCCCTTACACAAAAAGGGCTACAAGTTGTTGCACAACGGACATCGACGGAAAGCTGAGCCCAACTCGACACCTGACGAAACGCGGACAAATGACAAGACGTGAGACGGACTTGGACAGAAAGTGATCGCAATAGAGAGCGCCAAGTGCTGCAGTGTATTCAAAGTGGGTACTTCGCTATCGTCCACTTACACGAGCAGCCCACCAGTAATGACGGACACTACTTCACTGCTGGCGGTGACGGGCCCTGCAGCAGCAATGTTCTGGGCCGGCGCTGGTCCATTGCTGGAGGTGACAGGCGCTGCGTCACCGCTGGTGGCGACAGGCAACGTCTCCACGATAGTCTCGACTGGCGCTGATCCAGTGCTGGTGGCGACGGGCGCTGATCTAGTGCTGGTGGCGACGGGCGCTCCGTCAACGATGGTCTGGACGGGTGTTGCTGCGGCTGCTCCGCTCGTGTCAATGCTGAACTGGGCACAAAGCGGGTTTGTGATGTTGTTGTACACGTCGCACCACGTGTCGGGCTTGATGGCCACGACATAGTCGCTGTCCTCGAACACGCGCTTCAAGCCTTTACCGATCTGCGGGTCATACACGCTCACGTCGTCCGTGGTCAGCGTGAACGAGACGTCCATCGACTCGCCAGCCTGCAGCTCAATCTTCTTGAACTTCTTCAGGAGCTTCATCTCCGGCACCGAGATCGAGCGGAACGGCTGGATCACGAACAACATCACCGTCTCATTGCCGGCACGATTACCCGTGTTCGCAACGGTCACCTTCGCAGTGACAGTTGCGGACGCACTCGTCAGGCGCGTCGTGTCCAGGCTCAGACCCGAGTAATTGAACTGCGTGTAGCTGAGACCCGCGCCGAACTCAAATTCCATCCGGCAGTTGTCGCTCGCACAGCGAGTGGTGACGAGGTGGTTGTACGCAATGGCAACGTTCGCCGGGTCCTTCGGGTACGTGATCGGCATGCGGCCGCTCGGGTTCACCTCCCCGTAGATAATCTCAGCCATTGCCTGGCCACCGAGCTCACAGGCCAGCATGCCGTTGATAATTGCCATCGAGTTGGCAGGGATCGAACCAAGCAGACGAGGGCGGCCCCCAAACAACACGACAATCACTGTGGTGTTGGTCGCACGAAGAGCCTCGATGTACCTCACCTGGCCTGCGGGCAGCTCCAAGTTATCAATGTCGCCTCGCTTTTCAGCGTAATTGGCTTCCCCAATGACAGCAACCGTGTACTGGTGCTCGCTAGCATGCTTCACAGCTGTCGCCAAGTCCGCGTCCGAAATACTGCCGTTGACTTGCAGCCCATTGAAGTACGTGAACGAGCTGTTGCCAACCAAGCCTTCAAAGCCCTGGCGAACGCTGACGCCGTGGGGAAACATCATATTGCCCGAGTACCCTTGCCATGACTTGCTCAGTCCACCGCATTGGTAACCGACGTTGTCAGCAGAGTGGCCCGTGAGGAAGACAGACGCTTTCTTGGGCAGCGGCAGCACGTTGTCAGCATTCTTCAGGAGCACGATGGATTCGCGAGCCATGGTCAGAGCAACGTGCACGTCGTCGTCGTTTCCCACCATCGAGGTGTACTCCTCCCCAGGAACCGGATTCTCGTACAGCCCCAGCTTCAATTTTGTCTTGACGATGCGCTTCACCGATGCTCGCAGACGGGCTTCTTGTTCCGGGTGCTTCTCCAGCATCTTCTGTGCATGGCCGATGAAGTTTGCGTTACTCGGCACCATGCTCATGTCAATCGACGTATGCGTCAGTGACAAGGCCACGGCGTCCTCGTAGGTCTTGGCAACGCGATGCCAGTCCTTGAGATTGTTGATCTCAGCCCAGTCCGTAACGAGCACACCGTCAAACCCAAGGTCCGATCGAAGCAGGTCGTCCAAAATGCGAGAGCTTGCAACGACGGGCTGGCCATTGATCGACGCGTACGTCTCTATCATCGCCATGGCACCAGCGTTAATGGCAGCTTTGAACGGCGGCATGTAGTAGTTGAGAAGGTCAAAATCAGACAAAGTGACGCCTTCGCGATCGTGGCCCTTGTCGGTCTTAGAGTAGCCGAGAAAGTGCTTCACGCAGGCCGCCGTATGGTTGTAGCTCTGCAGACCGCGAACGACAGCGTCGCCCATCATGGAGGTCACGTAGGGGTCTTCGCTGAACGTCTCGAACGTGCGGGCCCACAACGGGTTGTACGAGATCTCCAGGATCGGTCCCAAGATCATCGAGATACCAGCAGCTGCCGTGTCGCGGGCCGCAATTCGTGCTGCTCTGTACACCAGATCGGGGTTGAAGCTCGCGCCCATGTTGATCTGATGCGGGAACATGACGGCTCCATCGACGTAGGTGGCCCCGTGCACCGAGTCAATGCCGTAAATGATGGGGTGCCCATCGTTCTCCTCCATGGCGATCTCCTGGATGCGCTTGATCACGCCCCGGAACTCGGTGGCCGTCCAGCCGTACTTGTCTCCTCGGCGCGATGAGTAAAACGAGCTGATGTACGAACCCACTTGCTGCTTGGCGTAGGCACGGACGGCGGTCTCGTTCAGCGTCTGGGTAGTGACGTTCATGACCGTGTTTATATCGACCTGGGTCATTTGTCCGAGCAATTGCATCGTCGTGAACTTGTCGACGATTGCTTGGGCTCTGGCGTCGTGGACATCAGTGGTATCGGCTGCTGCACCGGCGAGACTGGGGTACGTCACCGCTGCAGCCAAGCTGCAAGCAGCGATCCAACTTGTCCACATTGGCAGAAGGGTGCTGTCGGTGTTGAGGTGCTTGGCAGGGCGCTTGCAGGCAGGAAATTTGACAATGACGACTAAGGGCGAAGCTCCGGTCAGCTCCGCTCCGCTCAGCTAGGAGCAGATCCGCTTTTCCCTTGCGCCATCACGAACCCAAGTGCATCTGCCCACTTTTGCCCGCAAGGGACCGTGCCTGTCCACGGATGTTGTACGACGTCGCATTCACACATGAAGGAGAAGTTGAGCGATCGAGGCAAAGCACAAAGGCGATTGCATTGTCGTGAGCTGACCCGGTATTCACGTGCCGCCAGATCGTGAACGGCGGCCAATCTACACAGCCGATTAAAGACGGCCAAGTCCGAGTGGCAAATCACGAACAGACATCGTAGGAGCGTGCAGAGCATGTCCGTGTCTCATGTGTAAACCAAAGCATCGTGGATCGTTGCTGTCGTGTTGTGTTTACCTGCAATAAATCTCAAATCCATTCGTGTGAGGAACGTGTTTGATGACCGGACTACCAGAGGCACTACATCACAAGCGCCGAGGAGGACGGACAACCCAGTCGAGCATCAAGCTACGCGCAAGCGCAGTGGCTATGGGAGGTGGGCGATCGATACTAAAAGACGTCAGCCCCGTGCGGACCTGGCATCGTCTTGTCCTGTGTGGTACGTCTTACCGATACGCGAGGACATGTCACATGGACGTTCCAACGACCTGAAGATTAGTTTGAAGTACGTGTGCTCCGGTGTTAAGACCAGACCAGCGCAACGACGACGTATCGACGATGTTTTTTCAGCGGAAAGGCTCCGATTGTCGATTGAACGAACGGCTCATCATGTGGTATAACATGTCTTTGGACTACCCACGAACGACATTCCGAGACATAGCCGTACCCACTCCGAGTATCGCATGGGAGGATTCCGCCAAAGGGGCTGCCCGAGACGAGGGACTGAGGCTGGGGCTGACTTGAGCTGAATGGTGAACAATTGACGATCGCCAATTTTTCTATCGGTCTTGTTCTAAAGCAGACGGTGTCCGAAGAGGCGTGTGAACATTTTACGTGTACAATCCGACGGCAAGTCGTTATGGGAGGATTCCTAATGGCATATTCATCGTTCGAAGCGATGTGGCCCGTCCTGAGCTCAGCATCAAGACGAAAGAGAAACGAGCATAACGAGCATGACGAGCATGACGACACAGATGACGGCTGTCCAAATAAGCGTACGATGCTTTGTGTCTTGATGCTGTCGCAAGGGCACGGTTGCACTATGGTGCGTGACTGATTTACAAACCGTTACTTTTCCAATGATGTCGGGCGTTATTCGTGAGAGTGCAGCCTCTCATAGATGAGCGGCTGAATGTTCAAGGATACAATGTAAGAGATCGGACCATCTATTGGAGCTACTTATCACTCGTAAGATGTTTGTTGCGTGAAATCCAAATTGTCTATCTCCCATGGCACGATCTTTCTCTTCCACATTCCTCATTCTGCTGGCTCGATACGCCAGGCGTCTCGGGACACACTCCCGAAGAAAGGTTGCGCGAGAGTGATTGTCGACCACGTCCGAGGTTGTGACTTCGTATGCTTCGTTGGCCGGATAATTAGGCTGCGCGTCACTTCGCTCGTCATCTGCTCCAGGGGACAGAGGACGCATGGCTAGGAAGCCTGTCCACTTAGGAAGTCCTAGCGTGCCATCTTGAAGTAATCCCTGGCCGCTTCTGTGGTGGTCGACTTGCTCTGCTCTTCGGGCTGATCCCAGTGCACAATCTAGTGCAGATTTGTCCTGGCGCAACACGAGTCGAAGAGTATCGTGGCCTGGTGCTTACTCTACATAAACGACCGACATTGGATCTCAACGGGACATCACGTTCTTTACGAGTTCACTTCGTGATGAGTTGGTGTCGCGCGCAGCGAACGAGTCGGCACGAGGGGGGCAACTCGTGAAGAGCAGGAACTTACGTAGGCACGGGGATGCCGATTCCTGTTGGTATTTCCCGTACCGCGAGATACCGAGAAAAGGCTTCCCCCTTTTTAACCTTGGCTCCACTAAGGGAGGACGTTTCCTCACCTTGGTAAGGGGGCCATATTACTGGCTCGTAGGACGTCTCCGTCTCTGTCCGTTGTTGCTTGAAGCGCCCAAAGGGGAACTGTTCTACGATGCGATGTATAATCCAATGAAGAGTGCATTCTCCAATCTGCTTCTCGCAGCACACTCCAGCAGCTACCAACAGCTACTCAAACCGCCTCGAAAGATGAAGTTCTCATCCGGGCTTGTTCTTGCCGCAGTCGCTGTGACCGCCGCCCACGCGGGCAACTCCAACTCCCTTCGCACGACGGAAGCAACTCCAATCGAGCACGACTTCCAGTCGACGGTCGTCGCCCGTGACCCCGTTAACGGCCGAGAGATTAAGGTGAAAGACCTGGCGGTCGACCTCGAGCAGATATTCGGCAAGAGCAAAGACGGCATCCCCACCAAATTCAACATTTTGGACTTGATCGGCAGCGGAAATGGCCAGGCGGACTTAAAAGTCCTTGCTAAGTCGTTCAATGATGTACCCTCAGGCAGCGACGACTGATCGTGGCTCGACGAAGCCGGCAAGATAATCAACAATGAGAAGGTGTCGGTCGTCCAGGGTGAGAACAAGGACAACTCGTACGATACCAAGGAGGGTAAGCTTTGGAAGGAGGACGGCCTGGTGTGGCTCGACGCCTATGATGACGACATGGCTAGTGCCGCTGCCGACAAGACCGCAACGAAGGGCGCAGCTGTGTCCAACGGCGACGACGACAACTTTACAAGCAGCAAAGACTTGAAATGGATCGAGGACGACTCGGTGGCTGGAAGCCGTGATGTTGTTGGTGTGAAGAGCGCTACGAAGGGATACGCTGAGAGCGGAAAGGGCGATGCGTCGGGCAGCGACGACCTGGCGTGGCTCTTTGACGACGAGGCTGGAAGCAACACGTTCGCTGATATGAAGGGAGACAGCCAGGGTGCCGCTCCATTCGTGGTGGGCAAGGACTCTGTTGGTGGGAAGGGCGATGACAAGGGAGCTTTTGTGATCGGTGGGGACGACAACGATGAAGTCGATGACGCTGTTGCCTCGAAGGCTTCCAAGGCATCGAAGAAGGGTGGAGACAACATCACCTTTTCCAACTTGTACGATGAGGGTTCGAATGGACTCGTTGGTGGTGAAGGCCCATTGGATAACAAGGACACGATTGCGGTTGCGAGTGCCACGAAGGGGAAGGCTCTATCGGCTAAGGACGACGACAAGTCGATTGCAAACGAGGCTGTTCAGAATGACGTTGTGCAGTCGGACGAGACCGTCGGGGGCGATAATGTGGCCACCAAGGGCACTAAGTAGGTGTTCCGTAGATAAATCCGTTGCAAAATTCGCGTTGTAATAACGAACTGTAAGTCTCGATCGGGCATGACGTTGCTAAGTTCTACTGCGACAGCTCGGAGTAGATCGACTGTCGATAAGATCAAAGATCTATTATATTTTTTTCCGAAAAACGACCCACTGGTCAAGTGCCAAGGCATTGAAATTGACTATTTTGTCACATTACTCTGTTTTGAACCCATCACCCAATGGTTTGTGGTGAGTGACGGTTATTCTGTCGTTCGCCGGACAAAAACCGATTTATGACCAGGCGGGACTCAACCAGCAATTAGAGCATTATAGACAGCGTACTGTACCAATGCACCAGGGACCTCCCTCAATACGTTGAAATTGGGACCCATACGTAGTGTAAAACCTGTTTTAAAGGCCCATGCTTCAATAAGAGACTCCCATTAATCATAACCACACGTGCCTTAAAATTTATTCCACAAACCCATCCCTCCAACTGACCACCCCTCCAACAGTCCCCAACGTTTAAGCAACTAAGAGCAGTCTTGATCGAATTCTAGAGCCGATCAGAACACCACAACGCCTTACTGATTTTCTCTTCAGCGTGCTCTACGCAATAGCTACTGGTAAACCACAGCATAGGTTCTAACTTCCTGATCAACCATGGTGCGCCAACGCTACACTATCGGCGAAAAAAAGAAGATTGCATGTGAGGCGAAAGGCATCGTTACGATCCGTGTCCGTCAAGTACAACGTCGACCGTCGCTGCATCCGCTACTGGGTCCATCAAGACAATGCTGGCGCGTAAGACGAGGAGTCGCCGAGCAGGTTTCGCCTTGGCGGGGGCGGTCGCCGTGTTGTCTGTGAAGAACTGAACTCTCTTCTTATCGCTGAAGTTAGCGAAGTTCGTTTTAAGCACCTAAGTTTCACTCGCCACCGGGTCGTGGAGATGGCGGCAAAGATCCTTAGGACCATGGCATAGCAGCCCGGTCACGCTCTATCGAATGGTTGGCTTGAGTGATTTTTTTGCCGACACAATCCCGTCAAGCGAAAGATAACTAACAAGCCGAAAGTGAGTGCTGAAGTTATCTCCACGCGCGGTGCCATCTTCATCTTGCACTTGCGCAAGCTTGTCCGCGAAGACAAGATCGAGCGGTGAAACTTAATCGATCTGGATGAAGCTGCGGTCTTTGCTGACCATGACAAGGATACTACGCGGGCGGATCGCGGAGCCATAGACGTACCCGTCAGGTCTCTCAGCTTCGAAAAAATTCGCGTGGCTGCTGTGGTTGCTGTTCGCGGCGATAGGACCAAGTTGAAGTCATGTGTTCTAGACTAAGGAAAGGAAAACAGGATCTCGACATAGCGAGGGATCCCAGTTATCACCAACGCCAAATCATGGATGGATTCGGAATCGTTTTTTGATACGTCGACTACATGTATCCATTTCCCGATTTGAACAAGAATTGCTCGTAATCGACTCCGCACCAAGTCACGTGAGCAAAAAGGTGAAGACTCACCTACATGTTTGAAAGATCCTGCACGCGTCAGTCCCGGGTAGGCTGACGTCGTATCTACAGCCCGTCAGTTACGGAGTATTTATGCCTTTAAAAGAGCACTTAGCCTACCTGATCGACAACTGGAAGGAGCATGGACCTCACTCCTACACGGCAGGTAAAAATGTACGTTGTCGTCCATATCAATATTCGTCGGCTGGATCAAGGTTGCGTGGTCGGATATTAGCGAACGATCAATTCGCCTCAGCTTCCGCAGCTGCTTATCTGAAAAACGAAGATTTGGCGCTTTGGCGTCACGAAGAGTGCAGCCTCCATTTTTAGCGACTTGTGTTCAGAAGCGACATGGCCGAGTCGAACTCCCACTTTCTGTTCCTGGATGACAACAGCAGCAGTGACATGGACATTGATGACGACGACGAGAATGAGCTTCACTTCTCGAATAATCCAGCTCTACATTTGTGATACCTTAGGATCGCATACCCGCAAAGTGCAACGTGAGATTTGGTTTCCAGCGGGAATCTGCGTTGCACGTACCATATCATATTCAAGTCATTTCGGATTGATTGCACGTTTTTTTCTTTTGGAATCACTGATAAAAAAATAGCGTTAGTTTCTGAATCAACGTTTTATTGAGAAGCCCATACCTCTTAGAGAGGCGCTTCGTTTGCTTCTGCATATTGCTTGCAGAATGCGAAAGGCCGGGTCTACCCACGTATTAAACGGCGCAGGGACTTACTGCGCCTTGGCCGCCAACTAGCGCGGGGGCATGAGACACAACAGTTTGATCACTACAATCAAATTTACAGAATGAGAAAATAAAGCACGAAACTTGTGTTGGTGGCGCCTTTCCGCAATTTCTTCGCTCAATCTTATTCTACTTTTTTGGTAATCTTATTCTAAGTTCAATCAAATATTTTCTCTCAATTTCTTTCGCTTTTTCTCATCCTTATTCATTATTCTTATATAGGACCAGCCCCTTTTTGATTACCCACACTAGGGTGGGGTTATGGCGAACCCCTCAGTGGGTAATAATACAGGTTTGTCAGTACCTAATTCGATATCTATGGTGGAGGGAACGATTACAGGCGCCATTTGTTCGGCTTATATGAAGACAAGAAAACACTCATTGGGTGGCCGCCTTGCCAAATCGCAGCTTAGGTGCGTGATAGTTGCGTGGGCTGGAACATTTCCATCTTTAAGCAGCCAGTTCATTTTCGATTTATTGATAATGATACAATAATTATAGTCATAAACATATATACTTTCGACATTGATTTTAGAGCATAATTGTATTTCGTACATATTTTACTTAGCGCTATAGGTTACAATGAACGCAATTAATAGCTTTTCACTGCCCGCGACGTCTGTGTCGAATAAAATAAATATTTATGCGGGATCTTAATTTGATAGTAATCAGTTTCCGCTTGTGGGAAAGGATGGTGACGCGCTTTACAAAACGTATGATACAACATAGTGGTATGCTTAGGAATTGGATACGATCATAGTCCGCTAAACGTTGCCGATATTACAAAATGAAGAGCCCAGTTTTAGTATAGAAATAAAGGTCAAGATTCATTATACTGTATCGATCGGTAATTTGAAACAGGGATAATACACATCGAGGTTTCGTCTGCAGTAAATTTTGGATGGCGTAGGCACTATTAGCAAAAATTTATTTATTTCGAGACTTTATAAGCACGGTCCGCATATTACCACACGATGATGACATACCATCAAGACAATCATGACTGCGACTATGTGGCTGTAGCACCCACATAAAAATAACTTTTCAATAAGAAAAAAGTATCTTTGCCTACATTTAAAAATTATATAGGCTTTTATAAAAAATGAAAAAAGGTAATGTAAAATTTTTACCCACTCATTTAAACATATAAAGCGCTGTAAGTAAATATGTATAGCATTTATTCGGTCTGACATTTACCAGTACATTATATATAAGCGCAATTTTGCTCTGACAATTGCACAAATGTTTTAACAACATTTTTTACAGCTTATTAGGAGTTCAGCTCCAAAACTGTTATAATATAATTTAAGTGAGCTGGCATTGAAGGTTTCAGTTATTCTCACGGATAGCCCTTTCCGTAATCATTACTTCTTCCAATGGGGCAGTAGATGATCATGAAATTTCGCTGAAGACGTAAGTAGTTGGATAGGAAAGATGTTAGACGTATGTATTGAATCAATTACCTGCGTCTGTGTTCATTAAAGCAATATCAGTAATGTGCGCAGCTGTTCAAATTCAAGAAATTGTACTCAGAGGGTGAATTATTAAATTCAGCGCCAACAACAAGCGCTTCAAAGGTAAAACTACTGAGATCGAAGTACGAAGGCGGTTAATTACTGCTCTGTGTTATTTACATACATCTTCATTATACCACCCTCTAGAAATTCACCCAGAATAAACATATTATAGACGTTTAGCCTTTGAATCATTATCAAATGGCCTTTTCGGTCCGGTTATGACTTTATAGATATTGCTATTCATAATCGATTTACTAATCTTCGTATAAAAATACGATAGGAAAACCTGCATATTTTTGTGTTTCGACAACTTTTTTCACCCACGCACGTCGCTGTTGATTATATATACAAATTAATCACGGTTTTGATATAGGAGGTTGGTAGGTTATTTGCATGTGTGCATCGGATGTAGGAAGAAAAGAGGTAACATTAGCGTCAAATACTTTTTTAGTCACCACTTTAACATGAATTTTTATCAAAACTTCAGCGTTACCGTTTCGAGTCGTATGGGGCAATCGTATCACTACATCCAACATGTCACGGTCATGTCAAATGCTGACTTTATGTGGCGATTGCATCTCCCGCTCTCATCAATATTATGTCGCAAATAACAGCTATTTAAGTTACGTCGAATAAGCTAAAAAAAGTCTTCTTCTTATACCTCGAATCTCCATCACCTGAAATGTACACAATATATATCATTTGCATTATCTAACGGTAGGGGTAAAGCTACTACCAACAATTTCAAGTACAAGGGCACATATCTTGTATAATGTATAGTGTAATATTAGAACCAAGAGAGCTTCAATAACGTGTATTGAGTTCCGATACAAAATTAAAAGAAATTGAGCAACAGCCAGGAATCAGAAAACTGAATGATCACAAAATTACTTAGATTTAATATATACAACACAAAAGACGTATTGTATGACCGCAAATAAACGCTTTTTATCAAGATTTCCAATGAATTGAATTTATCCTTTCCAATTATTTTGAAAATATATAAACATTAAACGCTTTTATCGCTGATAGTCAATGACTACGAATTAAAAAAATGATCTGATGGC
This sequence comes from Hyaloperonospora brassicae, assembly GCA_947650285.1. Lineage (NCBI taxonomy): Eukaryota > Oomycota > Peronosporomycetes > Peronosporales > Peronosporaceae > Hyaloperonospora > Hyaloperonospora brassicae. The sequence goes on from CANTFL010000144.1 coordinate 305,266, forward strand.
GTAAGTGCAATCTAGAATGAATATGTCTCGCTTGATTGATAGAATCCATTTGCTAAGAATAATAATATTTCAAATTTTATAAATTTTCTGTCTTCATAAAATTACGTTCAGTAGTTTTGGCGTGATCCGGTAAATAAATGAGAGTAAGGAGTAGCGGGTTTCACAAAATTGTCTATGTGATCACGCCTCTCCAATGACACCTATCCGAACGCCAAACCGAGGTGGATATCGCTTTCGAGCTTGATTCTTCCTGACCTTGTATACCTATCTGTTAGGCGGTTTACAATCTTATCGGTGGACTAGTGTTAATGGAAAAATGCGACCGTGTTTACGACTCGAGTTATCGAATGGAAGTCATCACGAGATCATAGGTCACTTGTAGGTACTCGATAGGAGCTACCCGGATCTCAACGAGATCGCTCCGTCAAATATGTAAATCTTGATCCGTTGACCTTCTGACCATGTAAGTCGTATCGCAATCCTGATTCCCCCTGATTTCTTGCTGCGAGTTATTGCAGCTATCTTAATGTTGTGGTAGTCCAGAATGTACCTGACCGAGCAATCCAGGCGCACCACTTGTATACACGAGAGGCGTAAGTCTAGATGTCTTCGGGCGTCCAAATATTTAAGCTCGGAAGAGATGACCCTTGTCTTTTGAAGTAATTTAAACTCTGTTTAATGGTTTTTAGCCAAATTTATGAATCACTTACCCAGCGTATCTATGCAATAGGCATTCGCCACGCTTCTTCCATTGGATTGCTCTGTCTCATATAGCTCTTAGACTACATGATTCCTCCTCAGCACCTACTTTAAGTCAGGATCTGCTCTCTGATCGGATTGCCTGCTTGGACACTCTCGATACCACTATCGAAAGATACCCACTCTTAGATCGGACCCGATAGTCTTGATCCACCCTTCTGACCTCGTACCTAGTCCACGTAACAAGAAGCTATTCTTTTGTGCATTTTGAAAATCATTCTTCGATCGACTTCTCCACAAGAGCATACCAGGCATGTACAAGGGGTGAACGCACAAATTCGTATACATCGACACAGCTAACCCGACATTTCAAGAAACGACGAATATACTACCAGCTAATAAGATGTCAAGAAATTAAACAGCTAACAACATTTTTGGGTGCTTTTGCTAGCGGTCACATAGGTATCTGTGGGCATACATGATGCATGCATGCTTGCGACATATTCATGCTGATCAAGCGCTTCATATGACCACTCAAATGAACTGCTGATGGTCATACTATGTTGCTTTAATAAAGAACACGTTCTTATGAACATTTAAAGGTGTACTCCAGCATTAATACATTGACCAACAAATAACTACACACAAGCGCAACTGCTTGTACTTTTATTGAATAAAATTAAGATGTAGCATAACTTTTCAGCACTACAGCTAGCCTTATCACAGGCAAATATTTATCCTTTGCTAGGTTGTCAATAATGATACTGGCATCTTTACGATTATGCGTCGATCCGCAAAAGTGCTGGCAAATGAACTTGAACGTTTAAATTTGTATACCATTAGTACGAAAAAATTTACTTTCGCAGACTATAATGTTTTTTTCTACGCAACTATGAGATTAATAAGTTTTTACATCCCACCAAGGGTTGTCTATTTTTTCTTGTATTTGCTCGCATGTGTATGTTCTTTCGTACTAAGAAATATATGATGTATATATCGGTGCACGAAGGATGACTGCAAGAAAATTGCCAGTAGTAACTTAATACCGTTTTGTGTGTGCTCTCATATTAGTGGCTTAGTTGCAATGATGTATGACGTAGTGTGCGCGGCAAAACTACTTTTCTTTGCTGAAACCTGACCAATTATCCTGATTTACAGTTAAATAGAGTCTGATCAGAAGATAAAATTCTCTTATAAATACAGACGTAAAATTCCTATCTTTAGTAAATCGACACTCCGCGTCCATTTGACTGGCTAATCATACGATGAACGCTGCTACGTGGTCGAGCTTAATACGATGTAAAATACTCTGTACAAATAATACCATTTTTTACCACCAGAAGCAACAAGATAATTGTGACACCAACTCTTCTATACTCCGAGATGACTTATAAGTACCTATATAAATTTACCATAGCACCATCTACGGAGATGATGTTATACATTCATAAGATTTCTAGGCCATTCATTAACGGCATGCCGGTTTCAAAAGGCATTTAAATTTATCTACTTATAACCGTATCAAATGCGAAAAACATGACAAGGCAAAATCATTATTTTGTAACTAATGAAAGTCGGTAATTAACGAGTAATATTCGGCCAGTTTAAGATTCATACTCACTTTAAAATTATATATAACCTGGTATTTTACCTATAGCTATGTTTAAAGTATAAAATCACACCGTAGGTGTCACGTTTGGTTTTACAAACGTGCTTACCGAGGAATGAATCGAGTGTCTCGATCTATTAAATGTATTTTTTGTTTCTTCTGTGTTCTCGGCAGGTCTTACGTGATTCATTTTTATCGGACAGTGTGCGCTAAATCGTCAACCTAAACTGTTTAATTGCCTCCCTGGTAAGTGTCCTTCAGTCGATCATTCATTTTAATGCTTATCCAGTACTGTCATTGCAACTGCAAAACATACCGGCGCTATGAGAAACAAACCGAAAAAGGCAGGTCATAAGAGTTTGTCGAAAAATTTCATATCCACCTTATCATATATCAAAACTTATCAGTTTAATTATTCAGATGCTTGTGACCACTAAAAAAGATAATTATATTTTTTGCATCATCTATGCAGCCGCAACGTGATGAGTTGGACTCAAAGAACATACTCATCGTACCTACGGATATGGCTTACCGAACGTCAATGAGCGCCAAAGAAGAGAAGTCGCTCAGGTTGAGCAGACGTAATGTTTATAATATATAATATATTACATGCTTGTCCATGGGATTTTTGCACCCCGTTCCATCCATATAATTTGCCGCCGCTCGCCTCCCGCTGCGACACGTAGATTGTTGCGTTGCCGATTTTGTACGCCAATTGGCAGCATTGCTACTTGTGTTTGTAAGGCTTTTTATTGTATATGGTGGCTTAACGATTCCGTAACTATCTAACTGCATTTTCCAAATTAAGTACCAAAAAATTTTTACAATCGTTAAGGTTAAAATTAAAATGACATCTTAGCCGGCCAAATTCTATGTTTAGCAGCGTGCTTTAGTTTAAAGACAACGTTTACAGCTGGCAGATCACATTTAAGTTTGTTACCAAATATGTTTAAGGTTGTCCACATCCAAAAAAATACACTTACACCTTGTGAGCGAAGACAGTGAAGATCATAAACACGAAACAGCTTTAATTAGAAGAAATTTAAATACAAAAGTAATATAGAGTTTTACCTTATATTGGTCAACTTAATTGTTATACACTGTATTTAAAACTATTTATGCATAAATTTACTTATTAGCGATTGCGCGCGTTTAAAGCGATCGAAAGTTTGTTTGGTCTAGAGAAGGATCGGTTTTGTATAATTTTTAAGGGATGCTATTTATCGCTTAAGCTATTAGAAATATTATAAGACTCGGATAGTCGATCCATTTGTCGCATTTTGTGCATAAGACATTTGACAGGCTCATAACGTGCTAAGTAATTAATTTTGATGTTAATATGGCTATGCATAAAATTATAAAGGACTATTAAAATAAAATTGTTTTTTAAACGGCACTTATGATGAGTCTCCCTGGGGCTAAGCAAACTTCATTTGATAGAATTTAATCAAGCGGTATAAAAAGGAACGACAGCTAAATTATGGCTTGCAATTTACCCGTACCAGCATCCTTGTTCGCTGCCCACGCATGACAGTATTCTTTGAATCCCAAACTACGAGAGTGAAGATACGCGTGTTCAGGCGGACCTTTATAGAATCGGTAAATTGTGTTATGATCTAGTAACAGGCACAAGAGCTCTCATATTTACCTGACCCGATCTATTTTTGGATCCGTATTGAGAAAATGATACAATGAAATGGTGTGCATACTTCTTGTATCCGTCCGAATATTTTTAAAGCTGCTTCTTTATATGTAGTGCGACTCTATTTGTAACCTCTCATGCTGATATTTTTACGTATCTTATAAGTTAATTTATATTATTGATCCTCTTATCTGCACTATGGCACACTAGCTACAAATTGTACGAACATCCGTATATTATATTTGCACGTAACTGCTTTAGATTCTGATGTGAATAAATTCACGACTTTTATTACTCAAAGCCAGCAGATACAAAAATGTTTAGCCTATGTCATATGCAAATCTGTTAACAATACCCGTCTAGCACTATATATGCGGCATCATATTCACCAGCATATGAGAGATTCCCCGTGACTTTTTAAAGGTATGACATTCGTAAATAGTTCACCCAAGTTATGATATGACCGTTAATTGTAAGTGTGACCCAAGAATAAGTACGAGCAAGATCGTGTCACTTCAATGAATATAGGGTGAGGATTGTATAGTATAAAACAAAATCCCAACACTTCGTAAAAATCAACAGACATCTATCCTATTATCGAGCTATGATCATAATTACGGATGGAGCTAACGATGTTCTCAATGGAGAAAAAATGTTGCAAATGATAAAATACAAAACGTAACGTGTACCTGTTTGTATACACTAAACTAATCAAAACAATTCTACGATCGCTCTCCGAGTTCAAAAACACATCTTCAATACTATCTGATTCTGTATTCTTGTATAAAATACGAAGCATTACTTTTACAGCAGATATATACTTTCTTTATTACCAATCGATTTTTTTGTATTTGATAAGCGAGAACATTATATCGAACAAAACTTTATAGATGACATATGAATACTAGATTCACAGTTGAGTAGTCTATCCCCCGAGTCAATATCAATCGCCGTTGTATCCTGATCTATTTCAATTTTTTTGTCGCGAATCTGTAGGAAACCTAAGATTAATGTGTCGACACCTGTTGCAGATTTACACGTCCCCAGAAACATATATTGGATTCTGCATACGGGTTAGCTTGCTCTTATAACTTTAGGGCCTACAAAGGAAGGTTCTTGTTTGCCGTGTCTGAAATAATAACGTGCGCACGACAAGACTTTTCCAAGCATAAAATTGATCAACATCATCAGGTACTCAGCGAACTACATAACCTAGCTAAGTTACCGCAAAAATTAAAATTTATATTTCTACCTGCTTGTCGTGCGATCCACGTCACCGTAATTTCATATTTATGAAAACATGTTTTATATATAAGTAATTACCTGGTCAGATCTCATTCTTCTGCATCTCAATTTCATGCGGGTACCAATGCACATGCACCCGATTCGATAATTTTCCGAGTGGGTCAGATTTCTTAATGTCCTTAAATTTTTTTAGTCTTCTTTGAACTTCATATGTGTAATGTAGACAACAACCAATTAAAAAATACACATGTCAAAGGCCTAAAAATTGATTTGTAAATCGATGCGGCATAAATTAAGGCTTGCGTTGCGTCGATGACTCCATTAGTCCCTTCTTAGAGCGGTTAATTTTTTAATGGGAATAGAAAGCGTCATACTTATCCAGTCGTCACTTTAACTCGAAGATTCAAACAATTGTGCTACGTCGAATGACTCATCAGGACTAAAGAGGCCGAATGACCAACATTGAACAAAATATTCATCATATACGCAGTAAGGTCAACAATTACTATTTCATCATACTGTAGTTCTCTTCATTCGCTTCGAGGTTGCTGCTGCTTGAGGTTACCAGTGTAAAGAGGTCCCTTATAATTTGTGCCAATGACACCTAGATAGATCATTCACTAGCTTATTAAACGATTAAAAATTCTTTCTCCGGGATTATTTGTCGACAAATGGGAGCTGTTGGAATTTTATTCTTATGCATGGCCAAAGATATCTGTACTAAAGACTACTTGATTCGTATACCTCCTTGGTGGCAGCATTGTCATTAATTTTTATACATTACCGTCATTCGCAGAAAATTATCAGTTTCGATTCGTCCAGAATCGACGTGTACAAGGCAATAACGACAAAACATCTTCTGTCATATTGATACTTCCAAGTAAATTATGCATCATGTTTAGTGTCGCCGACAAGGCTAGACCGACTTATAATTGGAGAACTTTCGAGTGGGCCTCCAGACCCCGCTATATACACGATATCCGAGGTAGTCGACCTTTTGGCATCTCCACGCGATCTTGACTGCTCTGATCAGTAAATTCTAGTAGTCACACACATCTGACAGCCGTTTCACCATTTTGTATGGAAAATCTTTGATACGGCGGAAATTAGGAGGTCGTCTATATATACCATTCGGCCCAACACGAAGTGACCCGACTTTGCATCTGGTGTCCCATCATGACTATATCTCCTGGTCCGTAGACCTCATCCCTTGTAGTAATTCGTAAGAACCAATACAGCGCATTGTCCAAGAGCCGCTTATAAATCTGTGGCGCATTCACAAGCCCAAGTAGCATCCGTAACCACTCAAATGATTCCAGCGGGGTGACAAATGCTGAAATCCGTCTCGATCTATGGTTATGCCAACGACCCACAACCCACTCGACGTATCCAGATAGCAGTACATCGGCGTTCCCTCTTGTTTTTCAGCAATTCATATGTCAGAGGCATAGGGTAAGCCATAAGTTGGATCAGGTCGCTCACCAACCGATAGTCGATGCACAACCTATGGTCCATCCTACTTTTCTCCACAATAATGACAATTGGATGGGCCAGGGAAAGTTAGACGCTAGATCATCAACACGGATAACAACCCCTAGATGAGGTCGGTCAACTTCTCCTCGAATTGGGAACCACTTTCCGTACCCGTTGAGCAATCGGTTTTGCATTTCCCACATCAATGTCTTATATCCCCTCGGGAGACCGGCGTTATGGCGTTACCTTTCCCCAATCAACAGCAGCCATTTCTTTCATATAATATGTCGCCACCGGTCCACCTCTCCAGAGTATTCTCATCCGGATCAGAAATCTGTGTGTCCTTCAGCCCGACATTTTCGGGTGAGAAGTCCACCTCCTGTATGATTGGCGATGATTACTTATTTCTTCGGCTCAACTCTCTCTACTCTCGAAAGTACACGCTTGGTCATTTTTCTGCGATTATCCACTCGTCTCGGACTTTTTCTCATTGGCTACGGCTACTGCAGGTAGAATATCGTTGGGTCCACTTTGTTCTTGAGCAATCTCTTTCCGCAGGATGAACCTTTTCTTCGCGCAATCGTTGTTCTTCTTCGGTCAACGTTCGACGTGATATGTTTATCGTTTTAATATCGGCCTGGGGTCTTTGGCCTCTGCAAAATGCATGACGAAGTCTTATACTGTGATGTCCCTACCATTGGACCCTCGTCCTCCTTTTTGGATTCACTTCAGGGTTTACCTCATCATTGGAAGCTTCATTCGCTAGGTCAGATTGTCTTCGACAGACCACCGATAGAAAGAACCTTGCGCTTTTGATACTTGTTGTGTAGCCAACCACATACCTGCCTTGTTTTAATCGTGCAACATTAATGCATTAGAGCTGACGTTGGTCACCATCAACAATCGTCGACTTCTAATCCCCCATATCATGGTTGTGAACCACCTTCTCCTCTCGTGAGCCACATCCTCTTGTTTCCAAAATATACAATTTCAGAGTCATTTTCACATACCCACTACCCGTTATATGTGCGTACTGACCCAAAATAGCGTCTGACACTCGGTCATCGTATTTAGTCCTTCGTCCGGATAACTGCACGCGAACTTCTTCGGGGAAAAAGAGCTGTTAGTCAGCTAGGTCTAACCAGATGCCGACTGGGACCACGAAGTCCGTTTCCGAGATTGTATCCTGACCCGCCATGGGGTCTACCCATACCTTAAAGATGTACACTAAGTTGCCATTCAGGGTGATTTTGATGCGACTACATCTATCCGTACAGTACACCGATGCTTTGATTCCGACACACTCTTGTCGTTTAATTTCGATAATTCGACAGCCTACCGTACGAGCAAAGGCAGTATACAGGATATATATCCAGGCACCAGTATCAAACAATGAGTTTGCGCGATCATTGTTGACCTTTCCAACGACTTTAGTTTGCCTGAACCACAAAGTGGGGGTAAAATATTTCCAGTAGCCCCTGAATCGCCCGGAAACATATCCAACTCCATCACTGCATCATCTCGAGCAAATAATTAGGCTTATTGAGAGAAACAACATGGACAATAGGGAGGTTTCCAATCTTTGGTGTGTTTTAACTTTCTCATCTGGTGTACCCATCCCTTCCTTTGGCTGTCTCTCCACATATGAAAAGATACGAAGAGAAGAACGCTCGGGTCTTACCAATTTTAACCTGGTAGGCGTACTAATCGATCGTCTACTGAGCCTTCTACGCCAACATTCCAAAGTGCTCGGTTAGGATATACCACTGACAAACCAAATGAAAAAGTCTTCCAACTGGAGATTTCCAACTTCATGAGCCTCACCACATCCTCGGCACACAAACGAGCACCGATCCTACGGGTGACCCTTCTTTCCAAAGTGGCCACAGATCATTCGCTTCCAACTTTTTAAAGAACCATGTTTTCTGGAACCACAATGATCACATCTTGTATTCAGAAGGGCCGACAAGGTGCGAGGTTCTGGATCCCCTGTCTGATGTCGATGCTGGCCGACCTCCCTGTTAGGTTGGTATCTCGGAATTCTTATTCTTGGTTCCTCCTCGGATTCTGTTTCCATGCGTCAGACTCGCCTTATATCCTCTTCTTTGTCCGAGTTGTCTAGGCTGGACTCCCCAGAGCTCAATTATTTCGGGGCCTCCAAACTTCATGAATCGATCGGTGATTCAAGTCCCTTAGTCGGCCAGGTGGATGGCAGGTGACTTCTGATGAAACTTGCTCAATCCAAAAATAAATTACCTCTTCGTGCCTTATTTCGCTGACGCGTACTCAGTATGTTTTCCAATTCTTCCACATCCGCCAGGCGTAGCACAGTTTATTGTTCTGCTAGATCTTGGTCATCCAAAGTTCCAATGTAGTTCTCTACCATTTTTAATACTGGGCGGTCCGTCTTTGATATTCAAATTTTTGATAACGGCGATTACCTTCAGACGGTATACGTACGTAGTCCAACCGGTAACCGTATGTCTTCTTCTTCTTCTCATGATAGTACTAAAGACCCACTGGTACCCCCAAACGCATAAATGCATCTGGAATTCTTGTAACAGATCCTTCAAACTCCCTCAAACGGAGAGACTCAGTTGGAGGTACCCGTTTTACGCTGAACCGGTCAACAATCCTCCCAAAACGAGACACTTCTTGCCGTCTGGCATTTGATACCTCGTAAATGCGGTCTTGATAAGGGCCAATCATATGCGTGATCGGTCCTCGTATTGATCTATTACACAGGAATTTATGAGCTCTGAGGTCTCTGAGAATTTGATGCGAGGGACCACGTTGGGTCCATGTCCCAGTGTGGCTTTAGCCATCCTCGCCAGATTCTTCTTATGTCCATGTCATCTGACTGCGCTCGCATGATCGAATCAAGTGGATTTATACATCAAGCATTATACGATATCTCTATAATTTGACATCTGAAATCGTAACGTTTCGAGTTGCCGCCGTTATCGACCCCTGTCTCCCTCTATTCAATCCTCAATTAGGGTGTGTGGAAAAGTGATCACGAGATTTGACCGTGGCGTTGGGACGCAGGATGGAATCAGACGAATGAGTGACAGAAAATGACTGTTGAAGTTATTCATATGGTCCTACCTAACGGTTGAGAAGGAGTGTAGTCAAGAATCGATGATTGACCGATCGCGATCTGCGATCAAGGGCTTGGATCACCAAATTACAAGGGCTTGGATCATCAAATTACAAGGAACGGATCGCTCAACGGGTGAGCATCAACCAGAGTACTGGATCGCTAACGGCTATGGAGGATAGGTGAATATGGAATCAAGATGGAGGAGTGGATCGCCAAAATCATCAAATATGCGAGGTCTCAGAAATGACGGCGACCCGACGGTCGATGCTCGATCAGAGACTGGAAAGATTAATCACTACCGTACCTGGGTGTGTAATGCTTGATTGTGTGGACACATAATCGGTGTGGATCACATACCGCGATCCGCCGCACCGCGATCCGCTGCACCGCGATCCTCGGCACCGCGATCCCACTATGGAGCGATCCATTAGGGAGCGGGTCGAGGTGGATCACATAATTGGTGTGGATCACACACCGCGATCCGGTACTCTGCGATCCGGTATTCTGCGATTCGGTGTGGGGCGATTCACTATGGATTATCTGTTGTGGACCACATGATGCATAAGGTGAATGACATAGACGGGCGACACGCAACAGCAGACCTAGCGAACAGATAGGCATAGTTATAGGTTTTGGACTTGGTTGGTTGACATTAAACAGAATTGAATTTGCAACGAAAAACACGCGTCGACTTCTCCCGGGCAGGATCTTTGGCCTCCCGTTGAATAGAGAGTCACCCACGTCGAAGCGAACTTCGCCCTTGGATTGTTTGGCCAGGCGTAAGTCAATTCTCACCCCCCTCTCAACTGCGATAGGACGCAGTGAACCCTACGGTTCAGATTCAAGATCGCGAGACGGCTCAAGTGGTCAGAAGGCTCGCGTATCAAGCATCACCCCTGACAAAGGCGACTCTGGGAGAGCGCCCAAGTTACAAGCGATCGAGTGAAGAATTTCCACGCGATCCGCACCTACGTTTGACCAGGTGAAGCATTTCCACACGATCAAAAACTATCCCTGAGACGGTCAAGTTCAGCTTCAGCTCAAGTCCACCAAGAAGAGCGCAACCCGCCCCACCGACGGGTACACGAGGTGAGCAAGAACATACAGAACACGTAATCGGGGTACCTCCTCCATTAGTCGATCGTTCGGGCGCCAGTGGAGAGTCGGGATCACAAGTAATTTGTGATCACCACTCCACTACAATGGTGCGCGTCCTCGGACCTTCTGGTGACTCGGGATTTTACCGGTAGTTCCTGAGCGAAAAAGTCAAGGTCAAGACTGAAACTGGAAAAGAAGCGCCAGCGGTAGACGGATTTTTGCAGACGCGTGAAGATGAAGGAAATTGGATCGCCAAAGTTTTGGGAGGGGCTTGACGACAAAAAAAGAAAAGAGGAAGATCGCTCGCACGATATGGAAGTACCCCACTAATGCTTTACAGAATCTCCTTCGGGGACCACCGCGGATCACACCGTAAAGCGCGAGCCGCAGGATGAAATTTCTAGGGGCGGTCCCAAACGATTTTCATTTAAATTACATGAACCATCGGAGAAGATTAAGAGAGAGACAAGATGTTCGGAAGACTTCAAGAAGCTACTGAGGCGAAACAAGATCGCGGTATTTACAAGAACAAGCTAGACGGATTCCAGGTCAAGACGGAGACGATAGATCAAGGCTCAAAGTCAGAGGATCGCGAAGTAAAGTTTGAAGATTGGCAATTCCACGATCTTAGCCGGGAGTACCACTTGCGAAAGCTGAAGAAGATGCTGTCGAGAGATCCAGTACCGAAGACGATCAAGCCGAAGCTGACTGGATTGCTACGCGGGCCGATACCAGCGCCAAAACCAACCCCAACGTGTTGGAGGCACTTCGGCGCCAAATCAATCTGCAAACGAAGGCGGGGTTTACGTCCGGAATGTTCAACGCACGAACTCTACTATAATGCAACCACGATCGATTTATCGCTGCCGGGTAGTCGCTTATTAAGACGTTGAGTCCGCCTCTAGGCATACGTGACTCCGGAGACAACCCGACTGCGCCGATCGGCACCTTGGATTAACGATTCACGCAGCGGATTAGGATGGATCAAGTTCTCACGCCGAAAAACGATTGCTTTAAGGGTAAACACACTGGATCGTCCCGATACGCTTCAGCATAATCGGAAGAGGACCCGATCGATTTGTTTGAGATCCAACGGATGTCACTAGGACGAAAGGGCGCGGATATGTTGCGGAAGACGTTTGAACGGAATGCGACAGAAGCGCAAGCGGGAAGGCCATCGGCGACGCAGTTTAGAAACATGGTGGAATCATAACAATTGAATATTTACTTTTAAGGATCCATGAAGAAATACGAGCCAAAAAAGCTTAGATAAAGGCTGGACAATCGGTTAATTGCCATCCCGAACCGGATCTCCACATGCCGGACATTGACATGGAGTCGGTTATATCGCGTCATAATGGATCAGATCACTATGGTCATGAGCATCGGGAGCAAGGAGGCAAGAGATTACCACAGGTGGCGACGGCAGCAGCCGCAGACAGTGGCGGATCCTCTAACCAAAGAATTTGAATGTCTTCCATGGCCGAACTAAGATTTGTCCGGCCGAGAGGAGAAAAAAGAACGGGCCAGGAACTGGATCAGTAAGGTGAAGTCAGCGTTCCTGCGCAATCAAGCGCCAGAATTGAAGAAGTGATTAGTGTTCTGCAATCTTCTTACGGGACGGCACGTGACTGGTTTAACCAGCTCAGCCGCTCAATGAGAACTTCGTGGAAGGCACTCCTGAAAGGCCTTCATGGCCAAGTACGGATAGAAGAATAGTATTTCAGTTGGTAGACTCTATTATCATGCGCGTGAACGATCGAACGAGACTCCATTGGAGTACTTGTACTGTCGAAATGTGGCCTCGAACCGGGCGAAGACAACGATACGAGATGGATCGTTCGCCACTCGCAAGGAACATGTGAATCATTACATTGGTACCCTATACGATCGCGATCTGGCTAGAATGCTAACGATGCTACGCCTTGTAGATGCAGATGATCTGGAAGAAACGCTACAAGAATGTGACAATATGGAAGTCCGAGAAGCTCACGCCTCGATGGTATCGAGCAAATTTTTACAGTGTGTTGCGCCACAGGCGGCCTAACTTCCTGCAAACCAAGCGCGAGCTGTATGAGCGATCTACGTGGAAAGCGAAGTAGTGGATCAGACGTAGACTCTTGCGGATCGGACTCCGACTCGGATTGACACAATGTGTACCCGGCTACCGCTGCGGATCGCTCAGAACACGGGAGACCCACTCATTCAAAGTAAGCAAGTCGACCGAGATCAGCACTAAGATCGTGGGAAGCCTCGAACAGTGTGTACGCACTGTGAGCGAAGAGATATGACGGTCACGGATGTTGGAATAGACTTATGTGTCAAAAGTGTGGACGTAAGGGGCATCATGCGAAAAAAATGCTACGAAGTGTGTTCTGTATGCAAGGACGTCCACGAGGAACGAAAGTGCCCGATGGAACAGTTTAATGACATGATTCTTCAGTGGTATGTGCCTACCAAGCATGCAGGGATGTTGCCGGAACAAGCCAAGAAGATGCTACATTAGGACGCTCGTCAGGTTGGAATCTGGTACGAGCCGAGCGGTTTAAGCGCTGCTCTAATGCATTTGTGCAGAGGAAGGAGGTCGACGGAAGCGAGGACAAGCAGGATGATCGGAAAAATAGATGTAATTTTTGAAGTGGCTACGTTCCATTTCGAGTTTCTGAAGACATGATGAGTACGCCCGATCGCCCACCACGATGGAACTGTCTTAGCGCTGGGCGAGTCAAGGGGATACTGTAATACCATACATGCGGAAAGTGGTTCAAGTAAGCTAAAGTGGTTGGAAAAATTAACAACGAAATGTCCACGATGTAACTGGACTCCGGAACTGAGATTTCGATCGTGGACACCGCCTTTGCTCGTTAGGTAAGATTTGTCATTGACGAAAATTAAAAACAAGAGTTTATGGGGATATAGGAGAACACGTACATGACTGACGGACGTACCAAGATCAAGATCACCCTAAATGGATAGCTAGTATATTATTTTGATGTGTGGGTGGGTGATCAAGTCGGTAAAGAGGTGATCCTTGGTATACACTTCATGCTACCCGCAGGTATACGTCTGGATTTGGCTGACGGTACGCTAATAGTGCCAGATGAAGTGATGATTCATCTAGCAGGACGCAGACCTCTATACGGATCATCCACGCAGCCGATCTTTACCCCAGAATAACACTTGGTGCTGCCAGTCGGTAGATCGGCGGAGATAAGGATCGGCAACGTCCATTCTACGCCAAGCTCTGGGTAAGGCTCGATCCTACATGGGTACCCACCGTAACCACTGGGATAGGTCGGATCAAGCTCTTGCAGCTGACAATTCTCGGTGATAAGGTAGTTACTCTCGATCGCGGACCGACCTAAGGCTGGATTATGGCTGCCGACATGGTGCCTCGATACCCAGGCTACGTCTTGGTTGGATCGCGACGGTACAACGAGTCAAGACACTAGCCTTTGAAGCTACGACTGAAAGAGAGGAAGAAGTTCCGCCTGCATACGCGAAATCGCTTGTACATTGCAGACCTGAACCTATGCCAAAGAAGGTTATAAGTCGGTCTACGGGAAAAATGTATCAAAGGACAGCCCACTCCGAAACGATAATGTGGTTCCACGTGTGGACCCACTGCCACGTTTCGTTAACATGATCAAGGAGAAAAGCGGAAGCGTTCGAGCACCCAGGAGGTCAATGAAAGATGCTGCGACGAGTAAAGACAAGGAATTCGATCGATCGCATGACGAATCGCATGACGCGATCGACGATCTACAAGTGGATCACCTACCTACAAGTGTCATGTTCGTGGTTTCTACGATTCACGAACGCACGACGAACGATGGAGCAGGGAATCAGTCAAAGAAAGAGGCCGGATCTTCACCAGGTGTGACGATCGAAGAAGAGCCTGGTACGGATGATGACCAGATCGGGGGAGAATTAAACGTCGCTACCCATCGTCATGAAAGTGGGGAGTTGTACGCCGAGGATGTGATTCAGCACATGGCGGTAATGCCCTATATTGTTATGCCCACTGCCGAAGTTGCGATCGACGATAATCAGGTAGGCGATCCAGATGTACCGCTGACTGATGACCAAGAACGATTACTACAACGGATCTGGAGAAACAAGCACCTTCTTTTTGGAAAATGAAATTCCCTCCCTCCAGCCGTAAGAGGGGAGATATGCGTTATTGACGTGGGAGGAGCGAGCCCAAGATGGCGAAGAGTATGTCCAGTAGCGCCCAAGTTTCGCGAAAAATAGGAAGATTTGATTAAAGGACTGCTATCGGCCAAGATTATTTGACCTTTCACATCACCTTGGGCCTCGCCGATCGTCGTTATCATCATGAAGAATGGCGAGGACATTTCATTGTGCATCGACTATTGACAGGTAAATCAGCTGACAAGGCTGATGGTGTACTTAATGCCATTGATCAATGAACTTTTATAAGACATGGACAAAGCGATGTAGTACTGCTTACTGGACATGGCAAGCGGATTCTGGGTGGTGGAGATGCAAGAACGAGCCAGAAGGATTTCAACATTCATCACGCCGTCAGGCTTGCTTGAATGGATACGGATGCCGTTTGGGCTGAAAAATCTTCGCATATTTACCAACGCCTGATCGTCGATGTATTGTATGGATATATGAAAATCGGTGCTGATTCGGACACCTCCTCTACGGAATCGTCCAAACTGATCGACGTCTTTACAGAAGGAGAGCCGGACACCAGTCAGACACCATCCGTGCTATGTCGAAGATCGTAAATCTCTGACATTCTGATTCCATCTACATCGTGGGCCGCTTTATACGAAAGAGTAGACGGATTAATACTTTTATGCGACAAGTGGAATTTGTCGATCAGCTTGATCAAAGGTCTCTGAGGACGACGCAAGGTAGAATTCCTCGGTCATCAAGCTCACTCGCTGGGCTGGAAGACCACCCTAAGGATTTCGGATCGCTGGTCAAAATACTGTTTCCTTTAACGCTGCGGTCGATGCAGTCGTTTTTAGGGAGCTTGAATTACTATAGCCGATTTATTGAAGACTTTGCGCTATATGCATTAGTTCTTTACAAATTACGCGAAGCCGAATTCCACGAGATCCGACGTATGGTAGAGGGGATCGGCAACACAGAATGGAAAGAAAGCTGACGACAGGAAGTGTAGTGGTGATTACGATCCAAACCATAACGGTGCTACAGGGGGCAATCAAAAGTTTTCGGTTTTGCAAGGGGCGATACAAACCGTAACAGTGTTACATGGGGCGATCCGACGTTTTCCGGTGTTGCTAGGGACGATCCTACCTGCACGGACAAAAGTCGATGGGATAAGGCGATCATTTCGTATACTATGTTGAAGAATAAGATCGTTAAGACTTTAATTCTAAAATATTTTGATCCGGATCGCCCTTCAGTGATCGTGGTCTTTGCTATCAAATGGGCAGTATCTGCAGCTTTGCTACAAGAACACGATAAAGTGTACTGGCTTGTAACGTTCACTAGCAGAATGCTAAGACCTAACGAGATTAACTATGGGATGATGGAGAAAGAACTTAAGCTCCGATGCGCATCCTGGACATCGGCTACACTATGTTGGCTGCACGAGTGATCAAGCTACTCACACGTCATTCAACGTTGGCCTGGCAGGTACAATCTTAAGGCCTCAATGGGAGGCTGGGGAGATGGGCGGCGTTGCTATCCAATTGGACGCTGGAGATAAAGAAGTGTGAAACGGAAGAAGATGAATTACTTGATACGCTTGCCGCAAGCATTACCCCGCGCGAAGAGGTTGACGATATGTTGGTAGCGATCGCTTCAAGGAAGCAGCCAAAACGTACCATAAGTATGCCACCACCAACAATGGAGGAAGGTAAAAGTATTATGGTGGTCAATTTCGATGGATCGGCCCGAACCAAACGAAAAATCGGGGCGTAAAGTTCAATAGAGTGGAAAATCCCAAACATGGAAAATCGTGAATGTCGCAGCCGAATACGCAACATACCTGACAGTAAACGGAGCCGAATATCGTGGACTGCAACTAGGTTTAGATCTCCTGGACGATCAGGCGCGGGGGCGCATTATCAAATGTGGCGATTCTAACTTAGTGATTCGGCAGATGCGCGGAGAAATTGACTGCAGGCGCCGGATTACAGCTGTCACGTCACAAAGATATGGAGAAACTCCGATCGTGACCGATCCACGAATTTTTACACATGTAGAGGGACTGGAAGCAGAGTGCCTGACGACTGGCAAGCAACGCTTTACAACAAGAGAAAGGCAGGATGACTGTATCCGATCAGGATCGACAGAATTTACATTTGTTAAACCTTAGTTGACACCCAAAAGTGTCGATCGGGTCGTGAAAAATCTGCCGTTACTAGATCAGCCGTAAGAGGACAACGTTCTTCTACAGTAATGCAAGAGGAAGTCGTTCAGAGGATCAGAATCGAGAGAATCAAGCAAGCACTGGAAGAAGAGAGTTGGATCGCCGACCTGAAGGAATTTCTTATCGGAGACATAACGAAGTTGAGTATTAAAGGAGCAAATTTATGTGCTAGGATCGCGTTCGATTATGAAGTTGACGTAGGCGGACTGTTGTTTTTCTTCCCGCGATCGGCGGAAGATCCAGCTAGCCCCGTGGAATCGATTCATTTTGTGTTACCGATACTATTGCAGCGAGAATTCCTGGATCATTATCATACCAGTCTGGAGGGCGGAAACCAAGGTATCGGCAGAACATAACAAAGAATACGGTCCAAGTTTCACTGGAGAGGGCTCTTTCAGAGTGTCCAGCGTTATGTGGGAGAATGTGTTGATTGCACGACGGAATTTGGTAAACCTATCATGAGCGGCGAATCGCCGGATAGTGTCCAAGCCACTTATCCGTTTATGATGATTGCTATGGATGACATTCCATCTTTGCCACGATATTTCAAGGGAGATACTAAGTTGTTGCTGTAGGTAGATCTGTTCTAAGGGTACGTGATCGCCATTGCGAGTCCCTCTAAAACTGCGCAAAAAATCGCTGAATACTACGAAAAATGTGTATTTCGAAGATTTGGAGCCAGTGAAGCGATTCACCATGATTGAAAGCCAGGATTAATGTCTGAGATCTACATAACGTTCAACCAAATAGCGGGGCAGAAACAGCGTGCTACTATAGCATATTGACCCCAAGAGAATGGAACAGAAGAAAGAATGGTGCAGATCTTGAGGAGGCGTTAAAGATTTACGTGACAGATACGGATCAGAAAGATTGAGAAAAGTACACAAAGAGGTTGAAGTTTGCTATCAATACGTCACAGGCTCGCGTACGAGGAGACACGCTATTTTACCTGGTCAACGGTTGGGACCCACGGTCGATGCTGGAAGCGACTTTGCCTTTGGGAAGCACCAAACGACGGGACCA
Source organism: Hyaloperonospora brassicae (assembly GCA_947650285.1). Taxonomy (NCBI): domain Eukaryota; phylum Oomycota; class Peronosporomycetes; order Peronosporales; family Peronosporaceae; genus Hyaloperonospora; species Hyaloperonospora brassicae. The sequence goes on from CANTFL010000144.1 coordinate 323,537, forward strand.
AGATCTAAGAAGATGACGTTACCATATGCAACGTCATTTCCAGAGAAGGAGAGAAGCCGTCAACGATCGTCTACGAATTGCAATTTAAGATGGAGCCTAACGACACAATGCTAAGGACGGATCGCATGAGATCAAAGTTCGATTGCAAGTATGGCTCTATTTGGATCGAGTGAAAGAAGGATACGATCGAAAGCTGGAACATATGTGGCATGGGAATTTCCGGGTTAAAGAACTTTGCGGGAGACACGCAGTACGTTTGGAGATCTCGAATACACCGTATCAGTTATTCCCGTTGGTACATATATCCAAGCTTAAGCGGGTAATGACTTTATCGAATCGGCCAAAAAACATGTTGGACGTTGAAGAGGCGGATCGCTTAGATTTTGACGAATCCCTGCTTCCGGAAGATAGCTGGGAACGTTTATTGGATGGAGATGAATATGAAGTCGAGAAGATATTGGATGCGCGATCCGGCAGGCGGCTTCGTTTTGGCAGTGTTCAGCGTCAGTATTTAGTGCAAATTAGAGTCGGTCGATCCGACTTGGATAGATGAGGTCGACTTGAACTGTAGGGCCTTGCTGCAAGAGTTCGATCGCGATCGATTCAGCAAGAATCGCTTCGAGGTGATGCAACGACACGAAGCAGCGATGGATGAATAATAGATGTGTCGAATCGGAAGTTACCGGCAAAGACGTTGCAAATGTGGACAAAGGGAAGGGTTGTGTGTGGCGATTCAGATAATCAAACCTGATCGCAGCGAGTAATTAGAAAATGCAAATGAGATGAAGTCAAGTGATAATCGTCAAAGAAGAAACGATGGAAGCTCATTGAATAATGGAGGTAGCTTTGTTGATCGATACTGAAAGAGAGTTTATTGAAGGCTTTTGAGCGCGTGATAGATCAAGTGAAGTAATCGGTGTTGTAGAGACCATTGCAATCGAGGATACCTATCACGAGATAGCTGATCTGATTTATAGACAGTCCACCCATCAGCCGGACACGATCACGGTCGAGGATTGTAAGAAACAAAAATGATCCAGGAAAAGGCCAAAAGATTTGTGGTAATGACTACCGACGACATTTTGAAAGGAAGAAGAAGTAAAGTCACTGGCGAATATGTATTTGATCGGAACCTATGAGGAAAGCGGTCGAGCGCAACACCAATCCAAGCAACTAGTTTGCGAATCGAATGTCATCAATGACAACAATCCTGAAGAGTCTGGTCGGGTTCATAGACAGTCCACCAATTAGACAGATGGGATCAGTTTGAGGATTGCGAAGCACAAGACTGGTCAAGCAATGAGCAAGACGCGATCCCAACCGAAGATATGGGGTTGAAAGACCCGCTAAACAAGGACGCTCGACGATCAACAAGAACTCATATGGCGTCCACACGACAATGAAGATCGTGGGAATCGACACGATGAGGCACGACCAGCCAGATTGCAGTACTGAGAAGGTCTGAAGGTCAATTTAGGTCAAGATGCAATCGGATGCACATCTAGGTCGACACCGTTTGTCGACTAACGGTGCAGAGGACGATTGTGGTAAAGTGGTCACGAGATTTGACCGTGGCGTTGGGACGCAGGATGGAATCAGACGAATGTGTGACAGAAAATGACTGTTGAAGTTATTCATATGGTCCTACCTAACGGTCGAGAAGGAGTGTAGTTGGAGATTGATGATTGACCGATCGCGATCTGCGATCAAGGGCTTGGATCACCAAATTACAAGGGCTTGGATCATCAAATTACAAGGAACGGATCGCTCAACGGGTGAGCATCAACCAGAGTACTGGATCGCTAACGGCTATGGAGGATAGGTGAATATGGAATCAAGATGGAGGAGTGGATCGCCAAAATCATCAAATATGCGAGGTCTCAGAAATGACGGCGACCCGACGGTCGATGCTCGATCAGAGACTGGAAAGATTAATCACTACCGTACCTGGGTGTGTAATGCTTGATTGTGTGGACACATAATCGGTGTGGATCACATACCGCGATCCGCCGCACCGCGATCCGCTGCACCGCGATCCTCGGCACCGCGATCCCACTATGGAGCGATCCATTAGGGAGCGGGTCGAGGTGGATCACATAATTGGTGTGGATCACACACCGCGATCCGGTACTCTGCGATCCGGTATTCTGCGATTCGGTGTGGGGCGATTCACTATGGATTATCTGTTGTGGACCACATGATGCATAAGGTGAATGACATAGACAGGCGACACGCAACAGCAGACCTAGCGAACAGATAGGCATAGTTATAGGTTTTGGACTTGGTTGGTTGACATTAAACAGAATTGAATTTGCAACGAAAAACACGCGTCGACTTCTCCCGGGCAGGATCTTTGGCCTCCCGTTGAATAGAGAGTCACCCACGTCGAAGCGAACTTCGCCCTTGGATTGTTTGGCCAGGCGTAAGTCAATTCTCACCCCCCCCCTCTCAACTGCGATAGGACGCAGTGAACCCTACGGTTCAGATTCAAGATCGCGAGACGGCTCAAGTGGTCAGAAGGCTCGCGTATCAAGCATCACCCCTGGCAAAGGCGACTCTGGGAGAGCGCCCAAGTTACAAGCGATCGAGTGAAGAATTTCCACGCGATCCGCACCTACGTTTGACCAGGTGAAACATTTCCACCCGATCAACACCTATCCCTAAGACGTTCAAGTTCAGCTTCAGCTCAAGTCCACCAAGAAAAGGGCAACCCGCCCCACCGACGGGTACACAAGGTGAGCAAGAACATACAGAACACGTAATCGGGGTACCTCCTCCATTAGTCGGTCGTTCGGGCGCCAGTGAATAACCGGAATCACAAGGAATTTGTAATCTCCACTCCACCACAGGTGTGTCTGTGTTACATGGAGCTCTCGGAAAATTATTACCACTGCCGCGTCATATTGTGTATACTGGCTGTCGATCATGATGATAAGTACTTCCTCACTGCATCTTATTTACGTAGCGAGGTACCGTCCTGTGTACTTCGATGCTGATCTTGCATGACCAGGAATCAAAGCGATCAGGAACCCGGCGTTCCATAAATTGTCCATTCGTCGCTGTCGCAAAGTGCTCTTAGACAATGCAGTACACGAAGACAAATAAATTAAAGAAACACGGAATTGCGGACACGGAAGACGGTTCCAGGAGAAAAAATGACCAAAACGGTATTGCGCCCTCTAAGAAAACAACCTGCAGGACCAAACAGAAAAAGGTCATTACCGAGAAACTAGTTGCACAGTACCGAGAGGCGGTAAATTAAAGTATCTCATTGATAGTAATGTATCCTGAAATCTCATGAAATTGCCTGGTCCCTCATCATTAGATCTCTGCCTCTAAAGGTAGCTTTGACGTGTCAGGATCAACCTCAACCTTTCATCCGTACAATTGGCTCTTCATGGTCAAGATATTACTAGCCACTCTGGTAAAGAATCAACGCATAAGACTAGAATAGAGTAAAGAGAGTAAAGAAATTCAAAGATAGGAATATAACTATTACTACCCAAAGCACGATCTACAGAGCACGTCTTGATCGTGCTTCAAGGAACTTGTTAAGTCTTCCCCCCTGTTTCGGGGAAGGGATACACTTTCAGGCCACACAGCGTGCGCGGCAAGACCAAGTGAGAATAGAACTTCAGGAAGTATTTGACCAATAAGTTTGTCTTGAGTTGCATCCCCCAAAGCTCAGCTATCGGAATTGGCCTCCCCTACCTAGTGGTAGGAAACAAAGAAAGAACCAGGTGGCTCATACCCCTGAGAAAGCTAACGGATAGGCCAGGTTTGAAAATTCTGTGGCAACCAACGTTAAGGCCAGGGGCGACTAGCTTTTTAAATATCTTGACTACAAGCCCTCTCTCGACCATGTCGATCGGATGATCACCTACTGGCTCACCGAGTAGATCATTCACTCGAAACCCCTCGGGTCTTCCTTTATAAAGTACACCTTATTATCTTCATCGTGTCTACTAAAATCAAGAAAGAACAGCCGACGGGTATGCAAGGTGAGTCATGGCCCGTACGCGGCGTCGAACGGCTCTTTCGTACGTCGTATTCCGGCATAGTGCGTGGCTTAAATCTCATAGCATTTTATTTAAATATCCACTCTACCACATTTCCACTTTGAGATGATCGTACTACTACGCGTTTGTCGTTCGAGCCTGATGTACAGCTGCACATGTCGGTACAAGTGGAATTTCAATTTACATGGATTATAGCAAATTTCCTTTGTAAGGAGTGTCATGTTGCTTTCTAAGCTAGTGTAGGCAGCTTTTCTCGCGGTAAACTCTGCGCTACGAGTAACTTCCAGGTTGTTTCCTGCGTCAGACGATAATCCTAGGTATACATTAGCGTCATCTGGTTATCGCTTGACGATTATTTTGCGTTAGATGCAAAAAAATAGGAATCATGTGAAGATTGTTCCGACCAAAATTTTTTAACTTTTGTTAGGTTCCACTAAAGTCGTAAAATTTTTAATCGACTAGGATCCCCAATTGTTTGTTTAAAATCACCGGGTTGCATCGAGATGTCAAACCCCAGGCCAAACCAATTTCCTGAATCGATCCTCCTTGTGACCATGCCAGATTTTCGAGATAATGTTAATAGCGCGGGGATCGCGTATAGTACCGTCAAAGTCTTGGCAGGGATGCCACCGGCCACCCAAGATGACCAAGCAGCCGAATATTGGGGGTTGCTGTGACGTAGCCCCTCTTTTCTAAAAAATCATCGTTCTTGCAGCGATGGTGATTCCTCGTCACATCCTCTTTCGACATGGGTAACGGTTCACAGACCCGGGGGCGAACAAGTGGATTTCACCTGCCGCCTTACTCCTTAGGTAGTCTGCACGGACTGAGCGATTTTTATTGGGTATTTTATTGTTGCCTTGATACTACTTGTCTTCACCGTCGGTATATGGCCACTCTGAAGTAACAGATTTCATGGTTCAAGGTGTACTCGTCGAGGTTATTAGGAGAATAAGTAGCTTTGTCGTTATTATGTTTATCGTTGACCTTGTTGGCCGGACCTCTCCTAAGGTCTTGTCGGCCCTTCGATTTTATAAATTGTATTGTCACTGGCAATCGATTTATCAGCAACGCTTTAATGGTAGCGTAAACTTGACTTGAACATCTTCACTGTCTTAGGACTCGCGGTAATATACCGCGTATTCCGACGATTCGGGCACGTGCACCATTGTGGTGATTTGTGTCTCAAAACTGAGAGATGATCCCCTAAAGCACTCATTATGCCGGACTGCCGACTAAAAGTTGGCAGGAAACCGCGATGCCGCGTATAGACCTTGTCTCATCTTGTAGACACGTCGGCTGGCAGGTTGCACACTTCAAAAGATGGTACGAATATTAAGATGCGTAAGCCTTGGCAGAGGTTTACCTAGGGCATTTAATGTGTACGAATTATTCGGTGGGGTAGCCGGTGGCCATACTATCGACTCGGTCGATTGTGGGATTATAACAAAACCTTTCAGGTAGATTATAGCTCTGTTATTTGTGTATTGATAGGGGTGTTAACTTACTGTACGTTACCGTGATCACTAACCGCTAGGTTTGGTACCGCTTCTAATAGCGGATTTGAAGGAGGACACTTGACAAACCCACAAGTCAAATTACTCCAATAATTCTACTTACAATTGGTCTTGCACGCAACTCTTTTTAACATGGAACCAATTATATCCTTTCCCCTAACAAGCGTGCATACCAAGTGTATTTTCCTCCAAATAAGACGAAGGCGTGTTAAATTGGATCGCAAATAGAGTATATTAAATGCATTCCTATCCTCAATCTTCTCTCCTATATCCTTGCCTGGCGCAATGACTCTTTATATGACTGGTCAAGAGTAGCTGGACCTTGAGGTACCAGGTGAACCGATAAGGGAACCAGGTCCACCGAGGCGTGATCGGATATAAAATAGTGAGATTCAGATCTACCATTAGAGATCCAGGTCTATAAATGATGGACCTGCTCTACCAAGGAGGTACACATGCCTGTTAATGAGACCGGGTCTACCAGTAAGGGACCACGTCTCCTTTTAGAACCGCTTAAATGATACCTTGGCAATGGTGTTTCTTTCGATTGATCTAATGGACCTCTCTCGAATAAAAGCTCAACCGCTTTCGAGGTTTCTTGTCATTTGAACACCCCCTCCCAAGAAGATGACACAATATATCTTCACCTGCCGAGATCTAAGTCTATTTTGCTATAAAAGAACTTGAACACAATATTATCTCGGATGTTCCACAATGTTCTTCTTATCCAACAAGTGGTACATCTCCGTATTCCTAATTCTTTCTGATACCCTCGCCCCTATGCGCAAATATTTGTTCCTTTAATCTGTTGGTTTTCAGGTCCTGCATTGTCTAAGAGCACTTTGCGACAGCGACGAATGGACAATTAATGGAACGCCGGGTTCCTGATCGCTTTGATTCCTGGTCATGCAAGATCAGCATCGAAGTACACAGGACGGTACCTCTCTACGTAAATAAGATGCAGTGAGGAAGTACTTATCATCATGATCGACAGCCATATACACAATATGACGCGGCAGTGGTAATAATTTTACGAGAGCGCCATGTAACACAGACAAACCTAAACCGGGAAGTGAATAGAGGGAGACAGGGGTCGATAACGGCGGCAACTCGAAACGCTTCGATTTCAGGTGTCAAATTATAGAGATATCGTATAATGCTTGATGTAGAAGTCCACTTGATTCGATCATGCGAGCGCAGTCAGATGACATGGACATAAGAAGAATCTGGCGAGGATGGCTAAAGCCACACTGGGACATGGACCCAACGTGGTCCCTCGCATCAAATTCTCAGAGACCTCAGAGCTCATAAATTCCTGTGTAATAGATCAATACGAGGACCGATCACGCATATGATTGGCCCTTATCAAGACCGCATTTACGAGGTATCAAATGCCAGACGGCAAGAAGTGTCTCGTTTTGGGAGGATTGTTGACCGGTTCAGCGTAAAACGGGTACCTCCAACTGAGTCTCTCCGTTTGAGGGAGTTTGAAGGATCTGTTACAAGAATTCCAGATGCATTTATGCGTTTGGGGGTACCAGTGGGTCTTTAGTACTATCATGAGAAGAAGAAGAAGACATACGGTTACCGGTTGGACTACGTACGTATACCGTCTGAAGGTAATCGCCGTTATCAAAAATTTGAATATCAAAGACGGACCGCCCAGTATTAAAAAATGGTAGAGAACTACATTGGAACTTTGGATGACCAAGATCTAGCAGAACAATAAACTGTGCTACGCCTGGCGGATGTGGAAGAATTGGAAAACATACTGAGTACGCGTCAGCGAAATAAGGCACGAAGAGGTAATTTATTTTTGGATTGAGCAAGTTTCATCAGAAGTCACCTGCCATCCACCTGACCGACTAAGGGACTTGAATCACCGATCGATTCATGAAGTTTGGAGGCCCCGAAATAATTGAGCTCTGGGGAGTCCAGCCTAGACAACTCGGACAAAGAAGAGGATATAAGGCGAGTCTGACGCATGGAAACAGAATCCGAGGAGGAACCAAGAATAAGAATTCCGAGATACCGACCTAACAGGGAGGTCGGCCAGCATCGACATCAGACAGGGGATCCAGAACCTCGCACCTTGTCGGCCCTTCTAAATACAAGATGTGATCATTGTGGTTCCAGAAAACATGGTTCTTTAAAAAGTTGGAAGCGAATGATCTGTGGCCACTTTGGAAAGAAGGGTCACCCGTAGGATCGGTGCTCGTTTGTGTGCCGAGGATGTGGTGAGGCTCATGAAGTTGGAAATCTCCAGTTGGAAGACTTTTTCATTTGGTTTGTCAGTGGTATATCCTAACCGAGCACTTTGGAATGTTGGCGTAGAAGGCTCAGTAGACGATCGATTAGTACGCCTACCAGGTTAAAATTGGTAAGACCCGAGCGTTCTTCTCTTCGTATCTTTTCATATGTGGAGAGACAGCCAAAGGAAGGGATGGGTACACCAGATGAGAAAGTTAAAACACACCAAAGATTGGAAACCTCCCTATTGTCCATGTTGTTTCTCTCAATAAGCCTAATTATTTGCTCGAGATGATGCAGTGATGGAGTTGGATATGTTTCCGGGCGATTCAGGGGCTACTGGAAATATTTTACCCCCACTTTGTGGTTCAGGCAAACTAAAGTCGTTGGAAAGGTCAACAATGATCGCGCAAACTCATTGTTTGATACTGGTGCCTGGATATATATCCTGTATACTGCCTTTGCTCGTACGGTAGGCTGTCGAATTATCGAAATTAAACGACAAGAGTGTGTCGGAATCAAAGCATCGGTGTACTGTACGGATAGATGTAGTCGCATCAAAATCACCCTGAATGGCAACTTAGTGTACATCTTTAAGGTATGGGTAGACCCCATGGCGGGTCAGGATACAATCTCGGAAACGGACTTCGTGGTCCCAGTCGGCATCTGGTTAGACCTAGCTGACTAACAGCTCTTTTTCCCCGAAGAAGTTCGCGTGCAGTTATCCGGACGAAGGACTAAATACGATGACCGAGTGTCAGACGCTATTTTGGGTCAGTACGCACATATAACGGGTAGTGGGTATGTGAAAATGACTCTGAAATTGTATATTTTGGAAACAAGAGGATGTGGCTCACGAGAGGAGAAGGTGGTTCACAACCATGATATGGGGGATTAGAAGTCGACGATTGTTGATGGTGACCAACGTCAGCTCTAATGCATTAATGTTGCACGATTAAAACAAGGCAGGTATGTGGTTGGCTACACAACAAGTATCAAAAGCGCAAGGTTCTTTCTATCGGTGGTCTGTCGAAGACAATCTGACCTAGCGAATGAAGCTACCAATGATGAGGTAAACCCTGAAGTGAATCCAAAAAGGAGGACGAGGGTCCAATGGTAGGGACATCACAGTATAAGACTTCGTCATGCATTTTGCAGAGGCCAAAGACCCCAGGCCGATATTAAAACGATAAACATATCACGTCGAACGTTGACCGAAGAAGAACAACGATTGCGCGAAGGAAAGGTTCATCCTGCGGAAAGAGATTGCTCAAGAACAAAGTGGACCCAACGATATTCTACCTGCAGTAGCCGTAGCCAATGAGAAAAAGTCCGAGACGAGTGGATAATCGCAGAAAAATGACCAAGCGTGTACTTTCGAGAGTAGAGAGAGTTGAGCCGAAGAAATAAGTAATCATCGCCAATCATACAGGAGGTGGACTTCTCACCCGAAAATGTCGGGCTGAAGGACACACAGATTTCTGATCCGGATGAGAATACTCTGGAGAGGTGGACCGGTGGCGACATATTATATGAAAGAAATGGCTGCTGTTGATTGGGGAAAGGTAACGCCATAACGCCGGTCTCCCGAGGGGATATAAGACATTGATGTGGGAAATGCAAAACCGATTGCTCAACGGGTACGGAAAGTGGTTCCCAATTCGAGGAGAAGTTGACCGACCTCATCTAGGGGCAGTTATCCGTGTTGATGATCTAGCGTCTAACTTTCCCTGGCCCATCCAATTGTCATTATTGTGGAGAAAAGTAGGATGGACCATAGGTTGTGCATCGACTATCGGTTGGTGAGCGACCTGATCCAACTTATGGCTTACCCTATGCCTCTGACATATGAATTGCTGAAAAACAAGAGGGAACGCCGATGTACTGCTATCTGGATACGTCGAGTGGGTTGTGGGTCGTTGGCATAACCATAGATCAAGACGGATTTCAGCATTTGTCACCCCGCTGGAATCATTTGAGTGGTTACGGATGCTACTTGGGCTTGTGAATGCGCCACAGATTTATAAGCGGCTCTTGGACAATGCGCTGTATTGGTTCTTACGAATTACTACAAGGGATGAGGTCTACGGACCAGGAGATATAGTCATGATGGGACACCAGATGCAAAGTCGGGTCACTTCGTGTTGGGCCGAATGGTATATATAGACGACCTCCTAATTTCCGCCGTATCAAAGATTTTCCATACAAAATGGTGAAACGGCTGTCAGATGTGTGTGACTACTAGAATTTACTGATCAGAGCAGTCAAGATCGCGTGGAGATGCCAAAAGGTCGACTACCTCGGATATCGTGTATATAGCGGGGTCTGGAGGCCCACTCGAAAGTTCTCCAATTATAGGTCGGTCTAGCCTTGTCGGCGACACTAAACACGATGCATAATTTGCTTGAAAGCATCAATATTACAGAAAACCTAATTTATCAGCCGGTTATATTATTTTGCCATGTATCCTTAAATTCTCTGCGGATTATAAAGTTAAGGTTTTACGCACAGCGGAAGCAATTGAAGAAAGAGGATCATACACAGGTCCAGAAAAAAGAAGAAGAATATAAGTGGATTGTTTTCCAAGTCGTCCTTACAATGCTTAAGCATAAATCGATATAACACCGTTTCAACGCCATTACGACCCTTCCAAAAAAACTGCTAATTTTGTCTATATAGCGAATGGAGCATCTTGGCATCGCAGTTGAAGATTACATAAGTCAGCTCACGCCAGTGATGTTTAAAGTCGGAATCTTAAGGCGAATGCATTTGATTGCAGAACTGTGGAGATAAATTGTTATGTTTGTTGCGAATATTAGAAACTTATTAAATCAGGTTAGTTCTCCAGCCCATCAAAGAAAAAACCCTATATTCGACAGAGGAAATGTAAATGAAGTTGTCCTGTCGGCAGGGGCGCTTAGGGAACTAGGTCGCCTTCTTCTTTAGTGTGCTATGAAGACCGTGAAAGTAATAAATGCGAATATCAGGCGTTTGAAATATTAACGTCCTTCATCACCGCTCGGTAAAATGTGGACTCTATTTTGTCATCCATCGCACCTAGACAGCAGGCATCGTTAGAACTTCACAAGGCTATGGAGCTGTTATGAAGAAGAAGACGGCTTACGGCCGGGGATGGAAACCAAAAAGTGAGTTGTATTTATGTTGTCCTTATCTCCAAAGAAGAATGGCTGATAGAAGCCGGTGACTCAGAGCCACCGATTTTATGCCTTATCTCCAGTGATTTTTGTTTTACCTATCACTGTTAATTACGTCTCGTAATATACCTTTGGTAAAAACTTTGCTCCGTCATATGCAGAATGAAAACGATTGCGTGGTTGTGGGGGACGTATCTGCGGGTGGGTCGCAGTTCTGGTGAACCCCAAACACCAGGTCGTAAGTATCAGTCACAATTAACTCAGACACGTCGGGACTCGAACCCGCATTCAACCGATTGGAAATCCTTTTCCCAAACGACTGAATCAATAGGTTGCTTCGTCGATATCGCTAACATCCCACATTATAACCCTCCCAAAGAACTATACAACTAGTCTAAATATGCAATATACATCTGGCACATGTCACCGCAACATTACTTACTAACAGGCATGGCAAGTAGTCGACCTACCTACCCCCACAGTAATATAGGTCGAATAATTTTATGTAATGAATTTTGATGGTTCAGACCGCGAGATAGGAACGCGGTACTGTTGCTCTATTGTGTAGAGACTGTCAGCATGGAAAAAAGTCGAAGCTTATTCGAAGTACCTCGCTTCGTCTACCAATATTAATGCTAATATGAGGAATGTTGCTAGGTCTTATCTGGTGGAGTCTCTGAGATGACGGCAATTGATCATCTGTGTGGGATTCCGATTGGGATTTATGACAGCTTAGTGGTAACACCAAGTGTAAGGCCTCATGTCTGCTTTTTTCGACAAAAGTCGTGGAACAAGGTCAGCCGTGACCCTTACATGGCATCCTACATATGAAACGATATTGCGATCGTAGCGCGGACCAGTAGTCTAGTACAGATTTACACCATACCGAGTGAGACAATGTGTCTCCGAAGAGAGAGTCCTTAGGTTTAGAAACAAATAGTTGGTCAAGCAAGATTGCTAGTCCTTTAAATAGGAGGCCTTTATCGTGATATTCGCGGTCAGATTCTAATTTAAGGATAAACAAGAAAGTTATGCAAGAGAAGGTGGTATAACGACACCGATTTAATTTGCACCCGATAAAGTGCGAGACGAAAAGTCTGAGTGCGGGGTTTATGAGAATATTTGAAGGGACACCGCGACTACATATCTACGTAATCTGTTCAATCATGCATTAAGATGTAACGGGGATTAGATGATAATAAAAAAAGGAGGTATTAGGGTGCATCTCCTTTCATAGAAACGAAGGAGACAAGCGTGGTGTAATAGCCAGATCAATGAATACCGAGATTCTCCAGACCAAATTTTTCATATACATTACTATTCGAATTTGTAGGGCAATCACCAACGGATCAGTCGCACTTATCATCTTGAATGGAGGTATTCCCTTCGGATAGGTTTGGATCGAAGTGTGCAGAGATATGTATTATCCCGCATAGATTGTGAGATTAATTAAGGGTGGCTTACCTAACAAGGAAAGACTCAAGGAAATGTCGAAGCGACGTAAATATTTTAGAATAAAGCAATAGATTACTTCCTCGCTCTTCCTGAGTCGCACGAGGGAAACAGAACTACTGGTCTGGTTCTATTTGCTCACCGGATATGTGATGGCCAAGGTGAGTGCTTCACGAACGGCTTAGCCGGTTGCAGAAAAAAATGTGATAATTGCCATTTTAATGCTTGTGAGGCGATCCGCCACGATCGAGAACCGAGATTTATATCGAACTTCTTTTGTAAATTTATCGTATAGTAATCAATGTAAACAAGCCTATAAGGCCTACCGACCTCATGCAAATGGTACTGCGGAGAGGATAGTTCAAAGTCTGACTGGGTATACTAAGATGTACGTCTCCAACTTAGAACTGAGGGACTGGGATAAGTACGCGTAACGTTTGACGTTAGCGATATATACTGCGTAAGCCAGAGTGCAGAAGGAGATATCATTATATTTGGTATATAGTTGGTAAATAGTTGGAATGCTTGCACCACCCTAGAACCTATGATCGGCAGTGATTGTCAGACGCCGAGCGTCAGGGATTGGAAGATGAAGACATCGCATTTAGAGTCATTACGAACGAGCATAAGAGCAAGTATAGATGATCTACGAAAGACGAATCTAGCTCGTGAAAATGACCACGACGAAGAAATTTTTGACATGAGATCCAATTAGCGAGCTAAGTGTGGTTTTACCTGGACCGCGGGGTTGAATTAAATGTTCGGAAAAGGGCTCGCTTTTGACATGGACCTTTTCGAGCTTTGTAGATGGTTGGACACCACGCTGTGCGTTTAAAACACTAGGGACGAAATAGAGGACGTTCTTGATCGTTTATACACCAAGCGCAATTGGGTCAGTGAATTCTCCGACACACCAAGTGGCGTATTGATAATGGATAGGGTAGACCCGGTTGATGTACACAAATGATTGCGACCGGAAGGTAGTCGAAGGCAGGAACCAGAGAAAAGTGAATACGAAGTGAAAGAAATCCAAAATAGTCGTACGGGCAAGAAGATGCGTTACAGACGACGACAACAGGCGTTGATCATTCGGTGGAACGAAAATGCGGGTTCCACATGGGTCGATCAAGTTAATTAAACTGGGAAGCCTTACCCCGAGATTTTAAGCGCCAGGAAACACTTCATAATCTATGATATGTTCTCAGAGTCATGAAGACTAGTAACGTGTGCCGGATACCTCGGAATGTATACCCTTGTCCTAACTTGGTATTCCGGTCTTGCTTCAATAGACCCGGCCCCCCTGGTCGAACCTGGCATCTCAAATTACCGAGTTTTTCAAAGTCCAGTCGATCGTGAGTCACCTCAGGGTCGACCTCGACCACTCAGAGGTGATCTAGGCCCTCCGAGCTCGAGATATTCCTGTTCAGTCACAGGTAGAAAATAACATCAGTAAAGAAGATGAGAGTGACGAAAGATCCAGCGTCAATGTCAAAAGGAATCGGTAGTACGTGTAATATAGTAGAGGAAACCTTAAATGTGGGTTTTACTTGTTTTAGATGCGAGGGACCAAGGTTCCAGGATGAAGGTCCGAAGACACCTGATACTGCTAGAGCCAGGGCCACGAATTGTTGGACACCCGAAGGACTTTTATCAGGTTGTCGGATCTGACCCCTCATTACGATCGTGTACCCAATATTCTACGCCTTAATGCCGAGGGAAATGCCGAAAGCAGAAGACCGGGCGATGTCAGGGCCTCACCGATTATACTCATCCCCTTGAAGTTCAAATTGACCAAGTCCCGGCACTCCAGGGCCGCCCATCCGCGACGCTTCGTACGAGCGTTCTTGTAAGTCGAAAGGAAGGTCTTGAGAACCATTAATTTTTAATGATTTACAGGTTGAGGGACTTCTCTCACAGCGCTTGACTTTGGTCCCCGCCGATGCGGATGTTGACCATGGCTAGCTTAGCAAATCAACTTATTGAAAGAAGGCCAACGTTAATAGTGGAACGGGCGGACACCTACATCGTGGGCGCCAACATACCACTCAGCATAGAGGAGTAAATGAATGAAGTATATTACTAAAATCGACGGTTGACGTTCTTGTCAGGTGGACCTTGCCCTTTTCGGGTGCTATAGATGGTCGGCCAAGTCATCGGGGCATATCGTACCGACACACCAGAAGTTGACAATGTGACCAATAAGGCTCCACTTCAGCCGCAAAGGAGGTAAATAACCGCTTGTACCCAGGGATGATGACATCCTTGGGAAGCATGGATGTATGATTGGAATTTTATTCGTCGCCTCTTCCGTAGAAGAAGCCTTCTTCCCGAAACCGATTTGGTTTATGAGTCGGAAGACCCGACCATTACTCGATTTAATGAGTGGCTTAAGGTTGAGGACGGCTGTGCAAGAGAGGTGCCAACTAGTGGAAAAACTAAATTACTGGTAGACGTGGGACGTCGGGTGCAAGAATTTAAAAAGAACAAGGTCGGTCGCTCGTACCACCTCGCTATCACCTCTGAAAATGCAAGCGCAAGATTTAAGCAAGAACGGCTCGAGATATACCGCCAGATACAACTTGCCGAAGCATCGAGGAAGCAGAAGTGCAGGCGCGCCGGAATCTAGGTACTTAAGTGGATCGGCGGATATGCGAGAATATACGCGCCTGCCCTCTTGTCGGAGACTGGATTAAACAGTCGATCAACCTAGGTACACTTTGTCCGTTAGTGAGTGTCTTTGGTCGGCTCCCAGATTTTACCTGCAGCCGTGGAAGTTGCCACTAGATTTAAATATGACTTTTTTTAAGGAGATGCAGGTAGAAATAACCAAAGATAGATCATTGTCAGATAATTAATAATACAGTAAGTAAAGAATTCGTCCTTGCCATCTTCGAAGTGCCCGAACCATAGGAAAAAGTCTTATTCTGTCAATGGAAGTACTGGTCTCTCAGCGGCAAATGTAGGTCTTACATTGAAAGGACCGGTCTCTCAATGGCACATCTCAATCCATTATTGGTTATATTGGTAACAATTTGCACGGTCTCGGTTCCTCATTCGTGGAGCTGGTCTCTCATCATTAGATCTCTGCCTCTAAAGGTAGCTTTGACGTGGCAGGATCAACCTCAACCTTTCATCCGTACAATTGGCTCTTCATGGTCAAGATATTACTAGCCACTCTGGTAAAGAATCAACGCATAAGACTAGAATAGAGTAAAGAGAGTAAAGAAATTCAAAGATAGGAATATAACTATTACTACCCAAAGCACGATCTACAGAGCACGTCTTGATCGTGCATCAAGGAACTTGTTAAGTCTTCCCCCTGTTTCGGGGAAGGGATACACTTTCAGGCCACACAGCGTGCGCGGCAAGACCAAGTGAGAATAGAACTTCAGGAAGTATTTGACCAATAAGTTTGTCTTGAGTTGCATCCCCCAAAGCTCAGCTATCGGAATTGGCCTCCCCTACCTAGTGGTAGGAAACAAAGTAAGAACCAGGTGGCTCATACCCCTGAGAAAGCTAACGGATAGGCCAGGTTTGAAAATTCTGTGGCAACCAACGTTAAGGCCAGGGGCGACTAGATTTTTAAATATCTTGACTACAAGCCCTCTCTCGACCATGTCGATCGGATGATCACCTACTGGCTCACCGAGTAGATCATTCACTCGAAACCCCTCGGGTCTTCCGCTATCAAGGTAGCCCTTTACAACCTCACGTCAAAATTTCCGAGGAGTGCGACGCGACAATCGACAGGAGACCATCTTAGTCAATAAGATACGTGGAATGGGGGCATCCCCTTTGTAAGTATGCAGTACGATATAGCGAGTGGTTTATATCTCATCACGCAGTTTTTGAGTGCCCACCCAACCACAATCAAAAATTGATTAATACCTAAAGATATGTTATCTCAGTAGAACTAGATGCGTTTGCGATATACTACGAGAAGGCGGTATCGTTTGAGATTATAGAAATGCATGTTTTAAGATTAAAATGATCTTCACGATTTTCTTGTGCATGGACAGAAAGGTCGGGGTACGAATTGCTTATCAACCGATTTAAGCTACGGCAAAATTTAAAGGCTGACTCTTTTGAAAGACTTGCATCTAGTTAATGTTCCAGTAAATTGGTACGAGATT
Source organism: Hyaloperonospora brassicae (assembly GCA_947650285.1). Classification (NCBI taxonomy): domain Eukaryota; phylum Oomycota; class Peronosporomycetes; order Peronosporales; family Peronosporaceae; genus Hyaloperonospora; species Hyaloperonospora brassicae. Next base: position 340,063 of record CANTFL010000144.1, read on the forward strand.
CATTTTGACATCAATTTTGCGTTCAGCAGCTGTAAAAGAATCATTCAGTGATTTGTTTTGCAGATGAGATTTGCTAAAAGGCAGGAGTAGGTTACGAAAAATATTACGCTTTCTCTTATTCATCGAATTGTGTGTCCTCTGTCTGTGTGCCAAAGCGGTCCAAAGGAAATCTCCTTGGGACTGGGATCGGCGATTTAAAGGGTCACACGCTTCAGTTAAGCTAAGAATGATATGATTGGTGGATAACAGCTGGTATGGGTGGCTGGCAATAGCGTACCCAATCCCAAGTGGACAGGATCGCCCAGACTGGGATGAGGCTATAGGGTAGTCACACCCGTTGTGATTACTCAATCCGTCGTGAGACATGACAATACAAGACCCTCGATCTCATTGGAAGAGCGCGATCCTAACCAAGGATCGCATCCCGATTTCCAGCTGCGATCCGATAGTAGGATCGCGATCCGCTAGTAGGATCCCGATCCGCTAGTAGGATCCCGATCCGCTAGTAGGATCACGATCCACTAGTAGGATCCCGATCCGCTAGTAGGATCCCGATCCGCTAGTAGGATCACGATCCACTAGTAGGATCCCGATCCGCTAGTAGGATCCCGATCCGCTCATAGGATCCCGATCCGCTCATAGGATCCCGATTCGTTAGTAGGATCACGAGGATATCTTGGGCGGGCCACAAGAAGATACAACGGTGGATGCACTGGGTGTGGACACATAAATGCGAGGAGACGATCTTCCTGGAAAGGCGACGCGTGTCATCTGGTTAAGATATACGAATAGGCATAGGGATGGGGTTTAGGTTGGTTGGTTAACATCAAAGAGAGTTCAACTTACTTCACAAGGCATACGTTATCTCTTCCGGGTAGGATCTTTGGCCCCCCGTCGAATAAAGAGTCAGGCTACACGTCTAGGCGAGTGTCACACCTGGATTGTTTTGGCCAGGTGTGTTCAAGAACTCTCAAACAACATCAACTGCGATCGGACGCAGCAAGACACGTGAAGGCAAGGTGCAAGATTCGCGAGAAGGCTCGCGGATCAAGCTACCACATAGTGGACAAGGCGATCTCGTTGAGATTAGGGTAACTTATATTAGTACCCACGAGTACCCCGTGATCACGTGAAGATTTCCGCACGATCACAACCCCATCTTCAACACGGTCAAGTTTTCCTTCGACACAAGTCCACCTGGAAGTGTGCAACCCGCCCTACCGACGGGTACACAAGGTGAGGAAGGCAACACACACGGAATCGGAGTACCCTCTCCGTTAGTCGGTCGTCCGGGCGCCAGTGGAGAGTTGGGATCGACTCATAAATTGAGCGTCCGCCACTTCACCACATCCGTACCCTTCTGCATTGCATCCTAACAGTCTTTCTATGCTGCTTAGCCCACCAGCTGTAAGCAAAATGCCACATACAGCACTTAAACGGATTGCTGCCGCAGATTGAAAGGGCTCGCGATCGCGCGCTCAGTGGGCGACCATTCAAATTAAATTTGTATTAGGTGGAACAGCCTATGAGTGGCCTTATTCGCGCATGAAACGATCGAGTCAAAATCGAGAAATGTGTTCGAGCCAGGTGATGATGTATCGAGAATGCCAATACAATGTCTATTAATCGAGATGCTACAATAAGTCTCAAACTCTCAGACTTGGGTTTGGGATAACGTAATTCGATCACAATGACGGTCTCAAATGTCCTTCACCAATACGATAACATCCTGCACATGCCAGAAGTTAATCACAGACGTACGATATATAGCGAGCCTAGAGTTAACGTACATTTTGTATTCGTAGCTGTAAAATGACAGAAGCTGGTCCATCTATGGCGTTCGATCGTTGAATCAAGCTTTTAGCTTGGCCATCAAACAAATTGGGAGCTAATAGGGAACTGACCACAGCCTTTATCTCGTGTTGTCGACGGCGTTCATTGATGTTCATAGACCTCTTCAGATGAATTTAAAAAGAAGCCGAAAAGTTTAGACGCGCAAAGGAGGACGGGACCGGTGAAGGATCAACGAAAAAGAAGAAGTGCTGTGGTGAATGGTTAAGTAAGGTAACATTAAAAATGGTCGATGTAGCTTTTACAAGCGAATATGCTGACGAAAGAAAATTTTATTCAGACCATTTACTTGACCGGTCAATGCGACAGTGATCGCAACGCAAAGGACACGACCGGCTACAACTTATTTCTGGGCACGGGGCACGGTATAGAGCTCGTACCTTCCTGTAAAAAATGGTGGAAGCATGGAGCACTGGTACTCGACAGCTTCAGCACATCTATGTCATGGTCCGTCCACTGCGTTCTACGCAAATGCAGTGCTTCCGCTTCGCTCGTCCGAGCCTTGGCTCTACATACCACTCGATCCGCTCGATGATTACTATCGTCCTCTGGACCGACTCTTGTCGACTGTAGCCTCAGAATCCTTTGTCTCACGATGCGTCGCATGCGATTACGACATTTGTAACGAGGTTACACGTCGGCTGATAGTCGAAAATAGGTGTGGTACACACAAGGGATGGGATTCCCTTCAAATTAATATTAAAACACAAGTATCAATTGTTGAAGAATGATGTCTGTTAACCATTGATAACGAGATCTTTTGATAGGTTTATCTAGGACATAAGTGAGAAGGTTATCAGTTATTTACTTTGTTCAACGGTGTTCTTTTAGGTTAAAAGAAGAAATAAAATTCAGTTCCCATTTTGATCCGATATCAGTTATTTACTTTGTTCAACGGTGTTCTTTTAGGTTAAAAGAAGAAATAAAATTCAGTTCCCATTTCGATCCGATAGACACGTGCCTCTTTGAGGCGTCTTGATCGGAAGAGCTAGCAACGCCTGTAAAGGTAGCTTCTCTAGAGCACTCTGTGCTGTAATTCTCTTGAATCGTTTGGTCCCCCAGGAACAGGGACCGTAAGCTCTCTCAGCTTGTTGACTCGCTGAGTCGATTTCGTATGACCAAAGTTGCTCGTGGAGCGTTGAGTCTTCCTCTGACTTAAGTAGCTGTGTAGCTCCGATACACTTGGTAGCACTAGTGGTCAATCTACACCTGAGTCGGTAGCGACTGATCCTCTGTGAGGATGGAGCAATCCACACCCCTCTCTGAGACCAAAAGGTAGCGCTTGATAAGCTGACCGCGGTGGTAGGCCTAGAAATATGTGAAGTTTCTAGCTGCAGAAGGTCCCGATGTGCTCAATGCACGAGTCGATACCTTCATGCAGTATAAAACGGCCCTTTTAGGGCAGTTCAAAACCAAGTAGCGTCGGCTATGCCGACACGATACGTGGAAATGCCACCAGAAGAGGCTAAGCCGTGTCCCTTTTAGGTAGACGTTAAATATTGCTCCGGAAAGGAGTGGGGGAAACTTGACCCTCTGGATCCGTGAGATTGAGATGGTCATGAGCTCTGGCCTTATCTTACTGGAGTACCAACGGGTCTCGCTTTCTATCTCCAAGCTCGATGGAAGAGCTAGGGAGTGGGCTCTGACGTGTGGCACGTCGGTCGACTTGGCGTTTCCCACCAGGGATTCGCTCAAGATGGACCTTTTGCGAGATTTCTAGCCGCCCACCAAGGCTTATCGCGTGCATCACGCTTCTTGTCTACCCGTCAGGGTAAGAATGAGTAAACGGACTATGTCCAAGAATTGAGAATTCTGATGGCTGCTATGCAGTCTGACTATCTCCTTGAGACAGTCTATGTGACTGTTTTCATGGAAGGTCTTCGTAATGGCGTTGCCAGTACCGAGGTTTTTTGGCTCCACCCTTCTATTTTTGAGGAGGCTGTTAGCATCTCTCAAAATGCTGAGCACAACTTCAAGTCGGCCAGACTTGTTTGGAATGGGTACAACCCAAGCTTTGCGAGGTCAACCTCTGCGAGCACCTCGGCTTACTGTATGCCAGAAACGATGGATCTCAGCCATGCTGAAGATGAAGGTGAAGCGGAGATTCATGTTGCATAGCAACGACAGGGAGTGAAACGCTGTTATATGTGCAGAAATTAAAAATTGCGTCCCACTTGTCGTTTGCGTAATCAACACCCGACTCCTATGGGTCGAAACCCTAGCCACAACCAAACCTGGTATGGCACGGGGAAACGTCGACACCCAGTCGGTGCGGGGCGCTCTAATGGGGTAGAACGGAGTTATGTTGCTTCTCCAAGAGGTAGATTGAAACAGGGCTTAGCCCCAGCGAGCTCTGTGCCATCCATCACAGAGCGTGGATAAAAGCATTGCTTGTTAGTCGCCGAGGCGACAGTGAAAGGATCTGCAAAGCAGTGGTCGATCCTAATCGACTCCGGAGCATCATGCAATCATGCTCGACTTCGTTCCCTTAAGGAGAGTAAGTGATACGCTGAAGCGCTCAAAGCGCATGAAGGTGATTCGATCACCGTTCGTTTAGCGACTGGTAGTCGCGTCACGGTGCCTAAAGTTCCGTTGAACTTAGGTGTGAAGTTTTTGGACTTTTGACAGCATTGAACGCTGCCTTGTCCTCGATTTGGATTCGAGAAACGATCTCATCCTGGGTATGGCTTGGCTTGAACGCCATGAACAATGGATTGGATGGAGGTCTAAGATCTTAAGCGCCACGCGCAGTGTTCCTAGCGAAGCTGTGAAGAGTCATAAATCCACCTTTGCTTGGCAACAAAAGCGCTTTTAGCGCGAGTCATTGACGGAAGATGTCAATGTGCTGAACACTGGTATGTCAGAGTTAATTAACTCCAAGGTCAATGACATTAATATTGAGCAGAGCTCTTTCACCGTATGTGAGGGGAGTTATACTCCGTTGAGTGATACTCGTTGCGATACTGAGTCACTGCATGCTGCAGGCATGGGTGGCCTAGGGCCGAGACATCAAGAATGTAATTCCTATGATGTGAGGGGGGTGGTACGTGAAATTCCACCGAGTGAGAGCGGCCGAGGTGGCAACTCACTAAATGTCGGTAATGACATTGATGGCGAGAAGCCATAGTATTCAGGGCTAGGCCCGGATGCTGTACGTGAAGTGGTCAGTGTAAATCCACTGGGTGGAGTGTTCGTGTTGCGTAATTCTCCACCAGATGTCGTTAAAGACATGAGCTCTCGTACAGAGAGTTTTACGAATAATCACGAGTAACCAGAATAACCGATCACGCGCACCATTGTCGTGGAGTGGCGGACGCTCAATTTATGAGTCGATCCCAACTCTCCACTGGCGCCCGGACGACCGACTAACGGAGAGGGTACTCCGATTCCGTGTGTGTTGCCTTCCTCACCTTGTGTACCCGTCGGTAGGGCGGGTTGCACACTTCCAGGTGGACTTGTGTCGAAGGAAAACTTGACCGTGTTGAAGATGGGGTTGTGATCGTGCGGAAATCTTCACGTGATCACGGGGTACTCGTGGGTACTAATATAAGTTACCCTAATCTCAACGAGATCGCCTTGTCCACTATGTGGTAGCTTGATCCGCGAGCCTTCTCGCGAATCTTGCACCTTGCCTTCACGTGTCTTGCTGCGTCCGATCGCAGTTGATGTTGTTTGAGAGTTCTTGAACACACCTGGCCAAAACAATCCAGGTGTGACACTCGCCTAGACGTGTAGCCTGACTCTTTATTCGACGGGGGGCCAAAGATCCTACCCGGAAGAGATAACGTATGCCTTGTGAAGTAAGTTGAACTCTGTTTGATGTTAACCAACCAACCTAAACCCCATCCCTATGCCTATTCGTATATCTTAACCAGATGACACGCGTCGCCTTTCCAGGAAGATCGTCTCCTCGCATTTATGTGTCCACACCCAGTGCATCCACCGTTGTATCTTCTTGTGGCCCGCCCAAGATATCCTCGTGATCCTACTAACGAATCGGGATCCTATGAGCGGATCGGGATCCTACTAGCGGATCGGGATCCTACTAGTGGATCGTGATCCTACTAGCGGATCGTGATCCTACTAGCGGATCGGGATCCTACTAGCGGATCGCGATCCTACTAGCGGATCGCAGCTGTAAATCGGGATGCGATCCTGGGTTAGGATCGCGCTCTTCCAATGAGATCGAGGGTCTTGTATTGTCATGTCTCACGACGGATTGAGTAATCACAACGGGTGTGACTGCCCTATAGCCTCATCCCAGTCTGGGCGATCCTGTCCACTTGGGATTAAGTACGCTATTGCCAGCCACTCATACCAGCTGTTATCCACCAATCATATCATTCTTAGCTTAACTGAAGCGTGTGACCCTTTAAATCGCCGATCCCAGTCCCAAGGAGATTTCCTTTGAACCGCTTTGCCATAACTGTCCCCTGCACCGTCATTCAACATACGGTGTTGGTCTGGCTGTCCAACCTTGTAGGCTTCATATATTTTTCACGCACTTTCGCATCTTCCGACACGATTTCCGCTCCCGCCCATCCGGCTCCGGTATCTCTTTTGATGTTAGGATCGGGGCCCCTCGGATCGACCTCTGCGATCCCAACTACAGACGTCGGAACCCCGACGCCTACCAGCCCTGCGATCTCAGACGCCTTCACCGTGCCGGTGTACGAGTGTGATCGCTCGGCTGTGGTGACTTCAGCCCAGATGGAGGAAATCTCGGTTTGGTCTTCCATCGCGATCCCTCTGTCGCGATCCTCTTTAATTCTAGCTCCGGACAGGACCTCCGCCGGCCAACATGTTCCAACTCCGGATCCGAGTGATCCCATCTTGCTCTTTAGTACACGGATCGAGGCCTCGTTTTGTTCTATCAATCTACGTTAAACGCAGCTATTCATTTGGTTTACGTTCTCCAGAACCTCCAACAGACTGTCGTGGATAGGATCAGAGTATGGAGGCTGCTTTAAAGCGGCAGATGACCCAGAATCGCCAGCTGAGTGAGGATTATAGGAGCTTCGCACCCCTGCGTCCCCTTTCGTCTATTTGTCCAGTCGAAGTACGACCGCTTGCGCGTAAGATAAGATGAAGAGGTCAAGCAGTCCGAGGTCTATTGGCAGGCGTTGGCTGACCTAGTTGACCAGACCGCCGTTATTGAGCATCTGAAGTCTCAAATTTTCCGGACTTTACGATCGCGTCATATCGCACAGGAGAAAGCCGATCGTGAGATCGCTGGAATACGCAAGCAGATGGACGAGGCTGGAGAACGGTTGGTAGCTGAATGCGACAAGGAGTCCCACATCCTGGACAAGGCAAACCGCAAGAAGTCGAAGTACAAGAGATCCGGCCTCCAACTCCGAGAAAAGCTGAGTCGCGCGCTTAAGCAGGTACCACGACTTCGGGCCGAACTGGGCGAGTCGCAGGATTCTCTTTCCGCCCGATCCGCTGCGTGCGATCGTCTGCGTCGTATCGTATCGAACATGACATTACTTTAAACCAGATGCGAGTTCAGCTCGCGGACGATGTCTTCGAACGTGATCACGCAATACGAGATCACATGTCCCTTCAGGATCGCATGGCGTCGCTGGTGTCTGGGGATACTTCAGCCACATCTACAAAAGTAGGATTGTCTACCCCAGGCCCATTGCCGCGACTCCTCAACCGATGTCAAACGTTTCAGGATCGAGTCGCAAACGCTCTCGCGATCCCTTACCATCGTCAACTTTGCCGCCTTTCAAGAAAGTGGCTCGATACACTTCATCCAATACCAAGCCGCTCCGAGTTTGCGATCCCAAGCCTTCGTCCTCCCCTAAAGGAACCTGCGATCCTAAGGATCGTCGCGTTCTCAATAGTCTCTATGATCCAGCAAGGCTTGCATCTACCCCGAAACTGGGCAAGCAGAGACGCCGTGGTCCGAGCTTAACCTCGTCTGAGGGGAAGGATTCATCGGCGGGTGACGATGAGACTTTATCGCTTTATCCGGCTCGCGATCCTTCAATCAGCGTCGAGCGTAAAATTCGGCGGCACAACTTTTGGCTGGACCTTCTCCAGATCTGATCGTCATAGACACGCCGAGCATTTCGCGCAATCCTCCGGCTATGATTGACCCTGCTACTTCTTCCGTGACCAAGATATCTCGCGCAGACCTTTTCGGAGAAGCGTACAGTGCCTCGGATGGTGCAATTAGCCTTTCTGATTCGCCTCGTGATCTCGTCAATCCGGTGTTGTCTCTGACGGAGTACGATAAGTTGCCCTTCACCAAGATCTCTTGCGATCAGTCGATCACTGGATATCAAGATCGCGTACCGCGATCCTTCACTCAGGTTTATCCATGGTCGGTGCGCAAGGTTAGTTGGACGAGCGTCGCAGAGATGGACCCTGACTTCCTGTACCGCCAATTATTCCGTCTTAAAGGCCATGTCTCGCAAACGGTAATGGTGTCCAGGTGTCCTCCTCCCACATCTAAGTGAATACCTCGGCTGGTATGTCAAGCCCAGATCGCGGCCTTGTATTCCCAAGAGCCTTACGAGACAGCTAAACTTCGGATTGCGCCGATAACTTTCCCGCGTACTGGCTGGTTCGACCAGCTCGCCTCTCTGTACATGGAGTTCGAGGATCGCGACCGACAGGATTTGTGGGAGCCGACGCATGCGATCTATATTTCCAGTGAACAGCGGGCCAGCGATCCTAAGCTGGACCAGTTCTGGAAACAGCGGAAGCAACGTCGATCGCGAGCTGGACCTCGCTGGAAGACGATCCTTCGATTCATCTTGCAACGCATGATCGCAGGTCATTGTGATCTGGACATCCTGTTGGATCCCTTCTTTCCACCTTTATCCTATTTTAAAGAGGTTCCTCTTGGTATTTTGGCCAGGGATGCAAATCGAAGGGCTAAATCAATTTGATCTCCGCTCTCTCATTTCTAGATATCGCTGAACCTTGGCGTTATAAGTATCGATCTTCTATCGCCAACCACCCCGGAATGTCGATCGCACGATTGGCAGGTAAGTTCTTTTCTGCTTGACCGCTAGGATTCAATTTAGATGGTTCCATAATTCAATATAATCTCTCTTGATCCTTCATCTTGTTTTTATTCGTGAGATCGACTTCTTTTCTTCGGCATTTCAACCGCGTTCGGATCCCCTCGATCTGCTATCGCCAAACATTTTACATATAGCTCCGATCCATCATCTCCTACAACCTCCTTGTACAATTGCCATTCCACCATTTCACGTCCACCGTTTATCATGCGCTAACCGCTCATCGCTTCGATAACCCGTTAATCTTCGGTTTTCTTTTCATAGGACTGCATAACTTCAAACCGGTTTTGACTCGCACGATTGCGCTCGAAATCTTGCAAAAACGCGCCACAGTTTAGGTCCGCTTCGTCTATCCAGGTCGGATCGTCGTGCTGCTTCCATTGAACCAAAAACTGTCGATGCACTCGACCATAAAGAGTTTTACGTCCTGATCGTATATCCACGATTTTCTCCACTTCGTATTCGTCAGCAGCCAACTCGTTTTCCCAACTATCTTCCGGCATCAATGACTCATCGAAATCCACACGATCCTCACAGATAGTCGCTAGCACAATGCCTGGGCGATCGGGAAACTATAAAAACGGCTTTAACTTGGAGACGTGCACTATCTGGAACGATCGTGATGGAGTTCCTAAAATCTCCAAACGAACAGCATGTTCCCTACATAACTCTGCCACTCGTAACGGTCCATGCCACATATGTGCTAACTTCCGAGCATATCCGTCTTTGACTCGTTTTAAGTAGAGACAATCTTGCGATCCGCACTTAATATCACAGGCTTCATTATTGTCATTGTGTCGATCCGCTCGATCTTGGATAGCATTCTTGAGACGTTCGTTTACCATTGCTCTTGCCCTCTGATATTGACGTTGGACGTTATATCGTCATCTTGTACGGTCAGCATCGCGTATTTTAGTGCTCTCCAAAATTAATGTTGCTTCCAATGTCGATCTTGGATCCCAGCCATGGATCAAATAGAACGGAGTGTCTTCACCGATCCGATCTTGTGCCAGGTTCATAGCAAATGTCAATCTTTTTGCATATTTATCCCAGTCTTTCTGTTCTACGTCCGTGACGTTTATCTTAATTGACCGAGTCAACGTTTGTATCGTACGCTCAGCAGTTCCGTTCGCTTGCTGTCGGTACGCCATGTTTTCACTTCGCCTTTGCCCTGCGATCCGATTGAATGCTCGAAAAAAGTCGGACATAAATTCCGGCTCCATGTCGTGATGTATATATATACTGGTCCCAAATCTTCGAAACACACATTTTTCATATCCTTCAGCGATCGTTTGCGCGGTCCTCGACGAACTTGCTTTCGCGATTACATATCCTGAGAAAGGATCTATCCACATCATCGGTTCTGTGTTTCCTTTAAATGACCGCGGCAATGATGGGATATGATCCATCGCGATCACCTGAAATCATTAAGTGGCCTATATGATTCCCGGGGATCTGCCGCGGATCGCGGGTAGACCCTTCCCGGTTGTACAGTCCACGCATTCGCCAACATAACGTTGTATACTCCAATACAATCCTCTCCAGTGAAAATTGGATCTGATCCGCTGATAAGTCCTCCCTATCCCCTAGTGACCACCTTCCAGGCTGGTGTGGTAATCGTGCATAAAATCCTGCTGCAACAATTTCGGTATCGCCAGACGGACCACCTCTATACGATTGTCCGATTTTTTAGCGAATCGGGGGCTGAAGAACAGCAATTCGTTTTCGTCCACTTCGTAGTCTGGAGCGATCCGATCACATAATTTTGCATCCTTTGCGTTTAATTGGGTCAGATCGATTACAAGATCTTCCTTCAGGTGGGCGATCCAGCTCTCTTTCTCTTGCGCTTGATTTATCCGCTCGATCCGCATTCGCTGCACTATTTCATCTTGGAACACTTCAGGTTGTTAAGACCTTCGCTGCGCGAATCGTGTGATATCTATCATTTACACCACGCGATCTTTTCTTTCCGGCAGGGTCAACTCGTGCAGCCTGACGACGGATATCAAATCTTGCAATTTTTGATCTAATTTTACAACAACACCTTCCTCTTACTGCAGAGCTGCACTGGCTAGTCGATCCGCGCTTTGATTCCACTTCCTCTTTATGTGTAAGAACTCGTGTTTTGGCCAAGATCAAAGTTTCTGTATTGCTTAATGACGCAGTAACTGTAGCCCAGGCGCTTTACAATCCATATCTCCCCGCATTTGCGTGATCACTAGGGTCGATTCACCACATACAATGACTCGTCCCCTAGTTTGGTTGTCCTGCAGATCGAGACCCAACATCATGCCACGATATTCTGCTGCATTCACCGTCAAATCTGCCGCGTATTCCGCAGCGGCTGAGATGATGGTCCATTCTGGTAGCTTCCACACGATCGCACTATATTCCCCGCTCTTCCGTTTAGTCCGTGCCGATCCGTCTAAACTGACCACCAACAGGCATTCATCCGTACCTACCGTGGGAGGTAGCATAGTTACCAATTGTTTAGGTTTCTTCTGAGGAGCGATTGCAATCAACACATCACCTACCTCATCTCGCGAAGTTATACTATCTGCGAGATCGCCTCGTATTTTATCCTCTCTTTTGTTACATCTTATGACCTCCACTGTCCAATTTGATGGAAGCGCAGCCCGTCTTCCCAGTCTCCCATTGAGGCCAGAAGATAGAACTAGTCAAGCTAATGTCGAATGTCGAGTGAGCGCTTAGATCTCTCGGAATACTATCATAATGTAGCACACTTCCAAGATTCTAAGTAGGGCTAAAACTTCTTTCTCCATCATACCACAATTAATTTCATTCGGCTTCAGTGTACGACTCGTGAATGTCACCGGCCAGTATACGCCGTCATACCATTTCAATAGATATGCCGATACGGCCCACTTACTAACATATACCACGATCACTGGAAGTCGATCTCGATCGAGATGTTTGAGGATCGGGGTTGTAGCGATCTTGGACTTCAGCAAAGTGAATGAAATGGCGGCCGTTTCCCACCGAAATCGCTCATTTGGATCATGTTCACCTCCTTGTTATGTATTATCGCAGCTTCCCGCCATGGCGTCACGATCTCCCGTATGGCTCATCTCGAAAAATTTCGCCTCTCGTAACTCGTACAACACGGATGCATATACTGTAAAATTTCTATATAACGACTGTAGTAGTTCAAGCTACCCAGGAACGATTGCATGGATCGCAAAGTTGTGGGAAAAGGAATGTTAAACAGCGATACTAGATCTTTCGGATTGGCCTTTTACCCCGCCAATGATACCTGATGACCTAAGTAATCCACTTTACGCCGTCTTTAAAAACTCTTGCTCTGACTGATCGATAGATTCCATCGATCGAATGCTGTCAATAATCTTTCGATTTTGTCGTACAAAGATATCCATGACGTAGCCGGGATCAATATATCGTCAATATAAGATCGCCTGCCCAGAACGGACGGCGCTTGATCCGTTTCCGGCTATCCCTCAGTAAACACATCGGTTATCTTAGGATGATCCGTTGCATTCGCATCCTTATCTGCACCGATCTTGAGATACCCATGTAGAGCATTATTAATCAAACGCTAATATATCTGTGGGGCGTTCTTTAATATAAAAGGCATCCGCAACCATTCAAACACACCTGGCGGCGTGATAAACGCAGAGATTGATCTTGCTCGGTCGGTTATCTCTACCACCCAAAATTTACTCGCCATGTCCAGCGAACAAACCACATTGATTTGTCCATGTCCTGCAACAATTCACTGATAAGTGGCATAGGGTGCACCATTACCCGTGTTAGCTAATTAACCCGTCGATCTCTGATACACAGTCGGATATATTTTCCATTTTTCTTAATAATTACGACTATTGATGATGCCCACGGCGATGTCGAAGGTCGGATAATCTTAGCTGACAACAGGCCTTTAATCAGATCGGCCTACTTCTCACGAAAATGTGGTTTGACAGGTCGTACACGCTGAGAGATTGGCCTCGCCTCTCCCACATCAATATTACAAACGGCTCCGCGTGCTGCAGGGGGTAATGTATTTCCTTTCCCGATGAAGAGGTGACAACTCCTCCATATCAGTCGTCGCAAATGCTCTTAATTTTCTTATAAAGGGTGTTCCAGGATAACCAACTTGGACATCGTCTATTGTTATTCCGGTCGTGGATATGATTAACTCCGGAAGCACAGCCATGTGTTGTTCAATATCCTCCGCGAACAGTTCACTTCCCTTGTGATAGTATGTTGATTCATCCGTAACATCATTTTCCATTACTTTGCCATCGATCGTGACAGCTTTCACGTCGTCATTCAGTCGTGTAGACTGGCTGTTCACCTTCCGATCTTCAACCTTGATCCCTTCTGAGTGACAGTTGGACTGTCCTTGTAGCGGATAAGTTATCTCATGGTTGTCCTTCGGTGTCAAAGCCTCTTCTGCAACCATGTCCTCTTCACCCGAATGTTCTGGCGTCTTCCTCAATGCGTTGACCGCACACGATTTCGTTCTCGATCTATCATCCTTGTCTTCAGTATTCGCTCCACTCGTACATTCGTTCTGCAACTCCTCGTTAGAGTCACCAAAAGAGTCGGATAGTGAGGCGATCTTTGCAGAATCCTTTATGTCATCTAATTTCCGGTTTGAACGTGTCAAAATTCGGGTAGGTTTCTCATACCTAGGATGATCAACCAACAGGTCCGTGTAGGCTTCGGCTTTTTCTTCTACTCGATCTGTAGTGGCTTCAAAAGCCAATGTCTGTCATTCCATGTACCGCCGTTACCCTACAGATACGTATCCTTTAGATCTCGGGATCATGCTTTCTGTCTACCACAACGTACAGGGGACTCGCTGTTTAAGATCAAGTCACGATCGCTTACATTTGTAAGCTACAAGAACTTAATCAATACGGGACCATTCGTCACGGTAGTAATTTACACCACATCTCGTCGCATTCAAAGCTTATATTTAGGGTGGTTAACGCCGATCCTGATTCCGTCGATCATCCGGCCGAAATGGCTATATGTTGATCGTTAATGTTGACGACCGATATATTTAATCGGTACGGCGGTCTTCGTACAGCCAGTCAGATTCGGACTTCATCGGGCAGGCAAAGGGTTCCGTCGGCCAAGTTCAAACAAATACCTGCAGGAACCATGAATTCCTTGCCAATTATAGCCTCTTGAACGACTTGATCCCCAACCCAGACATCAAAATAATACACTAGTGATCTGTTCAGTGTGACCTTGATCGGGTCCGTCCAACCGTCCTATAAGTACTCTGACCGATCCCAACTCACTTTTGTGTTTGGGTTTTCATCTATCACACACCCTACCTAACGAGCAAAAGTAGTGTCGATGATCGAGATCTCCGCTCTAGAGTCAAACCGAATAGTGGCCTTCTAATTGTTGATCATGCCCACTGCATTCGCTTGATTAAACCATTTCTAGGCGTATGATGCTTCCTGTATCCCCTCGACTCACCTGGGGTGAGATCGAGCTCCATCTCCACCGGGGATCGGGCATAATAGCCCACTCGCTTCACACTTGATATGAAAGAGGTCCGTTTTAAACGATCACATATATTAGAGATCGGATCGCGCCGATCCTTAACTCCTTGGTCATCAGACTTTCTCAACAAATGCATATATGAATGGTCCAGAACGCTCGGCTTGTGCCGGATTCCAACCTGGCGAGCGTCCTAGTTTAACATTTTCTCGACCTTTGGGGGAAACATACTCGCATGCTTAGTAGGCAAATACCACTGGCGGATTACGTATAATAACTTTTCCATGGGGCATTTACCATTCTCATGTACCTCTCCACATGGTACACACACGTAGAAGCACTGGTCCGATGGATACCCTTTGAGACCGCACTTCTGGCACGTTAGTCTCTGCTAGCATCCACGATCATCATGTCGCGTCAAACCGCAGTGGGTGCATGCCTTCGGTTTTCCACCTCGATCACGTACACCTTCTTCACCAGTATTCTTCTGCCAGGTACGATAATCTTGATCCGATCTATCTTGACCAGATGTAGTGGTCACACGAATTCGGCGGCGATCTTTGTCTTCATCCGATCCAATAGAGTCCGATTCCGATCCGCTACTTTCGATCCACTACTTTCGATCCGCTCACGGATTGCCCTCACCGCCCGAGCAGTTTTCGATGACGTAGGATTCGAGGAGGCATTTGCTCGCTGGTGGAACTTGTTCGATCCTGTCGACGTCTTCAACTGACGAATTTTCATACTTTGGCATGCACGTAAAGTCTCATCCAACTCATCGAAATCGTCCAATCGTAGTAGTGTCATCTGCTTGGCCTGATCGCGATCGTCCAACGTGGCAATGAAATGTCCCACATGTTCAGGACGTGTGTCCAACGTGGTCATACTCTCGTCTCTGATCGCGATCTTGGCGTGCTTATCCGAGACATCGAAGCGGTGTAGAGACTTCTGTGGAGTTTCATCCGATCGTTTTTGTGCGAGATACTATCGTCTGGCCAGAGACACACCTTGCCCTCCATATTGTACCATCAACACATCCAGCAATCTCTTCCACTTCTTTCGAGTGGAACGACCTAGTCGTTTATACCAGTTTCGAGCGGCTTCTGTCAGCAGATCTCCGAACAATAAACACGTCCTTTTATCAGGCGCTTGATCACGCAAGAAGGCCGATTTGACCTTTCTGATCCAGCTTCTATCCCGATCTTTATATCGATCCTTGCCACTGAATTCTTACAGCTCTGTCATCGCCGACACTCGAATGCGCTAAGGTATAGTACCACCATCTTGCAACGTCTCGGTCGTAGCTACCATAGCGTGTCTATTATCTTCTTGTCCCGAATTATCTGGAACGATGTCGTCAGGTTCGAGAAACTTCGGTTGACTGCTGCGCGACTGCACTGATTCCATCTCCACATCGGGAGTATATCATTCATATGATATAGCAGGCTTGATCCTTTGGCTAGGATAGATCGCTAGAAACGCTCGTTTCCGTTGATCTTGGCGAAAACGTTCCATGGCCTCATCGAGGTATGTCAGCAGGAGTCCTTGCGTAGCAGTCGTCATCTGCTCCTTAGCACCTGTGGCCTTCGATCGCGTGTTCAGCTTCACCGACTTGACTCGATAGCATAGATGGGTTGCACCACTTGGGACTAGAGACATTTGCTGAATGCCAAACGAATCATCTGACTCCATATCTGATTCCGCCGGGTCAAATGCGACGATCCGGTATGATATCCCCTCGGTACATCGGCGATTGTATCTACCGCTTGATCCGCGGAATCGCACTTCCCCGTCAGAGGAGATAGCTTGTCATACAGAGATTGACCCGCATGGATCACCTCATATTGATCGAATTCCAGCAGTTCGCTCGCATCGAAAGCCCCAGCGACGTATTTAGCCTCTTGCAACAACTGGATGATCGCGCTGATCCCTTCTACTGCGTTAGTCGCCACCCTCGTCCGGGATATCGGGCCTTGTATCTTTCCGATTAGCTTTGATTTCAGTATCCGTAGCACAGGGTCGCTTGATAGCAGATTCTTCAGCGCCTTCCAATGGAATCTCTGCGCCAGTTGATCCAACTGCCAGCCTTCCAGCTTCATATCCAGAGCATCGTCTACGAACTTGATCGGTTTCACGATCGCTTTTACGCCGTGATCGTGTCGATCCGATCTGGGCTCTTCTTTCTTCACTCGATATGTCTTTAAACTCGTCTTCTTTGACATTGCCTTATTAGTCTTGAATAGTATTTGTTCAGTTTTCGCAGAAGAGTTTTCACCCAGCGAATCGTGGTTTGCAGCACGATCCGCGGTGGTCCCCAAAGGGACCAAAGGGGGGCGTCGAGGTTTATCTTCCAGATCGATTGATCGATCTTCCTCTTGAGTTCATTATCATTAGAGCCCCTCCCAAAACTCTGATAATCCTGGGATCCTTTGAAACCACGCGTCGGAGGCGATCCCTTTGCCTCTAACGCTTCCATCCCAGGTTCAGTCTTGACCTATACTTCTTTACTTAAAGACTCACAGGAGTCGTAAGGTTTTTTAAACGAATTAATCCAGGCGTCGTGGGGCAACTGCTAAGCGCCAAATGTACGAGGTGTCGCGAAGCGATAATAGTAAGAAGACACTACACACACTTGTGAATGGATTGACTGGTCAAGTTGATGGCAACATTAGTTATGAGACCCCTTCTTTCTTGAATACGCTCTTTTTGACCTAGACGAATTTTCTGACGGCGAATTTAGCCAAGCATTACAGGCAGGAGAATTATCCGAGTTAGTGGTCATTCGGCCGGATATTGAGATGAACGCATCCTCGTTATTGGACGAGTCTGTCCTTGAGGACACAAGGGTGGAACTGGATGACCGAAATGGATCTTCGATCCTTAAGGATCCTCTTGATCCGTTCTATCTTTTGGTAAAGAAATTCCAGGAAGTGGTGTGTCACAACCCACCGTCCGTTTTGCCTCCCGATAGAGGAGTACGTCATGAAATTGACTTGGTTCCTGGAACCACAAACTGCGTAACACGGCAGTGGCCTTTACCGAAGAAGCAGTGTGACGTCATTGACGACTTCTTTCGTGCAAAGCGCGTGGCAGGAAGGGTTCGTGAGAGCAAATCTCCCCATTCCTCACCGACCTTGTGCGTCAAAAAGCCCAATGGGAAGTGGCGCATTGTTCAGCCTTACAATGAGCGCAATGCGGCCACCATCCCGGCTCAGACACCAATTACGAGGAAGGATGTTCTTCAGAACAATATGGTAGGATGTACAATGTACAGTGCGCTCGACTTAGTCAATGGTTATTACCAGCTGCTCATGTGAGAGAGCGATGTTCCGCTGACAGCGGTCATCACTCCGAGCGGTATGCTCTGGAATTGGCTTGTTATGCCGCAAGGGATATTAAATGCCTTAGCTACACTCAATCGTCTTGTGACACAATTGTTCAGACCTCACCGAGGATATGCACAGACGTCCTTTGATGACTTCTTTGTCCATAGTCGTGCTATTAACGGTCGGTCAGATGTGGAAAATCACATTGACCATTTACCAGCGAGCTCGAGTGCATGCGCACGAATAAGTTGTAGGCCAACGCGTCTAAGTGCATCTTTGGTGCAGAAGAGTTTCCCTATTTAGGGTGATTTATTGGTAAGCGAGACCTTTGAGCGGACCCCGCTAAGGTCAAAGCCATAGTTGACTGGCCGGTTCCAAAGAACCAAAAGGACGTACGTAATTGGCTTGGCCTTGCCAGTTACTTGCACAAGTACAGTGCGAATTACGCAGATATGGCTCGGCCATTATCCAATCTCCTTAAAAAGGATGTGGAATTTTGCTGAACTAGCACCTGAGCATTATGCTTTTAAAGCAGTAAAGGAGAGTCTCCTTCATGCGCCAATCTTGGCTTTTCCTGATCCTGGTCGATCTTTCAGTGTCGTCTGTGACGCATCTGACTTTGACATAGGCAGCGCCTTGTTATAGACAGAGTCTAATGGACGGGAATGCGTCATTGCATTTTAGCCCCGGCAGCTGAAGGCTGCAGAAAAGAAGTATCCTGTTCATGACAAAGAGCTACTTGCAATGAAGTATGCTCTCGTCAAATTCATAGTTCATCTTCTTGGATCGAAGCCGTTTGTGATATACACCGATCATGCGTCCCTAAGCACTGAGAACCAGTCGCCTCACCTCTCAGAGAATGGCTGGTTGGCTTTCCTTCTTTGCCGAGTACAACTTCGAGGTGAAGTATAAGCAGGGCAAGCAGAATGTTTGGGCTGATGCGTTGCCACGCAGGCCTGACTATGAGCCAGCTCATGTTAAGACTCTGTCGTCGTCGGTCACTGACCTAATCCGTACGGCAAATGCCAAGGATGAGCGCCGTGTAGCTCTGCTACGTGATCTATGGAGCGAGGAGTTTAAGGACTCGGACATAGAATTGTCGGTACGATTACGTGCGAGGTTACATCGATATTCTATCGATCAAGGCCTGTTGTGCTATAGCACGGATGTGGAGGATACCCCTCGCGTCGTTGTCCCTCATGATGAGGAGTTGAAGTATCGGATCCTCTCTGAGGCACATGATACTGCGTTGAGTGGTCATCTCGGTCGTGAGAAGATCTACGGCTCATTTAGCCAATGCTATTGGTGGCCCGAACTATTCAAATGGGTGAGCACATATGTGCGTACGTGTGAAACGTGTCAACGGGTGAAAACTCTCACCTCACGCGGCCGAGCCGCTGGCTGGGTTACCTATACCCAAAGGGTGTTGGGAGTCCATCAGTATTAAATTCCTGTTCGGTTTACCGAACTTTTCGTATGGAAATACGGGTACTGTGGTCTTTGTTGACCATTTGAGCAAGATGGCTCATTTAGCGGCGGTTCCAGATACCATTGATGGTGAGGGTACAGCTACGCTGTTTACCGATCGCGTGTTTCGACAACACGATTTACCGTTGGCAATTGTCTCTGATAGAGATCCTCGGTTACTGGAAAGTTTTGGAAATCCATCTTCAAGGTGCTCGGCACACGTTTAGACATGTCCACAGCGGAATATCCGCTGACTGATGGTCGAAACGAGCAAATGAATCGCATCATCGGTTAAATCTTGCGCAGTGTTTGCGCTGAAACGCCTAAGCATTGGAGTTCGATGCTACCTGTCGTCTAGTTTGCGTAGAATAATTCCGTGCATGCCTCCACCGACTAAACATCGTTTTATGTGAATGGTCTCACCCCCCCCACCCGCATTCCTTTCCTTATACCACTGCGTGGTTTAGAGCTTGGTGGGGGAGGGGTTGCCGATCGGCTTGCTGATATCAGCCCTGCTACTGTTCAAAAACCGGTAATCGAGTTTCTCGCAGCGTGATTAAATGTCTTACGACATGTGCGTGAAGCACTGGCTGATAGCCAATACAAACAGCAGAAACAAGATGATGCAAAAAGCACAGGTTGTATTAAGCTTTATGAGGTCGGAGACCAAGTTCTACCTAATGCTAAAACCCGCCTACAAATGTAGTGTCCGCCGTCTTTAATACATAGTTGCTCCCGCACTTCATTGGACCATTCACTGTCGTCGCCAAGAATGGACTTGCGTATACTATCAACATTCCGCGTAAACTGCGCACACACACCGTGTTCTACGTTGGCTTGCTTGAGCCGTATTGAGACCGCCCCATGTAAACTTGGAGGCGCTTGCGCCGGGTAGGTTGGCCTTGCCATCGGTTGCTGAATCCTTATCAGGAGGTCAAGCTGGGCCTCTATCCGGGCTTGGCTCAACTTCAACGCCTGGACACGGGCTCGCATTGCGTCAAACGCACTCTGGGTCTTACCCAATGTCTCACGGAGACCACTCAGCTCGAGAAGCACCTTCTCATGCTCCTCCTTCGGTATACCGACCACTTTCGACGCTGCTCGGTGAGCAAGGGGACCGCCAGTGCCATGTGGAGCGACTTCTGAAACGACGTCGTCGTCAGGGTCAATACCAGTATCTGTTGAAGTGGCGAGGGACCCGGAGTCGGAAAACTCGTGGGAGTTTGAGACACCCCTTTGGCAGGATTGACCATACGCCGTTGATGTTTTTTTGACATCGTGGCAGGGGTCATCACTCGACCGAGAGCGCTTCTCACCAATAGTGGTGGAGGCAGGTGGGTAGTTGGGTACCGCTTGACCAACACCCACATCAATCGGTACAGCCGGAGCATAGCGTGTGCGCGTTCGCAACAGGCCTCTGGACTTAAGCTTGGCGTAATCATACCGAAGCTTTCATTCTAGACGAACATCTGCCACATCGGCACTTGATCTGAGAGCTAACACGCTGCTAGGGTGTCGATTCCGATGCACCCAGCGAACAAAAGCGTTGTTTTCTTCCCTCTGAGATTCGCCTGCAAATAGGAGGATGGGTATACCCTTCATTGGTGGAACCGATTCACCCCGTGCTTGCGTGTCAAGTCGCAACTTATATGGACTCTGAGTCGTCAAGTGAGGTTGCAGGTACCTCTCGCGAAGTACATGTCGACTCGCCACCTCATCAGAAGATGTAGGCTCAGCGCTAATGGTCCACGTTGCCAAAGAACTACCTGTCGTTTGGCGTATACGCCCTTCCACACTGAGTGGGGTGAACAGATAGCCACGACGACCCTCAAGAGTTGCAGCAAGCTGCATACAGCGCTGAGCGCTCTCCTCTCGTTGGATAACGAACTGGTGTTGCTCATCGAGCGGATTGGTGATGATGGCATCGCCCACGATGGGTGTTTGATGCGGCGCCGATGGCGCGTTGGCTTCGCCACGCTCGGCATATAGGTTTGGTGCAGTATGAGCTGGTGCCTCTTGCACTGGTGAGTCGAACATTGTCCTCTCTTCACCATGGATATCGGTATCGCTACTATAATTCACCTTCACATCGATGCCGAGGTAGGACGAGAGAGTCGAGGACTCATGGGGTGGCGATACCATGGTGTTTTGTGTTTTGCCAACCGTGAAGGTTGAAGCGCACACACACCGTCCTCTTCGAGACAATAATCCGATTGACGTTTCGTGGTAACGTCAGTCTGGTGCGGGAGCGTGTAACGAGGTTACCTGTCGGCTGATAGTCGAAAATAGGTGTGGTACACACAAGGGATGGGATTCCCTTCAAAGTAATATTCGAACACAAGTATCAATTGTTGAAGAATGATGTCTGTCAACCATTGATTACGAGATCTTTTGATAGGTTTATCTAGGACATAAGTGAGAAGGTTATCAGTTATTTACTTTGTTCAACGGTGTTCTTTTAGGTTAAAAGAAGAAATAAAATTCAGTTCCCATTTTGATCCGATAGACACGTGCCTCTTTGAGGCGTCTTGATCGGAAGAGCTAGCAACGCCTGTAAAGGTAGCTTCTCTAGAGCACTCTGTGCTGTAATTCTCTTGAATCGTTTGGTCCCCCCGGGAACAGGGACCGTAAGCTCTCTAAGCTTGTTGACTCGCTGAGTTGATTTCGTATGACCAAAGTTTATCGTGGAGCGTTCAGTCTTCCTCTGACTTAAGTAGCTGTGTAGCTCCGCTACAACATGGATGAGGCGTCCCTAGTGTCTCTGTTCTGATTCATTAGACAGGAAGGATGAAGACGTGATTTGAAGGCTTGGTAGTGTCAGCAAATCCATTACCTCTGGTTCTGTCTATGTGGAACAAGGAGCCAGTCAGCAGTGGGCGTTCGTACGCTGCACCCGGATACGCGTCCTCCTACTCCGTCCCCGCACAGTGTCAGCAGTTCTGACTCCCAACACCCTACGCCTCGTGGTTTGTTAAAAAAACAATCATCATTCACAGTCGCACCGCAACTTATGTTTGCGAACACCGCCTGCGAATCTATCATTATTCATACTTCAAGAATTTATCCACCTACTCTCTCTGCTTGGAATTTCTGTGCTCTACAAAGTACACAAATTCCTGGACAAAGCCAGCACAGACACCCTTAAAGTTGTGCTGGTTTTATAGCGCCAAAATGCTGCACCAGCATCAACTTCACGTTTCGCGTGTCTCTCTGTCCCAAATTTTCACGGTTCAGCTTAGGCCATTTTCCCCCCTTCGGGGGCGGCCAGATCAGAGGAAATCCTCCCCTAGTGGAGCCGACAGGGTAGAAGTTCTGACACGGGCACGCTGCACTCGCTGTCCCGGGTGTGTGCGCAGAGGACCGACGGGTTGCGCAAGCGGCTTATCAGGAGCGTTTTACGGACTGGAGGCGTACCCCGCGCATCGGATTGCCGCTGCGGCTGGCGCACACTTCACGTTGAGCGGCCGCGCTAGCGTCCGATTGGGAGCCATCATTGCGGATGGATGCGACCCTCAGGGATATATTACGGCGGGTTGGCGTTCCCCACGCCTTGCGGTCACTTCGGTGATCGCACTCCACGTCGAGAGGCCGCGCATGCGGTCACTAGGGTTTCCCTACGATACGTGTCTTCGCTTCGGCGATTGTACAATTTGTGATCATCCGCCCGTCCGGGCAGCCGTGACAGATTACGAACGATACACGTGTGTCCCTTGGCTACAGCAGCCTAGTCAGACGAATCGAGGGCCTCATTTTAGGTGACGCGCCCCGTACGTCCACCGGACTCGAATGAGCACCGGCGTTGTCATCCGGGCTTAGGAACTTTTCAGACATCGTGCGACCTTAAATAGTTAAGTAGACGATCTTGAACCAACTAACCAACCAACCAATGTTTCTCGCGTCTACGTGTATCAACCTCATACCACCGAGCTCCCTCTCACTCTTTCGCACTCTTCTATTGGATAGTACATAATATCCTCGAACATTCAGCCGTTCATCTATGTGAGGCTGCACTCTCACGAATGACATCATTGGAAAATAACGGTTTTTTGCAGATCTGTCACGCACCATAGTCCAACCGTGTCCTTGCGACACCATCGATCCACAAGACATCGTTCGCTGTTTTGCGGACGGCCGTCATCAGTCCTCGTGCTCCTACGACTCCTATAGCTCCTATCTAAGTCTTTTTCGTCGTGACGCTAAGCTCATGACGGGGCACATCGAGATGTATGGATATACCATCATGAACCCTCCAACAACGACTTGCTGTCGGATTCTCCGCCCCTTTAGACACCGTCTGCTTTAGAACAAGACCGATCGAAAAATTGGCGATCGTCAATTGTTCACCATCCAGCTCAAGTCGGCCCCAGCCTCAGTCCCTCGTCTCGGGCAGCCCCTTTGGCGGAATCCTACCTTGCGATACCCGGAGTGGGTACGGCTATGTCTCGGAATGTCGTTCGTGGGTAGTCCAAAGACATGTTATACCACATGATGAGCCGTTCGTTCAATCGACAATCGGAGCCTTTCCGCTGAAAAAAGATCGTCGATACGTCGTCGTTGCGCTGGTCTGGTCTTAATACCGGAGCACACGTACTTCAAACTAATCTTCAGGTCGTTGGAACGTCCATGTGACATGTCCTCGCGAATCGGTAAGACGTACCACACAGGACAAGACGATGCCAGGTCCGCACGGGGCTGACGTCTTCTAGTATCGATCGCCCGCCTCCCATAGTCACTGCGCTTGCGCGTAGCTTGATGCTCGACTGGTTCGTCCGTCCTCCTCGGCGCTTGTGATGCAGTGCCTCTGGTAGTCCGATCATCAAAACACGTTCCTCACACGAATGAATTTGAGATTTATCGCAGGTAAACACAACACGACAGCCACAATCCACGATGCTTTGGTTTACACATGAGACACAGACATGCTTTGCACGCCTCTGGACTGCCTCTTTGACACCGACTGCCTCTTTGACATGATTTGCACGCTTCTGGACTATCTCTTCTTGATTGGCCACTCGGACTATGGCCGTCTTTGATCGGCTGTGTTCAGTCGGCGCCGTTCACGATCTGGCGGTGCGTGCACGCACGACCAGCTCCGGACAATACAAACGCTTTCGTGCTGTGCCTTGATCTCTAGTCCTCTGGTCCGTGCGTGAATGTGACCTCCCAGCATCCGTGGACAGGCACGTTTCCTTGCGTGTAAAGGCGGGCAAACGCACATGTATACCCTTGGGCCCGTGACGGCGCATAGGAATAGCGGATCTGCTCCTAGCTGAGCGGAGCGGAGCTGACCGGAGCTTCGCCCTTAGTCGTCATTGTCAAATTTCCTGCCTGCAAGCGCCCTGCCAAGCACCTCAACACCGACAGCACCCTTCTGCCAATGTGGACAAGCTGGATCGCTGCTTGCAGCTTGGCTGCAGCGGTGACGTACCCCAGTCTCGCCGGTGCAGCAGCCGATACCACTGATGTCCACGACGCCAGAGCCCAAGCAATCGTCGACAAGTTCACGACGATGCAATTGCTCGGACAAATGACCCAGGTCGATATAAACACGGTCATGAACATCACTACCCAGACGCTGAACGAGACCGCCGTCCGTGCCTACGCCAAGCAGCAAGTGGGTTCGTACCTCAACTCATTTTTCTCGGCACGCCGAGAAGGCAACAAATACGGCTGGACGGCGACCGAGTTCCGTGGCGTGATCAAGCGTATCCAGGAAATCACCATGGAGGAGAACGGTGGGCACCCCATCATTTACGGCATTGACTCGGTGCACGGAGCCAACTACGTCAATGGAGCCGTCATGTTTCCGCAGCAGATCAACATGGGCGCGAGCTTCAACCCCGATCTGGTGTACCAAGCAGGACGAATTGCGGCCCGCGACACGGAAGCTGCTGGTATCTCGTGGATTTTTGCACCGATCATGGAGATCTCGTACAATCCGTTGTGGGCGCGCACGTTCGAGACGTTCAGCGAAGACCCCTACATGACCTCCGTGATGGCTGACGCAATCGTTCGCGGCCTGCAGAGCTACAACCAGACGGCGGCCTGCATGAAGCACTTTATCGGCTACTCCAAGACCGACAAGGGCCACGACCGTGACAACACCATCATCTCCGACTACGATCTTCTCAACTACTACATGCCGCCGTTCAAAGCAGCCGTAGATGCCGGTGTGATGACGGCGATGGAGACGTACACGTCGATCAATGGTCAGCCCGTCGTTGCAAGCTCTCGCATTCTAAACGATCTGCTTCGATCGGACCTTGGGTTTGACGGTGTGCTCGTTACGGACTGGGCTGAGATCAACAATCTCAAGGACTGGCATCGCGTTGCCAAGACCTACGAGGACGCCGTGGCCTTGTCACTGACGCATACGTCGATCGACATGAGCATGGTGCCGAACGACGCGAACTTCATCGGCCATGCACAGAAGATGCTGGAGAAGCACCCGGAACAAGAAGCCCGTCTGCGAGCATCGGTGGAGCGCATCGTCAGGACAAAGCTGCAGCTGGGGTTGTACGAGAATCCGGTTCCTGGGGAGGGGTACATCTCGATGGTAGGCAACGACGACGACGTGCACGTTGCTCTGACCATGGCTCGCGAATCCATCGTGCTTCTGAAGAATGCTGACAACGTGCTGCCGCTGCCCAAGAAAGCGTCCGTCTTCCTCACGGGCCACTCTGCCGACGACGTCGGTAACCAATGCGGCGGATGGAGCAAGTCGTGGCAAGGGTACTCGGGCAATGTGATGTTTCCCCACGGCGTCAGCGTTCGCCAGGGCTTTGAAGGCTTGGTTGGCAACAGCTCGTTCACGTACTTCAATGGGCTGCAAGTCAACGGCAGTATTTCGGACGCGGACTTGGCGACAGCTGTGAAGCATGCTAGCGAGCACCAGTACACGGTTGCTGTCATTGGGGAGGGGTCTTACACTGAAAAGCCAGGCGACATTGATAACTTGGAGCTGCCCGCAGGCCAGGTGAGGTACATCGAGGCTCTTCGTGCGACCAACACCACAGTGATTGTCGTGTTGTTTGGGGGCCGCCCTCGTCTTCTTGGGTCGATCCCTGCCAACTCGATGGCAATTATCAACGGCATGCTGGCCTGTGAGCTCGGTGGCCAGGCAATGGCTGAGATTATCTACGGGGAGGTGAACCCGAGCGGCCGCATGCCGATCACGTACCCGAAGGACCCGGCGAACGTTGCCATTCCGTACAACCACCTCGTCACCACTCGCTGTGCGAGCGACAACTGCCGGATGGAATTTGAGTTCGGCGCGGGTCTCAGCTACACGCAGTTCAATTACTCGGGTCTGAGCCTGGACACGACGCGCCTGACGAGTGCGTCCGCAACTGTCACTGCGAAGGTGACCGTTGCGAACACGGGTAATCGTGCCGGCAATGAGACGGTGATGTTGTTCGTGATCCAGCCGTTCCGCTCGATCTCGGTGCCGGAGATGAAGCTCCTGAAGAAGTTCAAGAAGATTGAGCTGCAGGCTGGCGAGTCGATGGACGTCTCGTTCACGCTGACCACGGACGACGTGAGCGTCTATGACCCGCAGATCGGTAAAGGCTTGAAGCGCGTGTTCGAGGACAGCGACTATGTCGTGGCCATCAAGCCCGACACGTGGTGCGACGTGTACAACAACATCACACATCCGTTGTGTGCCCAGTTCAGCATTGACACGAGCGGAGCAGCCGCAGCAACACCCGTCCAGACCATTGTTGACGGAGCGCCCGTCGCCACCAGCACTGGATCAGCGCCAGTCGAGACTATCGTGGAGACGTTGCCTGTCGCCACCAGCGGTGACGCAGCGCCTGTCACCTCCAGCAATGGACCAGCGCCGGCCCAGAACATTGCTGCTGCAGGGCCCGTCACCGCCAGCGGTGAAGTAGTGTCCGTCATTACTGGTGGGCTGCTCGTGTAAGTGGACGATGGCGAAGTACCCACTTTGAAAGCAAAGTCCACTTTGAATACACTGCAGCACTTGGCGCTCTCTATTGCGATCACTTTCTGTCCAAGTCCGTCTCACGTCTTGTCATTTGTCCGCGTTTCGTCAGGTGTCGAGTTAGGCTCAGCTGTCCGTCGATATCCGTTGTGCAACAACTTGTAGCCCTTTTTGTGTAAGGGCGTACCATCGTTATTTGTGGTGTGCATTTGCTCACCAGAGGTGACCTGTAATACTCGATGTGAAAAGCTGGCGAGTCTCATGATACGCGTACAACACGGAAACGTTGAGTGTTGATGTACCGAATTGGGTAAAGATGGTTTGCCGCGTCTGCGGTAGTCAGCACGACCATATACGCGCGGCCACGAAGACAGAACCGTTTTCATGACCGGTGATCAATCTCGAAGAGGTACCGACGTGCCCATCAATATGTCGTTAGGAAGCTCTTGGCTCGCTGTGATGTTGCCCGCTACAGTTCCCAGCATAGGGTCTGTCCATTTTTCTCGCGCAGAGATTAGTTGTAATCCTATAATGCCAGTACACACATCAGAAGAGCGCACAACCCCACCAGGAATCGTATCGAAAAAGGCCATCCTTGTCAAATTCTCTGCAATTTAAATAGGGAATTGCTAAATTCACACCCCTTTTCCTTAGATTCACACCCTTCCTTCAAAATCTTATATATACAAGGTCGAGACCGAGACGAGTACTGACTCAATTAAGCTTGCCGAAGCCGCTGCGTCTGACGTTGCTAGAGAAGCTGAAGCTGTGACGCTTACCGCGCAAACGGAAGCCGTTGCCGAGTCTATGACGGTTGTAGAGAAGGAGAAGACGAACGTTGGCGCTACATTGGAGGGCGCTGTCGAGGTACAGGAGGCCAACGTCGAGCAAGTGGATACCGACGACAAACCCGCATCTACTTCTATCACGGAGACGAATAGCAACTAAGCTTTGAGTGGAGAAAACGGCTACATTTCCACACGAACGTGCCGTCTCCAGCTAAGTGTAAACGCCGCTGACCATCACACGCAGGACCAAAGTGTACATTTTTCTCACGATGAAGTTTCAGCCGCATTCTGGTGAGGCAAAGACCACTGCCACCACAACGTGGGTGTTGAAGTAGGAACTGTCGTTCATGTATACAGTAGATCAATACCATCGTACCCGATACGCTTTTTGATACGAGGCGAAGTACTATACGTTGTTGCCATCTCGAACTTTGCTTTGATCTGCACGGTTATCTTTGTGCCCTTGTCTCCGTATGATCGATCGACACTGGGTACTTCGTGACTTGGAACACAATCTCGTCAAGCGTAAATGTCACGATACATGGATTCATTCGAGGACAGTTGATCACAACTGCATTCCTCTCTGCCTCTCTATTGTCCGTGCTACCCGTATGTTCCTCATGAGACGTTCAGTCGGCGGCACAAGTACAGCAAGTGACTGTGTCTATGTTAACATAAGCGCGTATGTGTAACGGGGCAGCCCGTTACATGAAATTGTCACTTTAAGGAAAGTGACAATAAAGAATATAAAGATGGATATTCTTTAAAACAATATCACCAAAGTGGTGATATTGAAGGGTCGACCAAAGGTTCTGTTCATTGGTTGATATCGTGATGATATCAACCCACCAATCGCCGCAAGACGCGCGCAATGAGTGGTGACGAGACGTCACCATACATGCAGTTATATTAGTATAATTGAATTAAGTCAAACGAAGAGACAGTAGTTTAAAGACTTAATTTATTAATATAACAGTTTTACTTTTACCCTTACCTACGCTTCCCCGTTTGCCTCGTGTACGTCTGTCGGGGCACCCATAACCCTTGCGTTAAGTTCACGCAAGGGTGTGCCCCGTCACACCTGGTAGCACTTTGTAGTCCTTCCAAGGACCACATCATCCAACATGAACATGTTGGATGAAGAAGACACCTTTCACGCCACGCGTGAAGGGTTTACCCATTTGAGTGGCATCGAATGGGGTGCGGTAGAACGAATGAGTTCTACCGTAGGCGAACTCGTCGTCAGCACCATGTTGGAGTCTCTAGACCGAGACCAACAACATGCCGCTATCGCCAAGTTCATTCAGAATGAACTTGCTCTCGAGAGGGAGAAAGTAGCCTTGCTTCACCAGCAAGGCTCTCAACAGGCCGAGCAGTTGAGATAACTCGGTGCTCAACAGACGGAGCTGTTGAGACAGCAGCAACTCCATGCTGCTATGGGCGGGACGGCGCATGCGCGTCGTCCCGAAGTCATGAAAGTCGACATCTCCAAGTACAGTGGAGTCCCGGAGGACTCCCTGTTACTATGGTTTGTCGAACTCGACAGAGCCCTAAGGGCTCGTCGCGTCGAAGATGAGCAAATGAAAATCACATTTGCTCAGACCCACTTGGCAGGGCGTGCCAAAACTTGGTCCGTGGGACTCGAGAGTAGCGACCCAAATGTGTTTAGGTCGCTAGATGACTTCAAGTCCCGGCTCAGACAAACGTTTGAGCCGCCACGTGCTGAGTTCAGGGCTCGCTCAGAGCTCCTGAAACTCAAGCAGGGTAAGCGTGATGTGCACGCTTACGCACAACATATACGACTCCTTGCGAGTAGTATAACTGCCAACCCAGTACATGAACACACGTTGATTACGGTGTTCATGCAAGGGCTCGCAGAAGGGCCCGTCAGGAGCCACCTGTTCCGCCTTGAGCTGAATACGCTTGAAGAAGCGATATCAGCCGCGGAACAGGAAGACTTTAGCATGAGACAGGCTCATGCTAGCTCAAACTCTTACCGTCCACCGAGACGACAAGAGATCGGAGGTCCAGAACCAATGGACCTCTGCTATGTTGAGAGCGAGAGACCTCGCTCTACAAATAACAAGCGATTGCTGAAGTGCAATCGCTGTCAGAAGTTAGGGCACTTCGCACATGAGTGTAGTGCTCCACGCCCAGTACCAAACAGTACTGAGCGAAATGGACGACCTTTTGCCAGAAAGGGCAATGGGCGTGGGTCCAGCGCTGTTGCGAAGCCGCAACAGCGAGACGGACCATCAAAAAATGGTCGGGGTCAGTAGGGGCGGAGCGCCCTACTGATCCAGCAACCTCAAGAGAATTTGCAAATCTCTTGACGAAAGTTGCTCCAGACACACAATAATTGTGTGTCTCTGCACCTGGTGATGACGTTTCGCTCATCACCTTGAAGTTGGAAGCGACAAATGATTTGTCGCTTCGTGCCCTAGTAGACTGTGGGGCGTCGAACAACTTTGTTCGTCGCCAGTCACTAGAGGGTCGTAGGCTCAAGTTCGTTGAGCGCGACATTCCCCTCACAAGGATGACGGTGCGCCTTGCAACAGGCGCATCGATAACCGTTGAGAAACGTGTAGTAGGAATCCACTACACGTTAGAGGGCGAACAGTACGATGATGACTTCATCGTACTAGATCTGGATGACAAATTCGATGTCATCCTGGGATTACCTTGGCTCAGAAAGTACGAGTCAAGAGTGAGCTGGCAGCATCGATCCGTGAAGATGCCTGCTGCTTGTTCATCAGATAGCCATCTGATGAACATCTTGGAGCGTCCACAAGCGTGTGGATGTTCTGCGAGTGAGTGCGATGGCCTCACTAGCGGTACGGTCGTTAGCACGACTGCACAAGATCACAGTGTAGTTGATCACTACACTGTGGTGCAAGCTCCCGGCGTCTGTACAGAAGTACAGGCTGCGCCGAAGGTCCACCACTCGAATAAGTCGAGCGGACCGGGACATGGCTGCATGCCTAGCGGGCAGCATCTTAGAAGGAATAAGTCTGTTGCCCGCAAGGGGAAACATGAAAATCCTAGGTCGACTGGAGAGTCGACCGTAGAGGATCGGTTTTTGACTGTGGTTGCACAGCCACAGTCGGAAGACGTCGAGGGAATAAGTCCCCACGTACTTGAGGAAGGAATTCCTCAAGAGTCGCTTGCTGAGGGATTAGGCCCTCAGCAACCTGTGGAAGCAAGTTCCCAGGAAGAAACCGAGACGTTGAACGTCTTGGTTAATGACGGATCAAGCGTAGGCGCTTATACGCTTGATCTGATTGTGCCTCCGAAGTTGACTTCGGAGATAACTCAGTTGCCAACGCTAGAACCGAAACGGTTCTTGCGTGATCTGCGTAGTGGCAAAGTCAAGCAGATCTGCATACTCGTCACAGAGGACGAGTATGTGACCGACATTCGGTCGGCAACAGTATTTGCTGAGAACGAACGGGTTCTCAGCAGCTCATCGATGGACGAAAGTGTCCTCGATGAGAAGACTCGGATTGAGCGATACGCGTCCCAATCCTGGGAGTCACTTCAGGCAAATCCTTTGTATAAGGATTTGATCGAATTCAGGGATGTGTTCCCTGAATCCGTACCTTGCGAGTTGCCTAAGGACAAAGGCACTCGACACGAGATCGAGCTCAAACCGGGCTCGAAATACTGTGTCATGAAGCAGTGGCCACTGCCTTGTGAACAAGTGATAGCGATCGACAAGTTCTTTGCCGATCGCTTAGCAGCGGGCCATGTGAGGGAATCAACATCCCCTCACAGCTCTCCGACCTTCTGTGTGCGAAAGGCCACAGGAGGGTGGCGGATAGTGCACGCATTCAACAAGTTGAATGCTGCAACGGTACCGGCTCTGACGCCGATACCGAGGAAGGACGTAATCATAGATGGTATGTCAAAGATTACCATCTTTTCGTCCATGGATCTGATGGATGGATTCTATCAGATCCTGATGCGTGAACGGGACGTCCCGTTCACGGCAGTGAGTACCCCCAGCGGGATGCTGTGGGAGTGGCTAGTGATGCCACAGGGGCTGAGTAATGCCCCTGCAACATCCAACAGATGTGTAACAAATCTGTTGAGACCGGTGCGAGACTTCGCACCGAGTTACTTTGACGATGTGTTCGTTCATAGCCGAGCTATGAACGAAAAATAAGGAATTGGAAGTTCACGGATCTCACGTTCGTCATGTTCTTCAACTTATGCGCAAGCATAAGTTGTACGCCAACCTCAAGAAGTGCATATTCGCGGCTAGCTAAATACCACTTCTTGGGTGCATCGTGGGTAAACACGGCGTACGCCCTGATCCCGAAAAGATCAAGGCGATCACCGACTGGCCAGTGCCAGTCGATGTCAAGGGACTAAGGAAGTTCCTTGGTCTTGCGGCGTACTTGCACAAGTACTCGCGCAACTACGCCGAGATGACTGTTCATCTTTCTTGCTTGCTCAAGAAAAATGTCAAGTGGTCATGGAACGCTGAGTGCCAGCGTTCCTTTTAAGGTATCAAGCGGAGCTTGATGCAATCGCCGATCTTGGCGATTGCAGATCAGGACAGACCATTTCATGTGGTCTGTGACGCCAGCGATTTCGCAATCGGCTGTGCGTTAATGCAGTTCGATGCAGATGGCGCGGAGCGCGTCATCTGTTATCAGTCGCGTCAGCTGCAAGCAGCTGAGCGTAATTACCCAGTGCATGACAAGGAACTCCTTGCCATGAAATACGCACTGGCTAAATTTCGCGTCTATCTCTTGGGAGATAGACCGTTTGTTGTCTATACGGACCATGCGTCATTACGCACGGCCGTAAACAGCCCACACCTCTCGCAAGGATGGCGAGGTGGCTGTCTT
Organism: Hyaloperonospora brassicae; assembly: GCA_947650285.1. Classification (NCBI taxonomy): domain Eukaryota; phylum Oomycota; class Peronosporomycetes; order Peronosporales; family Peronosporaceae; genus Hyaloperonospora; species Hyaloperonospora brassicae. Next base: position 372,835 of record CANTFL010000144.1, read on the forward strand.
TCTTCGCGGAGTATTACTTCTCCGTGGAGTATAAACCGGGACGACTCAATGTCGTCGCGGATGCTCTTTCGCGCCGGCCCGATTTCGAGCCGGACGCACAATTCAACAGTGAGGATAAGCCCACTGTTGCGACACTGTCAGTCAGTGTCCCGTCGTCAAGTTTACTTGACGACGTACGAAAGGCATACGCGGAAGATAAGGATCTTCTGCGATTGATGGATCATCTGGTAAATCCATCCAGTAAATCCATGAGGGATTTACCGGCTTTGTACCGATCCTCATCGGATCGGTATAGTACACGCAACGGATTGCTGTACTATACAGCTGTTGCCGACGACACGCCTCGTGTCGTCGTACCCGCTCATCATGATTTGCGGTTGAGCATCATGTACGAGTGTCACGATGCCCCAACAAGCGGCCATCGTGGAAGGGAAAAGACTTACCTCACGGTAAGTCGTGACTGTACTGGCCCCGCCAGTATCAGTTTGTTCACAAGTATATACGTGCTTGCGAAGTTTGTCAACGGGTGAAGCCTAGTCCTTCATCCCGTGCGCCATTGCAGCCTCTGCCTGTTCCGACAGAGTGCTGGCAGTCCGTTTCAATGGACTTCGTCTTCGGTTGTCCCGAAGACGCTCACAAGAATAATGGTATTCTTGTGTTTGTTGACCGATTCAGCAAGATGGTCCATCTTGCTGCTGTCCCTGAGTCAATCAAGGCTCAAGGTTGTGCTCGTGTCTTTTTAGACACGGTCTTTAGACTCCACGGGTTACCCCGTAAACTCGTATCCGACCGTGACCCTCGGTTCACGGCGGAATTTTGGCAAACCGTGTTCCGTACTCTCGGAACACGATTGAAAGATGTCCACTTCTGACCATCCAGAAACAGATGGTCAGACGGAACGTGCGAACCGTGTCCTCGAAGAGATTCTTCGAGGATATGTCCACTCGATCCCGAGTTGGAGCGAATTCCTACCCATGGTGGAATTCGCCATCAATAATTCGGTGCATGCTTCAACACAGCACACACCGTTTTACGTGAATGGCCTACGCCATCCACGAGTGCCCACCCTTATAGAGTGTAACTCTTGGATAAGGGGGGAGGGACTCGCTCGAGCAAAAACCGTTTTGGCTCTTGCTCATCACGTGTCGACGCAAACGTCGTCACGTATGATGCCGATGTCGATCAAGTCGACATCGATGAAGAAGATCATCTCAATAATAGCGAAGACGCTATTATTGATTCGGATGATGATGACGATGCTGGTATATTCAGCATCGCCAACGATTATGTCAGCGAGGAAGAAGACAACCTCGCTGAAGAAGAAAGCAATCTCTTAGCAGTGCGCACGAAGCGCACTGCCAGACAAAACAAAGAGTCAGCAGAGAACTTCCTGCTGACTCGAGAAGCGGTAGTCCGTTTCGTTCAGGACTCCATCGCAAATGCGGTGGACCGTCAGAAACGGAACGCAGACAAGAATGGAAGAGCAAATATTCTTTCATTTAAGGTTAATGACCTAGTACTACTGTCAACGGCAAACCTACCTGGACATGCAGTCACTAGTGTCGGCAGTAGCAAACTACTGCCGAAATACATTGGGCCATTTCGAGTGTTGCATCGCAAGGGCAATGCATACACACTCGAATTGTCACGTAGGATGCGCACGCATCCTACGTTTTACGTGGGGAGGCTTAGGTCGTACTGTCAGTACGAGCCTTCTTCTTCCGATGAAGATAGCCCCCACGTTCAAGAACATCCATCAAGTTCTTGCGTTCGCGCTCCAGACGATCCGTCTGGTCGCGCAGAAATGATACCTCGGTATTCAACCGAGATATCTCCCCGCGAGCTGTCGCCAGCTCGCCGAATAGGGAGCGGACATCCCGCTCGACCTGAAGCTGCGCCGTGGCATAATCGGCGCGATCCCTCGCCCGATCAGCCTCGTGACCCTTGCGGTTCTTCCGCACGGTATCGGTCAAAGCGTAGCGCCGATCGCGCTCGTGCTTCAAGTCATCGCGCAATTCATCGATTGCGCGATCCATCTCGTAAGGGTCGAGATGGTGAACAGAATCATCTGGAGGAGGTCTTTCCTCCTCCACCACATCCTTTGGTGGATGCTCACGGTGATCAACGCTTTCTAGTGGAGCGCATCTTGAATCACCGTGACGATTCAGGATCAAGGACGAGCTACCTCGTCCAGTGGCGGGGGTATCCACCCTCTTGGAACAGCTGGGAGCCCCGCTCTCAGCTGTTGATGGATGTTGAAGGTCTCGTCCGCCAGTATGACGTGACCCATCCGATGAGTCCTGTGGCCCATCGGTAAACACGCGCCCTAGGCGCTTGTAGACGGATTGCAAGTTCGCAATCGCGTCACGCATCTCAGCCGAGATGTGTGCCCTTCCCCCAGGGCGAATTTAGGGAGTACACATCCCTATGTGCAAGTTGCGAGTTGTCAACACAACTCGCACAGGGGTCTCCCCATGTGAGGCAAGGAATGCCTGCCTCACTCGACAAACAGTACAACCGGTACCTGGCACCGGTTGGCGTTCGCTTTTCGAACCTGAGGCGTGTCGCCTCAAGCTTTTTGAGCCACCCTTCTCGTCCAAAATTCTTTACGTTTTGGACTAACGCGTTCCACGCAGCCAAAAGCGATGTTTTGTCACGCTTTTGGTTGCCGTTATACCATTGATGTCTAAAAAGACATCTAGATAAAAATCTTCTTCAGCGCGAAAGTTCTTCGCGCTGGAACTCAAGCCGTGAAGCTCGGTTGCATCGAATAAGGGTATTCGATGGTGTTGGCCTGTCTCGTGAGACAGGCTATTGATGAGTTGTTCGGGCAAACGCCACGGCTTCAGCTCATCACGCTTCACAGTGGTACCCTTGTCGGTACCACGGCTCCCAGATTGACGACGGCTCGCGCCATCGTCATCACGCTCGTGCGAAGACGCACGAGCCGGCGGTGGTGAAGAATAGAACTCACCACCCTGATCATCATCATCATCACTGCCGAACAGACTGTGATGCAAATCGCGAGTCCGTTCGTTCGTCAGTGGTCTTGGCGAATACTGAGGCGTCGCCGGTGAGCGAGACGCCTCTGGAGCATTGCCCGAGTCAGACACGTCTGACTCGCCAGAGTAGATGACCTCTACATCAGGGTCATCGTGCGCACGCGGTGTGATACCGCGTGCACCTGCAGCACCTGTTGCTGCAGGCAAAGAAGGGGCGGCAGACGACGAAGCGTCTGCCGCAGAGGCTTGCACAGCACTAGGCTGTGTGGGTCTTGAGTCACCTCGCATAGACATGTTAACTATGCGAGGTCAAGCGGAAAGTGAATGGAACGGACCCAACAAGTGCTCCCAGTCCCAATGGTGACCAACGGGTGGCCTCCATGTTTTCGATAGTCACACGGTGACTATCAGTTAAGGGGGGTGATGTAACGGGGCAGCCCGTTACATGAAATTGTCACTTTAAGGAAAGTGACAATAAAGAATATAAAGATGGATATTCTTTAAAACAATATCACCAAAGTGGTGATATTGAAGGGTCGACCAAAGGTTCTGTTCATTGGTTGATATCGTGATGATATCAACCCACCAATCGCCGCAAGACGCGCGCAATGAGTGGTGACGAGACGTCACCATACATGCAGTTATATTAGTATAATTGAATTAAGTCAAACGAAGAGACAGTAGTTTAAAGACTTAATTTATTAATATAACAGTTCTACTTTTACCCTACCTACGCTTCCTCGCTTGCCACGTGTACGTCTGTCGGGGCACTCAAAACCCTTGCGTTAAGTTACGCAAGGGTGTGCCCCGTTACAGTATGAGCTGCTCGGTAAGGTGTGTCAGCGATTGTTTTGCTGCATTCTTTGCTGCTACAAAGATAAGACCCACGAGGTCTTCGGACCGTCAAGTTGAGATTGCAAGGCGCCCCTTCATGCGGAACACCGCCTTCGGTCCGAGACCGTACCTACATGGATAGACAAGTGTTGTAGCACGTGCAGAAAGCTTCCGTGAGGTCGAGTCAGTATTTCTCAGTATGTAGATGACGTCGGATATACATACACACGAACTGACACTGTCGCTTACTTGTTCACGTGCTGCATATTGACAACTAATTAGCTGGAATACAGGTACCACTTCCTTCTCGAGGTGGTCAGCATGCACTTGACCGGATCGTCAGTCGCTGCATGCGTTTGTTGCACTCGTACCCAAAACATCTGAGCTGAGATGTCGTCATACAAAATGTCTCTCTTTCTCCTCAATGACTACACCACGTAGCTGCCAACATACGCAGTGCATGTGCCGCTATGTGTATTGTATACACTACAGAGCAATTGATCTGTACGAGAGTCGCTACTACCTGCAGACAAAGCGATCGCATTCGACGGCCATTTCCGTCCATCTTCGCCTGTATGACCTGACCACGAACGGTTCATTCGCTGCAGTGCTGTAGCAATCGAAGCAGTTGACGTTGCAGTGAGCTTTGTTTTGTGTTAATAGAATGCAGTGGACGTCGCTCGGTCCGTTACAGCGCAACTCTTGTGCGACCACTTTGGCATTGAACCTATCGCGCACATTTTGCGTGTTCCCACTTCGATTACTACGCACTGTCACAAGTGCTGCTGTGCATTCTCGTTTCTTCTTCTGATTACATTCCACATCTCGTTTCGTCTCGTGTCATCCTGAGATTGGATCACTGCGCGCATGGACTGAGGCCATCTAAACACGTGCAAAAAAACTTGCAAAGCTCAGATCGACTTCCAGAACAGCGCAATTGTTACTTCAGACGGCACGGTGGCGTCGGATGCTTGTCGTGTGCTTTATTTGCTAATCTTGTTTGGCATTTTGCTTGCGCATGATCGATATTTGCGCCTCGAGCCTTGCGCCCTATCATTGCCGGAAAGTGTTTATCGATACTGACATTTGTGAATAGATACAGGCGTGAGTAGTATCTTATGTATTTCTTACGTATTACTTGCCAATTAATGGCCTAGATTATTGAGTAATACCTTTGTCAGAAATCAAATCTTAAATGAATAGGGATTTTATATATAAGATTTTGAAGGAAGGGTGTGAATCTGAGGAAAAGGGGTGTAAATATAGCAATTCCCTTCAAATAAAGACGACACCGTTTATTCCAACGAAGAACATGACCAACAAACGTAAAATGTCCGCCAGTTCATCTGCACTTTGCATCGATTTCAGTGCATTGCTCCAATATATTGTAAATAGCTATAAGTTTGTCACACTAAGCCTCGCGACCCATTAATTGTGAAAATGAATACATGACAGATTCTTTTGATCACAGCATACTTCTTGTCGTGGTGCCAAAGCTGCGAGTCAATTGCTGCTCTAAAACGTCGATCGTATGCTGACTTGAGTACTTCGACCTTGATCGCTATTGCACCGATCACGTGCGTCTTCTGCGTGACTTGTGGACTCTCGAGCGGTCGTGGTGATTATTCACATGACACCTACTATGCATTTCCGCAAGAAAAACATTAGACAGACCGGACCGCACCTAGAGGGCATGTACGATACGCCCTGATGGACAAAAAAAGAGGACCCACTGGATCGCACCCAATGTACTATGTGCCGTACAGCAACGTGACTTGCTAGACACCCATAAAGTACTTAACCTCCTCCAGATAACCATTTCAGTACGCGACCGACTATCACTATGCATCCACTAAGCGATCTTTTTTGTTACCATGCACCCATTCAATAACTCTTCGTTGCGTCCTTTGAATCCGAAGTCATTTCTTCTTCTCCTATGCACTAACTCGATGACTTGTAGCTGCGTAGTTTAAATCTGCAGTTTTTTTCTCAATACGGCTTCGACTTGACCTCTGTCGTAAACTCGTCGATGTGCTGCTGCGTCGAGGAGCTCGTCCGTAAGTTTCATGCCAGCTGTGCGTGAACGTGAGGCCTACAGGACCCCACCTCATTATTAAGTGGATCCGTTTAACGAGGTCCAAGAGGGCCAAAAATGCAAGCTGCCATCCCTTCATTTGCAGGATTGAATGCATCTACCAGAGTGACGAAACATTTTCCTACATCGGCATTGACTACATTTCATATCATGTGCTTATCAGATTGGATTAGACTGTGCGCATCTCGAGCGGGTTCATGCGATCTCAGAGTCTTCATGGTGCAAATGACGCTAGAGTTACCTTTGTCTTCTTCTCGCTCATGAAAAAGGACTTGTCTAAAGCAACGTCAATTATTCGTAGCGTGCGTTGTCGGGGGTTGACTTGTTCATCAGGGAAGTATTTTGTAAGCGCGAGATGCTCAAATGCAGCGATGCTGTGAATCGGTACTGCAACGCGATTCGCATAATCCATCGTTGCGTCAGTCACATTAATAGTAAGTCCAATAGGAGCGGTCGTATCGTCACGAGTCGAGAGCTCGTGTCCTCGCGTCCAATTTTTTTAATGACTGAGCGACTGTTTAGTTGTAGAAGACGATCGCAGACACAAATGATAGATGGGGCAGAGTGCTCGGATTCCGTCGTGCCTCCAACAGCGTTGCGATTTACTTTGCCACATCAATCGGACAGGTAATAGATAAATCAGTGTAGCACATGCACAGCCGCTTCCTACATTGATCAGTAACTCATGATTGTCAAATTGCTGCTGTGGCGAGTATCCATAGAATGCGGAAGTCTCTGGATTTCTACCACAACGGCAAACGTTGCGTCATATATTGGACTGGCGGTGTGACATTCATGATCGGTACTTGAGTGGCCGTGCGATTATTGGTGCATGTGTTAGCAACGCATGTGGACGGACTGCTAGCTGAACAACGGAGCTCATAGCAAGACATTTAAATTACTAGCCAGCGTTACAAAGACGATGTGACCAAGCGGTATAGCGTCGGCAGTGTGCACTTCATTTGTAGCGCAAGGCGCCCGGTCCAGAATAATTGTCGACTTCGTATACGCGAACGGTGCGCAATCTCGCTCTAAAATAGTTTTGGTCGACTTCGTATACGCGCACAATGTGCAATCCCACTCTAGAATGATTGTGGACTGACCGTACAAGAGCACGTTGTGCGATCCATCGAGGTTAGTCCCAGTTGAATCGAGAAAGACTGACACATGTAATTCAGTAGGATTAATGAAGCAGCTTGCGTGTGAACTAGGACCTGATACAATCACGTTTTGTAACGGGGTGAGCCCGTAACATAAAAATTGGTACGAAAGTACCAATTTTTGAATGTTATCTGTTTTAATAATATTCAATTAACATCACTCGAAATGAGTGATGTTGTCGGATTATTATCGCAAAAAATTATTCGTGGAGGGGTCCACTTCTCAGTTGATGTACGGTGTACATCAACCAACTCAACCACCTATCGCTGCTAAACGCGCGCAATGGATGGTGAGCAAGAGACCGACATAGGAGAAGATGGTTTATTTTAACAAGAGTAATTCAAAAGATGATTTATTAACGTTATATCTGTATTAAATAAACAGTTCTACTTTTTATTTAAGACAGAGCTTTCAAGTTCTGTTTTGCCTACCGCTTCCTCGGTTGCCCTGTGTACGCTTGTCGGTCACACGTCCCCTTGCGTTAAGCTCACGCAAGGGATGTGCTCCGTTATACCTGGTAGCACTTTGTAGTCCTTCCAGCGACCAAGAATCTCATCCATCATAAATATGATGGATGAGGAAGAAATATTTCACGCGACGCGTGAAGGCTTTGCCCATTTGAGTGATCTCGAATAAGACGCGTTGGGGAGAATGATCTCTACCGTGGGCGACATTGGCGTTACCGCTATGTTGGAGTCTCTTGACTGATACCAACAGCATGCCTCGATTGCCAGGTTCATTCAATATGAATTTGCTACCGAACGGCAGGAAGTAGCCTTGCTTCACCAGCAAGGCTCTCAAAAGGCAGAGCAGTTGAGAGAACTCGGTGCTCAACAGACTACGCTGTGAAGACGGCAGCTATTCTATGCTGCTGTGATCGGGATGACACATACGCGTCGTCCCAAATACTTGAAGGTTGATATCTCCAAGTACAGAAGAGTCGAGGAAGAATCCCTGTTGTTATGGTTCGTCGCCTCGACAGAGCCATAAAGGCACGTCGTATCGACGATGAGAAAATGAAATTTACATTTGCTCAATTTCATTTGGCGGGACGTGCCAAAACTTGGGCCTTAGGGCTAAAGATGATCGATCCGTACGATTTTAAGTCGCTCGAAATTTTAAAACCCGGATATTACATACGTTTGAGCCGTCAAGAGAAGAATTTAGAGCTCGGTCGGAGCTTCTGAAGCTCATACAGGGTAATTGTGACGTACACGCTTACGCCCAACATTTACGACTCCTTGCGAGTAGTATAACTGTCAACTCAGTGCGTGAACACACGTTGATTCCTGTGTTTAAGCGAGTGCTAGCTGAGGGGCCCGTCCTAGATCACCCGTTCCGTCTAGAGTTGGATACTCTAAAAGATGCTATCTCAGCAGCGGAACAGGAGGACTTCAGCATGAGACAGGGTCATGCTAGCCCAGTTCATATCATCCACCGAGACGACAAGAGATCGGAGGTCCAGAACAAATGGACATCTGTTATGTCGAGAGCGAGAGACCTTGCTCTATAAAAAACAAGCGATTGCAGAAATGCAATCTCTGCCAGAAGTTAGGACACTACCTTACGAATGTAGTGCCCCTCTCCCAGTACCAAACAGTACTGAGCGAAATGGAAGACCATTTGCTGGAAAGGGCAATGGGCGTGGTTCCAGCGCTGTTGCGAAACCGAAACAGCGGAGCGGACCATCAAAATGTGGTCGGGGTCAGTAGAGGCGGAGCGCTCTATTGATCCAGCAAACGCAAGAGACTTTGCAAATCTCATGACGAAAGTTGCTCCAGACACACAATAATTGTGTGTCTCTGCACCTGGTGATGAGATTTCACCTACACCTTGAAGTTAGAAGTGAAAAACAATATGTCACTTCGTGCTCTGGTTGACTGTGGGGCGCCGAGAAACTTTTTTCGTCTCCAGTCACTGGACAATCGTAAGCTCAAGTTCGTTGATCGCGACATTCCCCTCACGAGGATGACGGTGCGCCTTGATAGAGGCGCATCGATTGCCGTTTTAAAACGTGTAGTGAAAATCAACTAAACTTTATAGGACGAACATAACAATGATGAATTCATCGTACGGGATCTAGATGACAAATTTGATGTCATCCTGGGATTACCTTGGCTCAGAAGGTAAGAGCCAAGACTGAGGTGCCAGCATCGATCCGTGAAGATTCCTGCCGCTTGTTCATCAGATGGCCATCTGAGGAACGTCATGGGGCGTCCACAAACGTGTGGACGTACTGCGAGTGAGTGCGATGACCTCACTTGCGGTACGACCGTTAGCACGACTGCACAAGATCACAGTGTATTTGATCACTACAATGTGGATCAACCTCCCGGCGGCTGTACAGAAGTACAGGCTGCGCCGAAGGTCCACCACTCGAATAAGTCGAGTGAACCGGGACATGGATGTATGCCTAGCTGGCTATATCCTAGAAAGAAGACACCTGTTGCCATCAAATGGCAACACGGTCATCCTAGGTCGACTAGAGAGTTGATCGTACAGGATAAGTTCCAGAATGTGGTCGCACAGCCTTATTCAGACGACGTAGAGGGAAAAAGTACAAAAATTGTGAAGGAAGGAATTCCTAAAAAGTTTAATGCTGAGGGTTAGGATCTCAGCAACCTGTGGAAAAAAGTTTTCAGGAAGTAATCGTAATATCAAATGTCTTGGTCAACGTCGAACTATGTGTAGGCGCCTATACGCTTGACCGAATTTTGCCTTAGAAGTTAACTTCGGAGACAACAGAATTGCCAACGCTAGAACCGAAAAGGTTCTCGCGTGATCTGGGTAGTGGCAAAGTCAAGCAGATCTTTAGATACGTCGCAGAGGATATATATGTGGCCGATATCCAGTCGTCAACAGTGTGTAGAGAGAACGAATTTGTTCGAAAGGCTGCAGGGGGATCGAGGATAGCACACGCATTCAACAAGATAAATGCTGCAACGGTACCGACTCAGAGAGATGATATCGAAAAAGGACTTAATCGTTAATGGTATATCAAAGAGTAACATCTTCTCGTCCATGGATCTGATGGATGGATTCTATCAGATCCTGATGCGTGAACGGGACGTCCCGTTCACGGCGGTGAGTACCCCCAGCGGGATGCTGTGGGAGTGGCTAGTGATGCCACAGGGGCTGAGTAATGCCCCTGCAACATCCAACAGATGTGTAACAAGTCTGTTGAGACCGGTGCAAGAATATGCACCGCGTTACTTTGACCTTTCTGTTCGTTCATAGCCGGGCCATGAACGAAACTGGACGTGGAAGTTCACAGAACACACTTTATTCAGGTTCTTTAACTTATGCGGAAGCATAAGTTGTACGCCAACCTCAAGAAGTGCATATTCGCGGCTAGCGAAATACCACTATTTGGGTGCATTGTGGGTAAGCACGGCGTACATTCTGATTCCGAAAAAAGATCAAGGCGATCACTCAATGGCTTGTAACAGTTGATGTCAAGGGACTATGGAAGTTCCTAGGACTCGCGGCGTATTTGTACAAGTACTCGCGCAATTACGCCGAAATGACTGTGCAACTTTCTTGTTTAGTCTATAAAATCGTGAAGTTGTCATGTAACGCCGACTGTTAGCGTTATTTTGAAATTATTAAGCATAGATTGATGTAATCTCCCATACTGGCGATTTCAGATCCGGACAACCCATTCCATGTGTTCTGTACCGCCAGCGATTTTGCAATCGGCTGTGCGTAGATGGAGTTTGATACAGATAGCGCAGAGAGCTTCATCTGTATCAATCTCGTGAGCTGCAAGCTGCCGGGATTAATGTTTTAGTGCATGACAAGGATCGCCTTGATATGTAAAATGAAATGGGTAAGTTAAGTGTCTATTTCTTGGGAGATAGACCGTTCATCGTTTATACGGACCGTGCGTCACTACACACGGCCGTAACCAGTCGACAACTCTCGCAAAGAATGGCGAGGTGGCTGTCTTTCTTTGCGTAGTATAACTTCTCCGTGGAGTATAAACCCGGATGACTGAACGTCGTTGCCGATGCGCTTTCGCGTCGGTCCGACTTCGAGCCGACTGCGCTGTTCATAAGTGAGGCATTGTCCACTGTTGCGACACTATCGGTCAATGTGCCGTTATAGCCTTTACTCGACAACGTGCGGAAGGCATACGTAGGAGATACGAATCTCCTTCGTTTGGTGAATCTTCTTCCATTTCCATCCCGGAAATCCTTGTGGGATTTGTCGGCTCTATACCGCTACTTTCTGGATCGGTATGCAACAGGGAACGGGTTTCTGTACTATACAGAAGTTCCCGAAGACACACTTCGTGTCGTCGTTCCCGATCATGATTTGCGTTCAAGCATCATGTTCAAATGTCACGATGCGCCATCAAGCGGGCATTGTGATAGAGAAAAGACTTCCCTTGCGGTAAGTCGTGACATTTACTGACCCCGCCAGTATCAGTTTGTACCCAAGTGCATTCGTTCTTGCGAGGTCTGTCAACGAGTGAAGCCTATCCTTCATCCCGTGCACCATCGCAACCTCTGCCGGTCCCGGCAGTGTTGGGAGTGTATTTCATGGACTTTGTCTTGGGATTTTCCGGAGACATATACAAGAATAATGATATTCTTGTGTTTGTGTATCGTTTCAGCAACATGGTGCATCTTGCTGCAGTCCCTGAGTCGATCACTGCACATGGATGTGCGCGTGACTTCATAGATTCATTGTTTCGAACACACAGGTTACCCCGTGAACTCGTATCCGACGGTGACCATCGGTTCAAGGCGGAGTTTCCGCAATCGTGTTCCGCAAATTGGGACCGCTTTTAAAGATGTAAATATATGACCATCCCAAAACAGATGGTCAGACGGAACTTGCAAACCGGGTCCTCGAAGAGATACTTCGAGTATACATCCATTCGTTCTCGAGTAAGAGAGAATTTCTATCCATGGTTGAATTCGCCATCAATAATTCGTGCATGCTATAGCCCAGCACACACCGTTCTTCTTAAATGGCTTACACTATCCACGTCTGCCCACATTCTTAGATAGTGACTCTTGGATTAGGGGGAGGGAATCGGTCGAGGAAAAGACGTTCTAACTCTTGCTCATCACGTGACGACGTTAGCGTCGACACGTATGATGCTGATGTCGATCAAGTCGACATCGATGATGAACATCACCTCAATAATAGCGATGACGCTATAATTGAATCAGATGATGATGAAGATGCTGGTGTTTTAGCATCGCTAACGGATATGTCAGCGAGGATGTTGACACCATCGCTGATCAACCGAAAGAGGAGAGGACTCTTTCTGCAGTTCGCACAAGAAAAACTCAACAAGTAATGTTTCGTTAGCGGAAACATTTCTTCTGGCTCGAGAAGCAGTGGTTCATTTTGTGCAGGACTCCATCGATCACGCGGTGGGCCGGCAGAAACGTAACGCTTACAGAATAGAAGATCAAATTTTCTTTCATTTATTGAAGGCTATTTAGTCCTGCTTTCTACGGTAAACTTACCCAGACACGTAGGGACTAATGTGAGCGGCAGTAAACTACTGCTCAAGTACATCGGCCCGTTTCATGTGCTGCGCCTACAAGGCAACGCATACACGATTGAGCTGCCGCGTAGTTGCGTACGCATCCTACGTTTTACGTGGGGCGTCTCTGCTCGTACTGCAAGTACGAGTCTTCTTACGATGATGAGGATGACCCCCACATTCAAGAATCTCCATTAGATTCTTGCGCTCGCGCTCCAGAAATTCAGTCTGGATGCGTAGTGAAGAGACCTCTACGTCCAACTAAGCGATCTCCCTGCGAGCTGATGCCTGCTCGACAACGAGGGAACGGACCCCTGCTCGACCTGAAGCTGCGCGAGGGCGTACTCAGCGCGATCCTACGCACGATCAGCCTCACGAATCTTGCGCTTCTTTTGCAAAAAAGAATCGGTAAGATCATAGCGTCTGTCTCTCTCGTGCGCTGAATACTCGCGCAATTTAGCGATTGAGCGATCCATCTCGTGTTGGTTGAGATGTTGAGTCGAACGAGTGGAGGCGGGTTCTCCTCCTCCTCCACATCTTTTGGTGGACTCACACGGTGGTCAACACTTCCTGGTAGAGTTTATCTTGAACCACTGTGACGATTTCAGGATCAAGGATGACTTACCTTGTCCAGTAGTGGGGGATTCACCCTCGCGCAACAGCTGGTAGCCCCGCTCTCAGCTGATGGTGGATGTATCCGGTCTCGTCTAGTAGTATGACGAGACGCACCCTTTAATGATGGAGGTCCATCGTCGAACGAACGCCGGGCGCGTTCGTAAAAGAATTGCAATTTCTTAATCCCTTGGTTCATCTCAGCCGAGATGCGCGCCCTTCAATAGGAATGGTTAGGGAGAAAGGCCTCTGTAGGGGCGCGAATACAGTTGTCGACACGACTCTGACCATTACCTACCCACAAGATGAAACGTAAGACTGCCTCTCGATACAGTCGGTGTAATTTAAACCGAATACCGGTTGGCGACTTCTTTTCAAACTTTAAACGTTCAGCCAAGCGTCACGGATAACATATTTCAGTGTTGCCGATAAAAGAGCTCCACTCCGGCTCCAACGAAACTTCGTCCTGGTTGCGGTTGTCGTGGTACCATCGATGTCTGAAAAAGCCATCGATGTATAAATCATGTTCAATGCGATAACCACTCGCACTGACAGAAAGACCATGGAGTCTTGACGAACCGAAGAGTGTAATTCGTAATTACCAGTGGTGCAAATATGTCCCTGCTTCATTTTGTATTGAGAAGGCATCCATGGATTGTTTCCAGGGGCAGATCGATACGCGTTTGAAACCTACTCTTCTAGCGCAGTACCAACATAAGTAATGGCAATAAGATCGCTGAAATCACTGGATTTCTACTGCTAGAATGACTCCTTGAAGAGTCATCGGCATCATCATGATGACTAATGCATCATGTTTTTCACTCGCATCATGCGAATGTGAGAGCGACCGGTTCGATACCCGCGACGAGTACTCAGACTCGTAGGATGAGCCGAACACTTCGTGGTGCAAAGTCTTATCGATACTGCTACGAGGCACAGCAGTCGTTGTTTCCGCATACAAAGCTTAACGGTAGGGCTTTTCGAGCGACTTCAAGTCGGACAGGGAGTCCTACTCGCCATTATAGACAGCCTATATGTAAAGATCGACGTCCATGGAACTACCACCCGCAGACAAAGCTGTGGATGAAGAAGCTGCACGTGGATGACCACCTGCAGCTGCAACAATGGGTGTTGCATGCTGCTTATCAACAACAGCAAGCGATGAGACGCCTGCTGACGTGTCTTGTTTGACTTGCTCTCCGGCTGCACGGATGCGTACAGCTGCTACAGGGAAGAGCTTGTTTGCGTAGATCATAGAATAACACGTCATGCCCTGAAAGCTGGAATGAGAAGGTCAAAGCCTACGAGTACCTCCTTTCCCCCAGAGCGACAAGACCGTGGTCACTCTATTACCAATTAATCAGCACACTTACTATAGCGACTGATGGTTAAAGGGTGGGTGATGTAACGGGGTGAGCCCGTTGCATAAAATAGATACAAACGTATTTAGTTTCGAATATTATCTATTTCGATTATATTCAATCAACATTACTCAAAAATAGCTTACGTTGGTAATATCTTATTCCTGAGTGTAATATTCTTGGTGGCTTCACTTATTGGTTGATGTACTCGGTATATTGAACCACCAATCTCTGCTGGACGCGCGCAATAGGTGGTGAGAAAGAAACCACATAGGAGATTGTATTTTTATATAGTTAGATCAAGACAGAGATGCTTTATTGAAGAAACATAACTACATGTAATACAGTTCTACTTTCCCCTCAGACAGAGCTTTCGGGTTCTGTTTGCTTTGGCTGCGCTTCCGCATGCCACATGAACGTGACGTCGGGACTACGCAGACATGTGTTCGCATTACACCAGGTCTTACCATTTATTAGGTAAGAGCGTGTACCACCACACAGTACATAAACAGCCAGCATATCGCACGTGCGAGCCAGTGAACAAGCCCTGACGTGCACGACCCACGCGACGTAATGATCATCGCAGACAGAAAAACCATGTGGATTACAGAAGACCACATTAGAAAAGATGAATGGTCCAGACACAAATGGCGTTGGCACTGTCACACTTTGGAGCCAATGCCCGTGGGATGCAGTCGCCGTGATACCTTTGTCTCTCATCGAACAAATATCTCTCAATCTTTTGATTTTATCGCTCAAAATAATACTCGCGATGAAATACATAGCAAGACATTGCACTATGTGTATAGTTTTGTGTGCTGGTGTCACAGGACGCACAAGTTCGACAAGCCTTTCGACCGCTAGAAAGGTGATGCAGACATACTTGTCGCCATCGTGTAAGTACACGTCTTAAAGAGACTGCCACCGAGTCGGACGACTAGCATCGTTGTACCATGCCCATTCGCGGCGTGTTGAGGCTCAACAACACATGAATGCGCTTATGTTATGCGGTGAGCTAGCACGAGCTTCTCTCGGACAACAGACACCACACGCGAGTCATGGTAGCAAGCACACAAATCGCGACTACAGCCTCGGCCGTCACTACGCTAGTCCTTGATCCTGAGCTCGATTCAGTAGCCATAAGACAGTAAGCCTGAACCAGTGAGTGCCATTACCTGCTGATTCTTGTCTGCTCGTCATCGGTCTAGTCGTTGAACTTCGCGTGTGATATCATGTCTCATGTTTGACGGGGAGCCAAGTGCGCCTTGCGAAGTTGGTGCAAAGTCGCTATGCGCGTTCGAAAAGCGACACCCAATCGATGCTAGTCGCCTCTTGGCAAGTCAATTACAGCAGCTTTGATATGACCAGGTTTCCAACGCAGTTCGCTATATCTGGCCACCTAGTGTGTACTCGAGTGTTATGTTCACACATAAGCTGGGCAGTGCGAGTTCATTGTGGCAGCAAATGCATTCGTCACCCTTTACTGACTTGTACATGACAGAGAACAGGCTCTTGTCATGTATCAGACCGCTTTCAACTCAGCGAGACAACATCTTTAGCTGCGTGTCCCCACGCTTCCAGTAAACGCGAGTCAGCACGACGTATTGTGGTCGTGACCGACCAGTTGTCGCCGGTCAACGAGAAGGGTCGCGCCCGTATACTGTGTACCAACGATTCTGGTCTCCCTTATCCTATTGATCATTTCGCCTCGATGCCGGGTGAAACCCTTCGTTCCTTTAGACACGCCATCAACAGAGAATCTCAACTGGCTGTGATCCGGCTTCACACTACACACGCCGATGCGACACTCCGCGATCGGTGCAGGGGTTGGGCCGCCACGGCAGACGGCCAAGCTGAAAAAATACGATGGAGATTGACGTACAGTGTTCAATGGTGGAGACGATTTAGCAAAACACATCCTGAATTGTTGTACGCGACTGTCGTCGAATTGCTTGAGGACTTGGACAATGAGAAAATTTTAATATTTTGTGTCTTGCTACCAAAGCTCGCACCCATTTATATAAAGACGAACGTGGTTATGCCGCAAAACAAGGATGTACTATACAACCTCTGTAGCGGAGCTACACAGCTCCTTAAGTCAGAGATAGACTTAACGCTCATTGAGCAACTTAAGGTTCAGAGAACCCGACTCAAAGAGTCAACAGCTCTGAGAGCAAAAAGGTGGTTATAAGAACCCGACTCAAAGAGTCAACAAGCTCAAAGAGCTTACGGTACCTGATCCAGGGGGACCAAACTATTCAAAGAATCAATCGCACTAAGTGCACAAGGAGTATCTACCTTTGCAAGGCGTTGCTACATCCTTACGATCGCAAGACGCTTCAGAGAGGCACGTGTCTTTTGTTGATCAAAATGGGAACTGGATTATATTTCTTCTCTTAACCTAAAAGAACACCGTTGAACAAAGTAAATAACTGATAACCTTCTCACTTATGTCCTAGATAAACCTATCAAAAGATCTCGTAATCAATGGTTGACAGACATCATTCTTCAACAATTGATACTTGTGTTCGAATATTACTTTGAAGGGAATCCCATCCCTTGTGTGTACCACACCTATTTTCGACTATCAGCCGACAGGTAACCTCGTTACACGCTCCCGCACCAGACTGACGTTACCACGAAACTTCAATCGGATTATTGTCTCGAAGAGGACGGTGTGTGTGCGCTTCAACCTTCACGGTTGGCAAAACACAAAACACCATGGTATCGCCACCCCATGAGTCCTCGACTCTCTCGTCCTACCTCGGCATCGATGTGAAGGTGAATTATAGTAGCGATACCGATATCCATGGTGAAGAGAGGACAATGTTCGACTCACCAGTGCAAGAGGCACCAGCTCATACTGCACCAAACCTATATGCCGAGCGTGGCGAAGCCAACGCGCCATCGGCGCCGCATCAAACACCCATCGTGGGCGATGCCATCATCACCAATCCGCTCGATGAGCAACACCAGTTCGTTATCCAACGAGAGGAGAGCGCTCAGCGCTGTATGCAGCTTGCTGCAACTCTTGAGGGTCGTCGTGGCTATCTGTTCACCCCACTCAGTGTGGAAGGGCGTATACGCCAAACGACAGGTCGTTCTTTGGCAACGTGGACCATTGGCGCTGAGCCTACATCTTCTGATGAGGTGGCGAGTCGACATGTACTTCGCGAGAGGTACCTGCAACCTCAATTGACGACTCAGAGTCCATATAAGTTGCGACTTGACACGCAAGCACGGGGTGAATCGGTTCCACCAATGAAGGGTATACCCATCCTCCTATTTGCAGGCGAATCTCAGAGGGAAGAAAACAACGCTTTTGTTCGCTGGGTGCATCGGAATCGACACCCTAGCAGCGTGTTAGCTCTCAGATCAAGTGCCGATGTGGCAGATGTTCGTCTAGAACGAAAGCTTCGGTATGATTACGCCAAGCTTAAGTCCAGAGGCCTGTTGCGAACGCGCACACGCTATGCTCCGGCTGTGCCGATTGTTGTAAGTGTTGGTCAAGCGGTACCCAACTACCCACCTGCCTCCACCACTATTGGTGAGAAGCGCTCTCGGTCGAGTGATGACCCCTGCCACGATGTCAAAAAAACATCAACGGCGTATGGTCAATCCTGCCAAAGGGGTGTCTCAAACTCCCACGAGTTTTCCGACTCCGGGTCCCTCGCCACTTCACCAGATACTGGTATTGACCCTGACGACGACGTCGTTTCAGAAGTCGCTCCACATGGCACTGGCGGTCCCCTTGCTCACCGAGCAGCGTCGAAAGTGGTCGGTATACCGAAGGAGGAGCATGAGAAGGTGCTTCTCGAGCTGAGTGGTCTCCGTGAGACATTGGGTAAGACCCAGAGTGCGTTTGACGCAATGCGAGCCCGTTTCCAGGCGTTGAAGTTGAGCCAAGCCCGGATAGAGGCCCAGCTTGACCTCCTGATAAGGATTCAGCAACCGATGGCAAGGCCAACCTACCCGGCGCAAGCGCCTCCAAGTTCACATAAGGCGGTCCCAATACGGCTCAAGCAAGCCAACGTAGAACACGGTGTGTGTGCGCAGTATACGCGGAATGTTGATAGTATACGCAAGTCCATTCTTGGCGACGACAGTGAATGGTCCAATGAAGTGCGGGAGCAACTATGTATTAAAGACGGCGGACACTACATTTGTAGGCGGGTTTTAGCATTAGGTAGAACTTGGTCTCCGACCTCATAAAGCTTAATACAACCTGTGCTTTTTGCATCATCTTGTTTCTGCTGTTTGTATTGGCTATCAGCCAGTGCTTCACGCACATGTCGTAAGACATTTAATCACGCTGCGAGAAACTCGATTACCGGTTTTTGAACAGTAGCAGGGCTGATATCAGCAAGCCGATCGGCAACCCCTCCCCCACCAAGCTCTAAACCACGCAGTGGTATAAGGAAAGGAATGCGGGTGGGGGGTGAGACCATTCACATAAAACGGTGTTTAGTCGGTGGAGGCATGCACGGAATTATTCTACGCAAACTAGACGACAGGTAGCATCGAACTCCAATGCTTAGGCGTTTCAGCGCAAACACTGCGCAAGATTTAACCGATGATGCGATTCATTTGCTCGTTTCGACCATCAGTCAGCGGATATTCCGCTGTGGACATGTCTAAACGTGTGCCGAGCACCTTGAAGATGGATTTCCAAAACTTTCCAGTAACCGAGGATCTCTATCAGAGACAATTGCCAACGGTAAATCGTGTTGTCGAAACACGCGATCGGTAAACAGCGTAGCTGTACCCTCACCATCAATGGTATCTGGAACCGCCGCTAAATGAGCCATCTTGCTCAAATGGTCAACAAAGACCACAGTACCCGTATTTCCATACGAAAAGTTCGGTAAACCGAACAGGAATTCAATACTGATGGACTCCCAACACCCTTTGGGTATAGGTAACCCAGCCAGCGGCTCGGCCGCGTGAGGTGAGAGTTTTCACCCGTTGACACGTTTCACACGTACGCACATATGTGCTCACCCATTTGAATAGTTCGGGCCACCAATAGCATTGGCTAAATGAGCCGTAGATCTTCTCACGACCGAGATCACCACTCAACGCAGTATCATGTGCCTCAGAGAGGATCCGATACTTCAACTCCTCATCATGAGGAACAGCGACGCGAGGGGTATCCTCCACATCCGTGCTATAGCACAACAGGCCTTGATGGATTTAATATCGATGTAACCTCGCACGTAATCGTACCGACAATTCTATGTCCGAGTCCTTAAACTCCTCGCTCCATAGATCACGTAGCAGAGCTACACGGCGCTCATCCTTGGTATTTGCCGTACGGATTAGGTCAGTGACCGACGACGACAGAGTCGTACCATGAGCAAGCTCATAGTCAGGCCTGCGTGGCAACGAATCAGCCCAAACATTCTGCTTGCCCTGCTTATACTTCACCTCGAAGTTGTACTCGGCAAAGAAGGAAAGCCAACCAGCCCTTCTCTGAGAGGTGAGGCGACTGGGTCGCAGTGCTTAGGGACGCATGATCGGTGTAGATCACAAACGGCTTCGATCCAAGAAGATGAACTCTGAATTTGACGAGAGCATTACTTCATTGCAAGTAGCTCTTTGTCATGAACAGGATACTTCTTTTCTGCAGCCTTCAGCTGCCGGGGCTAAAATGCAATGACGCATTCCCGTCCATTAGACTCTGTCTATAACAAGGCGCTGCCTATGTCAAAGTCAGATGCGTCACAGACGACACTGAAAGATCGACCAGGATCAGGAAAAGCCAAGATTGGCGCATGAAGGAGACTCTCCTTTACTGCTTGAAAAGCATCGTGCTAGGTGCTAGTTCAGCACCATTCCACATCCTTTTTAAGGAGATTGGATAATGGCCGAGCCATATCTGCGTAATTCGCACTGTACTTGTGTAAGTAATTGGCAAGGCCAAGCTAATTACGTACGTCCTTTTGGTTCTTTGGAACCGGCCAGTCAACTATGGCTTTGACCTTAGCGGGGTCCGCTCAAAGGTCTCGCTTACCAATAAATCACCCTAAATAGGGAAACTCTTCTGCACCAAAGATGCACTTAGACGCGTTGGCCTACAACTTATTCGTGCGCATGCACTCGAGCTCGCTGGTAAATGGTCAATGTGATTTTCCACATCTGACCGACCGTTAATAGCACGACTATGGACAAAGAAGTCATCAAAGGACGTCTGTGCATATCCTCGGTGAGGTCTGAACAGTTGTGTCACAAGACGATTGAGTGTAGCTAAGGCATTTAATATCCCTTGCGGCATAACAAGCCAATTCCAGAGCATACCGCTCGGAGTGATGACCGCTGTCAGCGGAACATCGCTCTCTCACATGAGCAGCTGGTAATAACCATCGACTAAGTCGAGCGCACTGTACATTGTACATCCCACCATATTGTTCTGAAGAACATCCTTCCTCGGAATTGGTGTCTGAGCCGGGATGGTGGCCGCATTACGCTCATTGTAAGGCTGAACAATGCGCCACTTCCCATTGGGCTTTCTGACACACAAGGTCGGTGTGTAATGAGAATATTTGCTCTCACGAACCCTTCCTGCCACGTGCTTTACACGAAAGAAGTCGTCAATGACGTCACACTGCTTCTTCGGTAAAGGCCACTGCCGTGTTACGCAGTATGTGGTTCCAGGAACCAAGTCAATTTCATGACGTACTCCTCTATCGGGCGGCAAAACGGACGGTGGGTTGTGACACACCACTTCCTGGAATTCCTTTTTTAAAGGATATGACGGATCAAGAGGATCCTTAAGGATCGAAGATCCATTGCAGATATCCAACGCCGCCTTTGTGTCCTCAAGGACAGACTCGTCCAATAACGAGGATGAGTTCAACTCAATATCCGTCCGAATGACCACTAACTCGGATAGTTCTCCTGCCTGTAAGGCTTGGCTAAATTCTCCATCAGACATTTTGTAAAGGTCAAAGAGCGTATCCAAGGATGGAAGAGTCTTAAGACTAATATTGCCATCAACATCGCCAGTCAATCCATTGACAAATGTATGTAGTGTATTATTCCTGTTATCATTTCGCGACTTCTTAGACGCTGGGCACTTTAGAGTTGCCACCCGACGCCGGTATTGTTTTATCAAAGAAATCTTACGTCTCCTAGAGGCCGGGACAGTAGGGTCCCCGTGGTTGCTATGTGGCTTAGCACGCTCTATACGAGAGCTCATGTCTTGAACGACATCTGGTGAAGTGTTACGCTACTCGAACACTTCACTCAGTGGATTTACACGTACCACTTCACGTTAAGCATCCGGGCCTAGCCCTGAACACTATGATTTCTCTCCATCAATGTCACTACCGACATTCAGTGAGGTGCCACCTCGGCCGCCCTCACTCGGTGGAATTTCACGTACCACCCCACTCACATCATAGGAATTACATTCTTGATGTCTCGGCCCTAGGCCAATCATGTCTGCAGCATGCAGTGACTCAGTATCGTAACGAGTATCACTCAACGGAGTATAACTCTCCTCACATACGGTGAAAGAGCTCTGCTCAATATTAATGTCATTGACCTTGGAGTTAATCAACTCTGACATACCAGTGTCCAGCACATTGACATCTTCCGTCAATGACTCGCGCTAAAAGCGCTTTTGTTGCCTAGCAAAGGTGGGTTTATGACTCTTCAAAGCTTCGCTAGGAACACTGCGCGTGGCGCTTAAGGTCTTAGACCTCCATCCAATCCATTGTTCATGGCGTTCAAGCCAAGCCATACCCAGGATGAAATCGTATCTCGAATCCAAATCGAGGACAAGGCAGCGTTCAATGCTGCCAAAAGTCCAAAAACTTCACACCTAAGTTCAACGGAACTTTAGGCACCGTGACGCGACTCTCAGTCGCTAAACGAACGGTGATCGAATCACCTTCATGTGCTTTGAGCGCTTCAGCGTATCACTTACTCTCCTTAAGGGAACGAAGTCGAGCATGATTGCATGATGCTCCGGAGTCGATTAGGATCGACCACTGCTTTGCAGATCCTTTCACTGTCGCCTCGACGACTAACAAGCCATGCTTTTATCCGCGCTCTGTGATGGATGGCACAGAGCTCGCTGGGGCTAAGCCCTGTTTCACTCTACCTCTTGGAGAAGCAACATAACTCCGTTCTACCCCATTAGAGCGCCCCGCACCGACTGGGTGTCGACGTTTCCCCGTGCCATACCAGGTTTGGTTGTGGCTAGGGTTTCGACCCATAGGAGTCGGGTGTTGATTACGCAAACGTCAAGTGGGACGCAATTTTTAATTTCTGCACATATAACAGCGTTTCACTTCCTGCCGTTGCTATGCAACATGAATCTCCGCTTCACCTTCATCTTCAGCATGGCTGAGATCCATCGTTTCTGGCATACAGTAAGCCGAGGTGCTCGCAGAGGTTGACCTCGCAAAGCTTGGGTTGTACCCATTCCAAACAAGTCTGGCCGACTTGAAGTTGTGCTCAGCAGTTTGAGAGATGCTAACAGCCTCCTCAAAAATAGAAGGGTGGAGCCAAAAAACCTCGGTACTGGCAACGCCATTACGAAGACCTTCCATGAAAACAGTCACATAGACTGTCTCAAAAAGAGGGTCAGACTGCATAGCAGCCATCAGAGTTCTCAACTCTTGGACATAGTCCGTTAACTCATTCTTACCCTGACGGGTAGACAAGAAGCGTGATGCACGCGATAAGCCTTGGTAGGCGGCGAGAAATCTCGCAAAAGGTCCAACTTGAGCGAATCCCTGGTGGGAAACGCCAAGTCGACCGACGTGCCACACGTCAGAGCCCACTCCTTAGCTCTTCCATCGAGCTTGGAGATAGACAGCGAGACCCGTTGGTACTCCAGTGAGATAAGGCCAGAGCTCATGACCATCTCAATCTCACGGATCCAGAGGGTCAAGTTTTCCCCCTCCTTCCCGGAGTAATATTTAACGTCTACCTAAAAGGGACGAGACTTAGCCTCTTCTGGTGGTATTTCCACGTATCTTGTTGGCATAGCCGACGCTACTTGGTTTGAACTGCCCTAAAAGGGCCGTTTTATACTGCATTAAGGCCTCGACTCGCGCATTGAGCACATCGGGACCTTGTGCAGCTAGAACCTCCACATACTCTGGGCCTACCGCCGCGGTCAGCTCAACAAGCGCGACCTTTTGAGCCTCAGAGAGGGGTGTGGATTGCTCCATCCTCACAGAGGATCAGTCGTAACGACTCAGGTATAGATTGACTACTATTGCTACCAAGTGTAGCGGAGCTACACAGCTCCTTAAGTCAGAGGTAGACTTAACGCTCATTGAGCAACTTAAGGTTCAGAGACCCCGACTCAAAAAAAAAAAAGAACCCGACTCAAAGAGTCAACAAGCTCAAAGAGCTTACGGTACCTGATCCAGGGGGACCAAACGATTCAAAGAATCAATCGCACTAAGTGCACAAGGAGTAGCTGCCTTTGCAAGGCGTTGCTACATCCTTACGATCGCAAGACGCTTCAGAGAGGCACGTGTCTTTTGTTGATCAAAATGGGAACTGGATTATATTTCTTCTCTTAACCTAAAAGAACACCGTAGAACAAAGTGATTAACCTACTCACTAATGTCCTGGATAAACCTATCAAAGATCTCGTTCATCAATTGTTGATAGACATCATTCTTCAACAATTGATACTTGTGTTCTTATATTACGTTAAAGGGGATCCCATCCCTGGTGTGTACCACATCTATTGTCGACTACCAGTCAACGTGTAAGTCCTAAACAGCTTCTACAAAGAGGTGCATGCGTCGGTCGTCACCATTATCTGCAAATCTGCCAACTGGCAACTGACGCTTGACCTTATCGCTCATGATGGTCAACAGCTAGAATCTATGCGCTGAGGGCGTCTCGAATGAGATAGGGAATGCATCGACACGGAGCATGCTTCAACGTCGTCGTAGCCTTTTGTTGAAGACGTTACGTCAGCCGCGCAACAACAGCATCGTTCGTCATTCGCCGAATCTAGCAGGATTCCCCAGCATCCGTAACACGGCTCATCTTGGTTTTGTAACTTCCAGCAGAGCGAATCCAGCAAAACCATCAATTTGGTTCTTCTGTAGAAACGCGAGTTACTATCGGTGAGTCGAATACTATGGGAAAGCTTTCCAACTCCTCCTGAGGCTTTGTGCACAAGCGTGGACGCTCGTTGTAGACCGAGTCAGAGCACTCTCGAGGACAAGTGGCAATGGTATTGAACCCCTACTATTCCATCACGGAAATGATTCCGTGGTGTGAGGCGAATTATTAAACGCCGCATTGGACAGCTGTGTGGATCACTATCCTGGGCAAAATAGGTCGTATTGTCGAAGTTTATAAACTAAGTGTCACGACGGATAGGGATCCGATATTCGACAGTCTTCTAATTCTTCTACAGGAATACGACGGATCCATGTTTGTTGTAGGGGACTTCAACTGTACTTAAGGGCCGCGACTTGACCGTTCCTTTATATCGCCACCCGGAAGACACGATTATTTGGCGTTTCGACGGCGTTTTGGTCGAGTGCAGTTCAGTGATGTTTTCGGTGATGAAATGGAGATTTCCGATGAAGAAAGAGCTGTACCGGTGTTTTAGGCGGCGGCTAACACCTGTTTCGACACTCTGATTGGAGGTAATTCGGCAAGTTCGCGGCTGTACAGGTGGTGTGCGATCTCTCGGTATGCCGATTAGATTCTAGACATTGCTATGTCGGTACCTGGTCCTGATGTCGACCACAATGGCATCTGTATCAGGATCGTCGTGCCAAGTCATGTGGTCCGCGTCCGAAAGCTGAGGCGCGTGCACATTGTTCCAGGTTGTGCACAGGCGATCGCGCACAAAGCTATCATTGCAGCCATTGCGCCGGCCCACATTCAAGCTGACCGCGATTATTTCTGTTCCGACGTCGGACTATACCACAGCCCGGAGCTTGCCCGACTGGTGGGACGACTGGACGATAAGACTTCGTAAACTTTTTTGGCGACCACCGAAACCGCGCGTCAAAGCCTGACAAAAATCCGTCGACAGCGACCGAGCCGTCTCTATGTACAACCGGATTCTGCTCTTCTGGGGGCGCGTACACCTGATACCTCACCTTCGGACGATCATGAAAGTTGCGACCATCCTGGCACACCCGATACTCCGACGAAACTTCGGCGTACTGTGACAGAGTGTCGACACTTATGGTAACGAAATAAGAAAGGGAGCCTTCTCGTTCATCACACGTACACGCCTGGAAAGACGTCTCGACGTTTTTACGCCCGGCTTTCGACTGAGTTTCAAGACTCCACCATCGTGTCTGGGCGGAAACGTGACATACGGGCCGAATTGTTCCCAGAAACTAGCAGATAAAATTTCCGACGGCTGGGAGGGTGTTGTGACTCATTATTTTGCCTGTCCCGACAATACCGCCGCGTTCCTTTCCCGAGCCACCCCCTCCGGACCGGGTTGATGACTCTACTGTGACATTGGACATTTCTCTCGACGATGTGAGTGCGGCTTTGAAGAGAATTAAACGTAGTAAAGCCGCTGGACCGGATTAAATCAACAACACATTCTACAGAGATTACGCGGACGCGCTCCGCCTTATTATCACGACATTTTACACCATATGGATTACGTGCAGCGTGTTTCCGGCGTCGTTTGGTGAGACAAATATTCAGCGTTCAAAGAAATCTCCGGCCTCCGCCTTTCCGCTCGATCATCGCCCAATCACTCTCCTCAATAGCGACTACAAGTTATTTAACAAGATTTTTTAGTTTTGGGTCGGCTATTGCTGTCGCATCGTGTCTTACAGCTCAAGTTGGTTTTGTTCTGAAGCGGTCGATCCATACGGCTCTTGACATTTTCGCGGCGGTACGCGAAGCTGCAAATGTGGACACCGATCTACATGGATCAATTGTTCTACTTCTCAATTTTGCAAGGCGTACGACACGTTGCAACATCCATATCTACTTTCGGCGCCTATGTAACTTGGGTTGTCACCCCACTTCGTATCAGTCGTGACAGCATTACACCGCGATACGTCGTGCCGTTTTATCATGAATAGATATAACAACCGTCGACGTGACGTTACTTTTGGAATATGGCAAGGGTGTCTCCTTGCGCCACTTCTCTTAATTCTCGCCTTCAATAGTGTCTACCGGGTGCTCCAAGCGCGGGAGACAATTCTAGGCATATCTATAACATCTGGCGGACGGACAACTGAGTTCAAAGTTTCGGGATATGCCGATGATACTGCTGTCTACTTTTGCGATCGGTCTTCAATTATGCCGGTTATCGCTATTCTCGATGTTTTTGATCACGTGTCCGGTATTCATACAAATTGGGCGAAACCAATGGTCAACGAGCTGTGCCCTCGCGCATCAGCGCAACATGTAAGCACCTGTGGTCTCACGATACAGGCCCCCGGCGATGCTTGCTGTTATCTTGGTGCTCTGGTGGGACAACAGGTTGCGGTGGCCGATAACTCGATTAATTGCATTCGGTATCTCTGGAGCCGACTTGTACTAGCGCCAGAGAAGACTCACGCGGTGGAACAACGGGCACAGCTCGCCAGTGCTATCACTGTTCTCAAAATCCCGTTCTTAGCACGGCACTGTTGGACTCCTCCCGCATCGATCACTCGGTCGCACAGCATAATTATTGACTTGGTATGGAGCGTCTGTGATGGTAGGCGGTCCCGGTCGTGGGTCCTATCCGATATATCTTCTTTACCAATCCAGCAGGGGTGTCTAGCGGTGCCTTGCATTCGGACGGAATTGATGACTATGGCGGCAACAGCAGTTGGAAAATGAGCAGCTACTATTTGTTCGAGAGACTTACTAATTGGTGATTACTTATGGGGATCTAAAGGGCCGGTTTCGGCTTACATCTAGCCTTGTTGGACGGGAGACAAGAATCATCGATATCGAGTGACGCTCTGCCTAACCGGGTTCAAAATTGTTGAAATATATGCGGCTCGACATGCTCGCCAAATTGAGGTCAGGAAGGCCTGTAGATGTGCCTTCTCGTTTACATTGAGAGCCGCAGTTGCCTATGATGACGACGGTAGTGTTGCAATTTACGTACGGCGGCTACTTGATTACCGACTGCGCGCCCGGATGCGTGCTGAAGTAGCGGCATCGGGGCGATTTGATCACCGGTGGCTTGTACACGCCACGCTCGAGGATATGTCGTGGCTGCTAGATCGAAGGGGTACGGCATTTACCTTTAACGGAGCTGAATTTTCCATGGGTTTGAAAAAACTTGGCGATGCAATGTCTTGGACGACCCTGCAGACTAGCATTGTCTTGTTCTCTCCCACTCGTGACATGGTGGCCCAGTCTATGGCGAAGAGACGGCATTTCGGGTCCTCCGGCATCGCCCTTCTTTACAATTTCCCCTCTCTGGTCCGATCGGTCGCTGGAACCTGGGCCCCTCATCTCATATTCAACGAAGGTCCACCAATTGCATGACTGGCTTCTCACTAGTGAAGGTACATCGCTCCATCATTTCGATATAGGCATGGAATGTGGAGTGCAACCAGGATCGTCGATGGCCCATGCGATACATCCGCGCCAGTATCCAGTGGGACTCGTGCCCACTTTGGCGCGCATTCGGTGCTCACGTGAGTTGCCACTTGTGGGCCGGTCGTCGACGGTGGCGGTCACAATGAAGGAAGCTCTAATAGCTTATCTCGCGGTGACTCTGTCTTGAAGGAACTAGACTTCTCTATGAACGGGTTGCCAGGGCGGAGTTTCACGTGATATCGGAAGGTTCACCATTGATCACGTGGAGAGATATTCGACGAATTCATGCGTCCTTTCCGACCAACGCTCAAAAGCTATATCGGCCGAAGAGTAACAGTGTTTCGCTCTGGAATTGGGAGAAGCAAGTTCTGTCGTGCCCCGTCTCTATGTGTGCGGATGCTGGTCCAGTTCTGGCAAGCCATATCTTTTTGGACGTGCCCTATCGCGCGTCGACACTCCTTGATCGGTGGCTATGGTTTGGTACTTTCCAGGAGTCTGACTTGCATGTCTGGGTGTTTGTACTGGAACTCCCGGGAATTCCGCCCTACGCCTGGGGAGTTGTCAAGTAATCTATGGACATAGGGGCAGATTTACTGAAAGGTCAGGCTGCGGTCTTCCCGGCAGATCGAGAGCTGTGTCGTTTTGCCGCATCAACGACGCTTCGTGCCATCTAGGTCGAGTGTCTCCGCCTCATGGACAAATCATCTCCATCACAGGAGGTTGACACAGCTAGTGCTAATATCATCTTACGCCGGTTGGTTCGAAAGTTTCGTGGGTCTACCAGCCAGCCCGTAATTGGAAAAGACGGGCAACTGTTTGCTCAGGTACGGTCGGCCTTGTCTGATACCCTCCTCTGCTACGAAGAACTCACTTTGTTGCTCGTACGACCTATCAAACGGTGCACAGAAGTGCTATGACTCCTCTTTTTCGATGAAGGATCCCGTGGAAATTCGGGTCTGGGTGAAGCTGGATCCATTATTGTTTTTCTCCACGTTCTGACGCACACTGCGTACGTTTTGTGGGTATCGAGCATATCATATGGCTCTGTCAATACCACTAACAATATCGATGAATACTGGAGGCTCATCCACGGTCTTCGGCAAGCAAAGACCAACGACTACTCACCCCTTCATGTCATTCAAGACAGCGATATTGTGCTTTCGCAACATCGAACACGGCACTCTCCTCGCAAGCAGCATTTTGGGAGCTTTTTCACTGAGACAAGCGCCTTAGCTAACGATATCAATGTCTTCAGATGGGGACATCATTATTGCACCTACAACATAATGGCGGATCGAAAGGCGAATATCGCTATGGACACAGGAGCTCCGGTTCAAGCGCACGATTCTTCTAACCCCGTTATTGTCCAGGAGGCTACTACCTTCCTTGATTCTGATGTCAATCATTGGTTGGAGAACTCTCACGCCTAACAACACGTAAAACAAGACCCCGTACTGATAATGAGGAATCTGATAATCTCTAGACAGGAGGCTGCGCATAGGCTCTCTGCTGTCCGAAACCTAGTGCTGCCTGGTATATAAAGTAGCAGTCACCCCAGTAACCTTGTCGCTGGGTGACAGGATATAGCAGGTCGGACGCGTACCTAAATATACCTCACTTTCTCACTCGCTCAGTCACTCAAAGAAACTTATTTTCAAGGATGATGAATGCCATTCCGTGGCAAAATCAAGTATAACAAAGCCAAATTAGCTTTGTTTCTGGGAACAGAAGATGTCAAGAGGTATCAACCTAATTTTTTGGACAGTGATTTGGGCATTAAAGGCATGACCAAAAATTGGATTCCGGAAAACGCTAGTGAACTTTGATAAGCTTTATCATTATCACTTGATGGCGGCTGCTCGAGCGCTACATCATGAGTGCGGTATTATTCGTCCCTTCAATCAGACGATCTTCTACAGGTCCACAATGGATTAAATTTTTTGGCTCTCTAAATATTGAGAATAAGTGGTGCGACTTTTAATACAAGCAAAGTGTAGTCTTGCAACGGCATTGCTATTCCCTGTTGGCTTTACCAACAGCTCATGCAAACTCAATTTTTCAAACACAACTTACCGTCGTTGCTGTCGAAAACATTGTCCAAACGACGACGCAATACATTTTGCTACGTATTAAAGCGTTTGAAAAGCCTTCTGATACGCAACTTTTATCCTGATCTCGAATAAGTTTTATGCAATGAGACAGCAGTATCGCATGCGAGAGCTATCTACTACAGCGAATGGTGTGTTCGCATGCAATGGCCTGTTGACTGTGCGCGTACGTTAACAAGGGGCATTCGTGCGTCGATGGGAAGTAATTCTGATTGTTACGATTGTTGTATTGCAACTAACGGTGGACTCATTTAATTTATTTTTGTTCGTATGTAGTTTAGGACGTTGACGTGTCTTGTACACAATATGACACAATTTCATCTGTTCAAAAAAATACCAGCTTCAGCTCAATGTTTACCTTGCCTCCAAATTTTACCATCTTGCATTCAGTACTCATCTCCGGGTGACATACGTGGGGCCTTTTTTGCATCCTTCACAGAGTCAGCCCTAGGCATTTTGCCGTCTTGACTGTAGCACACGCTAGTTTTACAAGACGCGCATCAAGGCATACCACTACAATGCAGCGTTTGCCTCCACTGTGACTGTGGCGTAGATTGAGACCTAGCGTGTATTTGATGCAGCACGCTTTAAGAAGCACGACTGCCGCCATGGGACGGCTGGGCTCGTCATGATAATATTTTCAAAAATTGAGGACTGAACCCGCTTACGGCACAATTATAGCTTACATAAATTTGACGTGGTAGTGTGCATGGCCTTGTTACTATTGTTGTCGCACAGAGATACCGACAAGATCTTTCTTGTTGGCTGGATGTCTTTGTCAGTTACTGATGGCGAAAAGCAACGTCTGTCGCGACTGTTGGGCTGGTATACTTGCGATATCAAGAAACGATGGTTCCATTTAACTACACTCCATATTGGTCTGTCCACTGAGATTGTAGACTCGGGAAATTTAAATAACCACTGTGTCCATATTATAAATCTCAGTGTTAATACAGTGAGTGAGAAAGTGAGGTATATTTAGGTACGCGTCCGACCTGCTATATCCTGTCACCCAGCGACAAGGTTACTGGGGTGACTGCTACTTTATATACCAGGCAGCACTAGGTTTCGGACAGCAGAGAGCCTATGCGCAGCCTCCTGTCTAGAGATTATCAGATTCCTCATTATCAGTACGGGGTCTTGTTTTACGTGTTGTTAGGCGTGAGAGTTCTCCAACCAATGATTGACATCAGAATCAAGGAAGGTAGTAGCCTCCTGGACAATAACGGGGTTAGAAGAATCGTGCGCTTGAACCGAAGCTTCTGTGTCCATAGCGATATTCGCCTTTCAATCCGCCATTATGTTGTAGGTGCAATAATGATGTCCCCATCTGAAGACATTGATATCGTTAGCTAAGGCGCTTGTCTCAGTGAAAAAGCTCCCAAAATGCTGCTTGCGAGGAGAGTGCCGTGTTCGATGTTGCGAAAGCACAATATCGCTGTCTTGAATGACATGAAGGGGTGAGTATTCGTTGGTCTTTGCTTGCCGAAGACCGTGGATGAGCCTCCAGTATTCATCGATATTGTTAGTGGTATTGACAGAGCCATAGGATATGCTCGATACCCACAAAACGTACGCAGTGTGCGTCAGAACGTGGAGAAAAACAATAATGGATCCAGCTTCACCCAGACCTGAATTTCCACGGGATCCTTCATCGAAAAAGAGGAGTCATAGCACTTCTGTGCACCGTTTGATAGGTCGTACGAGCAACAAAGTGAGTTCTTCGTAGCAGAGGAGGGTATCAGACAAGGCCGACCGTACCTGAGCAAACAGTTGCCCGTCTTTTCCAATTACGGGCTGGCTGGTAGACCCACGAAACTTTCGAACCAACCGGCGTAAGATGATATTAGCACTAGCTGTGTCAACCTCCTGTGATGGAGATGATTTGTCCATGCGGCGGAGACACTCGACCTAGATGGCACGAAGCGTCGTTGATGCGGCAAAACGACACAGCTCTCGATCTGCCGGGAAGACCGCAGCCTGACCTTTCAGTAAATCTGCCCCTATGTCCATAGATTACTTGACAACTCCCCAGGCGTAGGGCGGAATTCCCGGGAGTTCCAGTACAAACACCCAGACATGCAAGTCAGACTCCTGGAAAGTACCAAACCATAGCCACCGATCAAGGAGTGTCGACTCGCGATAGGGCACGTCCAAAAAGATATGGCTTGCCAGAACTGGACCAGCATCCGCACACATAGAGACGGGGCACGACAGAACTTGCTTCTCCCAATTCCAGAGCGAAACACTGTTACTCTTCGGCCGATATAGCTTTTGAGCGTTGGTCGGAAAGGACGCATGAATTCGTCGAATATCTCTCCACGTGATCAATGGTGAACCTTCCGATATCACGTGAAACTCCGCCCTGGCAACCCGTTCATAGAGAAGTCTAGTTCCTTCAAGACAGAGTCACCGCGAGATAAGCTATTAGAGCTTCCTTCATTGTGACCGCCACCGTCGACGACCGGCCCACAAGTGGCAACTCACGTGAGCACCGAATGCGCGACAAAGTGGGCACGAGTCCCACTGGATACTGGCGCGGATGTATCGCATGGGCCATCGACGATCCTGGTTGCACTCCACATTCCATGCCTATATCGAAATGATGGAGCGATGTACCTTCACTAGTGAGAAGCCAGTCATGCAATTGGTGGACCTTCGTTGAATATGAGATGAGGGGCCCAGGTTCCAGCGACCGATCGGACCAGAGAGGGGAAATTGTAAAGAAGGGCGATGCCGGAGGACCCGAAATGCCGTCTCTTCGCCATAGACTGGGCCACCATGTCACGAGTGGGAGAGAACAAGACAATGCTAGTCTGCAGGGTCGTCCAAGACATTGCATCGCCAAGTTTTTTCAAACCCATGGAAAATTCAGCTCCGTTAAAGGTAAATGCCGTACCCCTTCGATCTAGCAGCCACGACATATCCTCGAGCGTGGCGTGTACAAGCCACCGGTGATCAAATCGCCCCGATGCCGCTACTTCAGCACGCATCCGGGCGCGCAGTCGGTAATCAAGTAGCCGCCGTACGTAAATTGCAACACTACCGTCGTCATCATAGGCAACTGCGGCTCTCAATGTAAACGAGAAGGCACATCTACAGGCCTTCCTGACCTCAATTTGGCGAGCATGTCGAGCCGCATATATTTCAACAATTTTGAACCCGGTTAGGCAGAGCGTCACTCGATATCGATGATTCTTGTCTCCCGTCCAACAAGGCTAGATGTAAGCCGAAACCGGCCCTTTAGATCCCCATAAGTAATCACCAATTAGTAAGTCTCTCGAACAAATAGTAGCTGCTCATTTTCCAACTGCTGTTGCCGCCATAGTCATCAATTCCGTCCGAATGCAAGGCACCGCTAGACACCCCTGCTGGATTGGTAAAGAAGATATATCGGATAGGACCCACGACCGGGACCGCCTACCATCACAGACGCTCCATACCAAGTCAATAATTATGCTGTGCGACCGAGTGATCGATGCGGGAGGAGTCCAACAGTGCCGTGCTAAGAACGGGATTTTGAGAACAGTGATAGCACTGGCGAGCTGTGCCCGTTGTTCCACCGCGTGAGTCTTCTCTGGCGCTAGTACAAGTCGGCTCCAGAGATACCGAATGCAATTAATCGAGTTATCGGCCACCGCAACCTGTTGTCCCACCAGAGCACCAAGATAACAGCAAGCATCGCCGGGGGCCTGTATCGTGAGACCACAGGTGCTTACATGTTGCGCTGATGCGCGAGGGCACAGCTCGTTGACCATTGGTTTCGCCCAATTTGTATGAATACCGGACACGTGATCAAAAACATCGAGAATAGCGAT
Organism: Hyaloperonospora brassicae; assembly: GCA_947650285.1. Classification (NCBI taxonomy): domain Eukaryota; phylum Oomycota; class Peronosporomycetes; order Peronosporales; family Peronosporaceae; genus Hyaloperonospora; species Hyaloperonospora brassicae. The sequence goes on from CANTFL010000144.1 coordinate 406,844, forward strand.
AACCGGCATAATTGAAGACCGATCGCAAAAGTAGACAGCAGTATCATCGGCATATCCCGAAACTTTGAACTCAGTTGTCCGTCCGCCAGATGTTATAGATATGCCTAGAATTGTCTCCCGCGCTTGGAGCACCCGGTAGACACTATTGAAGGCGAGAATTAAGAGAAGTGGCGCAAGGAGACACCCTTGCCATATTCAAAAAGTAACGTCACGTCGACGGTTGTTATATCTATTCATGATAAAACGGCACGACGTATCGCGGTGTAATGCTGTCACGACTGATACGAAGTGGGGTGACAACCCAAGTTACATAGGCGCCGAAAGTAGATATGGATGTTGCAACGTGTCGTACGCCTCGCAAAATTGAGAAGTAGAACAATTGATCCATGTAGATCGGTGTCCACATTTGCAGCTTCGCGTACCGCCGCGAAAATGTCAAGAGCCGTATGGATCGACCGCTTCAGAACAAAACCAACTTGAGCTGTAAGACACGATGCGACAGCAATAGCCGACCCAAAACTAAAAAATCTTGTTAAATAACTTGTAGTCGCTATTGAGGAGAGTGATTGGGCGATGATCAAGCGGAAAGGCGGAGGCCGGAGATTTCTTTGAACGCTGAATATTTGTCTCACCAAACGACGCCGGAAACACGCTGCACGTAATCCATCTGGTGTAAAATGTCGTGATAATAAGGCGGAGCGCGTCCGCGTAATCTCTGTAGAATGTGTTGTTGATTTAATCCGGTCCAGCGGCTTTACTACGTTTAATTCTCTTCAAAGCCGCACTCACATCGTCGAGAGAAATGTCCAATGTCACAGTAGAGTCATCAACCCGGTCCGGAGGGGGTGGCTCGGGAAAGGAACGCGGCGGTATTGTCGGGACAGGCAAAATAATGAGTCACAACACCCTCCCAGCCGTCGGAAATTTTATCTGCTAGTTTCTGGGAACAATTCGGCCCGTATGTCACGTTTCCGCCCAGACACGATGGTGGAGTCTTGAAACTCAGTCGAAAGCCGGGCGTAAAAACGTCGAGACGTCTTTCCAGGCGTGTACGTGTGATGAACGAGAAGGCTCCCTTTCTTATTTCGTTACCATAAGTGTCGACACTCTGTCACAGTACGCCGAAGTTTCGTCGGAGTATCGGGTGTGCCAGGATGGTCGCAACTTTCATGATCGTCCGAAGGTGAGGTATCAGGTGTACGCGCCCCCAGAAGAGCAGAATCCGGTTGTACATAGAGACGGCTCGGTCGCTGTCGACGGATTTTTGTCAGGCTTTGACGCGCGGTTTCGGTGGTCGCCAAGAAAAGTTTACGAAGTCTTATCGTCCAGTCGTCCCAGCAGTCGGGCAAGCTCTGGGCTGTGGTATAGTCCGACGTCGGAACAGAAATAATCGCGGTCAGCTTGAATGTGGGCCGGCGCAATGGCTGCAATGATAGCTTTGTGCGCGATCGCCTGTGCACAACCTGGAACAATGTGCACGCGCCTCGGCTTTCGGACGCGGACCACATGACTTGGCACGACGATCCTGATACAGATGTCATTGCGGTCGACATCAGGACCAGGTACCGACATAGCAATGTCTAGAATCTAATCGGCATACCGAGAGATCGCACACCACCTGTACAGCCGCGAAATTGCCAAATTACCTCCAAGCAGAGTGTCGAAACAGGTGTTAGCCGCCGCCTAAAACACCGGTACAGCTCTTTCTTCATCAGAAATCTCCATTTCATCACCGAAAACATCACTGAACTGCACTCGACCAAAACGCCGTCGAAACGCCAAATAATCGTGTCTTCCGGGTGGCGATATAAAGGAACGGTCAAGTCGCGGCCCTTAAGTACAGTTGAAGTCCCCTACAACAAACATGGATCCGTCGTATTCCTGTAGAAGAATTAGAAGACTGTCGAATATCGGATCCCTATCCGTCGTGACACTTAGTTTATAAACTTCGACAATACGACCTATTTTGCCCAGGATAGTGATCCACACAGCTGTCCAATGCGGCGTTTAATAATTCGCCTCACACCACGGAATCATTTCCGTGATGGAATAGTAGGGGTTCAATACCATTGCCACTTGTCCTCGAGAGTGCTCTGACTCGGTCTACAACGAGCGTCCACGCTTGTGCACAAAGCCTCAGGAGGAGTTGGAAAGCTTTCCCATAGTATTCGACTCACCGATAGTAACTCGCGTTTCTACAGAAGAACCAAATTGATGGTTTTGCTGGATTCGCTCTGCTGGAAGTGACAAAACCAAGATGAGCCGTGTTACGGATGCTGGGGAATCCTGCGAGATTCGGCGAATGACGAACGATGCTGCTGTTGCGCGGCTGACGTAACGTCTTCAACAAAAGGCTACGACGACGTTGAAGCATGCTCCGTGTCGATACATCCCTATCTCATTCGAGACGCCCTCAACGCATAGATTCTAGCTGTTGATCATCGTGAGCGATAAGGTCAAGCTTCAGTTGCCAGTTGGCAAATTTGCAGATAATGGTGACGACCGACGCATGCACCTCTTTGGAATGGCAGTATAGTGCATCCTTGTTTTGCGGCATAACCACGTTCGTCTTAATATAAATGGGTGCGAGCTTTGGTAGCAAGACACAAAATATTAAAATTTTCTCATTGTCCAAGTCCTCAAGCAATTCGACGACAGTCGCGTACAACAATTCAGGATGTGTTTTGCTAAATCGTCTCCACCATTGAACACTGTACGTCAATCTCCATCGTATTTTTTCAGCTTGGCCGTCTGCCGTGGCGGCCCAACCCCTGCACCGATCGCGGAGTGTCGCATCGGCGTGTGTAGTGTGAAGCCGGATCACAGCCAGTTGAGATTCTCTGTTGATGGCGTGTCTAAAGGAACGAAGGGTTTCACCCGGCATCGAGGCGAAATGATCAATAGGATAAGGGAGACCAGAATCGTTGGTACACAGTATACGGGCGCGACCCTTCTCGTTGACCGGCGACAACTGGTCGGTCACGACCACAATACGTCGTGCTGACTCGCGTTTACTGGAAGCGTGGGGACACGCAGCTAAAGATGTTGTCTCGCTGAGTTGAAAGCGGTCTGATACATGACAAGAGCCTGTTCTCTGTCATGTACAAGTCAGTAAAGGGTGACGAATGCATTTGCTGCCACAATGAACTCGCACTGCCCAGCTTATGTGTGAACATAACACTCGAGTACACACTAGGTGGCCAGATATAGCGAACTGCGTTGGAAACCTGGTCATATCAAAGCTGCTGTAATTGACTTGCCAAGAGGCGACTAGCATCGATTGGGTGTCGCTTTTCGAACGCGCATAGCGACTTTGCACCAACTTCGCAAGGCGCACTTGGCTCCCCGTCAAACATGAGACATGATATCACACGCGAAGTTCAACGACTAGACCGATGACGAGCAGACAAGAATCAGCAGGTAATGGCACTCACTGGTTCAGGCTTACTGTCTTATGGCTACTGAATCGAGCTCAGGATCAAGGACTAGCGTAGTGACGGCCGAGGCTGTAGTCGCGATTTGTGTGCTTGCTACCATGACTCGCGTGTGGTGTCTGTTGTCCGAGAGAAGCTCGTGCTAGCTCACCGCATAACATAAGCGCATTCATGTGTTGTTGAGCCTCAACACGCCGCGAATGGGCATGCTACAACGATGCTAGTCGTCCGACTCGGTGGCAGTCTCTTTAAGACGTGTACTTACACGATGGCGACAAGTATGTCTGCATCACCTTTCTAGCGGTCGAAAGGCTTGTCGAACTTGTGCGTCCTGTGACACCAGCACACAAAACTATACACATAGTGCAATGTCTTGCTATGTATTTCATCGCGAGTATTATTTTGAGCGATAAAATCAAAAGATTGAGAGATATTTGTTCGATGAGAGACAAAGGTATCACGGCGACTGCATCCCACGGGCATTGGCTCCAAAGTGTGACAGTGCCAACGCCATTTGTGTCTGGACCATTCATCTTTTCTAATGTGGTCTTCTGTAATCCACATGGTTTTTCTGTCTGCGATGATCATTACGTCGCGTGGGTCGTGCACGTCAGGGCTTGTTCACTGGCTCGCACGTGCGATATGCTGGCTGTTTATGTACTGTGTGGTGGTACACGCTCTTACCTAATAAATGGTAAGACCTGGTGTAATGCGAACACATGTCTGCGTAGTCCCGACGTCACGTTCATGTGGCATGCGGAAGCGCAGCCAAAGCAAACAGAACCCGAAAGCTCTGTCTGAGGGGAAAGTAGAACTGTATTACATGTAGTTATGTTTCTTCAATAAAGCATCTCTGTCTTGATCTAACTATATAAAAATACAATCTCCTATTTGGTTTCTTTCTCACCACCTATTGCGCGCGTCTAGCAGAGATTGGTGGTTCAATATACCGAGTACATCAACCAATAAGTGAAGCCACCAAGAATATTACACTCAGGAATAAGATATTACCAACGTAAGCTATTTTTGAGTAATGTTGATTGAATATAATCGAAATAGATAATATTCGAAACTAAATACGTTTGTATCTATTTTATGCAACGGGCTCACCCCGTTACATCACCCACCCTTTAACCATCAGTCGCTATAGTAAGTGTGCTGATTAATTGGTAATAGAGTGACCACGGTCTTGTCGCTCTGGGGGAAAGGAGGTACTCGTAGGCTTTGACCTTCTCATTCCAGCTTTCAGGGCATGACGTGTTATTCTATGATCTACGCAAACAAGCTCTTCCCTGTAGCAGCTGTACGCATCCGTGCAGCCGGAGAGCAAGTCAAACAAGAGACGTCAGCAGGCGTCTCATCGCTTGCTGTTGTTGATAAGCAGCATGCAACACCCATTGTTGCAGCTGCAGGTGGTCATCCACGTGCAGCTTCTTTATCCACAGCTTTGTCTGCGGGTGGTAGTTCCATGGACGTCGATCTTTACATATAGGCTGTCTATAATGGCGAGTAGGACTCCCTGTCCGACTTGAAGTCGCTCGAAAAGCCCTACCGTTAAGCTTTGTATGCGGAAACAACGACTGCTGTACCTCGTAGCAGTATCGATAAGACTTTGCACCACGAAGTGTTCGGCTCATCCTACGAGTCTGAGTACTCGTCGCGGGTATCGAACCGGTCGCTCTCACATTCGCATGATGCGAGTGAAAAACATGATGCATTAGTCATCATGATGATGCCGATGACTCTTCAAGGAGTCATTCTAGCAGTAGAAATCCAGTGATTTCAGCGATCTTATTGCCATTACTTATGTTGGTACTGCGCTAGAAGAGTAGGTTTCAAACGCGTATCGATCTGCCCCTGGAAACAATCCATGGATGCCTTCTCAATACAAAATGAAGCAGGGACATATTTGCACCACTGGTAATTACGAATTACACTCTTCGGTTCGTCAAGACTCCATGGTCTTTCTGTCAGTGCGAGTGGTTATCGCATTGAACATGATTTATACATCGATGGCTTTTTCAGACATCGATGGTACCACGACAACCGCAACCAGGACGAAGTTTCGTTGGAGCCGGAGTGGAGCTCTTTTATCGGCAACACTGAAAATGTTATCCGTGACGCTTGGCTGAACGTTTAAAGTTTGAAAAGAAGTCGCCAACCGGTATTCGGTTTAAATTACACCGACTGTATCGAGAGGCAGTCTTACGTTTCATCTTGTGGGTAGGTAATGGTCAGAGTCGTGTCGACAACTGTATTCGCGCCCCTACAGAGGCCTTTCTCCCTAACCATTCCTATTGAAGGGCGCGCATCTCGGCTGAGATGAACCAAGGGATTAAGAAATTGCAATTCTTTTACGAACGCGCCCGGCGTTCGTTCGACGATGGACCTCCATCATTAAAGGGTGCGTCTCGTCATACTACTAGACGAGACCGGATACATCCACCATCAGCTGAGAGCGGGGCTACCAGCTGTTGCGCGAGGGTGAATCCCCCACTACTGGACAAGGTAAGTCATCCTTGATCCTGAATCGTCACAGTGGTTCAAGATAAACTCTACCAGGAAGTGTTGACCACCGTGTGAGTCCACCAAAAGATGTGGAGGAGGAGGAGAACCCGCCTCCACTCGTTCGACTCAACATCTCAACCAACACGAGATGGATCGCTCAATCGCTAAATTGCGCGAGTATTCAGCGCACGAGAGAGACAGACGCTATGATCTTACCGATTCTTTTTGCAAAAGAAGCGCAAGATTCGTGAGGCTGATCGTGCGTAGGATCGCGCTGAGTACGCCCTCGCGCAGCTTCAGGTCGAGCAGGGGTCCGTTTCCTCGTTGTCGAGAAGGCATCAGCTCGCAGGGAGATCGCTTAGTTGGACGTAGAGGTCTCTTCACTACGCATCCAGACTGAATTTCTGGAGCGCGAGCGCAAGAATCTAATGGAGATTCTTGAATGTGGGGGTCATCCTCATCATCGTAAGAAGACTCGTACTTGCAGTACGAGCAGAGACGCCCCACGTAAAACGTAGGATGCGTACGCAACTACGCGGCAGCTCAATCGTGTATGCGTTGCCTTGTAGGCGCAGCACATGAAACGGGCCGATGTACTTGAGCAGTAGTTTACTGCCGCTCACATTAGTCCCTACGTGTCTGGGTAAGTTTACCGTAGAAAGCAGGACTAAATAGCCTTCAATAAATGAAAGAACATTTGATCTTCTATTCTGTAAGCGTTACGTTTCTGCCGGCCCACCGCGTGATCGATGGAGTCCTGCACAAAATGAACCACTGCTTCTCGAGACAGAAGAAATGTTTCCGCTAACGAAACATTACTTGTTGAGTTTTTCTTGTGCGAACTGCAGAAAGAGTCCTCTCCTCTTTCGGTTGATCAGCGATGGTGTCAACATCCTCGCTGGCATATCCGTTAGCGATGCTAAAACACCAGCATCTTCATCATCATCTGATTCAATTATAGCGTCATCGCTATTATTGAGGTGATGTTCATCATCGATGTCGACTTGATCGACATCAGCATCATACGTGTCGACGCTAACGTCGTCACGTGATGAGCAAGAGTTAGAACGTCTTTTCCTCGACCGATTCCCTCCCCCTAATCCAAGAGTCACTATCTAAGAATGTGGGCAGACGTGGATAGTGTAAGTCATTTAAGAAGAACGGTGTGTGCTGGGCTATAGCATGCACGAATTATTGATGGCGAATTCAACCATGGATAGAAATTCTCTCTTACTCGAGAACGAATGGATGTATACTCGAAGTATCTCTTCGAGGACCCGGTTTGCAAGTTCCGTCTGACCATCTGTTTCGGGATGGTCATATATTTACATCTTCAAAAGCGGTCCCAATTTGCGGAACACGGATTGCGGAAACTCCATCTTGAACCGATGGTCACCGTCGGATACGAGTTCACGGGGTAACCTGTGGGTTCGAAACAATGAATCTATGAAGTCACGCGCACATCCATGTGCAGTGATCGACTCAGGGACTGCAGCAAGATGCACCATGTTGCTGAAACGATACACAAACACAAGAATATCATTATTCTTGTATATGTCTCCGGAAAATCCCAAGACAAAGTCCATGAAATACACTCCCAACACTGCCGGGACCGGCAGAGGTTGCGATGGTGCACGGGATGAAGGATAGGCTTCACTCGTTGACAGACCTCGCAAGAACGAATGCACTTGGGTACAAACTGATACTGGCGGGGTCAGTAAATGTCACGACTTACCGCAAGGGAAGTCTTTTCTCTATCACGATGCCCGCTTGATGGCGCATCGTGACATTTGAACATGATGCTTGAACGCAAATCATGATCGGGAACGACGACACGAAGTGTGTCTTCGGGAACTGCTGTATAGTACAGCAACCCGTTCCCTGTTGCATACCGATCCAGAAAGTAGCGGTATAGAGCCGACAAATCCCACAAGGATTTCCGGGATGGAAATGGAAGAAGATTCACCAAACGAAGGAGATTCGTATCTCCTACGTATGCCTTCCGCACGTTGTCGAGTAAAGGCTATAACGGCACATTGACCGATAGTGTCGCAACAGTGGACAAGGCCTCACTTATGAACGGCGCAGTCGGCTCGAAGTCGGACCGACGCGAAAGCGCATCGGCAACGACGTTCAGTCATCCGGGTTTATACTCCACGGAGAAGTTATACTACGCAAAGAAAGACAGCCACCTCGCCATTCTTTGCGAGAGTTGTCGACTGGTTACGGCCGTGTGTAGTGACGCACGGTCCGTATAAACGATGAACGGTCTATCTCCCAAGAAATAGACACTTAACTTACCCATTTCATTTTACATATCAAGGCGATCCTTGTCATGCACTAAAACATTAATCCCGGCAGCTTGCAGCTCACGAGATTGATACAGATGAAGCTCTCTGCGCTATCTGTATCAAACTCCATCTACGCACAGCCGATTGCAAAATCGCTGGCGGTACAGAACACATGGAATGGGTTGTCCGGATCTGAAATCGCCAGTATGGGAGATTACATCAATCTATGCTTAATAATTTCAAAATAACGCTAACAGTCGGCGTTACATGACAACTTCACGATTTTATAGACTAAACAAGAAAGTTGCACAGTCATTTCGGCGTAATTGCGCGAGTACTTGTACAAATACGCCGCGAGTCCTAGGAACTTCCATAGTCCCTTGACATCAACTGTTACAAGCCATTGAGTGATCGCCTTGATCTTTTTTCGGAATCAGAATGTACGCCGTGCTTACCCACAATGCACCCAAATAGTGGTATTTCGCTAGCCGCGAATATGCACTTCTTGAGGTTGGCGTACAACTTATGCTTCCTCATAAGTTAAAGAACCCGAATAAAGTGTGTTCTGTGAGCTTCCACGTCCGTATTTACGTCCATAGACCGTCTATGGGCGAGCAAATAGTCACACTAACTCGGTTTAAATTCTCGCACCAGCCTTATCAGATTGTTTATATATCTGTCGAATGTGGCTGGGGCAAAATTATCTTTTCTGGCAACACTTACCACTCCCACAGCATACGGTTGGGGGTGCGCACCGCTGTGTACGGGACCCCTAGTTCACGCATAATGATCTGATAGAAGCCATCCATCAGATCCATGGACGAGAAAATGATAATCTCTGACATACCATCTATGATTACGACCTTTCACGGTACGTTGTCTTAGCCGGTAACGTTGCAGTATTCAACTTTTTTAATGGATGCACTAACCGCCTATCTACTATGACATTTTGCATAAAAAAGGTCGACAAGTTGTGAGGAGAAGTTGATTCTCTCATATGCCCCGCTGCAAATCTATCGGTGATGGACTTGTCGATCACTAGTACTTGTTCACGAGGCAGTGGTCACTGTTTCATGACACCTTACTTCGAGACCGTTTTGAGATCGATCTCATGTCGGGTGTCTTTATATTTAGGCAACTCGCATGGTACTGATTTAGGTAATACATCCTTGAATTCTACCCAATATATATACAAAGAATTTGCCTGAAGTGACTTGTAGGATTGGGACATGTATCGCTCAATCCGAGTCTTCTCATCGAGGATACTTTCGCCCATCGACTAGCTATTGAAGACCCGTTCGTTCTCAATAAACAACATTGCCGATCTAATTTTGGCTACTTACTCGTTCTCCGGGACGAGAACACAGATATGCTTGACTTTGCCATTCCGCAGATTACGCGCGAGTTCGTTTCGGGTAAAGCGTTGGCAACTGAGTTATCTCCAGAGTTAACTTCGGGGAACAACAAGATCGAGCGTGTAAGCAAGCGCCTGAGCTCGATCCGTCATTAAATAATACATTAAATGGATCGACAATTTCCGTGAAATTCACATTTATAAGACGCTGAGGATCTTTCTCTACAATTTAGATATCATTTACACAGTGTTCTCGTACATTCGTGCTAACGACCGTTCCACAAGTGAGGCCATGGCACTCACTCGCAGTACACCCACACGCTATTGGGCGTTCCAAGACGTTCATCAGATAACCATCTGATGAACAGGTGGCAGGCATCTGTACTAATCGATGCCGTTAGCTCACCGTTGGCTCGTATCTCTTGATCCAAGGCAGACCTAAGATGACATCAAATTTGTCATTTAAGTCCAGTAAGACTAAATCTCATCATTATGCCGCTCGCCGCTAACGTATTGTGGATACCGACGACACAGTCATCGATGCGTCAATCGCTAGGCGCAACTTCATCCTATTCGGAGAGACCCCCGCTCAACGAAGTTAAGTCTTCCAGCCTCTAGTGACTGGCAACGATCGAAAGTGACCGACGCGCCAAAGTAAATTAATTAGGAGGCGAAGTGACAAGTCCTTTGTCACTGCCAATATCAAGGTGATAAGGGACAACTCATCACCAGGTGCAGAGACACGCCGAGACTGTGGTTCGGGATCAGCCTTCGTCAAGCAATTTGCAAAATTTTTTTGATGTTGCTAGATCATTAGAGCGCTCTGCCCCTACTAACCTGACCCTTTTTGATGGTCCGCCTCGCTGTTGCGGCTTTGCAAAAGTATCGTACCCTCGTCCATCAGGTCTTCTGACTGGTGAACGGTTACTGCGCTCAGAACCCCGCGGTGCTGAGCTAGGGTTAATGCATATATATGCGTAGTGTCCCACTTTATGACAACGATAGCATCTCAGCAATTGATTATCGTTCTTAGGACGAGATTTATTGTCCTCGACATTGTAGAGGTCCGTAAGTTCTGGATCTTTACCGCCGGTCGTCTCGGTGGACGATAGGAGGTAAGCGTTGTGTGAGTTTATCTCACACTAAGGCTTCTTGCTCCAAAGCGTAGATTGCTTCGGATAGCGTCTTTAGTTCTCCGCAGAACAGGTGTGTCTGAAGGGACCATCTGAAAGTCCTTGAATGAAGATTATTTGATTAACACAAATTCCCTCACAGAGTTTACTACCGTGCAACTTGCAAGAAAGCGCACATTTTAGGCGTAAGCGTGAAACTTACGCTTACCCTGCTTAATCTGGAGGAGTTTATATCGATTCTTAAACTCTGCCGTGGGTGGCTCAAACGTCTGAATGAGCAGGGTCTTAAAGATGTGTGACGACCCAATCACGTACGGTTCGTGCAGCTTAAGATTCAGGGCCCAATTCGTGGCTTCCCCTGCCAAGTACAACTGAGCAATTGCGAATTGTATTCTCTTATCGTCGATGCGACGGGCCTCGATGGCACCGTCGTTTTCGATAAAAATCTCAACAGAAAGTCTTTATCGACCCCGTGATACTTGTATATCTTTATTTTAGTAATTCTCGTCGACGCTTAAGCGTCGACTCTACGAACTGAGAATGTTACGGTTTCATTGCTGCAGTCCGCAAATGATCTTGTTGTTGAAACAAGGTTACCTGCGCTCGCGGCTTGTCGAGTTCTCGTTGCAAGAACTTTTCGATGACGGCATGCTTCCAACCTCTATCTCCTATAAATAGCATGTACCAGATAGCCTCTTCGCCCACGGTCGAGCTCGTTCGCTTGATCGTACTCCATTTGACATCGCTCAAAAGAGGGTACCTCTCACGGGTTCCGTGCAATCTGTCGCCTTCGACTTCGTCCATCATGTATATGTTGGGCATACGAATGTAGTTCATGGACAGACTACTAAGTGCTACCAGGTGTATCGGGGCAGCAACGACTACGTACTGGACTAATAGTTCGGAATTAACTTGCTACTGACAACAGTGAAGGTCTGTGACCAGCTAGGTGTAAACACATACACAGAGAAGGTAACGACTAAGGTAAAGACCTTAGTCGTAGTAAGAGTAAAACGGTTATTAAATGAAATTAAGTCCTATAACTCTTGTTTCTCTTTTTCGTCCTGACTTAATTATAAATTTGCTAAAACGTATGATGACGTCTACTCACCACCCATTGCGCGCGTCTAGCAGCGATTGGTGGGTTGATATCATCTCAAATTAAATTAATGAGTAGACCCTTCGGTCACATCAACAGTATCACCATGCTCTGTGATATTGTCGAAAGAATATTCAATATAATATTATTTAGTGTCATTTTCTTCTCAATGACAATGACATGTAATGGGATACCTCGTCACAGCTTTTAGCATGGCCTACAAACTGATTGGGAGATAAAACGGAACTGATCACAGCCGTTATTGCGCATTGATGGCGGCGATCATTGATGTTCAAAGACCTCTTGAGATGAAGCTGTAAAGAAGCCCGAAAGTCTAGACGCTTAAAGGAGGTCGAGCTCGGTGAAGGAGCAAGGAAATAGAAGAAGTGTAGTGGCGAATGGTTGATTAATTAAAAATTCAAAATGGTCGATGTGGCAATAACAAGCGAATATGCTGACCAAAGAAAATTTTATTCAGACCATTTACTTGACCGGTCAATGCGACAGTGATCGCAACGCAAGGGACACGACCGGCACAACTTATTCCTGAGCACGGGGCACGGTATAGAGCTAGTACCTTCCTGTACAAAGCGGTGAAAGCATGGAGCATGGTACTCGACAGCTTCAGTACATCGATGTCATGGTGCGTCCACTGCGTTCTGCTCAAATGCAGTGCTTCCGCTTCTCTCGTCCGAGCCTCGGCTCTACATACCACTCGATCCGCTCGATGATTACTACCGTCCTTTGGACTGAATATGTCGACTGCAGCCTCAGAATCCTTTGTCTCACGATGCGTCGCATGCGACTTCGGCATGGATGAGGCGTCCGTAGCATCTCTGTTCCGATTCGCTAACCGGGAAGGATGAAGACGGGATTTGAAGGCTTGGTAGTGTCAGCAAATCCATCACCTATGGTTCTGTCAGTGTGTAACAAGAAGACAGTAAGCAGTGGGTAGTCGTGCACTGCACCCTTTAGGCGTCCTTCCACTCCGTTCTCGCAAGCCGCCAGTATTCCTGACTGGAAATCGCAAAAAACATAGGTGATCGCTAAAAAACGGTGATAAAGTTAGGCTGTCGATAAGCCTTATTTAAAAAAATTCCAAAATGGGTAAAGAAAACACCAATTTTGGTTAAGCTCCGTTAAAAACGTTTTTAAGATAAGTCGGACAATCCACTTTTTGAACTGACTGCAGTCTTCAGTTGCGAGACGACGGCTTCTGCAGCGGCGAAGGTAGGATCAAAGGTCGTGACGGCAACATCTGGAGCGACAATTCTAAACCGGTGGAACCTGCTGCGGTTGGGAAATCTGCGGCCTCGGACAAAGCAATGTTATCAGAGGCGGGATTATATGCGTCGTCGCGTTTTAGGGCGAAAGGTAAGATGGCAGCCGTATGTCCAAGTGCGCGAGTCGCGATGGCGGCACATACAACATTTCAGACGGGGTTAACGCGTCTTTGTCTTGAACAGGCTTAATCATCGCACGTGAGGGACACTGAAGCCGATCGTGACCAATCCCAAGGCAATGGTAGCAGGTGTCGCGCAAGCTAGCTGCCTCTCCACTTACTTGGAATCCGACGGGTTCGCGTCGTGGATCTCTGGAGCGATCGCTTTCGGTAATATTTTTCTGGATGCGGAGAGGAGGAAGGACACTAAAAGTCTTGGGGTCGAGAGTGTTGTCGTTTCTGTCGATTTCCAAATATTCATTGTTCAACAAAAACACTCACTAAATGGGGATTCTTGTGTCTATGTGGTAGCAGAATACGTGTGCACATAGCATTTTCAGGACTTTTAAGTAATAGCCGGTGCACGTCTTAAAAATAGCACGATCGAGGGCGAGCAAATACTGTTTTATAAGGATCACCAGTGCATGTCCCGATATCTTGCGATGGAGCTTCAAAAATAGCTCAACGGAAAGGTGCGTGAGTATTTCGCATCTTTCCTTTGCCATGGTGTCGCTAATTCGATTGAGATTTGATTGCACACCTTGTTTTAATTCTCTCGTAGACGTCAAGAAGGGTTCCGCTTGCACTGTTAAGCCAACTTTTGATCTTTGCGAGATGCGCAACCTTAACTTTTATTGTGACTGTGTGGTTAAAATGTTGGAATCGATCGATGCTAAATGAAGCCCAATGATGTCGAATATGAAACTTGTTTTCAATGAGGTATGTAATTGTTTTGTCGATCTACATAAAACAATTAATTATCATAAACATAATAATATTATAAGAAATCTATGGGCCAAACAAATTAAAGCATCGTGCGGTATATAAGTTACTGCAATATTTAAGAGCCTTTGCCGAAGCTGCATTAAAAACCTTGTGTAGGCGCATGGACAAAAGCAGTCTAGTGGTCCATGATAGATTTCCAAAATTCCTCACCGTCATATAAAAATTTCATCGACAACGGGTGATAATATTGTTCGTGATATGGAATCGACAAGTTAGGAAAATGGCTCGTGGCCATTACATAGTGATAGCCTTAATGAGGCCAAAGTCGAAATCGGCGACGAGAATATTTGAATCCTGAGGAAGAATCGTGCCGATCTCATTAGTCATCCAGATGTAGTCGGTAAACGCTTCTTCATTCGTAAATCCAACTGCAGCAGTAGAGTTATGGTTTGTACACGTAAATTCGACCACGTGCAGGAGTGGGAGACCGTAAGCATTCGACTTGTAAGTGCAATAAATGACAATAACCTTTTTATATAGGCGTACGATCTGTAAAGAATGTTGGGGTTGCCAAACGCGATGCCGGACGTAATTGCCTTCGTCCACCGCGCCTGTAGCATTATTGTATTCAGTTTTTGGGCGCTCCATTAACTCCCTCGTGCACGTTTTACCGTCAGAGTCTTTGAAATTTGCCTTTTTAACTATATTTTGTACATCATGTGCCTGAATCAGGAGTTTCAACCCCTGAATTGGTTAACTATAACCTAGCAAAATAAATTAAAAGCAATACCATAAATATGATAGTTGATTTACAATTGTAGTACATGCACACTTCCAAATAAATTCATAGGCATTTAATATAAAAAATTTCTTTACGAGTATTATATGCACATCACTTACCCATGGAGTAGCTCCATCTCTATGCATATGTACAACATTGGCGTCGACATCTTCCTCTTCTCTCATTGCACGACGAACCTCAGGTAGTGCCTAGAGCATAGCTCTATCAATAAATCTGATATGACAATTGTGGGAAAGCGTCGACCGGGCGATTTCTTCTGGAAAATGTTTGTCATATATGTTTCGAAGCTCATACAAGCACCCGACCGTTTTCGTAGAGCGATCTTGCAATGCCATTTGCCGATCTTGTGGTCGCAAGTTGTGCTTTTCC
This sequence comes from Hyaloperonospora brassicae, assembly GCA_947650285.1. Classification (NCBI taxonomy): domain Eukaryota; phylum Oomycota; class Peronosporomycetes; order Peronosporales; family Peronosporaceae; genus Hyaloperonospora; species Hyaloperonospora brassicae. The sequence goes on from CANTFL010000144.1 coordinate 422,001, forward strand.
TGTGAACAGCACAGAAAAACGCGCTTGGTCGCATTTCTATTGCTGCGGTAGATACTGACGGCAAAGCCTTGGCGTACGGAGTACTGTTTGACGGCCACTACATCTTCCTATGGATACCGAAGGGCCCGGTCGGTATTAGCTCTTCACATCTCTATGACAAGTCCTCTTCGCCTTCGTCGGAACCAATATCATATACACAAGCAGAAGCTGCTGTATCAGTATAAGGAGATGAGTAACTCATCTCAATGATCGAAATAATGAAAGTTGATAAAGACTGAAATCGATGGCCAGGCGGCTTACGGAATTGCGTTTATATATTGTTTAAGACTGACGGGAAGCATGTGTAAGTCTAGTCTATGGTCGAAAATGATTCTATTTCTTCCACCACCTTATATTTAATTAGCCCCTCTCTTATAATAAAGCCTATGATTTGACAGAAGGATAATTTAATGTAATATATATAACACTTTTTCAGAACAACCAACCTGGGTATAGTCGACTTGCTAAATATGTTAAGTAATGCTATTGAAATCTCTTATCTGTATTTACATTCTTTACACATTCATTTGTTGCTAATCTAGACTATTGACGCTATCCTTAGTATTACGTCGGCAAGCTCATGTCTCTTCGGCATTATCTATTGGAGTCAACAAAAAGTAATTTAGCGATGACGTTGCGCAAAAGATTTTTCGTGCAAGCAGAAAGCAGACCAATCCACGCAATTTATCAAATGGCGTGATCGGTCATGTTATATCAAATATAAAATACACACGCGACGCTAGTAAGCCGTGTTGCACAAAACCTGTCAGCAGCAGCACAGTGTAAAAACTTATCATAACTTCATCAAGAGGAAAAGAAGCACGTAAAACCATGTTAAGACACTACAATTAACACCGATGGGATATAGGACGGCTAGGGCCAGCGTGAACTCAAGTAGACCGGTGCCGTACACTGCAGTCTCCTTAACAACACACATCATTTAGCTCAAATATCGATGGTATGAAATTCACACAGCATCGCAAGTACCTAATGCATTGCGCCAATACAAGACGCAAGCAACGCCGGGTTGATCGCGGACACCGTAAGTCGCATCGAGACGTATCAAAACCTCTCGCATGAAGTCAAATATGGTGACCATGAGCGCTTTAGGCACCCTGTAACCATCGCCACAACATTATCTAACTAGCAGTCAGTTCTCGTACCTCATTATTTATGACGCACATCCACGTTCCTGGACACTACTAGTAGTAAAAAAATTGGCATTAGCCAAAAAGTTGCCAAACTACCAGAACGCGACATCAGCGTAGGTTTGCACAACATCAGCAACAACGATAAATAGGAAAATACCAGCAATGGCAATAAACACAACGAAATATGGTTCAGTTTGTTATTCACTCAGTCATCAGCCACATCTCTAAGGAAACTTTCTCTCTCTTTCTCGTATTGTTTTGGCTCACTGCAATAGCCCGTCCCCGGACACTTCTTTTGCATACTCAGATAAATGGTGGCGATCTCTGTAGACGGCGGGAGGGACGACCGAGAAAAGAGAAGAATCAGGAGCAATGTCGGTGAATGCGCCGTGACACAGTCGACATGACGGCATGCATGTGCAGCGATTGCTGAGCGTGTGCGAGGGCAGAGCCCTGGGCAGGCTACCAAAATTGGGCCTGCAGTCTGTTTCAAAAGTGGAGTGTCCGACTTATCTTAGAAACGTTTCTAACGAAGCTCAATCGAAAGTGGAATTTTCTTTACCCTTTTTAGAACAAAGTAAATAAGGCTAATGGATAGCCTAACCGTATCACAGTTTTTCGAGCGGACATTTAAGTTTTTATTCGATTTCCCAGTTCTGACCCCCAGAGCCATAGGTCTCAAGGTTATCAAGAGGGACGACGATCACAGTCACAGTCGCACCGCAACTAATGTTTGGGAACACCGCCTGCGAATCCATCGTTATTCATACTTCAAGAAACCATTTACCTACGCCCCGCTTGGAATTTCTGTCCTGTACAGAGTAGACAACTTCCTGGACAAAGCCAACACAGCCGCCCTGAAGTTGTGCTGGCCCTAATGCGCCAAAACGCTGCACCAGCATCAACTTCACGTTTCTCGTGTCTACGTGTATCAACATCTTACCACTTCCCAATTTGGACTCATCGAGCAACAACGGACAGAGGAAAAGACCTCCTAAGAGCCAGCTGGCCCCCTTACCTTGGACGGGAAGTCCCCCTTAGTGGGCCAAGGTTAATGGGGGAAGGCCTTTTCTCCGCTGCGCGTGCTACGGGAGGCAACGCAGCGTGTGACCCGAGAGGGAAGCAATCCTCCGGCATCCTGCGGCACGGGAAAGGCCGACAGAGATCGGCATCCCCGTGCCTTCGTTAGTTCCTGCTCTTCACGAAGTGCCTCCCATCAAGTCAACTCGTTCGCTGCGCGCGATACCCACTCCCACGAAGTGAACTCTTCAAAGAACGTGATGACCTGTCGAGATCCAGTACCGGTCGTTTATGTAGAGTAAGCACCAGGCCACGATACTCTTCGTCTCGTGTTGCGCCTGGGCACGTGTGCACTAGATTGTGTACCGGAATCGGCCCGAAGAGCAGAGCAAGTCGATCATACGGATGCGGCCAGGGATTACTTCAAGATGGCACGCTAGGACTTCCTAAGTGGAACAAGCCTCCTAGCTATGCGTCCTCTGTCCCCTGAAGCAGATGAAGCGCGAAGCGACGCGCAGCCCAGCCATCCGGCCAAGAGTGCGCACAAAGTTCTAATCCCGAACTCGGTCAACAGTCATTATCACGTGGTCTTTCGAGAGTGGCCCCCGTGACGTCTGGAGCATCGAGCCAGCAGAATGAGAAACGTGGTAGGAGAAAGTTCGTGTCATGGTAGATGACCGAGGTGGTTTCCACACAACAGACATCTGACGAGTGATAAGTAGCTCTGATAGACGATCTGACCTCTCTATATCAACCTCATACCACCGAGCTCCCTCTAACTCTTTCGCACTCTTCTATTGGATAGTACATAATATCCTCGAACATTCAGCAGCTCATCTATGTGAGGCTGCACTCTCACGAATAACACATGACATCATTGGAAAAGTAACGGTTTTTTGCAGATCTGTCACGCACCATAGTCCAACCGTGTCCTTGCGACACCATCGATCCACAAGACATCGTTCGCTGTTTTGCGGACGGCCGTCATCAGTCCTCGTGCTCCTACGACTCCTAAGGCTCCTTTCTAAGTCTTTTTCGTCGTGACGCTAAGCTCATGACGGGGCACATCGAGATGTATGAATATACCATCATGAACCCTCCAACAACGACTTGCTGTCGGATTCTCCGCCCCTTTGGACACCGTCTGCTTTAAAAGAAGACCGATCGAAAAATCGGCGATCGTCAATTGTTCACCATCCAGCTCAAGTCGGCCCCAGCTCCAGCCCCTCATCTCGGGCAGCCCCTTTGGCGGAAATCCTCCCTCGCGGGAGCCGATTGGGCAGGGCCCTGTCTCGATGTGCTGTTCGTGCGGCCGAATCGGGAACCATTACCGATGGAGGCGTCCACAGTTGTGGTATCTCTTCGACGGTCGCGCTCGTTGAGTTCGACGGGCTGTGCAATTGGTAGCCATGGGACACGCCCGACTGCTGGCCAGTGAGTCCCCATGCGACGCCACGCTACTCCGGCAACGCGCGTCTCAGGCTGGTCGACCGCGCTTGTACGTCTGCCTTCTTAAGGCGTACAGAAACGGATGCGCGGGGTCGACCAACTGCGCTACGCCAACACGAGCACCGCTACATGTGACGTGCGTTCACCAGTCTGTTCGACATTGACCCGTCGTTCAGCTGACGTGGGTAGTCCAAAGACATGTTATACCAGATGATGAGCCGTTCGTTCAATCGACAATCGGAGCCTTTCCGCTGAAAAAAGATCGTCGATACGTCGTCGTTGCAGCTGGTCTGGTCTTAACACCGGAGCACACGTACTTCAAACTAATCTTCAGGTCGTTGGAACGTCCATGTGACATGTCCTCGCGAATCGGTAAGACGTACCACACAGGACAAGACGATGTCAGGTCCGCACGGGGCTGACGTCTTCTAGTATCGATCGCCCGCCTCCCATAGTCACTGCGCTTGCGCGTAGCTTGATGCTCGACTGGGTCGTCCGTACCCCTCGGCGCTTGTGATGCAGTGCCTCTGGTAGTCCGATCATCAAAACACGTTCCTCACACGAATGAATTTGAGATTTTTCGCAGGTAAACACAACACGACAGCCACAATCCACGATGCTTTGGTTTACACATGAGACACGGACATGCTTTGCACGCCTCTGGACTGCCTCTTTGACATGCTCTGCATGCTTCTGGACTGCCTCTTTGTGATTGTGCCAATTGGACTATGGCAGTCTTTCATCGGCTCTGTTCATTGGTCGCCGTTCACGATCTGGCGGTACGTGCACGCACGACCAGCTGCGAACAAGACAAACGCTTTCGTGCTGTGCCTCGATCTCTCGTCTTCTGGTCCATGCGCGGATGTGACCTCCCAGCATCCGTGGACAGGCACGTTTCCTTGCGTGTAAAGGCGGGCAAACACCGTGTATACCCTTGGGCCCGTGACGGCGCAAAGGAACAGCGGATCTGCTCCTAGCTGAGCGGAGCAGAGCTGACCGGAGCTTCGCCCTTAGTCTTCATTGTCAAATTTCCTGCCTGCAAGCGCCCTGCCAAGCACCTCAACACCGACAGCACCCTTCTGCCAATGTGGACAAGCTGGATCGCTGCTTGCAGCTTGGCTGCAGCGGTGACATACCCCAGTCTCACCGGTGCAGCGGTGACGTACCCCAGTCTCGCCGGTGCAGCCACCGATACCACTGACGTCCACGACGCCAGAGCCCAAGCGATCGTCGACAAGTTCACGACGACGCAATTGCTCGGACAGATGACCCAGATCGACATCAACGACGTCATGAATGTCACTACCCAGACGCTGAACGAGGACGCCGTCCGTGCCTACGCCAAGCAGCACGTCGGTTCATACTTCAACTCGTTCTTCGCGGGGAGCCGAGGGGGCAAATACGGCTGGACGGCCACCGAGTTCCGGGGCGTGATCAAGCGCGTCCAGGAGATCGCCATGGAGGAGAACGGTGGGCACCCCATTATTTACGGCCTCGATTCCGTGCACGGGGCCAACTACGTCGATGGAGCCGTCATGTTCCCGCAGCAGATCAACATGGGCGCGAGCTTTAACCCCGGTCTAGTGTACCAAGCAGGACGAATCACTGCTCGCGACACGGCAGCTGCTGGGATCTCGTGGATCTTTGGACCGATCATGGAGATCTCGTACAATCCGTTGTGGGCGCGCACGTTCGAGACGTTCAGCGAAGACCCCTACATGACCTCCGTGATGGCTGACGCAATTGTTCGCGGCCTGCAGAGCTACAACCAGACGGCGGCCTGCATGAAGCACTTTATCGGCTACTCCAAGACCGACAAGGGCCACGACCGTGACAACACCATCATCTCCGACTACGACCTTCTCAACTACCACCTGCCGCCGTTCAAAGCAGCCGTAGATGCCGGTGTGATGACGGCGATGGAGACGTACACGTCGATCAATGGTCAGCCCGTCATTGCAAGCTCTCGCATTCTGAACGATCTGCTTCGATCGGACCTCGGGTTTGACGGTCTACTCGTTACGGACTATGCCGAGATCAACAATCTCAGAGACTGGCATCGGGTTGCCAAGACCTACGAGGACGCCGTGGCCTTGTCACTGATGCATACGTCGACCGACATGAGCATGGTGCCGAACGACGCGGACTTCATTGGCCATGCACAGAAGATGCTGGAGAAGCACCCGGAACAAGAAGCCCGTCTGCGAGCATCGGTGAAGCGCATCGTCAAGACAAAGCTGCAGCTGGGGTTGTACGAGAATCCGGTTCCTGGGAAGGAGTACATCTCGATGGTAGGCAACGACGACGACGTGCACGTTGCTCTGACCATGGCTCGCGAATCCATCGTGCTTCTGAAGAATGCTGACAACGTGCTGCCGCTGCCCAAGAAAGCGTCCGTATTCCTCACGGGCCACTCTGCCGACGACGTCGGTAACCAATGCGGCGGATGGAGCAAGTCGTGGCAAGGGTACTCGGGCAATGTGATGTTTCCCCACGGCGTCAGCGTTCGCCAGGGCTTTGAAGGCTTGGTTGGCAACAGCTCGTTCACGTACTTCAATGGGCTGCAAGTCAACGGCAGTATTTCGGACGCGGACTTGGCGACAGCTGTGAAGCATGCTAGCGAGCACCAGTACACGGTTGCTGTCATTGGGGAGGGGTCTTACACTGAAAAGCCAGGCGACATTGATAACTTGGAGCTGCCCGCAGGCCAGGTGAGGTACATCGAGGCTCTTCGTGCGACCAACACCACAGTGATTGTCGTGTTGTTTGGGGGCCGCCCTCGTCTGCTTGGTTCGATCCCTGCCAACTCGATGGCAATTATCAACGGCATGCTGGCCTGTGAGCTCGGTGGCCAGGCAATGGCTGAGATTATCTACGGGGAGGTGAACCCGAGCGGCCGCATGCCGATCACGTACCCGAAGGACCCGGCGAACGTTGCCATTCCGTACAACCACCTCGTCACCACTCGCTGTGCGAGCGACAACTGCCGGATGGAATTTGAGTTCGGCGCGGGTCTCAGCTACACGCAGTTCAATTACTCGGGTCTGAGCCTGGACACGACGCGCCTGACGAGTGCGTCCGCAACTGTCACTGCGAAGGTGACCGTTGCGAACACGGGTAATCGTGCCGGCAATGAGACGGTGATGTTGTTCGTGATCCAGCCGTTCCGCTCGATCTCGGTGCCGGAGATGAAGCTCCTGAAGAAGTTCAAGAAGATTGAGCTGCAGGCTGGCGAGTCGATGGACGTCTCGTTCACGCTGACCACGGACGACGTGAGCGTGTATGACCCGCAGATCGGTAAAGGCTTGAAGCGCGTGTTCGAGGACAGCGACTATGTCGTGGCCATCAAGCCCGACACGTGGTGCGACGTGTACAACAACATCACACATCCGTTGTGTGCCCAGTTCAGCATTGACACGAGCGGAGCAGCCGCAGCAACACCCGTTCAGGCCATTGTTGATGGAGCGCCCATCACTACCAGCGATGAAGTGGCGGCCGTCAATTCTGGAGAGTTGCAGGTATAGCTGGACGTTAGTGGAACATCCACCCTAAAACTACACTCACTTTGAATGCACTTTGAGCACCTGGCGCTTCCCTCACAGTTTACCTTATTCACTACTTTGTTGTGCAATCAAGCTTGCGCATCTAGTTTCGAAAACAGATTATATCCGGTGTAGCTAATACTTCCTTTCAGGGCCCAGCTACAGGAACATAATTGTAACGCATGCTATCATTTTAAAGAGTTTATCGCAAAGGGTCTACTGCTCCTATCAATCCTTTTTACACATTTGAATCAGACCACCCACAGAAAGCATTAGATTTGCATGGAATGGGCCATAATTGTTGGTCGTATTTTACATTCACAATTCATAAAGTTTGATACACTCAAATCCTTACTTTGCAATTTCTCGATTGTTCCGTACAAAATGTTTACTTCTCCTTGCCTTTCGTCCACACGAGATCCCGCAAACGTCATCTACCTCATCAGTCACATATAAAGTCTGCTTGCCCTACGTCTGTGTTACTTTCAATAAAAATGACAAATTCGATAATTTTCGCTCAGTTTGACGATATATTTATATCTACTTGAACCCGTGTGAGGATCAAAAGTATAGAGCAAATACACGAATACACTGTCAATCAACGGAGGTAATATTCTGTGACTTCATCTACACCATAACTACGTAGGTTCATTCTACCCACAAAAAATTCACTTACGATCCCTATTACCCATATACCTGCGACCCGTAACTCACAAAAGATGGTAATGTACCTTTCTGCACACTTGTTTCTCTCCGTATATCGGGTGCACAACCCATCTTAGGCCGAGTCGGTGGCGCGTAATTGGACTCATTCCTAAGAGGGTGGTGTAACGGGGCACATGTAAGAACCCACTGACTTCAGTGCGTAGCAATCTCTCACTGACAACCGTTCAACCCTGTGCCATGTTAAGTAACGCACATAGTACGCTAGAAGAAGACTTGAGACCAAGCGACTTCGCTTAGAGGTGGAAAAGAAAAATGTGTATATATAATTAGTTTTAAAATGTGTCTTGTCTTGTTAGTCCTGGATTAACTATATTAATATTACACCATGTATGGCGACGTCGACTCGCCACCCATTGCGCGCGTCTGGCAGAGATTAATGGGTTGATATAATGGTATGCCAACCAATGGGCAGACCCTTTGGTCACTGCACAGGTATCATTCATCTCAGTGATCTTGTAGTGGGAATAGCAAACTTTACGATCTAAATGAATATATACATATATATATATTATAAATATATATATATGTAATTGATACTATTATGTGTATGCCTCACTCCGTAACAAGAAGTGCTGTTCACCTGCCAAGATTAAACTGTTACGGGGTTAGCTCTCTCCTACTGGGTGAACCATGCGTGTCCTAATTACTGCACTGTCCCAATCGATATACATAATGGGACTAGAGACGCCGGACTTTCGAACCTATGATATATGTGCCATGCTTTGTCTTCACGAAATCTGAAGAAGAAAAATCGAATTTATAAAGATCAATTACCAGCGATGTAACTTCATAACTGTTGTCGTTTGTGATGCACTTAACTGAGATTGTTTCCAAGAAAACGGAAGGTTGTTTTGTAGATTAGAGATAAAAGCTAAGGAAGAAAGAGCACATGTATAAGTTATATCAAGATGCAAGAATCACCACTAAGGTCATTGATATGTAGAAGCTTATGGAGTGCGATATAATGAAGTGGTCTGCGCGTAAGGATCGCTTGATGCAAATGCAATTAAACATACAGGTGCATAAGATTGGATAAATATATGTCGATTCGATCGCCCTTTTGCCAAAAGGATATCTTACTGGAACATTACACTATGCTTCTGCAAAATCACAAGCTATGTCTATCAATTAGAAAAACTTCATTCGAATGTTAAATGGACCTAGTTAAGCAGAACGTATACGCAAACGAATCTCATCGATTAAGATTGATATGCGATCGAGGACTAGACCCACCTCGCAGGACACGACATTGACATACTACAAGACGTCTTCAGTCCTAGTTGAGGAACCTAGGATAAAATATGAGTCAGATCACGATGAGCAGTATAATATAGGCGGTGTCCACGAATTTAAAATAGAATCGGTCAAATCGCGTTAAAGCCAATCCAAAAGTTCTAAATTTAGGGTTTGGATGACGGAAATGAAAGACGACCGCTCATGGCAAATTCTGAGAAAATGCTAAGTGGCGAGCATTATTTTACAAAGCTTAGATGACCGCGACCGATCACCTAAAATAACGTTATTTTGAAATAAACAAAATGAGTTCAATAAGGATCTGTATTCGCAAACTAAATCGTCGTTTCTACGCGTTTTCGCTTTTAAGCAGTTTATCTATCTTCAATTTAGCGAACGAATGACTGGAAAGTAACCACAGAATTAGCATATAAATATTAGACATTTGACACGCCTCTCATAGGCCTGATAATTTACGAGTTATAAATACTCATACAGAGAGACCTTATGTCATTAGAGAGACGGTACTGACATGCAAAGAATCTAAAGGAGGATACAATGATAAATATCTACTTTTATAGGTGGCTGAGATCTGAAAATTTAATTTAAATATTGCTGAGCCAATACAAGTACGCTGATAACACATGAATTCCGTTATTGTTACGCTAAAATTATGCAATCTGAATTGATTACTCACCTTGTCTCGTCTTCATGCCGAAAACGACAATTAACAAACGTTACAGGCACATCCATGCACTAGATATCGACATATCCAATCTGATCTGGTATCATGTTATTTTTGACAACAATTTGCGTCTATGTTCGCCTCTTTATTTGATAACATAATGCTAAGGGTATATCAATCAATAGATAGGGCATTTATATTGATTTGGTTATAAATTTCAGCGGATCGAATGTCATTGTATGATCTTTGTTGTGTGTTTGCGGCTACAATGGTTTGTTGCGCCGTCAAGTTGTAGATAAATTTCGCGGACAAGAGAAAAATATTAATAAGATTATTTAATCAAGTCGTAATATACTAATTAGGTTGCACGTATTAAGGGCAAAGACGGATTCTAATTGCGGATGATTATAACTTATGTGGTGATATAGTGGACACAAGTGACATTCTTCGCATAAAAGCTTTTATACATGTGCTGCCTACGGATAACTTCAAGAAAGTAAGAGATGATCGACGGTAGAGCTAGAACGTCCTCCGGAAGAGGATGTGCCAACCAAACATGCGACATTCTCAATGATATTGTAGAAGTTTGACATAGAAAGTTAGCAAAGTCATTACCTGGCACGCGATAAGTAATATCAAGTCTGCATTCATGCATTTGTTGACAGAATACGAGACAAATAAGGTCCTTCTATGCGAACCGAACCGATCAATACATGTTATGACATTTTTTATATATATTTGTATCGAGCTTCGTGAGGATAACAGATGATTACGAATAAGAGCTTAGACTTAATCCACATAAGAGGGGCGCGGAGATGTTTGAAAAAAATGACCTAAAATGTTTTCGAAACAACCCAAGTATGTGGAAAATAGTCTAATTCGAAAAGAAAGTTTTCATACTTCACTCTAAAAGTACTGCCTCGATCGTCGACACAAATTTCCTTTAAATTATGCTGCTATATCGACAATAGGCATACGCGATACTATGTTATCATTGGTGATACTACATAGATGATGAAAAGACGCACAAGGATCAATATCAAGCCTTAAGGAATGATATTTTGATACATTGATGCCTTAGTAAAATTTACATTAACTAAGAAACTATTTTCAAACTCGATCTTATAGTCGTAGCTGGAATACGCATTTTTCTTGCAGACAAGACTCTTTAATATCCAGATAATTATAGAATTTTGTTCGTCCGACACAGCCCCGTATCGATTAACCATGCAAAGCGGTATATCCGAAGAAAGAAAATGTGGTGAATTCATTGAGCGAATTGTCGGATGCAATAGTACACATAATCTCGGGATGGCCTTAATTCGGCTGAGATGCGATCTCAAAGGGGTAGGTACTATGCCCATCATAGTTTGTCGTACTAAGCTTATGTAAAAAAGAGCCTTGAAGACTATAAATCATACTTTGTTAATGAGATTATTCGGGTTGGTAGGTGATAGCTAACGTCAACCTCACTTACCAAATAATGTTTCTGTGGCATGAAGCAGGTACAACATGTGGCAGAATATACATTTCGAATTCATACGGAGTTACAATAATTTTTTTTAGATAAGGTGTTTTCACCGCAGGAGGACTTTTTGATCGATACGATGCCGACGAAGATCTAAGTCGCCCACATAATGAAGACATAAGCGTGAGTATAGAGGCGTTGCATATCATAAAGAGATAGGACGTATATGCTAAATTCCGACGTTCGGCACGTAATTGCGGTGAATGAAAATATGATGATGTTGAAAATTACAGTGTGGGATCAACCCGATCACAACGGTGCGTAGTGTTGACGCCATCTAAGACCGACCAGGTCGAGAAATGCGGTCTGTTTAAGTTAATCCATCGATGGAGGTGACTCCATGATGTATGATCGATGGCGATGACATTATAAATTCGGCTACAATCCATATGTTGAGTAAGAAAATAACAAGCTAATGGCATTGGTGAAGGAAGAAAAGAAAAAAGCTGCAGTGTATTATTACGAAAGTGTTTCATTAAACAGATGGAATGTGAAACAGCCTATATTATGCTCGTCAGATTTCGGTTATACCTACAGTCGAAGTCGCAATTAGATTTATACATGGTGAGAGATATTAAAAAACCCCGGCTGAAGATTTTAAAAAAGTTTACATTTGATTAAATTTTTTTGGCAAGACCTTAGTATAACTATTTGGTCTATTGCTTGCAGCATGGGGGCAAAGTGCACGACGTTAGTGTCGATTCATAAAGCTTAATTGCACAATAGGCGAGACCAGTCCTGCCAAATATTGTAAGAAGTTTATTGATCGGATCATAAGATTAGAATCAGCCAAAATATTTCTTCGTCGACTGTGTTATAAAAACTTTCGACCGGTGTGATCACTAAACATGAATTTCGTAATATTATGATTGTGTACTCAACTTTAAGCGGGTATAGTAACTGAGTGAACGGATAGTATTTTTAAATGCGTTGATCCGTGACCTGTTGCAGAACATAGATATTACGATGTAGTATTGGTTTAAGATACGTCAATTTTAAAATGAGTGGTGTATTTGACGGAGCGCGTGAGAACGATGTCCATATTTGATTTAAATGGCTGAAATGCGTGAAAAATACCAGGTGGATTCTATCCGCGAAGAATATCTTATAGCTATACGAAATGTTGTTGAAGATGCGTTTTATATGTATTTTCTGTTCGGCTAAATTCAGAACCCGAATGCCACATATCGATCAAATTGATAGATGGGTTTACCGAGGGATGAAAAAATACGGATCATTTATGTTCTGTGTTAGGTCGGAAGCCATACTTGGACGATGCATTGATCTAAGCCCCATTGGCTACCTATATATATTGGATGTTGGATAGTATTTCGGATGTTAAGAATCATAAATTCTTCTGATCAGTCGGGCAAAATGTTGATGGCGAAGTCGTCAGGTAGAATGTATCATACATACAGTCTCGATTATGTAGAACGAAAAAATTGCTAAACGAATTTAGATCACTTAAGATTTTTCCCTCCATAAACCTTAAATTGATGAAGCCAATTCTAGATCGTCAAAATTCTAATTGCTAATATCTTATAGCTTTATTGAATAATGCTTTCTTTTAGCATGGTTTAGGACAAAATTCAAACAATGTCAGTCAAGAATAGAGTTTTAATGTTAAACAGCAACTAATCGAAGTGACAATATCGACTAATTAAGCGTAGGAGGTGACTATGAGCTGAATTTAGATCTGAAGACGAACTGGAAATACCCCCTCTGCTAGTGGGAGGGTACTGTTCATGATCTTGATTTGGAAGGCGATCGTAAGACGGGGTGCAAACGGCGTTACAAATAGACATTATTGCTATACATGAATCGAGGTCCATATCGCCTAGTAGCGAAACCTTTAACAATCAACTTTAACCGTATTCCAATGATGGGAGTGTATACTATCAAATGTATCATTAAGGCGGACCTACTGGAGTAAAACGATGAGCTGAACTAGACGGTTGCATTTACGAGCATACATATCAATACCAAAACATATATAAAAGAGGTGGTCGAAATATTATTATTATACATAGATACGATTTGTTTGCTGCTCTCAAAAAATATTTACGACAAATTTGATGTTAGCTTATATAACATGGTCATCGAATCCATTGGAGATAGCGAAGGTTAGCAGAGTGTAGAATTAAAATGGACACTTTATAGAAGCCAGTTCAAAATGGACGTCGATAAGCTTCTTGTACTTGTTTATACAATTCATGTTTTACGAAATGATGCATGAAGTACTAATTGCGATCACTTAACATAATTATTCTGTAAAACTATGATCATATTCCTCCCACGGACCACATGGGCTAAAAATGGTGGTTTCTGTCTCTTATATGTCGGCACGAACTATGCGCAAAAAAGTATTGCATTAATTCATTGACACAATTTTAATTAAGGTAATATTGCATGTAGCTCGTCGAGCCACGAAGTAAATAAAAGAATAATTCATCAAAGTATAGAAAATTGGTATTGTCTTTTGAGCCACAGGAGGACACTTAAAGGCGCTTCATTATTTGTGGTGATTAAAACTAAAGATATGAACGAGTCGGGAAAGGGTCGTCTATGAAACGCTGTAATACAGCTGCTTCGACACCTGGCGACCGAGAATTTGTGGTCGAGGCTGATCCATGTATTTCTATGCATTAAGGCTAAAATTTTAGTATAAATGACGGAGCAGTAAATGGATCTATAAGATTCTGATCAGTGCGTTTTTATACAACTTAATACATATATGTATATATATATATAAAAAAAGGTTGGAATTGTAAAGATGTAACACAAAGCATGATGAGACGGGATACGGCGTAGTCTTGCAAAACTATTGTCATCGTCACGATGCCGGGTTTCTTCTTACCAGACATTGGCTTCTATAATTTACTAAAAGCGTTCATTTACTACAGCCACAGTTTTTTGAACCTCTTATAGCAGCTGGGTACCATTTATTAGTCTCCAAATTATGCGTTGTTGAGAGACACTTGGAGTGTAACATTATTACAATGGGTGTAATTTCAACTTTTTATTTATTCCATTGAAACGGCAAATAAAACATATTTAGACCTATAACGTGGCGTAATACACTCATTTGAGATGAGTGAGCTCAAATACATGCCTCTTAAAGAGTGCTGATATGCATCACAAGCATTGTTATGTACATTTCTACGATTTAGGAAGGCTTGTTTTAAATGATGTTACCCAAGCACTATTTTATTTAGACCAAGCTATTTAACCGTACAATTCATAATTATATTTTAGTTGTCAAATGATATGTAGCAAATTGATTTGAGATTTGACAAAATGCACCTCACGATTCGATATCGTGTATGCTAAGAGTATTGGTTCGCGATACACCTAATCTAATTCGATACAAATCCTTAAAATGAACATTGTTGGTCTGATAATTCTATAACTTTTGCCGTGATGCATCTAATCACATATAGATAAGAATCGGTCACATCGCGTGTTCTCTACTACCAAGATTTAATTAATCCTCTCGAAAATTATACGCCGGATTTTACCTTCATTGCATCATATTAACTTGATCCCATATTGCTGGAAACGTCGATTACGTTGAGCCGATCGAGTAAGTATTTTTGTACTCCATCAAGAATTGAGCCTTTCATGTTTAGGACCTAACTCGTTTGTGCAGGCATCGTATCATCAGAGAAAATGTCGCCTGACGTTGTAGAAGGAATGTTTAAATAGCGAGCACATGATCTTCTACGTACAATGTCAGCTCGATCAATCCGGACGAAGTAATACAACAATAATATATGAATCCGATATGTATGTTTTGGAAGGTGATAATAATGAAGCAATTTGGCCTCACTTGGTAATTGGTATGCCAATCTGGTAAATATGAATGATCTACGTGCAAAACACAAATCGCGGCATGGCGATTAATATAGCACACGATATGCATTTGATACTGTGTTAACTCAAAATTATTTCTGCGGTGAGATATGATCATTACTAATGCGCGAAGATACAATAAATTGCGCGAAATAGTAGATATACACACCTAGTCGAATGTTTAGCGGTCTTGTAGTGACATAATATATATATCTAATATTATGAGTACATTCACGGTTCATATAACTATCAATTGATTTACTACCTCAGCGAATTACAAATGTCACAACGCAATAAATTAGATGAGTACGCTGCTGGTAATAAAACTATTCGGCACTAATATTTATAGTAAAGATTAAGAAAGCTCTTGACAGAATATATCATTACGAAAGGTCTATAATTTGTCAACTCTACTTTACCAAAATAGTAGATATTGAATACATTAAGTTTATGCTTTACAGCCGTTAGGCGTCTGGCTTTATAACACGAAGCCGTCAACGATCTATACGTAGGGAAAGCCTCGGACATCACGCTTATAAATATGCTGAGCATGTTTTGGCTTTTTATATACCGTAATTGAAGTCACGTGACGACTCCCTGTCGTAAGACTCGCAACATATTAGTGAATGCATGAAGATATATTCGGAAAATAGTGGCATCGGATATGATGGATACGCGCAAGTTCATTGAACAGCGTTTAGAAAGAGCAACCACCATTGAATTGGAGGGCAAACGTTGCAGTAAAACAGTGCGTGTCAAGCCAAAGCTGTCAGTCAAGTGTTCTGTTAGGACGCGCAACAAGAAAGAGTGGAGGAGCTCAAGAGCTAACCTCGCGCATCTGGATCGATCTTTCTACCTTTTTTGATTGCTTAGCATAAGTTACATTATACTTAGAAAAATCGGAATAGTCGACGCATGCGCGACGCAGATTATTAAGTGCTTACATAGGTATATGTCGGCCTGTCAAGAGATTTCGCAAATCATGTTCATTTTACAGATGTCATAATACATAATTGAGTGACAAGCGACTATACAATTTTAAAAATGGACTCGACATATTGTATCATACGCCATTAGATGCATTAAAAGTGGATCTTACCGCGCAAAATTTCTCTTTTAAACAGAAGAAAAATGACTTCTTACATTAAAGCGTGAACGGGACGACAAAAGAAATTTTACTCGTTTTTAAGCGTGATTATCGCTGTTTCGTGCCCTACGAATGTAGGGTACGTGAATTGGTAGCTGTTAGGGGGAGGTAGGAAGGGGAATCGTTAAGTTTGGACTAACAAAACAATATCATACGAGGTGAACGGTTGAAGGGCTAACGGTCGTAATGGATCATCCCTTCAGCTCTCTACCACCTACGACTTTCTCACATTTTCCATAGCGGTCTCGACGCCATCTTAGCGATGTTTTAGATTTGGACATTAATACTAGGTCGATTCAGCACAAATAGACGGGTAAAGGAAATGCTTATAAATTCATATTTGTGATAATTTTGTGCACTATTAATAATCGATCAAAACAACTATTGCTTGAATTTTAGCTGTGGCGTTCGAGGTCAAGATAATTGAAAATTGTGGCAGCAGACGCTAGTGTCTAATTTAGCATTTACTATCAATAGCTGCCACACATTTCATGAATCTTTGTAGCAATGAAGACGATAATACGGGTTAATAGATTGGATTAAGTATGACACAATATCAGCCTAAAGATCAATTTACGCTGTAAGCACGTATTGACATTTAGCTTGACGATTTATTTTATGTTGTTTTAATATGCGGCCTCTCATTAAAACCATGCTAGTTTTCTCCCTATCATTGGATTAAAGCAAATCTATCCTCCAGATGCATTGTGTTCGATGTCAGCCGTATACCTATAATCGATGCAATTGTCACATCTATTACTATTATAAAAAAACTAACCTTTAAGAAAAGTATAACTCAGTGGCTGATTATTGGTGAACTTTTTTGAAGCGAAAGCGGATCAATGCTCGTAAGTCGAAAATGCAATCTTTCTGAGAATTGAAGTTAGAGTGCATAAAATCACATGATTATATTTCGAATAATCAGGATATTTGCGTGCTAGACAGCCACGTAGATCAAAATTGAAAATCGGCCGTCGACGTCGGTAAATTGAATAAGGATGCATAAAAGATGTCGAATCATATAGGTGTATAGACTTATTCAAATATCTATGGATGAACAAGTTTCTTAACGATCGAAATTGAATATGTAATTTGTTGTTCGAGAATTATTATTAAGCACAGAAATATGTACCATCTGCGCATTCATACTTTTAGCTGATGGCCATAAGTTGATTTAGGCTAAGTGGGTCGGGAAAAACAGCTCTTTACATGTCCGAGGCAGCACTGACGAGCTCGTGTTGGAGTAGTCTGACATTATGAATATAGTTATGCTTGCGGATGCCAAATGCCAAGTCAGCTTTGGAAATCATTAGCGTGGGCTAGCAATTTTTTTAGCTTTACATACAAACCGTTTTCTAGAACGATACATTTAACTGGTGCAAGTAACTAAAGGTTAAGCCCGGTGGATGTAAATCCATAAATCAGGTCAAGTATAATACAGCTGATCAGATTTTATGTATTACATACTGTTGCGTGACCTAAGATCATGGCGAAGTACTGCATCGATTACATCCGATCATACAATATTCCCGAAGGCCTCGTCGATATGGATTGGCTCAATACAAAGGAAAAACTAGCTGTAGGACAAACGAATTATAAATATATTATTTTACAAATCTTTGCACGGAGAGTAGAGAATACCATCCAGATGAAGATCTAAAGCTGATCGTCTGCAGTCTATAAGAATATTAAACGAAATATACAACAGCCTCTATTAAAATCTACGAATACTGACGCGTTTATTTATACCTGCAGGAGAACAGGAGTCCAGTTACTGCTGCATCACGCATTAACCCATTCAGTATTATTATGGACATATTATATGACAGCCAAAGTTGTAAAAAAAATAAAAATCCAAATTTTATAAGAGGCAATCAAATTGATCCAATATAATTGAGATCAATTATCAACTCAATAATACACTATCGATATGTATCAACCGTGAAGCCATAAGTGGAAATTTCCTGTCGTCAATCCCACATCCGATAGATGATTTTGGCAGTTTGGAACTTTTAATAGCCTTTTGGTGTAAAAACGCAAGACCGGTTACCAAGTAGATAGAATCTATGTGTTATGGTAGCTAGAATACGAAAGAAATTCGCGTCTGTGTCCAAACAGTACGCTGCTACATGTTTCATGTAACTTACAGAAGTTCTTCATCGATCGACGCATCTGCGATAATTGTTTTTTAATAATTGTACCGACCTGTATTTTGTATTAGGGTAAGCCGTAACTCAGCTATCAATTCATTGAGTGGATGTAGACCGATGAAATAGGGTAAAACATAATGTACTAATAACATATTTACATCGGGAGGAAGTTTAAGCTAATGACATCGAAACGAGACGAATTACGGACGGCTGCACATTTATAATGACAACTGATGCAAAATTGATAGGATCAGCATAGGTCGCACGATTTCTCTATCACGACATTCGTAAAATAAACGGCGCTGTCAACGTCAATTCAAAGGTGATAATTTTGACGTTATTATAATGCCAGATTTAGGAGAAGAATGAACATGAAACAGTTAGGATATTAAGAATAATTACTTATCGAAGGTGTAGGTGAAAAAGCATGATAATGTTCAGCTTACCATGTATATTGTTATCTGCTACCATTTATGATCAAGAATCTAGCAGCTAGGCGAATGATTTGTAAATACTATGATAAGCTCATTCCATGAAAGCATATCGAATGGTTAAACCGGTAATTGCCATCAAGTCCTTCAATTTAATAGTTACATCGAAGTATTTATAGGCGATGAGTCAAGCAAAATTATATACCAATAAGCACCTCGACGACACAAAAATGATGGATGAGAGATTTCACGATGAGTTATACCCTATATGGTGAGGCTAGGCACGGAATTATTATCTGTAATGCGCGGGCTATCGAGCATTAATGCTTAGTCTTATCATCTGAACGAATTTAGAAAGTATAGATACATAAAAATATGTACCCAAGTACATCAATTTACATTTTTGCCACCAACTGATCATCATACTTTGTTTATTTAATGTATAAAGGGGTTAGAGATATAGCTTGACGATAGTGTGCAACAAATGGATCTGACGGCCGAGCGCAGGAATTTGCATCATACCCTCGATAGCTCGTAATTATTTTAACCTTATACGTGTCATTAACAATGTGGGTATAATTAATTTTTTATACCATGTACGTGGTTAAAGGGAACGTAAACAACCACATTTATTACGATGAATGGATTGTTGATTTGGCACCGCATACTCATCAAGTTAAAATGAGCTATAAAAACTAGCCGCATAGAAATGATGACCTAAACAGTTTTTCACTGATTTTTGTAAAGAGGATATTATAAATTAGGTGAAGGAGCTCTGTGAGAAACTCAATAATGTACGGACAATGTATTCGGCCTTTTTAAGAAAAATTTAACATATATTATAGTTATATGTTACACTTACACAGCTATTGTAAATTTATCGCATTGCGAGACATATATCAGTCAAACCTCGTAGCGGGGTCTGGAAGAGCAAATTGGTATATTTGCTGTCTACCTGCGACAAATCTTTTATCAAGCACAAAATTGGCTACCCTGGCCGCGGAACAAATGACCGATGAAGTATTATCGAAATGTGAATAGACTGTCAACTTTTTAACGTTATCCTGCGCGATGGCAAGTTCAAAATATATATTACCATTTTTACTCTAAATATTTCTTATTTATCTAATTGTAAAAAGAAATTCTGGCATACAGGATTTAAAAGCAATGGTCTTCGTAGCCGTGAAGCAGCAGCCCATTGTGAAATAGTCGTGAAAAACTTTATTTTATATACTACGCATATAAATAGTATATATTATTTTAAAACAGCAACGGCAACAAATATCTTCGCGCTACACTTTGCCAAGCCGGGTCAGACACACTGCTTTCGATGTATATATACTGATATCAGCTTCTGTCCACACAACCAAATTCATTTATGATACGGCGAGGCTTCAACAATAGAGATTGATACGGTAAATGCTTTATCAGACAGTATAACCGAAATTCAGGGCAACGATATGTTAACCGAACATATGAATCATTTTCATAAAGCGGCAATAGCCCGTCTAACTTTGGCGCAAAAAAACTAATGATCTCATTTATAGCCTGTAAAAGGACTCGGGATTAAAGTTTGTAGATACAAAAATAGCACTTATGTTAGACTAAGATAAGTAGAATATATGGAATTTTGTACGATCGAGGCTTAGTGATTTCGGCTAAGCATTACTACCCGACGCAACAAAGGGTCGAAATTCATAATTTTTTAAATGTTTTGATAAAAATAACGTCGCATACTTATTTTAATCGTAATGATATGACCAAGCTCGTGCATTCAGATAATATTAGATTTTAATATGGATTGAACAACGACTATCTGCCAACTGATTACACACAACTCTACAGAAGGATATACTTGATACTTAATCCGAAGTTGCAAAATGACTGGTTCATCGAATAAAGACCAATAATGCACAAAGACGCTGGATCGCAATATATAAGATAAATGTAAGATCAGAGTCTTATTTGAACAAATATAGTATTGCTGATGATTTCTACTGATACTTATGCACCTTGGTCCTGAAACGTCGAAAATATGAGCAGTCATTGATAAGAACCGGTCATATGCAGGCGAATTGTTAGTTTCGATTTTTTTCATTAGTCTTAGTCACGAGAAATGGATCACCTTAAATATGAACAACAATACTCAATGCTAGAATGTAGTCTTGCCGATTTTCGTGGTACAATTAAAAACGTAAAAAATTCCACTGAGTACTAGGTCAAGCCAAAATCGGAAGCTATAGATACGATAATAGTTTGAGTTTGTATATCCGTATTCGTTTAAAATACGTGCTAACAACAGGTAAAACACGAAGACGAATTCAGAAGTATAATCTACGGTTAAATCTTTGAACAAGAAATTTTTTGAGATTTAAATAAAATGCCTATAACGTAATACAACGATTTTAATTTTCAGCAATATCCAAATTGCAAAATTAGACGTCTACACTACATAATTGAAAGTCTTAAAATATTTGACAGAAAACAAAATGGATCTGTTTTGATGATGTTAAATTTTACCTATACTTATTTATTAGTAAAATTACCTTTAAAGATACCAAACTGGTATTGTAGATCAATGTTTTAATATCTATCAGACAATCCTTGCAGGGTAAAGTGTTAATGAATTTCTTAATTATATGGATACATAGCATTTGAGTTATTTTCTTTTCCATTACCGTAAATTTAGATTCATTACTTAACGATTTTCAGTTTGGATATAGAAAATCATGTTAGAATGAAGTACTGGATCGCACATCGTGCATATTGTAAATATTTCACTTTGATTTTATTGGTTGATATATATATATGTAAAATAGAACCGTGTACATAACCACTGTACAACTACGGAACAAAACTTGCACTAAGATGTATATCGTAATGTAGCAGCGATTGCACTATGGCACATCAAACACATTTTGAGATGTGAAGATCCTAACTTTTAAAAAAATTTGAGCTACATATTATCAACTAGTTTAAATTCTGACCGCAGGACGTGTCACCAATCCTTCTGTATAGTCCAATGATATATTTATTGAGACAAAAAATTAGTTGTGCAATCAGCAATCACGTTATGTTACAAGTAAGATCAAATCAGGAAGAGTTCAAACAGTGATAGGTTAAGTTTGGAATTGTATTCTTCGTAAATTTTTCCCGCACTAATTTTCTTTAACCTTTCAGTTAGAATCCTAACATCTAAAAAGCATGACGCCGCGTTCTTAATCCTACAAACGTTGCGATCTTAGGCCGACAATAATTGGCAAATAAAATATAATTTATGCAGAAATTAAGTAAAACGGGGCAAAAATGCGAGCGATTTGGACGGCACTAAGGTAGATAAAAACAACTTAAATAAATATATTATATATTTAATACTAATCTATTTCGAGATTCTTATCATAACAAAAATCGTCTTATGGTCCCCGTTGTGACAGCCAAGGTTTTTTTGCTCTCAGAACCTGTGAATATATCCGGTCTAAAATGAAAGATTAATCACTTAAATATCTACGTATTTTTACAATCTGCGTTTAACGAAACGGATTAATGTGCGTTCCAAGTACATATGAATATCGATTACCTATTAATTGCTGATAAATTTTCAGTTCCCAAATGCTCATATTGACTCGGGGTTTTATCGGGATCATATAAATATACACACATTTCTTTACAAATTCTCCATGTAATCCACCCAATGTTTTTAGTTGGAAGACGCATATGAAGACATTTTCAGTCTATTTCACGAACATTTTTATATTCCAGATAACTATATGCGTGGGTTAAACGTTATGATTCATGCATAAAGAATTGTCTCCGCGTCACATCAATCATAACGGATAAGCACGACACTAAATCCTTTAATGCATGCCAAATTTGCATCATATAAAACACGAATGACCTAGACCAAATTGTCTAGTATTTACAATGTCCTGGCTTGCACCTACCTAGTGTACATACACAATTTGCTCCATGTATAACTACAGGCACATAAAGGTAGATTACACACTTCTTGTATGCATTTTTTAAGTAATAAAAATATTTTTGGATAAAACTGGACAAACGAGGCTATGTCTTAAAGTCGACAATTTTGGGTATGTCAACAACGATAAAAGTTTTACATGACTTATTTTTCATGTAGATACCGATTTTTTTCGTAAGCGTGAACTTACCCCATTTAAATATATAAATTTCTATTTAGCGGATAACAAACACGGGAAGTGATTATTATAAAAGGTTGTCGGCTTCCTGTACTACTTATGCACTCAAATTGTAATTTATATCTCAAAATTTAAGAGACCGTACGGCGAAAGCATTAGAACACACACAAATTCATGAATGTAGATTTATCTGTAGCTAATGGGTACGGATCTTAGGATTTGATGGTACATTAACTAGCTATCCTAGCTATTTCGCCAAAAATGGGTCATAAAAGATTCAGTGCCTCTTTATATATTATGTAACATTAAAAAAAAAATCAGTAGTTATCATAGAATAAATCCACAATGTTACGTTCGCGTGAATAACCTAGAGTAAATATCAAAAGCAGTGCCACAAATGTGCAAAAGTTCCTTAACCAGTACTATACTCAGCTCAAGTATAAAAACATAATGAATAGTGTTAGCCACAATATACTTAACTGCAACATGGAAGAAGAGTCTGCTTGATCGGTAGAGAGAGGCGAGACGGCAGCAAATAAAACAGACAATGGCAGCAAGTGAGGCAGCAAGTGAGTCAGCAAGTGAGGCAACAGGTGAATGAAAATATACATTTTTGGCCCTTTTTTGCATGTTTTGAATTTACTAAATAGCTACCAGCTCCTATCGTGCCTCTCTTACATCGTCCAGTTTTGCAGCTCTAATCAAGGTTGGAATGATTCTGTTAAAGGATCGATAGAAGCAGCTGGCGAGATAAATTCAAAAATGAGCGCGGGTAAAGGCGGTGGTCTTATTGTGAAGAGTTCTGCATTCATCTTCGGCTGTTGATTTTGTTTCGGCTTTAGCAATGCCATTAGCTGCTGGTGGTGGTGCTATAATGGCAATAGGGGCTACTGGAACGCATAGGGGACTTGTGGAGCTGCGGGCGCGCTAATGGAGACCTTATGCAGATCCGTTATGACCTTCGCGCAAGGTTGCTAGTGCGGTGCTTTATCCACCGAGGCTTAGCCTGGAGGAGTCTGCTGAAGCTGGTAGTCGATTTGGCTCGATACACGACGCGTGGTAGAACGATTTGCTCGACAAGTAGCAGTAATCGTTTAGCGTGCGTTTGGCTCGACAGTTCGAGCCCCAGGCATTGAGCCGGGGCTCCGGGAATGCCACCAAAGACAGCTGAAGTAAACATCTGTTGCTCATCCACTGTGCCATTCGCTTCGTCATCACCCGAAGGCTCGTCGTTCTCGTAGTTTTTCGGGCTAGCGTACTTTTGCTGCGGTGATTGTTGGAAAGACTGGGTAGGGTACGGTCTCTGGACGCCTATAGCGGCACAGTGTGGTGCGTACTGTAGCCACCTTGTCCCACTAAAAAAGTGTGGCTACCTTGTTTTGCCATGGGCAGGCCAGTGCCCACAGGTATGTCATCTCCAGTTAAAGCAGATGCGAGATTACGGGCATGGTCAGACCTACAGGGCCCCAAACGTTCTTATAAACTCCGCGCCGTCCAGCACCGAAGCCTCCAACAGGGTCTGGATCAGTAAACCGCCGAGCCCAGGCGCAACGCCATGACACCCCTTGCCACCCCAGTTGTTGATTCCGATCGATCCTTGCTAATTTACAAGTAAAGCTTGGTCGGATGCGGAATTAAAATCTTCTGTCGCTGCAAAACATGACATTTTATAAGAGGCACGGTGGGAGCTGGTTGAATATAGTATGTCAGCATTGGGCACACAATTGCCAAAAATCTATATTTAAACTGACCTTGTGTCTCACTTGTTGTCTCACTTGCTGCCTCACTTTCTGCCATTGTCTGTTTTATTTGCTGCCATCTCGCCTCTCTACCGATCAAGCATACTCTCATTCCATGTTGCAGTTAAGTATAATGTGGTTAACACTATTCAGTATGTTTTTATATTTAGGTTGAGTTTATGACTGGCTTTGGGACTTTTGCACATTTGTGGTACTGATTTTGAGATTTACTTATGATCCTACATCAAATTAAAAGCCTCGTCTAATATATATGTGGACTGACATTAAATTTCTTTTGCACTGATGTGTTTATAGAGATAAATGGTACCGGATAAGGCATTATAAGCAAGCGTCCGAATAACGCTAAGAAAGTGTAATATCACTTTCTTCATTGTTAAAGTTTAAATTTAATTTTATCATCTATAAATAGAACCTTTTTACTTCCATATATAATAAGGTTGACCAGCGACTGCTCTAAAGGCATTAATACGAGAATTATTAACAATTTGTAAGCAATATCTTGTGTCCCTCGAATTTTCGTGAAAAATAAGTTTTAAATCACTAATGATGATCCTGCGCCAATGATGTACTAAACATTGAGTTATTGTTATCTATTCAGAATCATATATCTAGATTAAGTGACCCCCACATTTTCACGCAAGATACACATGATTATATTGCTAAGCAACGATGTCGTGTAGACATGTGCAGCGGTGTTCAGAAGTATGGCCGTACGTAAGACATTTTCTGACACAATTAAGAATAATTCGACGACTGATTAGTATAGTACTATCTGTTTCTCCAGGAAAGAACATCAAAGTACGTATTATTATTTGTGCGCAAATTTGAATGTGACACGTTCAAAATTCTTTATCCGGGAAATAAGCTTCTTGAATTCGTTCCATATCAATTGCAAAGATATTTACCCATTTTAAGCTTTAAATAATACAGTCACGACAACACGACTATGCCGAACTGTATATTTTATTGCTGTGTAAATGTACCTAGTTACGTATTAGAAAACAAAATCATCTTGAAATGGCCCACATCAGCAATGAGAAACAGAATCTGGATTCAAACTGGGTGTCTGCAAATTTGTGGGTAAACCTTTGCTGAATGCAACGAATTGTAGCATTATTTCAATAAATTATTAAAATGCATTTTAAAACAAATTTTATTGAAGCTTTCGGGCCAGGATATGAACGTGTTCACGTGTTTCGACAATTAAATGTATTACTGTCCCAGACATCGGCATAAAAATTAAACTCACGGCTATACAACCGTCAGATGGGCAAAAAGATGCTGTTCAGATTATTTAGGGCTCAAAGTCCTGTTGTTGAATGATACAATCAATCAGGCACGCACGTTGGCGTTAAATTTGGATAACGCTATTGCTAGTGTTTTTACTTCTGAACTTTAAGGACAGAATTCATACGGGAAAAGTGCATTTATTACAAAGTCTAAGTATTAGCGATACGGTTTAGCCTACGTGTTTTTGTTTTCGAATTGATATAGTATAGTATTTTCCTAGGCATGAGGTGCACTTCTTGTACAGAACCCTGGCACCGATATATTTAATTTGATCGTTATTTTAGATGTTAATGTCAGTTTTATAAGTATTGCCGTTTTAGCGCAAAGATTAATGATGCTGCATAGATAAGGTCAACTCGACCTTCTATTTAATCTGGAATCTTGGATGCATAACGTCTGCAGCTGAGACGGTCAATGAATGGAGATTGGCCTTTAACTAAAGCGCACATTCGGAGAAGACTTCAAACTTACTGGCCTAACAAATGTCTTCAAAGTTGTAGAAACATTAAAAACATCAACCTACAATCTTTTTCCGGCTTTGACCGGGTAAGCCGACTAGTTCGCATATTTATGCTTCAAAATTTAGATCTTATTCGTATTGCACTATACCCTTTATTTGATCTGTTCAACACACGTGATATTGCATTCTTATCGACCGGATAGTGGCCATAACAAACAAATAATATGTTATTTGGTTTAAATATAATTATTGTATACAGTACTATCTCGTATTTAAATATGTCAACTATATATTTTTCTAGGATCAATTTTTTTTTAGAAAAACCTGAAAACTTACTTAAACACTCGCAGAAAAGAAACAGGCCTACGCCAGATTTTGTACACATGTATTATATTTTCTATGACGATCGGAATGGAAACTAAATGACAATTTGCTTAACATCAAAGTTGGTACAAAGCATTGGTCCTACTAATTAGTGCAACGCTAAGCGATTAGACAACATGAGTGGAGCCAAATGCATCCTATATTTTGCATGGGGCTACCGCCGAATATTTCTTATAAAATGTACAGTTGCCGAAACATAGAATGAAAAAGCTAAACAGGACTTTTAAGGAGCTCGTTACCGCCAAAAATGCGCTTTTTAAACCCGGTATCACCATAATTATAAGCTTAACTGTTTAATTCATTCAAATAACTACAGCCATTTGCAAAGTTATCGCGCGCAAAGGTGTGAGAAAGATGGTACAAAGACCTAGTTTTACTGACAAATAAGATACAGTGACGTCATTTGTGCATAATTACCGAAAAAAACATCCGGATTCGTTTGGCATCCTTCGAATAAAGAGGAATACACTATACCGATAAGTTCTTAAAATTTATTTGTTTTGTAATTGATATCATCTTGCATAAAAGTGATACAGCGGAAGCAAAATATGGTTTGTTTGCATGTATAGCACCAGGCCGATCAATTTATACGACAAATCACAAAAACGAATATATTTGAATTTAGTTTTATCACTATGATTTAAAATGACAAAAATAGTAGTACGCATCCTCCGCGCGTCTGGATGAAATTTAAATTTTAAGAACAATCAGGCGCTTACACTCATGCTTGTTCAAAAGCATTTAATTTGCTGATTTTTTTATTTCTTCGAACCCTCATTATCTTTAAACAGCCACCGACCTTCAAACAAGAGTTTTTTCCTTCTTCAAAAATGATGTAAAGGTGCATAATTGATGACCTATACCGGAGCTGATATATAAATAGAAAAGTTGCGGGATATCAACCGACATCTTTTGTAATTCGTCTATTCATCAACAGAAACATTTCGCATCAGCAATGCTTTTACGCAAGTCTGTATTTGATCAGCGCTAAAACTTTGAATAATAGTAGCATTAAAATAAGTTACGTCATGTATCCACGATGTTCCTTGTTATTGTTAGATATATTAAATAGTGCTTGAACAACGTGGCCGCATTCTATCCTTAGCCTAGAGTTAATATTGCATCCTGCAAGATACCAACATAGTTGTCCAAACTTACAAATTGTAGTGTCCGACTATGTTACAAAAACTGTTGAACTAGACGGCTATATCAGTAACTTTTGTCAGATAACTAGTTAGTGTTATAATCAAAATCAAGGTGTGCTCATGCGCACTAAAGCAGTTGAGGCTTACGGAGCACTAGGGAATCGAGACCGGCGTATCGCTGTCGTCCAAGTCTATGTTTTTGATATTCCACCTAAAATGGTATGAAGATCAGTAGGTTGTATTAAACCCAAATAATTGAACTTAAATTATTTGATTTCATATCTAGTTTTGTGAAAATATAATATAGTTAAGCATGTAGTCGGCTTCATATGGATAACAATTACCATAATAATATAAAAAAGTGTAAAATTTTTAGCCAGAACTAGTATAAATATTTAGAAATAATTAGTATACAATATAATGTACCAGTATCTGAGATTAGATTTTAAAAACGCCTATGTATATCAAACTAGTACCGGCAAATACATTCAGGGTAATTCTGGCTTCAAACTCGATAAGCCTGATGTTTTATTACTACATAAATTATCAAAATAAATCATCTGGACGCTAGAAGGCATAGAATTATAGGTGTTAGAATAATGGTCCGCTTAATTTAAATGGTGAGTAATGTACCTGGTATTAGCCACCTGTATATTTTTATGCGCTGTTGTCTCAATATTTTGAACCTCAGAAAAAAACTATTTGAAGCTCTGGTTTTAAATGCTTAAATTGCATGTTCAAAATTATATGAAGGACACCATTTCACGACAAGAAATCAATAATAATGTCACCATGTCTAGTTAGAGACTAAAAATCCAGACAAACGTTCATTCGAAGCATGAGGCGTACATGCTTTTCATCTAGTCGGTGGTGCCTTCGTTCTATTTAACGGCATATCGGCTGTATTCAATAGACATTTGGATATTGTATAACAAATTATCTGAGTAGTTTGAGCTCTTGTGCGAGCAGATTTAGAAATGATCAGAGCCATGTGTCATTCCGTTATATCAGACGCAGTGTGCGCAACTCGTGGCTTTACAGCAAAAATCACCAGATACTGGTAGATATTTACAAGGCAAATACTACCATTGTAAGGTCTTCGACATCCAAATTCTGCTTTTTCGGCACATCAATTTGGTGTTCTTCTTAGTAACTTCGTACTTCAAATGCCATTGCTACCTTTCTACCTCTCTGGACTAAAGGCTTTGCACCCCAAATAGCCCATAAACGTCATCTTTCCACATTTGTTACCAAACAATTGATATATTATCTTGTTAAAACAAAACCTTTCTACAAAATTTAAGTAGTATTCACATTTTAAGTAAATCAACGTTATTGCATAAATAGGTTGGCCGTATTATTTAGCTGTTCCGTCACAAATGCGCGATCACCTTATTGTAACTTTATATATTTAAAAAGACAGAACAACTATTTTGTTTATTAAAATAACTTTGGACCTTATATTCGATACAAAACGTCGCAACCTGGCGGATCATTAGCGAGCTTAAAAACTCTAAAGCTTACCCTATTTAAAATTATAGCATATATATAAAAATACATGCGGACGACAACTTTCCTTCCTAATAAGAGGTGAGATGGCATAGACTTTCAAATAAACGATGGTTTTTTGCTCACCATATTATCTGATATTATTTACTACCGATTGTTTCGTGGATTTTAAAGTGTCTGATTTGAATTTGCTTCAAAGTAATACCATAACTCGCATACATTTTAATGCACATCCTGTGCTTTCTGCCTAACCCACTTGCTTAAAAGTTTTTGATCAAAAAAATTAAGCGAGGTGTAAAGATTGTAATATTGTGGAGTTAATCAACACGTAAAAAGTGTTATACAGGAAGAAGGTTATTCATGTACTTTTAAAGGTGTGCGAAAGATCTACGTGCTATATGCATTAATCATTCAAACATTTTTCAAGTCAGATCACCACACAGCGGTAATCAACAAATGATTATTCAAAAATCTGATTTCGTCGTTGTATCAACAGTTTGGGATTTTAAAATTTGTGTCTAGCATTCATTTATAAAAATGATCTTTTTTATACTAGCGAAATTAAATGGGCATATTGATTTCTTATCGACGACAAAATCTTTCTGATACCACTTATAATTAAATGAGGTCTAGAAGTAGGCCTTTAAAAGTATTGCCAAACCGTATAATTTGTAGGAATATATATATTGCTTGAACCCTACTTATTTACGTATATACTAAAGGTATTTTTGTATACAACAATGTTTACTCCCAATGTCCCAATTTGCGCTAAATAGAGGTCAACCGGTCCAAACGAAGATATTACCTAATGTCATAACCGTTCAATTGCGCTTCGAAGATTACCTGCGATGGACTATACCCTCGAGCAAAGACAAATTGCATTTACTAGGCTTAAAGCCAATATTACGTAGCGAACTTATTATTGGAATATCTAGCCTACCGTATTGTGTAATAACAGGAAGAATAAAGTTTTTTTAGTTTATAGCAAGATGAACGATAGCAAGATGTCGTCTTTTATTTAAAGGGTCTGCAACATTTTTTTCACAAGCTAGCGTGCAGGCATGTATTTATATGGATATTATTCTGCTGCAGTTTTCACTACTTAAACAAAATGTATATACATCGACGAAGATCTATTAATTAAGCAGAACGAGAATTGTTTTTGTGTCTGCTTGATTCAGGACACGGACTTTCTACGTTTCTTTTTTGGTGGGCCTCTTCTATACATTGAATTTGTTTATGGTAGCGAACGGGTGAAGCAATGAGAAACTTGTTGGTGAAAAGAAGCACAACCAAAATTTATGTGTGTAATGAGTTTAAACATCTTCGTACTCTGGCTCTATTTTCATAACGAATAATTCAGTCCAATTATTTTATCACCCAATGTTTGTATTCCATAAAATATGTTCATCAAATGTGGCATACAGCTCTTCCTTTTTGTGTTATGAATAGAAGAAAGGCGTTACTGTGTGGTAGGACAGTGCTGGTGAAACCCAAATACCAGGACCCTGAATTTCACCCTTTACTGCCGGTATAGATCAGGTTACCAATGAGATAGTAAAGCTTGAAAACAAAGTTTGGTACTTGATGACTCGATAGATGGTTTCAATATACTGATGAATGCAGTAAAATTATGTCATTTCGCAAAATGATCATTGACCTGGCCAAAGAAGCGCAATCGTCCCTCTTGTCGTTTCTGCGGTTGGTACTTACTAGCAATACAATTATGTGAAGTCTCCTGTATAGGTTGTAACTGAGGTCTAAGCCTTCCGACCAGAAACGCATATTCAACATCAAGGTTTTAGCCGGCTAATTCATATTTAGATAATTGTTAATTCAGTGATAAAATGCAGTGGTTATGCCGGGAAAAATTGTTAAACGGCATCCTTTTTTTGATGTCTTTATTTTGTGGGCTTTTTGAGATATCGACTGAGACCAGACAAAACCTATTTTAACGCGACAAAAGCCCAAATGACCCATTATCTTCTTTACAAGTTTCCAAAGACTATACCTGGACAATAACATCGTCAAAGAAAGTCTATAATGAGCGCTTCAGGTGCTTTCTCATTAATTAAATTTTCACAGAAGTAATGAACGACTTGCTGAAAAAATTAACTCGTTCATTGAGGATGCTACTTTGATCTATCAAGACCGAGTATAAGCTCAGTATAGGGACAAATGGGATAAAAGGTGGAAACCGATACACATCTGTGTCGTGGAAGCTTAATGAATACTCTCGTAGGAAGTATAACCTTTACAGAAAATCAAAAGGTTAGCGAATGATGTTGCGACGATGTGAATGAGATGTATCTAATATTGGTAGTCGTGATTTTATCAAAAATGATTTTGGTTGAAGGCGACTTGTGGACCGCCTATTGGGTTCAATCAGTCATTCGGTAAGTAAAATACCACTCAATTGTTTCAATTACGAGACATTGCATCGTAACGTGAATAGCTAATGGCGAGAGCGACCTGGTGTTTAATGTCCACCACAGTTTCGACCATTCTAAATCTTCGTATACAAAGCTACGAAATCACCCTCTTTATGGCCTAGCGTAGATATGATAAAGTACTCTTTTTAGACGATTTTACTCAGATAATGAGTACCTGTTAGCTAAGAGACAGAAAAATGAACATTGGTGGTTGCGAGTAATTCATTTTTGAAAGTAACTGGTTTACAGTTGCAAGAAATTTTACATGGTGCTTACCTTACAGTTTGCAATCTCGACCGCAATCCTTTTATGAATATTATAGATTGCATTGTAACAACAAAGATTAAAAAAACAGAATCCATGCGCAATATCATATCAGCACACTGTGTCAAACGTCTATGTCGTGGGGATGATCAAACTAATTACAAATGATCAATCTACTAGAGGAGGTGAAAGTAGACGTATTTAGGTAATACATTACATTTATAAAACGAAGCAAATTTTTTTTTATATAATACTGAAAAATATCAATTGGAACTTCCCACCAGTTTTAAAAACCATGTTAAAAGCAAATATATATCTAGTTGATGGTCTCGAGCAAATAAGTAAGGCAGATGAGGATCGATGTAATTGACAGAATGAATAATTAAATTATGTATAGATGTATCGGTTGTGCCACAATAATATAATGTATGATAATGTGCATCATGCAGTTATAATCGAAAACTTGCGGCTTTTAAAAGCTTTATTAGTGTATTGTGTAAACCTCTACCTAAAAGGATAAGAATTATGTGTAATTCTTCATAAATACGTATATTATGAGCCGAAATAATAAGTGTAGACTTGCCAGCAATATTAAATACGCTAATATCGTTGTAGGAAAAGCTAATCAAGCAGCCATTATCCGTGCAGATACGGGACATTTAACTTTTTTTACTGCCACTGAACATCAAACAAAGCCTATATTGATGTCTTATACGTTGCTTGCACGCACTTGGAGAGGACGGTGACCAATAAACAAAGGTACTTCGTATTAGGTAAAGTAGAACTATAAATCATCGATACTTTAAGCCTCTCAAACGATGTATATTTTGTTAATCAGTTCATTGACATACAACCTTTTGATATATGTATCTGCTATCACCCGATGCACGCCTGGCTGCAACGGGTGAATAATGTCGTTGATATAATCGCCTTTTTAAGACATTTAGTTCAGCTGTACCGAATATCTTCTTTACAAATTATAACAATATATGTAGCGAGTTAAATAATAGAGAATTATTTTATCCATTCGAATTATATTCCTACTAACTAGTGTTTAGTGTCAACTTTATGTCAAGGGCCACTTAGATACACCTAGTTCGGACAAAAGTGAAACGCCTGTGCATTATGCTATCGAATTTCGGATCAGCGGTGGAAGGGAATTACAGCATCGACGTGCATGGCATGATCTAAAGCTGAGCGTGGTAGCATCTGTAAGCGGTCTGGTAGGTGCATTGATGTCGAGACCCTTACATGACCCAAGGGAGCACATGTTTGAGCATACACAGCAGAGTCGCGTTATGCACGAATTTTATCTAGTCATCCACATTTTTGTGAGCGCTTTCGGTGGTTCGGTGCAGAAGACGGACATCCCAATTAGCGTTAGTTTGCTTTTTACAAGAAGGTGGAGAGCAACAATTGCTAAATTGCATTAAATTAGTGACCTGTGAGGACCACTACCGTACAAAACCCTGGATGACGCCGCAGGTAAGAGATGACACGTTTGTCCAACCAGCACATCGTGTTGCCTCTTACCATTGAGTTGGAGCGCCAAGGCATAACACTAGACGTCTAACTGATGTTTAGACGAGTGTAATTGTGTAGAGGCGTTAAATATGAAATTAACCAAGGTAAATCCTCAGGAAGTATATATGGAAGAACTGGCGGATAGTCAAACAATCTGAACGGGGTCATGATCAACTAGCATTGAATGTAACGGGGCCGCCCGTTACATGGAATTGTCACTTTAAGGAAAGTGACAATAAAGAATATGAAGTTGGATATTCGTTCAACAATATCACCGAAGTGGTGCTATTGAAGGGTTGACCAAAGCGTCTGCTCGTTGGTATATATCTTGATGATATTAACCCACCAATCGCCGCAAGACGCGCGCAATGAGTGGTGACGAGACGTCACCATACACTCAGTTATATTAGCATAATTAAGTTAAGTCAAACAGAGAGACAGTAGTTAAAAGACTTAATTATATTAATACAGCGGTTTCACTTTTCCCTTATCTACGCTTCCTCGTTTGCCTCGTGTACGTCTGTCGGGGCACCCTAACCCTTGCGTTAAGTTCACGCAAGGGTGTGCCCCGTTACACCTGGTAGCACTTTGTAGTCCTTCCAAGGACCACAACATCCAACATGAACATGTTGGATGATGGAGAGACCTTTCACGCCACGCGTAAAGGGTTTAACCTATTGAGTGACATCGAATGGAGTGCGGTAAAACGCATGAGTTCTACCGTTGGCGAGTTCGCCATTAGCTCCATGTTGGAGTCTCTAGACAGAGACCAACAACATGCCGCGATAGCCAAGTTCATCCAAAGTGAACTTGTCGCCGAAAGGGAGAAAGTAGCCTTGCTTCACCAGAAAGGCTCTCAACAGGCCGAGCAGTTGAGAGAACTCGGTGCTCAACATACAGAGCTGTTGAGACAGCAGCAATTCTATGTTGCTGTGGGCGGGACGGCACATACGCGTCGTCCCGAAGTCATGAAAGTTGACATCTCTAAGTACAGTGGAGTCCCAGAGGACTCCCTGTTACTGTGGTTTGTCGAACTCGACAGAGCCCTAAGGGCTCGTCGCGTCGAAGATGAGCATATGAAACTCACATTTGATCGAACCCACTTGGCAGGACGTGCCAAAACTTGGTCCCTGGGCCTCGAGAGTAGCGACCCAAATGTGCTTAGGTCGCTAGATGACTTCAAGTCCCGGCTCAGACAAACGTTTCAGCCGCCACGAGCTGAGTACAGGGCTCGTTAGGAGCTCCTGAAACTCAAGCAGGGTAAGCGTGATGTGCACGCTTACGCTCAACGTAAACGACTCCTTGCGAGTAGTATAACTGCTAACCCAGTTCATGAACACACGTTGATTAAGGTGTTCATGCAAGGGCTCGCGGAAGGGCCCGTCAGGAGCCACCTGTTCCGCCTTGAGCTGAATACGCTTGAAGAAGCGATATCAGCCGCGGAACAGGAAGACTATAGCATGAGACAGGCTCATGCTAGCTCAAACTCTAATCGTTCACCGAGACGACAAGAGATCGGAGGTCCAGAACCAATGGACCTCTGCTATGTTGAGAGCGAGAGACCTCGCTCTTCAGACAACAAGCGATTGCAGAAGTGCAATCGCTGTCAGAAGTTAAGACACTACGCACATGAGTGTAGTTCCCACGCCCCGTACCAAACAGTACTGAGCGAAATGGACGACCTTTTGCCAGAAAGGGCAATGGGCGTGGGTCCAGCGCTGTTGCGAAACCGAAACAGCGGAGCGGACCATCAAAAAATGGTCGGGGTCAGTAGGGGCGGAGCGCCCTACTGATCCAGCAACCTCAAGAGAATTTGCAAATCTCTTGACGAAAGTTGCTCCAGATACACAATCATTGTGTGTCTCTGCACCTGGTGATGACGTTTCGCGCATCACCTTGAAGTTGGAAGTGACAAATGATTTGTCGCTTCGTGCCCTAGTAGACTGTGGGGCGTCGAACAACTTTGCTCGTCGCCAGTCACTAGAGGGTCGTAGGCTCAAGTTTGTTGAGCGCGACATTCCCCTCACGAGGATGACGGTGCGCTTTGCAACAGGCGCATCGATTACCCTTAAGAAACATGTAGTAGGAATCCACTACACGTTGGAGGGCGAACAGTACGATGATGAATTCATCGTACTGTATCTGGATAACAAATTTGATGTCATCCTGGGATTACCTTGGCTCAGAAAGTACGAGCCAAGGGTGAGCTGGCAGCATCGATCCGTAAAGATGCCTGCCGCTTGTTCATCAGATAGCCATCTGATGAACATCTTGGAGCGTCCACAAGCGTGTGGATGTTCTGCGAGTGAGTGCGATGGCCCCACTTGCGGTTCGATCGTTCACACGACCGCACAAGATCACAGTGTAGTTAATCACTACACTGTGGAGTAAGCTCCCGGCGGCTGTACAGAAGTACAGGCGGCGCCGAAGGTCCACCACTCGAATAAGTCGAGTAGACCGGGACGTGGATGCACGCCTAGCGGGCGACATCCTAGCAAGAGTAAATCGGTTGCCCACAAGGCTCAGCATGGATATCCTAGGTCGACTGGAGAGTCATCCGTAGAGGCTCGGTACCTGACTGTGGTTGCACAGCCACAGTCAGAAGACGTCGAGGAGATAAGTCTTCACGTACTTGAGGAAGGAATTCCTCAAGAGTCACTTGCTGAAGGATTAGGCCTTCAGCAACCTGTGGAAAGAAGTTCCCAGGAAGTAACCGAGACGTTGAACGTCTTGGTTAATGACGGATCAAGCGTAGGCGCTGATACGCTTGATCTGATTGTGCCTCCGAAATTAACTTCGGAGATAACTCAGTTGCCAACGCTAGAACCGAAACGGTTCTTGCGTGATCTGCGTAGTGGCAAAGTCAAGCAGATCTGCATGCTCGTCACGGAGGATGAGTATGTGGCCTACATTCGATCGGCAACAGTATTTGCTGAGAACGAATGGGTTCTCAGCAGCTCATCGATGGACGAAAGTGTCCTCGATGAGAAGACTCGGATTGAGAGATAGGAATCTCAATCCTGGAAGTTGCTTCAGGCAAATCCTTTGTATAAGGATTTGATCGAATTCAAGGATGTTTTCCCTGAATCCGTGCCTTGCGAGCTGCCTAAGGACAAAGGCACTCGACACGAAATCGAGCTCAAACCGGGCTCGAAGTACTGTTTCATGAAGCAGTGGCCACTGCCTCGTGAGCAAGTACTAGCGATCGACAAGTTCTTTGCCGATCGCTTAGCAGCGGGCCATGTAAGGGAATCGACATCCTTTCACAGCTCTCCGACCTTCTGTGTGCGAAAGGCCACAGGAGGGTGGCGGATAGTGCACACATTCAACAAGTTGAACGCTGCAACGGTACCGGCTCAGACGCCGATACCGAGGAAGGACGTAATCATAGATGGTATGTCAAAGTGTACCATCGTTTCGTCCATGGATCTGATGGATGGGTTCTATCAGATCCTCGTGCGTGAACGGTACACGCCGTTCACAGCAGTGAGCACCCCCCGCGGGATGCTGTGGGAGTGGCTAGTTATGCCACAGGGGCTGAGTAATGCCCCTGCAACGTTCAACAGATGTGTTACAAATCTGTTGAGACTAGTGCGAGACTTCGCACCGAGCTACTTCGACGATGTGTTCGTCCACAGCCGGGCTATGGACGGAAGGACGGACGTTGAAGTTCATAGAACTCACGTTCGTCAGGTTCATCAACTTATGCGCAAGCATAAGTTGTACGCCAACCTCAAGAAGTGTATATTTGCGGCTAGCGAAATACCACTTCTTGGGTGCATTGTGGGTAAGCACGGCGTACGCTCTGATCCCGAAAAGACCAAGGTTGACCGACTGTCCAGTGCCGGTCGATGTCAAGGGACTGCGGAAGTTCCTTGGGCTAGCGGCGTATTGCACAAGTATTCACGCAACTACGCCGAAATGACGGTACAACTTTCTTGCTTGCTCAAGAAAAATGTCAAGTGGTCATGCAACGCTGAGTGCCAGCGTTCCTCTGAGGGTATCAAGCAAAGCTTGATGAAATCGCCGATCTTGGCGATTGCAGATCAGGACAAACCATTTCATGTGGTCTGTGACGCCAGCAATTTTGCAATCGGCTGTGCGTTAATGCAGTTCGACGCAGATGGCGCGGAGCGCGTCATCTGTTATCAGTCGCGTCAGCTGCAAGCAGCTGAGCGCAATTACCCAGTGCATGACAAGGAACCCCTTGCCATGAAGTATGCACTGGCTAAGTTTCGCGTCTATCTCTTGGGAGATAGACCGTTTGTTGTCTATACGGACCATGGGTCATCACGCACGGCCGTAAACAGCCCTCACCTCTCGCAAAGGATGGCGAGGTGGCTGTCTTTCTTCGCGGAGTATAACTTCTTCGTGGAGTATAAACCAGGACGACTCAATGTCGTCGCTGATGCGCTTTCGCGCCGGCCCGATTTCGAGCCAGACGCACAAATCAACGGTGAGGATAAGCCCACTGTTGCGACACTGTCAGTCAGTGTCCCGTCGTCAAGTAAACTTGACGACGTACGAAAGGCATACGCGGAAGATAAGGATCTTCTGCGATTAATGGATCATCTGGTGAATCCATCCAGTAAATCTATGGGGATTTACCAGCTTTGTACCGACCCTCATCGGATCGGTATACTACACGCAACGGATTGATGTAATATACAGCTGTTGCCGACGACACGCCTCGGGTCGTCGTATTCTCTCATCACGATTTGCGTTAGGCATCATGTATGAGTGTCACGATGACTCATCAGGTGGCCATCGTGGCAAAGAAAAGACTTACCGCACGGTAAGTCGTGACTTTTACTGGCCACGCCAGTATCAGTTTGTCCGCAAGTACATACGTGCTTGCAATTTTTGTCAACGGTTGAAGCCTAGTCCTTCATCCCGTGCACCGTTACAACCTCTGCCGGTCCCGACAGAGTGTTGGCAGTCCATTTCAATGGACTTCGTCTTCGGTTTTTCCGAAGACGCTCACAAGAATACTGGTATTCTTGTGTTTGTTGACCGATTCAGCAAGATGGTGCATCTTGCTGCCGTCCCTGAGTCGATCAAGGCCCAAGGTTGTGCTCGTGTCTTTCTAGACACGGTCTTTAGACTCCACGGTTTACCCCGTGAACTCGTATCCGACCGTGATCCTCGGTTCACGGCGGCATTTTGGCAAACCGTGTTTCGCACATTGGGAACACGATTGAAGATGTCTACTTCTGACCATCCTGAAACAGATGGTCAGACGGAGCGTGCGAACCGTGTCCTCGAAGAGATCCTTCGAGGATACGTCCACTCGTTCCCGAGTTGGAGCGAATTTATACCCATGGTGGAAATCGCCATCAATAATTCGGTGCATGCTTCAACACAGCACACACCATTTTACGTGAATGGCCTACGCCATCCACGTGTGCCCGCCCTTTTAGAGTGTGACTCTTGAATAAGGGGGGAGGGACTCGCTCGAGCAAAAACCGTTTTGGCTCTTGCTCATCACGTGTCGACGCTAACGTCGTCACGTATGATGCCGATGTCGATCAAGTCGACATCGATGAAGAAGATCACCTCAGAAATGGCGGCGACGCTATTACTGACTCGGATGATGATGACGATGCTGGTATATTCAGCATCGTCAACGATTATTCCAGCAAGGAAGAAGAAAACCTCGCTGAAGAAGAAAGCAATCTCTTATCAGTGCGCACGAAGCGCACTGCCAGACACAACAAAGAGTCAGCAGAGAACTTCCTGCTGACTCGAGAAGCGGTAGTCCGTTTCGTTCAGGACTCCATCGCAAATGCGGTGGACCGCCAGAAACGAAACGCAGACAAGAATGGAAGAGAAAATGTTCTTTTATTTAAAGTTAACGACCTAGTACTACTGTCTACGGTAAACTTACCTGGACATGCAGTCACTAGTGTCGGCAGTAGTAAACTACTGCCGAAGTACATTGGGCCATTTCGAGTGTTGCATCGCAAGGGCAATGCATACACACTCGAATTACCACGTAAGACGCGCACGCATCCTACGTTTTACGTGGGGAGGCTCAGGCCGTACTGTCAGTACAAGCCTTCTTCTTCCGGTGAAGATAGCCCCCGCGTTCAAGTACATCCATCAAGTTCTTGCGTTCGCGCTCCAGACGATCCGTCTGGTCGCGCAGATATGATACCTCGGAACTTAACCGAGATATCTCCCCGCGAGCTGTCGCCAGCTCGCCGAAAAGGGAGCGGACATCCCGCTCGACCTGAAGCTACGCCGTGGCATAATCGGCGCGATCCCTCGCCCGATCAGCCTCGTGATCATTGCGGTTCTTCCGCACGGTATCAGTCAAAGCGTAGCGCCGGTCGCGCTCGTGCTTCAAGTCATTGCGCAATTCATCGATTGCGCGATCCATCTCGCAAGGGTCGAGATGGTGAGCAGAATCATCTGGAGGAGGTCTTTCCTCCTCCACCACATCCTTTGGTGGATTCTCACGGTGGTCAACGCTTTCTAGTGGAGCGGATCTTGAACCACCGTGACGATTTAGGATCAAGGACGAGCTACCTCGTCCAGTGGCGGGGGTATCCATCTTCTTGGAACAGCTGGGAACCTCGCTGCAAGGTGATGATGGATGTTGAAGGTCTCGTCCGCCAATATGACGAGACTCATCCGATTGGTCCGAGGGACCATCGGTAAACACGCGCTTTTGGCGCTTGTAGACGGATTGCAAGTTTGCAATCCCGTCACGCATCTCAGCCGAGATGTGTGCCCTTCCCCAGGGCGAATCGAGGGAATACACATCCCTTTGCGCACGTTGCGAGTTGTCAGCGCAACTCGCACAAGGGTATCCCCACCTGAGGCATGGAATACCGGCCTCACTAGACAAACATTGCAACCGGTACCTTGCACCGGTTGGCGTTCGCATTTCGAACCTGAGGCGTGTCGCCTCAAGTTTCTTAAGCCACCCTTCTCGTCCAAAATTCTTTACGTTTTGGACGAACGCATTCCACGCAGCCAAAAGCGAGGCTTTGTCACGCTTTTTATTGCTGTCGTACCATCGATGTTTAAGGAAGACATCGAGATAAAAGTCTTCTATAGCGCGAAAGTTGCTCGCGCTGGGAGTCAAGCCGCGAAGCTCAGTCGCATCGAATAAGGGTATTCGATGGTGTTGGCTTGTCTCGTGAGACAAGCTATTGATGAGCCGTTTAGGCAAACGCCACGGCTTCAGCTCATCACGCTTCACGGTGGTACCCTTGTCGGTATTACGGTTGTCAGTATGACGATGGATTGCACCATCGTCAAGTCGCTCGTGCGAAGGAGCACGAGCTGATCTCGGTGATGAGCAAACATACTCATCATCAGATTCGTCATCACTGCCGAACAGACTGTGTTGAAACTCACGAGTCCTTTCGTTCGGCAGTGGCCTTGGCGAACACTGAGGCGTCGCCGGTGATCGATACGCTTCTGCAGCATTGCCCGAGTTAGACACGTCTGACTCGCCAGAGTAGATGACCTCAATGTCGGGATTACCATGCGCACGCGGTGCTGTACCACGTGCACCTGCAGCACCTCTTGCTGCAGGCGAAGAACGAGCAGCAGACGACGAATAGTCTGCCGCAGAAGCTGGCACAGGCACATACTCTGTGTGCCTTGAGTCACCCCGCATATACATGTTAACTATTCGAGTTCAGGTTAAGTTATGAACGGAACGGACCCAACAAGTGCTCCCTGTCCCAATGACGCCAAACGGGTGGCCGCCATAATTTTCGATGGTCACACAGTGACTATCAGTTAAGGAGGGGGTGATGTAACGGGGCAGCCCGCTACATGGAAATGTCACTTTAAAGAAAGTGACAATAAAGAATATGAAGTTGGATATTCGTTCAACATTATCACCGATAGTGGTTATATTGGTGAGGCAACCAAAGGGTCTGCTCATTGGTTGATATCGTGATGATATCAACCCACCAATCGCCGCAGGACGCGCGCGATGAGTGGTGACGAGACGTCACCATACACTCAGTTATATTAGCATAATTAAGTTAAGTCAAACAGAGAGACAGTAGCTAAAAGACTTAATTATATTAATATAACAGTTTTACTTTTCCCTTATCTACGCTTCCTCGTTTGCCTCGTGTACGTCTGTCGGGGCACCCAAACCCTTGCGTTAAGTTCACGCAAGGGTGCGCCCCGTTACAATAAAGGCTTGACTGTCTGGTGCCAGGAAAAGACTGATCGTAATACATGTTAACAACAATATGTATTAGGCTATGCCAGACTTAATCCCTAGCTACATCTAATCTGGTATATGCATCTCGAGTAGCGTATACAGATCTTCGCCTACACTTCGCCTGATCATGAACGCTGTCCACGCGCTCGTCTAAAAAGCCTACGGAAGTGAGTCGCTACTTCCTTCAAACCGGCGTCAAGTCGTAGGTAGCGGTAGGGATGAGCAGAATCAGGTGGACGTTGCCAATGGCGAGCCATCGCCGACGTCTGATCTCATGCGACGTACATATTCGTCACCGAAGTTCTCCTTAGCGATCTGCAACACAAAGTCGTGTATCTTCCTTTCGCCAATAGTCCGGCTATCTTTAGGTTTGTGATCAAGGGCATCCAGGACTGTATCGAAGAGAAAGTACAAGCCTGCTTCACGATGTTTATGTACCTCCTCGTCAACAAGCGTTTTGAAGTTCTGGTAACCATTGTTTTCGGCAACTAGGTCTTCAAAAAATTTGATCGGTCCTTGTCCCCCATGCACGGCAGTGTAAAAGGCCATCCGTACACCTGTAGATGGTATTCCCTCATCATCAACGCGCTGGGAAAATGAGCGTTTCTTCAGACCCAGATTCTTAGTCAATTGAGCTTTAGTCAGTCCGCTTTCGAACCAGTTCTTCATCAGCACCCCTAGAGCCTCGGCAAAATAATGTTGACGACGGTCATTTGAATGTCGCTGCATGTCATATAGCGCTCGTGCCAGCTGAACTTCGTCTACATTCATCTGAACAAGTCGCTTGACAAGATCATCTGGCTCAAGCGTTCGTGTCACCCGCAACATCGCGTCTGTCATCACGAACTCTGTTGTCAACTCCGTCTGCGCATTTATAATCTTCTTGATAGCACCAGCAACTTTTTCCACCTTTCCTGACGACTTTAATGATCTTGTAGCCGACTCGAGAAGTTTTGCAGCCTCGTTTGCTTCGAATCCTTGATCCCTTAACAACCTGCTCGGGGGAGAGTCCACGCCAGCGGCGGTCGGAGGAACAACAGCTGGGTCTTGGTGTGCGATCCTCGATGTTTCCGCAGCATCGGAGGCGCCGTCGAGGCGCGGCAGGACAGCGGACGAAGCCACAAGCGCAAAGGCGAAGACACGCATGTTTAGGGGGATTGTGGATGGCGCGGTGAGATTGCGAAGTGATTGAGTAGTGGAGACAAGAGCTCGCTTGCTTACCTGACCCGAAATTGTAAAGAGCCGTATCGAGGGGATCACAAAATTTAATGGTGTGCATTCTCCTTGTATCCGTTCGATTGTGACTGCAGTGCTGCTTTGTACGTGGTACAACTCCATTTTGCTGGCTCTCAATCTCAAAGATGTAAGTTTACTAAAAAGAGTCGTCCATCATTGTCAATCCTTCTAGCCAGTATATTCTGATACACACGCTCCGGCTCTTGCGAGCAAAACGTTCTGCAAGAAACTGCTCTGGATCCTGATGTGACTGGATACAGGATCAGTTGCACTCAAAGCCAGCCGGCACATAAACGGCCAGCATATCTCGCGTGCGAGCCAGTGAACAAGCCCTGACGTGCGCGATCCAGCTCCTACCATAAGCCCAGTCGCTCGTTGTCGTAGACTGTGCATACTACGTGGCCCATTGTAGAAGTCGCGACGCATTAGGCATCGATCACACGTGCTGGTAGAAACACACAAGCTCGGACTTGGTTGCACTGGGTATTCTTTTATGGAGCGACTGTCATTTGCTAAACCAGAAGGAGC
Source organism: Hyaloperonospora brassicae (assembly GCA_947650285.1). Classification (NCBI taxonomy): domain Eukaryota; phylum Oomycota; class Peronosporomycetes; order Peronosporales; family Peronosporaceae; genus Hyaloperonospora; species Hyaloperonospora brassicae. The sequence goes on from CANTFL010000144.1 coordinate 465,837, forward strand.
GGTGCGATGGCGCTCGTTTTAAGGGGGTGCGACCAGCTTGTGGTGAGAAACTGCTCTATATCCTGATGTGACTGGATACAGGATCAGTTGCACTCAAAGCCAGCCGGCACATAAACGGCCAGCATATCTCGCGTGCGAGCCAGTGAACAAGCCCTGACGTGCGCGATCCAGCTCCTACCATAAGCCCAGTCGCTCGTTGTCGTAGACTGTGCATACTACGTGGCCCATTGTAGAAGTCGCGACGCATTAGGCATCGATCACACGTGCTGGTAGAAACACACAAGCTCGGACTTGGTTGCACTGGGCATCTTGTATGGAGCGACTGCCATTTGCTAAACCAGAAGGAGCGGTGCGATGGCGCTCGTTTTACGGGGGTGCGACCAGCTTGTGGTGAGAAACTGCTCTATATCCTAATGTGACTGGATACAGGATCAGTTGCACTCAAAGCCAGCCGGCACATATACGGCCAGCATATCTCGCGTGCGAGCCAGTGAACATGCTCTGACGTTCGCGATCCACGCAACGTGATGATCATCGCAGACAGGAAGGGCCATGTGGGTTCAGAAGACGGTGAATCGTTTAAAACACCAGTGTTCGCCTAAAAAAACACCGTTGCGATAAGGCTATCCATTACCTTGTTTTATATACATACAAAAGGGTAGAGAAAATACCGCTTTCGATTGAACTTCGCTAGAAACGTTTCTAAGATAAGGCGGACACTCCGCATTTTAAACGGACTGCAGTCCCAATTTGTTGATAGCCTGCTCAGGGCCTAGCCCTTGCACACGCTCAGCAATCGCTGCACGTGCATACCGTCACGTCGACTGTGTCACGGTGCATTCATCGATATTGCTCCTGTACTTCTCATTCTCGGTCGTCCCTCCCGCCGTCTTCAAAGATCGCCACCAATCATCTGGGTATACAATAGTAGTAAACGGGGGACGGGCTGTTGCAGTCGGTGGAGTCATAGCCAAAGACATGCGAGAAAGATAGAAAAATTGTGCTTTTCAGATGTGGCTGATGACTGAGTGACTAACTAACTAAACCACATTTTGTTGTGTAAATTGCTTTTGCTGGTATGTTTCTATGTATCGTTTTTATTGATGTTGAGCAAACCCACGCTGGTGTCGCGTTCTGGGAGTGTAACAACTCTTTTGCTGGTACAAACTTTGTTACTACTAGTAGAGGTTAAAAACGTGGGTGTGCGTAAAGAAAAATGAGGTACGAGAACTGACAGCTGGTTAATAATGTTGTGGCGATGGTTGCAGGGGGCCTGGAGCGATAATGGTCATTATGATTCACTTAATGCTAAGGTTTTTAAACGTGTCGATGCGACTTACGGTGTCCGCGATCAACCTGACGCTGCTTGCTTCTTGTATTGGCACAATGCACTAGGTCCTTGCGATGTCGTGTGAAATACATACCATCGATATTGGAGCTAAATGATCTGTGTTGTTGAGGAGACTGCAGTATATGGCACCGGTCTACTTGAATTCACGCTGGCACAAGCCGTCCTATTTCCCATCGGCGTTTATTGCAGTATTATAACATGGTTATACTTGTTCTCCTCTCGAGAAAGTAATAGCAGGTTGGTAATGCTGCTGCTGACAGTTTTTGTGCAACACGGCTAACTAGCGTCGCGTGTGTGTTTTAGATTTAATATGGCACGACCGATCACACCATATAAAAAATGGCGTGGGTTGGTCTACTTTCTGATTGCACGAGATATCTTTTGCGCAAAGCCATCGTTGGATTAATTTTTGTTGACTCCCATAGGTGATGCCGAGGAGATATGTCCTCGCCGACGAAATGCTAAGGAAAGCGTCAATAGTCCATATTAATAACTAATGAATGTGTATAAATGCAAATGCTGTTGGACATACCGCCACCATCTTACCTTTCGCTCTCAAACGCGACGACGCAGCCAATCCCGCCGATGCAAAGACTGTCTCGTCCAAGGCCGCTTATGTTTCAACAACAGCAAGCTCCACCGGTTCAAAAATCGTCGCTGCAGATGTTGCCGTCACGCCCTTGGCTTGTACCTGCGCCGTTGCAGGAGCTGTCGTCTCGCAAGTGAAGACTTCAGTCCGTTTAAGAGAGAGAGCAAAACAGACTGTCTATTATACGAAATTATGGTGTACAAGACGTCTGGAAAGACCAAAGCCAGGATAGCAACGCCGGTGTAGAATGATCCGGTGGTTGGACGAGTCTCATCGCTGTGTGCGGTGCTCTAGATGGGGCCATGGTGAGCAGCCCGATGCATTGCATTAGACGAGTTCCAGCCACCTGGGTGTGTAGCTTCCTACACTCCCGCATCGCTAGTGCGTGTAATTGCCGAAAACTCTGAACAATGTATTCGTACATACACCCCGCCAAAGTGACAAAAAGACCTTCGTGAGCGACCCGGTCGCACTGAATGTAACGGGGCAGCCCGTTACATGAAATTGTCACTTTTAGGAAAGTGACAATAAAGAATATAAAGATGGATATTCTTTAAAACAATATCACCAAAGTGGTGATATCGAAGGGTCGACCAAAGGGGTCTGTTCATTGGTTGATATCGTGATGATATCAACCCACCAATCGCCGCAAGACGCGCGCAATGAGTGGTGACGAGACGTCACCATAAATGCAGTTATATTAGTATAATTGAATTAAGTCAAACGAAGAGACAGTAGTTTAAAGACTTAATTATATTAATATAACAGTTTTACTTTTCCCTTATCTACGCTTCCTCGTTTGCCTCGTGTACGTCTGTAGGGGCACCCTAACCCTTGCGTTAAGTTCACGCAAGGGTGTGCCCCGTTACACCTGGTAGCACTTTGTAGTCCTTCCGAGGACCACAACATCCAACATGAACATGTTGGATGATGAAGAGACCTTTCACGCCACGCGTAAAGGGTTCAACCTATTGAGTGACATCGAATGGAGTGCGGTAAAACGCACGAGTTCTACCGTAGGCGAGTTCGCCATTAGCGCCATGTTGGAGTCTCTAGACAGAGACCAACAACATGCCGCGATAGCCAAGTTCATCCAAAGTGAACTTGTCGCCGAAAGGGAGAAAGTAGCCTTGCTTCACCAGCAAGGCTCTCAACAGTCCGAGCAGTTGAGAGAACTCGGTGCTCAACAGACAGAGCTGTTGAGACAGCAGCAATTCCATGCTGCTGTGGGCGGGACGGCGCATGCGCGTCCTCCCGAAGTCATGAAAGTCGACATCTCCAAGTACAGTGGAGTCCCGGAGGACTCCGTGTTACTATGGTTTGTCGAACTCGACAGAGCCCTAAGGGCTCGTCGCGTCGAAGATGAGCAAATGAAACTCACATTTGCTCAGACCCACTTGGCAGGACGTGCCAAAACTTGGTCCCTGGGCCTCGAGAGTAGCGACCCAAATGTGTTTAGGTTGCTAGATGACTTCAAGTCCCGGCTCAGACAAACGTTTGAGCCGCCACGTGCTGAGTTCAGGGGTCGCTCTGAGCTCCTGAAATTCAGGCAGGGTAAGCGTGATGTGCACGCTTACGCACAACATATACGACTCCTAGCGATTAGTATAACTGCTAACCCAGTTCATGAACACAAGTTGATTACGCTGTTCATGCAAGGGCTCGCAGAAGGGCCCGTCAGGAGCCACCTGTTCCGCCTTGAGCTGAATACGCTTGAAGAAGCGATATCAGCCGCGGAACAGGAAGACTTAAGCATGAGACATGCTCATGCTAGCTCAAACTCTTACCGTCCACCGAGACGACAAGAGATCGGAGGTCCAGAACCAATGGACCTCTGCTATGTTGAGAGCGAGAGACCTCGCTCTACAAACAACAAGCGATTGCAGAGGTGCAATCGCTGTCAGAAGTTAGGGCACTACGCATATGAGTGTAGTGCTCCACGCCCAGTACCAAACAGTACTGAGCGAAATGGACGACCTTTTGCCAGAAAGGGCAATGGGCGTGGGTCCAGCGCTGTTGCGAAGCCGCAACAGCGAGACGGACCATCAAAAAATGGTCGGGGTCAGTAGGGGCGGAGCGCCCTACTGATCCAGCAACCTCAAGAGAATTTGCAAATCTCTTGACGAAAGTTGCTCCATATACACAATCATTGTGTGTCTCTGCACCTGGTGATGACGTTTCGCTCATCACCTTGAAGTTGGAAGCGACAAATGATTTGTCGCTTCGTGCCCTAGTAGACTGTGGGGCGTCGAACAACTTTGTTCGTCGCCAGTCACTAGAGGGTCGTAGGCTCAAGTTCGTTGAGCGCGACATTCCCCTCACAAGGATGACGGTGCGCCTTGCAACAGGCGCATCGATTACCGTTAAGAAACGTGTAGTAGGAATCCACTACACGTTGGAGGGCGAACAGTACGATGATGAATTCATCGTACTGTATCTGGATAACAAATTTGATGTCATCCTGGGATTACCTTGGCTCAGAAAGTACGAGCCAAGGGTGAGCTGGCAGCATCGATCCGTAAAGATGCCTGCCGCTTGTTCATCAGATGGCCATCTGATGAACATTTTGGAGCGTCCACAAGGGTGTGGATGTTCTGCGAGTGAGTGCGATGGCCCCACTTGCGGTTCGATCGTTCACACGACCGCACAAGATCACAGTGTAGTTAATCACTACACTGTGGAGCAAGCTCCCGGCGGCTGTACAGAAGTACAGGCGGCGCCGAAGGTCCACCACTCGAATAAGTCGAGTAGACCAGGACGTGGATGCACGCCTAGCGGGCGACATCCTAGCAAGAGTAAATCGGTTGCCCACAAGGCTCAACACGGATATCCTAGGTCGACTGGAGAGTCGACCGTAGAGAATCGGTTCCTGACTGTGGTTGCACAGCCACAGTCGGAAGACGTCGAGGGAATAAGTCCCCACGTATTTGAGGAAGGAATTTCTCAAGAGTCACTTGCTGAAGGATTAGGCCTTCAGCAACTTGTGGAAAGAAGTTCCCAGGAAGAAACCGAGACGTTGAACGTCTTGGTTAATGACGGATCAAGCGTAAGCGCTTATACGCTTGATCTGATTGTGCCTCCGAAATTAACTTCGGAGATAACTCAGTTGCCAACGCTAGAACCGAAACGGTTCTTGCGTGATCTGCGTAGTGGCAAAGTCAAGCAGATCTGCATGCTCGTCACGGAGGATGAGTATGTGGCCTACATTCGATCGGCAACAGTATTTGCTGAGAACGAATGGGTTCTCAGCAGCTCATCGATGGACGAAAGTGTCCTCGATGAGAAGACTCGGATTGAGAGATAGGAATCTCAATCCTGGAAGTTGCTTCAGGCAAATCCTTTGTATAAGGATTTGATCGAATTCAGGGATGTGTTCCCTGATTCCGTACCTTGCGAGTTGCCAAAGGACAAAGGCACTCGACACGAGATCGAGCTCAAACCGGGCTCGAAATACTGTGTCATGAAGCAGTGGCCACTGCCTCGTGAACAAGTGATAGCGATCGACAAGTTCTTTGCCGATCGCTTAGCAGCGGGCCATGTGAGGGAATCGACATCCCCTCACAACTCTCCGACCTTGTGTGTGCGATAGGCCACAGGAGGGTGGCGGATAGTGCACGCATTCAACAAGTTGAATGCTGCAACGGTACCGGCTCAGACGCCGATACCGAGGAAGGACGTAATCATAGATGGTATGTCAAAGAGTACCATCTTTTCGTCCATGGATCTGATGGATGGATTCTATCAGATCCTGATGCGTGAACGGGACGTCCCGTTCACGGCAGTGAGTACCCCAAGCGGGATGCTGTGGGAGTGGCTAGTTATGCCACAGGGGCTGAGTAATGCCCCTGCCACATTCAACAGATGTGTAACAAATCTGTTGAGACCGGTGCGAGACTTCGCACCGAGTTACTTCGACGATGTGTTCGTCCATAGCCGGGCTATGGACGGAAAGACGGACGTTGAAGTTCATAGAACTCACGTTCGTCAGGTTCTTTAACTTATGCGCAAGCATAAGTTGTACGCCAACCTCAAGAAGTGTATATTCGCGGCTAGCGAAATACCACTTCTTGGGTGCATCGTGGGTAAACACGGCGTACACCCTGATCCCGAAAAGATCAAGGCGATCACCTACTGGCCAGTGCCGGTCGATGTCAAGGTACTGCGGAAGTTCCTTGGTCTTGCGGCGTACTTGCACAAGTACTCGCGCAACTACGCCGAAATGACGGTACAACTTTCTTGCTTGCTCAAGAAAAATGTCAAGCGGTCATGGAACGCTGAGTGCCAGCGTTCCTTTGAAGGTATCAAACGGAGCTTGATGCAATCGCCGATCTTGGCGATTGCAGATCAGGACAGACCATTTCATGTGGTCTGTGACGCCAGCGATTTTGCAATCGGCTGTGCGTTAATGCAGTTCGATGCAGATGGCGCGGAGCGCGTCATCTGTTATCAGTCGCGTCAGCTGCAAGCAGCTGAGCGTAATTACCCAGTGCATGACAAGGAACTCCTTGCCATGAAATACGCACTGGCTAAGTTCCGGGTCTATCTATTGGGAGATAGACCGTTTGTTGTCTACACGGACCATGCGTCATTACGCACGGCCGTAAACAGCCCACACCTCTCGCAAAGAATGGCGAGGTGACTGTCTTTCTTCGCGGAGTATAACTTCTCCGTGGAGTATAAACCGGGACGACTCAATGTCGTCGCGGATGCTCTTTCGCGCCGGCCCGATTTCGAGCCGGACGCGCAATCCAACAGTGAGGATAAGCCCACTGTTGCGACACTGTCAGTCAGTGTCCCGTCGTCAAGTTTACTTGACGACGTACGAAAGGCATACGCGGAAGATAAGGATCTTCTGCGATTGAGGGATCATCTGGTGAATCCATCCAGTAAATCCATGAGGGATTTACCGGCTTTGTACCGATCCTCATCGGATCGGTATAGTACACGCAACGGATTGCTGTACTATACAGCTGTTGCCGACGACACGCCTCGTGTCGTCGTACCCGCTCATCACGATTTGCGTTAGGCATCATGTATGAGTGTCACGATGACTCATCAGGTGGCCATCGTGGTAGAGAAAAGACTTACCTCACGGTAAGTCGTGACTTTTACTGGCCACGCCAGTATCAGTTTGTCCGCAAGTACATACGCGCTTGCGAGGTTTGTCAACGGGTGAAGCCTAGTCCTTCATCCCGTGCACCGCTACAACCTCTGCCGGTCCCGACAGAGTGTTGGCAGTCCATTTCAATGGACTTCGTCTTCGGTTTTCCCGAAGACGCTCGCAAGAATACTGGTATTCTTGTGTTTGTTGACCGATTCAGCAAGATGGTCCATCTTGCTGCTGTCCCTGAGTCGATCAAGGCTCAAGGTTGTGCTCGTGTCTTTCTAGACACGGTCTTTAGACTCCACGGGTTACCCCGTGAACTCGTATCCGACCGTGACCCTCGGTTCAAGGCGGAATTTTGGCAAACCGTGTTCCATACTCTCGGAACACGATTAAAGATGTCCACTTCTGACCATCCAGAAACAGATGGTCAGACGGAGCGTGCGAACCGTGTCCTCGAAGAGATTCTTCGAGGATATGTCCACTCGTTTCCGAGTTGGAGCGAATTCCTACCCATGGTGGAATTCGCCATCAATAATTCGGTGCATGCTTCAACACAGCACACACCGTTTTACGTGAATGGCCTACGCCATCCACGAGTGCCCACCCTTATAGAGTGTAACTCTTGGATAAGGGGGGAGGGACTCGCTCGAGCAAAAACCGTTTTGGCTCTTGCTCATCACGTGTCGACGCAAACGTCGTCACGTATGATGCCGATGTCGATCAAGTCGACATCGATGAAGAAGATCATCTCAATAATAGCGACGACGCTATTATTGATTCGGATGATGATGACGATGCTGGTATATTCAGCATCGCCAACGATTATGTCAGCGAGGAAGAAGACAACCTCGCTGAAGAAGATAACAGTCTCTTAGCAGTGCGCACGAAGCGCACTGCCAGACACAACAAAGAGTCAGCAGAGAACTTCCTGCTGACTCGAGAAGCGGTAGTCCGTTTCGTTCAGGACTCCATCGCAAATGCGGTGGACCGCCAGAAACGGAACGCAGACAAGAATGGAAGAGAAAATGTTCTTTTATTTAAGGTTAACGACCTAGTACTACTGTCAACGGTAAACTTACCTGGACATGCAGTCACTAGTGTCGGCAGTAGTAAACTACTGCCGAAGTACATTGGGCCATTTCGAGTGTTGCATCGCAAGGGCAATGCATACACACTCGAATTGCCACGTAGGATGCGCACGCATCCTACGTTTTACGTGGGGAGGCTTAGGTCGTACTGTCAGTACGAGCCTTCTTCTTCCGATGAAGATAGCCCCCACGTTCAAGAACATCCATCAAGTTCTTGCGTTCGCGCTCCAGACGATCCGTCTGGTCGCGCAGATATGATACCTCGGTATTCAACCGAGATATCTCCCCGCGAGCTGTCGCCAGCTCGCCGAATACGGATCGGACATCCCGCTCGACCTGAAGCTGCGCCGTGGCATAATCGGTGCGGTCTCTTGCCCGATCAGCCTCGTGACCCTTGCGGTTCTTCCGCACGGTATCGGTCAAAGCGTAGCGCCGGTCGCGCTCGTGCTTCAAGTCATCGCGCAATTCATCGATTGCGCGATCCATCTCGTAAGGGTCGAGATGGTGAACAGAATCATCTGGAGGAGGTCTTTCCTCCTCCACCACATCCTTTGGTGGATTCTCACGGTGGTCAACGCTTTCTAGTGGAGCGGATCTTGAATCACCGTGACGATTCAGGATCAAGGACGAGATACCTCGTCCAGTGGCGGGGGTATCCACCCTCTTGGAACAGCTGGGAGCCCCGCTCTCAGCTGTTGATGGACGTTGAAGGTCTCGTCCGCCAGTATGACGAGACCCATCCGATGAGTCCTGTGGCCCATCGGTAAACACGCGCCCTAGGCGCTTGTAGACGGATTGCAAGTTTGCAATCCCGTCACGCATCTCAGCCGAGATGTGTGCCCTTCCCCAGGGCGAATCGAGGGAATACACATCCCTATGTGCACGCTGCGAGTTGTCAACACAACTCGCACAAGGGTCTCCCCATGTGAGGCATGGAATACCGGCCTCACTAGACAAACATTGCAACCGGTACCTTGCACCGGTTGGCGTTCGCATTTCGAACCTGAGGCGTGTTGCCTCAAGTTTCTTGAGCCACCCTTCTCGTCCAAAATTCTTCACGTTTTGGACGAACGCGTTCCACGCAGCCAAAAGCGATGTTTTGTCACGCTTTTGGTTGCTGTTGTTCCATCGATGTTTAAGAAAGACATCGAGATGAATATCTTCTTCAGCGCGAAAGTTCTTCGCGCTGGGACTCAAGCCGTGAAGCTCGGTTGCATCAAATAAGGGTATTCGATGGTGTTGGCCTGTCTCGTGAGACAGGCTATTGATGAGTTGTTCGGGCAAACGCCACGGCTTCAACTCATCACGCTTCACAGTGGTACCCTTGTCGTTATTACGGTTGTCAGTATGACGACGGCTCGCGCCATCGTCATCACGCTCGTGCGAAGACGCACAGCCGGCGGTGGTGAAGAATAGAACTCACCACCCTGATCATCATCATCATCACTGCCGAACAGACTGTGATGCAAATTACGAGTCCGTTCGTTCGGCAGTGGTCTTGGCGGATACTGAGGCGTCGCCGGTGAGCGAGACGCCTCTGGAGCATTGCCCGAGTCAGACACGTCTGACTCGCCAGAGTAGATGACCTCTACATCAGGGTCATCGTGTGCACGCGGTGTGATACCGCGTGCACCTGCAGCACCTCTTGCTGCAGGCGAAGAACGAGCAGCAGACGATGAATCGTCTACCGCAGAGGCTGGCACAGGCACAGACTCTGTGTGCCTTGAGTCACCCCGCATAGACATGTTAACTATGCGAGGTCAAGCGGAAAGTGAATGGAACGGACCCAACAAGTGCTCCCTGTCCCAATGGTGGCCAACGGGTGGCCTCCATGTTTTCGATAGTCACACGGTGACTATCAGTTAAGGGGGGGGTGATGTAACGGGGCATCCCGTTACATGAAATTGTCACTTTAAGGAAAGTGACAATAAAGAATATAAAGATGGATATTCTTTAAAACAATATCACCAAAGTGGTGATATTGAAGGGTCGACCAAAGGGGTCTGTTCATTGGTTGATATCGTGATGATATCAACCCACCAATCGCCGCAAGACGCGCGCAATGAGTGGTGACGAGACGTCACCATACATGCAGTTATATTAGTATAATTGAATTAAGTCAAACGAAGAGACAGTAGTTTAAAGACTTAATTTTTTTATATAACAGTTCTACTTTTACCCTACCTACGCTTCCTCGCTTGCCACGTGTACGTCCGTCGGGGCACCCAAATCCCTTGCGTTAAGTTACGCAAGGGTGTGCCCCGTTACACTGAACCCATATAATCGTGATACATATTAAACATAAAACTCACCACATCCGCTTCCATTGACACACATAAGCCTCTATTAAATGTCCAAACGCGCTCAGCAGCCGCCGTGAAATGATCGGATTCAACGGCGGGGACGTCCGTGACATGCAAAAAGTCGCATGAAGCTGCATACTGGTCGGAGTTCCCGTGCATCCGGTCCATTAGGTTATGAGTAAAAGCCAGCAACCCTGGGCGGTTGGATAACTCCAAAAAATGTGATCTAAAGATCCTCTTTTGCCCGCGACAGACCGAAGGTGTTCGACCGCATTCCGGTTAAAAAGCTGAGATTCCGACTTATCTTAGAAACGTTTCAAGCGATGTTCAATCGAAAGCGGTATTTTCTCTACCCTTTTGTATATATATAACAAGGTTAATGGATAGCCTCATCGCAACGGTGTTTTTTTTAGGCGAACACTGGTGTTTTTTTACGATTCCCTATCCATTAACCCTACCTAAAAAATACCAAAAGGGTAAAGACAAGACCACTTTCGATTGAGCTTCGTTAGAAAAGTTTTTAAGATAAGTCGAACACTCCGCTTTTAAACGCACCGCAGTCTTCAGTTGCGAGACGTCGGCTCCTGCAACGGCGCAGGTGGGAGCCAAGGGCGTGACGGCAACATCGGCAGCAACGATTCCGTAACCGGTCGTCTTTGCTGCGGTTTGAAAATAAGCGGCACCAGACGATACAATGTCTGTAGAGGCGGGATTGGCTGCGTCGTCGCGTTACAAAGCGAAAGGTAAGATGGCGGCAATATGTCTAAATGCGCGAGTCGCGATGGCGGCACTTGCCACAAATTAGACGGGATTAACGCGTATATGTCTTGAACAGGCTTAATAATTGCACGCGAGGAACACTGAAGCCGGGTGTGGCCTATTATAAGGCAATGGTTGCAGGTGTTGCGAGCGTGCTGCCTCTCCACTAGCTCGATAAAAATTCAGAATAATTAACCTGTGTATAGTCGGCTTGTTAAATATAATAAGTGATGCTATTAATATCTCTTCTATCTATATTTATATTTTTTACACATCCATTAGTTGCTAATCTGGACTATTGACGCTCTCCCTAGCATTACTTTGTCAAGGTCATGTCTCCTCGGCACCATCTATTGGAGTTGACGTAAAGTAATCGAACGATGACTTTGCGCAAAAGATTTTTCGTGCAAGCAGAAAGCAGACCAAATCACGCCATGTTTTTCAATGTTGTGATCGTTCATGCTAAATCAAATCTAAAACACACACGCGACGCTAGTTAGCCGTGTTGCACAAAACATGTCAGCAGCAGTACAAATTACCAACCTCCTAATCATTCTGTAAGAAGAAAAAAAGCAAGTGACTCCATGTTAAAACACCACAATAAACGCCGATGGGAAATAGGACGGCTTGTGCCAGCGTGAATTTAAGTAGACCCGTGCCATATACTGCAGTCTCCTCAACAACACAGATCATTTAGCTCCAATATCGATGGTATGTATTTCACACGACATCGCAAGGATCTAGTGCATTGTGCCAATACAAGAAGCAAGCAGCGTCAGGTTGATCGCGGACACCGTAAGTCGCATCGACACGTTCAAAAACCTTAGCATTAAGTGAATCATAATGACCATTATCGCTCCAGGCACCCTGCAACCATCACCACAATAATTTTTAAGCGTTAGTCAGTTCTCGAACCGCATTATTTCTTACGCATATCCACGTACCTGGACACTACTAGTAGTAGATACTTGGCACCTGCCAAAGAGTTGCCATACTCCCAGAACGCGACACCAGCGTAGGTCTGCACAACATCAGCAACAACGGTAAATAGGAAAATACCAGCAATGACATTAAACAGAACAATATCTGATTAGTTAGTTAGTCACTCAGTCATCAGCCACATTTATTTATAAGGCGCACTTTTTCCCTATTTCTCGTCTTGCTCTGACCATGGCTCCACCCACTGACATAGCCCGTCCCCCTTATACTGCTATTGTATACTCAGATGATTCATGGCGCTCTCGGGAGACGGCGGGAGGGAAGACCGAGAAAAGAGAAGAAACAGTAACAATATCGATAATTGCGCCGTGACACAGTCGACGTGGCGGCATGCACGTGCAGCGATTGCTGAGCGTGTGCAAGGCCAGAGCCCTGAGCAGGCTATCAAAATTGGGACTCCAGTGCGTTTTAAAAGCGGAGTATCCGACTAATCTTAGAAACGTTTCTCACAAATTTCAATTGAAAGTGGTCTTTTCTTTACCCTTTTTGGTATATATAAGTAAGGTTAATGGATAGCCTAATCGTAACACTGTTTTTTAGGCGAACACCTATGATTTTTTACGATTCCCCACAGAAGACCACATTAGACGTGACGGATGCTCCGGACACGAATGGCGTAGGCCCTGTCAAACTTTGGAGCCAATCCCCGTAGGATGCAGGACGCGCTAAACAGACCAACTGAAAGACTACCTGGCGCCAATTCTACCTCCAACTACACATATACATATGATCAGTTGTATTTGGGTCGTAATTTGTGTTCGTCTCTACAGATGACAAAATGACAGCGGTACGTAGCACCGAATTCTACGCTGAAAGAAGCTTATAGAACGGAATCAAACTGATTGTAACGGGGCAGCTCGTTACATGGAAATTGTCATTTAGAAGATAATGACAATAAAGAATATTATGTTGAATATTCTTTCAACAATATCACCAATGGTGAGATATTAATGGGTCGACCAAAGAGTCTGCTCATTGGTTGATATCTTGACGATATCAACCCACCAATCGCCGCAAGACGCGCGCAATGAGTGGTGACGAGACGTCACCGTACACTCAGTTATATTAGCATAATTAAGTTAAGTCAAACAGAGAGACAGTAGCTAAAAGACTTAATTATATTAATATAACAGTTTTACTTTTCCCTTATCTACGCTTCCCCGTTTGCCTCGTGTACGTCTGTCGGGGCACCCTAACCCTTGCGTTAAGTTCACGCAAGGGTGTGCCCCGTCACACTGATGGGGAAACCTTGACCCTGCCCGGACCCCCTTTAAATTAATAGGAGGTGAACTAGCCTCCAACCAGCCAAGCCTTGTATTCTATGTGTCACCTCCTCCGCAACTGCATTCCTATGGATGTACGCAGACCTAAGGAGCGAAATCATCAAGACACGGTAGGACCGTGATCCGCTTGCGGCACACTAAGTTGGGCTTTGGCACGTTGCTAATTAATTCTTCTGCAACTCCAGGGCGATATGTTAGAGTTGACGAGCTCTACCGCGAAGGAGCACACCTGCTGACAGAACAAGATTAACTCGTATTGCTTTTGCGCACAACTGCGTCACCGGTATCACTGATGTACAGTGGTCAGTGGACAACGCCAGGATCGAAATGGCGATCACAGGACAAGAATGTAAGGATAGCGATAGACTATTTAGCTCTCTACGACAGCTTTGTGATTCTTTCCCGACGCGCATGTCTCTACAAACGATGAAAATATGCACCTACATACCAATGTTGGGCATATCTGTATTGTGTTTAGCAGGATGACTGGGAAACAAGTGTGGATACGCCGTCGCGCTCAAATTACAGATGAGCCTACATCGTGGAGAATGCTAGGTTTCAAAGGTACAGTAGTGTACCTGTTCTTTGCATATTTATGGGAACAAGCGCCCTAGTGTCAATTTTATGCAGTGGACTGGCAAAAATGTGTACAACCAGAAGATGCCAAGGTAACGAAGTCACTGCTTTAACCGCAGCTGTCTACTAATACCTAACGATTCTCGGCGCATGTGAATTCTAATTACAGATTCACTTATCCGTTAAATGATTTGTCCATCCTCAAGCGTATATGGATACTAATAGCTCGAGCTCTGGCGGACGAAGGCACCATGAAACGCAATCAGTGAAATGCAACAACAACATTTGGCGGGGTCCGGATCTCGAGTGTCGAGGCTATCGCAATAAAGATTTAAATGAAGTTAAACTAATACCGAGATCAGCTACGTGCTCAGACCTTGTTTAGATACCTCAAACTTATCTAGTGCATGTAAACACTCAATAAACGATTAATAAATTCTTCTATAGTAAATGCATTATTACATGCATAATAAGTTAGCTCAAGGACATACGTGTCAGCCTCATCATTGATAAGTGCAACAAACAAGTAGATTCGCGCAGAAATTGGCATGCCTATGATACAGCAAAAATGCTTGATTGAAAGACATTCAAATATATAATTTGTGTGATGTCAAAGCCTTGATTGTTGAACTATTGGCATTTCTGTATCAGCTGTCAACGTTGTAGAACGTGATGCAAGCAATAGGAACACGTATGGATTGAGTGCGCTGACGAGAAGTGGTGGGGCGTGATGCAATTGCCTTAAAACATAAAAAGTAGCACCACCATGACCACCTCATCTTATAAGCACCCATCATATAAGTGCTAGTCTCGAAGGAATGGAGTTTCCCTTTAAATGTAGCCGATTTCCGTGAGCTTAATCGTACTTGCAGTGGCCTGAAGAATATTGGGTATGTTCTTGATCGGGTGCGGGATTTTCACATGGGCATTAAAGATGACGCACTTGATTCGATACTTCCTGGTAGCCCATAGTATCCTGCCCCGTGAAACGTCAGTGATCCACCGGAAGAGGTGGAATCAGTCCACAATACAACTGGTTGTAGCAATTTATTTCGAAGCGGTTTATTTTCTCGGATCATATTCAGATTGTGAATACGATCGGTCTTGTCCTCCAGACACTTAAAAACAATAATTTATCGCCCATTATAGCTGCTGCTTTATGCACTTGTTCAGTACACGCCATAGAATCATTTACACTCGACACCTCTGGCAGAAAATCATCATGAATGGTGCTGCAAGGGAGGACTTGAGTGGCTTGTTGAACATCATGGGCACAAATAAATAAGACAAGTACGTTAAGAATGCGAATACCACCTACCTGTGACGCCTGTTGCCAGATTAGCTACTATCCTTCGCTCCAGTAGTGGACACACATAGCATCGACTTACTACTTATATTCCACACGTCAGGTCGCATGTTGCCATTAGCATCGGACTGCTGGAGATACGTATTCAAGCCGTCGTTGTCTTGCTGACGATTCTCCATCCAAAAATCTGCAACAATTAGCTTTATAAATCGCGATATGATTTAATTAGGGTAAACGGTAAGCTTTGCAGCTCGTACCTGAATCGATCCTGCCTTGCTTCAGTGCAGCCCCTTGGCTTGAACCTGTCTTACGTCAATGCAGCACCTTGGATAGAACCTGTCTTACGTCAGTGCAGCACTTTAGTTCGTAACTTATCGATGTATATTTCTAAACGCTTAGGCGTAACGATTAGCAATGGTGTGAAGGAGTGGACTGTCGCCTTTGATATATGTAATACGTTGGTATAGATTGTAAGACGCGGTGCTATGTACCGCTGTCGTTTAGACATCTGTCAAGACGAGCTCAAATAACGACCCAAAAACAACGTATTATGTGAATTAGTGTAGATGGAGATAGAGTTGGCGCCAGGTAGTCTTCCATTTAACGCTATCAAACGCGTCCCGTGAGATGCAGGCGTCGTGATACCTTTGTCTCGCATTAAACACATACCTATCAACCTTTTTGGCTTTATCGTTCGAACACTTGCGATAAAATAGCAAGACATTGCACACTGTGTATGGTTTCGCATTCCCAAATTTTCACGGTTAAGCTCAAGCTAGTAATTTTCCCCCTTCAGGGGAGGCCACGTCGGAGTGAATCCCCCCCCCTAGGGGAGCTGACTGAGTCGAAGTTCTGACACGAGAGCGATATACTCTCCGTTTAGGTGTTTGCGCAGGGGACCGACGGGTCGCGCAAGAAGCCTAGCAGGGGTGTTTAACGGACTTGAAGCGTACTCCGCGCCACGTGTCGGGGCGTCGGCAGGCGCACACTGTAACGGGTCACACCCTTGCGTGAACTTAACGCAAGGTTTAGGGTGCCCCGACAGACGTACACGAGGCAAACGAGGAAGCGTAGATAAGGGAAAAGTAAAACTGTTATATTAATAAAATTAAGTCTTTTAACTACTGTCTCTCTGTTTGACTTAACTTAATTATGCTAATATAACTGAGTGTATGGTGACGTCTCGTCACCACTCATCGCGCGCGTCTTGCGGCGATTGGTGGGTTGATATCATCACGATATCAACCAATGAGCAGACCCTTTGGTCGCTTCACCAATATAACCACTATCGGTGATATTATTTAAAGAATATCCATCTTTATATTCTTTATTGTCACTTTCTTTAAAGTGATAATTCCATGTAACGGGCTGCCCCGTTACATCACCCCCCTCCTTAACTGATAGTCACTGTGTGACTATCGAAAATTGTGGCGGCCACCCGTTTGGCGTCATTGGGACAGGGAGCACTTGTTGGGTCCGTTCCGTTCATAACTTTCCCTGAACTCGCATGGTTAACATGTCTATGCGGGGTGACTCAAGGCACACAGATTATGTGCCTGTGCCAGCTTCTGCGGCAGACGATTCGTCGTCTGCTGCTCGTTCTTCGCCTGCAGCAAGAGGTGCTGCAGGTGCACGTGGTACAGCACCGCGTGCGCATGGTAATCCCGACATTGAGGTCATCTACTCTGGCGAGTCAGACGTGTCTGACTCGGGCAATGCTCCAGAGGCGTCTCGCTCACCGGCGATGCCTCAGTGTTTGCCAAGGCCACTGCCGAACGAAAGGACTCGTGAGTTTCAACACAGTCTGTTCAGCAGTGATGACGAATCGGATGATGAGCATGTTTGCTCATCACCGAGATCAGCTCGTGCTCCTTCGCACGAGCGACTTGACGATGGTGCAATCCATCGTCATACTGACAACCGTAATAACGACAAGGGTACCACCGTGAAGCGTGATGAGCTGAAGCCGTGGCGTTTGCCTGAACGGCTCATCAATAGCTTGTCTCACGTGACAAGCCAACACCATCGAATACCCTTATTTGATGCAACCGAGCTTCACGGCTTGAGTCCCAGCGCGAAGAACTTTCGCGCTGAAGAAGATTTTTATCTCGATGTCTTTCTTAAACATCGATGGAACAACAGCAACCAAAAGCGTGACAAAACATCGCTTTTGGCTGCGTGGAATGCGTTCGTCCAAAACGTAAAGAATTTTGGACGAGAAGGGTGGCTCAAGAAACTTGAGGCGACACGCCTCAGGTTCGAAATGCGAACGCCAACCGGTGCAAGGTACCGGTTGCAATGTTTGTCTAGTGAGGCCGGTATTCCATGCCTCAGGTGGGGAGACCCTTGTGCGAGTTGCGCTGACAACTCGCAACGTGCGCAAAGGGATGTGTATTCCCTCGATTCGCCCTGGGGAAGGGCACACATCTCGGCTGAGATGCGTGACGGGATTGCAAACTTGCAATCCGTCTACAAGCGCCAAAAGCGCGTGTTTACCGATGGTCCCTCGGACCAATCGGATGAGTCTCGTCATATTGGCGGACGAGACCTTCAACATCCATCATCACCTTGCAGCGAGGTTCCCAGCTGTTCCAAGAGGGTGGATACCCCCGCCACTGGACGAGGTAGCTCGTCCTTGATCCTGAATCGTCACGGTGGTTCAAGATCCGCTCCACTAGAAAGCGTTGACCACCGTGAGAATCCACCAAAGGATGTGGTGGAGGAGGAAAGACCTCCTCCAGATGATTCTGCTCACCATCTCGACCCTTGCGAGATGGATCGCGCAATCGATGAATTGCGCGATGACTTGAAGCACGAGCGCGACCGGCGCTACGCTTTGACTGATACCGTGCGGAAGAACCGCAATGATCACGAGGCTGATCGGGCGAGGGATCGCGCCGATTATGCCACGGCGTAGCTTCAGGTCGAGCGGGATGTCCGCTCCCTTTTCGGCGAGCTGGCGACAGCTCGCGGGGAGATATCTCGGTTAAGTTCCGAGGTATCATATCTGCGCGACCAGACGGATCGTCTGGAGCGCGAACGCAAGAACTTGATGGATGTACTTGAACGCGGGGGCTATCTTCACCGGAAGAAGAAGGCTTGTACTGACAGTACGGCCTGAGCCTCCCCACGTAAAACGTAGGATGCGTGCGCGTCTTACGTGGTAATTCGAGTGTGTATGCATTGCCCTTGCGATGCAACACTCGAAATGGCCCAATGTACTTCGGCAGTAGTTTACTACTGCCGACACTAGTGACTGCATGTCCAGGTAAGTTTACCGTAGACAGTAGTACTAGGTCGTTAACCTTAAATGAAAGAACATTTGCTCTTCCATTCTTGTCTGCGTTCCGTTTCTGGCGGTCCACCGCATTTGCGGTGGAGTCCTGAACGAAACGGACTACCGCTTCTCGAGTCAGCAGGAAGTTCTCTGCTGACTCTTTGTTGTGTCTGGCAGTGCGCTTCGTGCGCACTGATAAGAGATTGCTTTCTTCTTCAGCGAGGTTTTCTTCTTCCTTGCTGGAATAATCGTTGACGATGCTGAATATACCAGCATCGTCATCATCATCCGAGTCAGTAATAGCGTCGCCGCCATTTCTGAGGTGATCTTCTTCATCGATGTCGACTTGATCGACATCGGCATCATACGTGACGACGTTAGCGTCGACACGTGATGAGCAAGAGCCAAAACGGTTTTTGCTCGAGCGAGTCCCCCCCCTTATCCAAGAGTCACACTCTAGAAGGGTGGGCACACGTGGATGGCGTAGGCCATTCACGTAAAACGGTGTGTGCTGTGTTGAAGCATGCACCGAATTATTGATGGCGAATTCCACCATGGGTATAAATTCGCTCCAACTCGGAAACGAGTGGACGTATCCTCGAAGGATCTATTCGAGGAAACGGTTCGCACGCTCCGTCTGACCATCTGTTTCGGGATGGTCAGAAGTGGACATCTTTAATTGTGCTCCAAGAGAACGGAACACGGTTTGCCAAAATGCCGCCGTGAACCGAGGGTCACGGTCGGATACGAGTTCACGGGGTAACCCATGGAGTCTAAAGACCGTGTCTAGAAAGACACGAGCACAACCTTGGGCCTTGATCGACTCAGGGACGGCAGCAAGATGCACCATCTTGCTGAATCGGTCAACAAACACAAGAATACCAGTATTCTTGCGAGCGTCTTCGGGAAAACCGAAGACGAAGTCCATTGAAATGGACTGCCAACACTCTGTCGGGACCGGCAGAGGTTGTAGCGGTGCACGGGATGAAGGACTAGGCTTCACCCGTTGACAAACCTCGCAAGCGCGTATGTACTTGCGGACAAACTGATACTGGCGTGGCCAGTAAAAGTCACGACTTACCGTGAGGTAAGTCTTTTCTCTACCACGATGGCCACCTGATGAGTCATCGTGACACTCATACATGATGCCTAACCCAAATCGTGATGAGCGAATACGACGACCCGAGGCGTGTCGTCGGCAACAGCTGTATAGTACAGAAACCCGTTGCGTGTAGTATACCGATCCGACGAGGGTCGGTACAAAGCTGGTAAATCCCCATATATTTACTGGATGGATTCACCAGATGATCCATTAATCGCAGAAGATCCTTATCTTCCGCGCATGCTTTTCGTACGTCGTCAAGTAAACTTGACGACGGGACACTGACTGACAGTGTCGCAACAGTGGGCTTATCCTCACTGTTGGATTGCGCGTCTGGCTCGAAACTGGGCCGGCGCGAAAGCGCATCAGCGACGACATTGAGTCGTCCCGGTTTATACTCCACGAAGAAGTTATACTCCACGAAGAAAGACAGCCACCTCGCCATCCTTTGCGAGAGGTGAGGGCTGTTTACGGCCGTGCGTGATGACCCATGGTCCGTATAGACAACAAACGGTCTATCTCCCAAGAGATAGACGCGAAACTTAGCCAGTGCAAACTTCATGGCAAGGGATTCCTTGTCATGCACTGGGTAATTACGCTCAGCTGCTTGCAGCTGACGCGACTGATAACAGATGACGCGCTCCGCGCCATCTGCATCGAACTGCATTAACGCACAGCCGATTGCAAAATCGCTGGCGTCACAGACCACATGAAATGGTCTGTCCTGATATGCAATCTCCAAGATCGGCGATTTCATCAAGCTTTGCTTGATACCCTCAAAGGAACGCTGGCACTCAGCGTTCCATGACCACTTGACATTTTTCTTGAGCAAGCAAGAAAGTTGTACCGTGATTTCGGCGTAGTTGCGCGAGTACTTGTGCAATACGCCGCTAGCCCAAGGAACTTCCGCAGTCCCTTGACATCGACCGGCACTGGCCAGTCGGTCAACCTTGATCTTTTCGGGATCAGGGCGTACGCCGTGCTTACCCGCGATGCACCCAAGAAGTGGTATTTCGCTAGCCGCAAATATACACTTCTTGAGGTTGGCGTACAACTTATGCTTGCGCATAAGTTGATGAACCTGACGAACGTGAGTTCTATGAACTTCAACGTCCGTCTTTCCGTCCATAGCCCGGCTATGGACGAACACATCGTCGAAGTAACTCGGTGCGAAGTCTCGCACTAGTCTCAACAGATTTGTTACACATCTGTTGAATGTGGCAGGGGCATTACTCAGCCCCTGTGGCATAACTAGCCACTCCCACAGCATCCCGCGGGGGGTGCTCACTGCTGTGAACGGGATGTACCGTTCACGCATCAGGATCTGATAGAATCCATCCATCAGATCCATGGACGAAACGATGGTACTCTTTGACATACCATCTATGATTACGTCCTTCCTCGGTATCGGCGTCTGAGCCGGCACCGTTGCAGCGTTCAACTTGTTGAATGCGTGCACTATCCGCCACCCTCCTGTGGCCTATCGCACACACAAGGTCGAAGAGTTGTGAGGGGATGTCGATTCCCTTACATGGCCCGCTGCTAAGCGATCGGCAAAGAACTTGTCGATCGCTAGTACTTGCTCACGAGGCAGTGGCCACTGCTTCATGAAACAGTACTTCGATCCCGGTTTGAGCTCGATCTCGTGTCGAGTGCCTTTGTCCTTAGGCAGCTCGCAAGGCACGGATTCAGGGAAAACATCCTTGAATTCGATCAAATCCTTATACAAAGGATTTGCCTGAAGCAACTTCCAGGATTGAGATTCCTATCTCTCAATCCGAGTCTTCTCATCGAGGACACTTTCGTCCATCGATGAGCTGCTGAGAACCCATTCGTTCTCAGCAAATACTGTTGCCGACCGAATGTAGGCCACATACTCATCCTCTGTGACGAGTATGAAGATCTGCTTGACTTTGCCACTACGCAGATCACGCAAGAACCGTTTCGGTTCTAGCGTTGGCAACTGAGTTATCTCCGAAGTTAATTTCGGAGGCACAATCAGATCAAGCGTATAAGCGCTTACGCTTGATCCGTCATTAACCAAGACGTTCAACGTCTCGGTTTCTTCCTGGGAACTTCTTTCCACAGGTTGCTGAAGGCCTAATCCTTCAGCAAGTGACTCTTGAGAAATTCCTTCCTCAAATACGTGGGGACTTATTCCCTCGACGTCTTCCGACTGTGGCTGTGCAACCACAGTCAGGAACCGATCCTCTACGGTCGACTCTCCAGTCGACCTAGGATATCCGTGTTGAGCCTTGTGGGCAACCGATTTACTCTTGCTAGGATGTCGCCCGCTAGGCGTGCATCCACGTCCTGGTCTACTCGACTTATTCGAGTGGTGGACCTTCGGCGCCGCCTGTACTTCTGTACAGCCGCCGGGAGCTTGCTCCACAGTGTAGTGATTAACTACACTGTGATCTTGTGCGGTCGTGTGAACGATCGAACCGCAAGTGGGGCCATCGCACTCACTCGCAGAACATCCACACCCTTGTGGACGCTCCAAAATGTTCATCAGATGGCCATCTGATGAACAAGCGGCAGGCATCTTTACGGATCGATGCTGCCAGCTCACCCTTGGCTCGTACTTTCTGAGCCAAGGTAATCCCAGGATGACATCAAATTTGTTATCCAGATACAGTACGATGAATTCATCATCGTACTGTTCGCCCTCCAACGTGTAGTGGATTCCTACTACACGTTTCTTAACGGTAATCGATGCGCCTGTTGCAAGGCGCACCGTCATCCTCGTGAGGGAAATGTCGCGCTCAACAAACTTGAGCCAACGACCCTCTAGTGACTGGCGACGAACAAAGTTGTTCGACGCCCCACAGTCTACTAGGGCACGAAGCGACAAATCATTTGTCGCTTCCAACTTCAAGGTGATGAGCAAAACGTCATCACCAGGTGCAGGGACACACAATGATTGTGTATCTGGAGCAACTTTCGTCAAGAGATTTGCAAATTCTCTTGAGGTTGCTGGATCAGTAGGGCGCTTAGCACCTACTGACCCCGACCATTTTTTGATGGTCCGTCTCGCTGTTGCGGCTTCGCAACAGCGCTGGACCCACGCCCATTGCCCTTTCTGGCAAAAGGTCGTCCATTTCGCTCAGTACTGTTTGGTACTGGGCGTGGAGCACTACACTCATATGCGTAGTGCCCTAACTTCTGACAGCGATTGCACCTCTGCAATCGCTTGTTGTTTGTAGAGCGAGGTCTCTCGCTCTCAACATAGCAGAGGTCCATTGGTTCTGGACCTCCGATCTCTTGTCGTCTCGGTGGACGGTAAGAGTTTGATATAGCATGAGCCTGTCTCATGCTTAAGTCTTCCTGTTCCGCGGCTGATATCGCTTCTTCAAGCGTATTCAGCTCAAGGCGAAACAGGTGGCTCCTGACGGGCCCTTCTGCGAGCCCTTGCATGAACACCGTAATCAACGTGTGTTCATGAACTGGGTTAGCAGTTATATTACTCGCAAGGAGTCGTTTACGTTGAGCGTAAGCGTGCACATCACGCTTACCCTGCTTGAGTTTCAGGAGCTCCTAACGAGCCCTGAACTCAGCACGTGGCGGCTCAAACGTTTGTCTGAGCCGGGACTTGAAGTCATCTAGCGACCTAAACACATTTGGGTCGCTACTCTCGAGGCCCAGGGACCAAGTTTTGACACGACCTGCCAAGTGGTTCTGAGCAAATGTGAGTCTCATTTGCTCATCGTCAAAGCGACGAGCCCTTAGGGCTCTGTCGAGTTCGACAAACCATAGTAACACGGAGTCCTCCGGGACTCCACTGTACTTGGAGATGTCGACTTTCATGACTGCGGGACGACGCGTATGTGCCGTACCGCCCACAGCAACATAGAATTGCTGCTGTCTCAACAGCTCTGTCTGTTGAGCACCGAGTTCTCTCAACTGCTCGGACTGTTGAGAGCCTTGCTGGTGAAGCAAGGCTACTTTCTCCCTTTCGGCGACAAGTTCACTTTGGATGAACTTGGCTATCGCGGCATGTTGTTGGTCTCTGTCTAGAGACTCCAACATGGCGCTAATGGCGAACTCGCCTACGGTAGAACTCGTGCGTTTTACCGCACTCCATTCGATGTCACTCAATAGGTTGAACCCTTTACGCGTGGCGTGAAAGGTCTCTCCATCATCCAACATGTTCATGTTGGATGTTGTGGTCCTTGGAAGGACTAAAAAGTGCTACCAGGTGTAACGGGGCACACCCTTGCGTGAACTTAACGCAAGGGTTAGGGTGCCCCGACAGATGTACACGAGGCAAACGAGGAAGCGTAGATAAGGGAAAAGTAAAACTGTTATATTAATATAATTAAGTCTTTTAGCTACTGTCTCTCTGTTTGACTTAACTTAATTATGCTAATATAACTGAGTGTATGGTGACGTCTCGTCACCACTCATTGCGCGCGTCTTGCGGCGATTGGTGGGTTAATATCATCAAGATATCAACCAATGAACAGACCCTTTGGTCGCTTCACCAATATAACCACTATCGGTGATATTATTTAAAGAATATCCAACTTCATATTCTTTATTGTCACTTTCTTTGTAGTGACACTTCCATGTAACGGGCGGCCCCGTTACACACACTCCACGTCGCGGGGTCGAGCTAGCGACCGATGGGAGCCAATATCTCAGATGGATTAGCTTCTCGGGGAATTATTACGGCGTGTTGGCCTACACACGCCATGCGGTCAATTCGGTGATCGCACTCCACATCAAGGGGCCGCGCAAGCGGTCATCGGGGTTTTATGCGAAGTGTTTCTTATCTTCGGCCATACCACATATTTTGACCATCTGTCCGCCCGTGCGGCCGCGGTAGATTCACAACGATTCTGGTGTCCCTTGGATACAATAGCCTTGTCGGATACATCGAGCGCGTCACTTTACGCGACACGCCCCCTACATCCATCGTACTCATTTGAGCACCGGCGTTTCTACCCGGGCTTAGGAACTTTATAGACATTTGCATTCTTGAACAGATCAATAGACAGGTCAGCATCTCTCTCACTATGTGTATAGTTTTATGTGCTGGTGTCACAAGATAAACAAGTTCGACTAGCGTTTTGACCGCTCGAAAGATGATACAGACGGAGTTGTCGCCATAGTGGACGTACACGACTCAACGCGACCACCACCGAGTCGAACGACTAGCATCGTTATTGTAACGGGTTTACACGTCGACTGGTAGTCGACAAAAGGTGTGGTGCACACATAGTTGTGATCCCCTTGAAATAATAATATTACACAGTACGAATTGTTGAAGACTGATGTCTGTCGAACATTGATTACGAGATCTTTTGAGAGGTTTATTTGGACATTAGCGAGTAGGTTAATTACTTTGTTCTAAGGTGTTCTTCAAGGTTGAAAGAAGACGTAAAATTTAGTTCCCATGTTGATCCAATAGACACGTGCCTCTCTGAGGCGTCTTGTGATCGTTAATGAGATAGAACGCCTTGATAAGGCTGCTACTCCTTGTGCACTCTGTGCGTTTGATCCTTTGAATCGGTTGTTCCCCCTGGAACAGGAAACGTAAGCTCTCTGAGCTTGTTGACTCTTTGAGTCGGACCCTTTGAACCAAACATTAGATCTCTGAGCTGTTGACTCTTTGAGTCGGGTTCTCTGAACCTTAAGTTGCTCAATGAGCGTTAAGTCTTCCTCTGACTAAAGGAGCTGTGTAGCTTTGCTATACTTGGTACCAGTTGTAGTTAATCTACGTATGAGTAGCTATCGAATGATGTTCTGTGAGAATAGAGTAATCCAAACCCTTTTCTGAGGCCCAAAAGGTTGCGCTTGATAAGCTGACCGCGTCCGTAGGCCCTGTATATGTGGAGTTTCTAGCTGCACAAGGTCCCGATGAGCTCAATGCACGAGTCGAGACCTTCATGAAGTATGAATGGGCCCTTTTAGGGCAGGCTCAACACCAAGTAGCGTCGGCTACACTCTACGTGGCAGTGCCACCAGAAGAGGCTAAGCCTTGTTTCCTTCGGGTGGACGTTAAACATTACTCCGGGAAGGAGGGGGAAACCTCACCCTCTGGATTCGTGAGATTGAGATGGCCATGAGCTCTGACCTTATCTCACTGGAGTACCAGCGGGTCTCGCTGGCTATCTCCAAGATCGATGGAAGAGCTAGAGAGTGGGCTCTGACGTGTGGCACGTCGGTCGACTTGGCGTTTCCCACACGATATTCGCTCAAAGTTAGACCTTTTGCGAGTTTTCTCGTCGCCTACCCAGGCTTATCGCCTGTGCTCACGCTTCTTGTCTACCCGTCAGGGTAAGAATGAGTTAACGAACAATGTCCAAGAGTTGAGAACTCTGATAGCTGCTATGCAGTCTGACTCTCTCCCTGAGACATTCTGTGTGACTATCTTCATGGAAGGTCTCCGTAATAGTGTTGACAGGACCGATCTATTATGGGCCCATCTCTATACTTTTGAGGAATCTGTTAGCATTGCTCAAAATGCTGAGCACAACTTCACGTCGGCCAGACTTGGTTGGAATGGGTACAACCCAAGCTTTGCGAGGGCAACCTCTGCGAGCACCTTGGCTTACTGTAAGACAAAACCGATGGATCCCAGCCATTCTGAAGATAAAGGTGGAGCGGAGATTCATGTTGTATAGCAACGACAGGAAGTGAAACGCTGTTATATGTGCGGAAGCACTAAACACTTGCGTTCCACTTGTCATTTGCGTAAGCAACACCCGACTCATATGGGTCAAAACCCAAGCACCAACCAGAAACATGGTATGGCACGGGGAAGCGTCGACAACCAGTAGGTGCGGGGCGCCCTACTGGGGGGGAACTTAGTTCTGTTGCTTCTCTACGAGGTAGAGTGAAACAGGGCTTAGCCCCACCGAGCTCTGTGCCAGCCATTACAGAGCGTGGATACAAGCCTGGCTTGTTAGTCGCCGAGGCAAAGATTAAAGGCTTTGAGAAGCGTTGGTCGATCCTAATCGACTCCGGAGAATCATGCAATTACGCTCGAAATCGTTCCCTTGAGAGAAGTCAGCGATTTGCTGAAGCGCTCAAAGCGCATGGAGGTGATTAGATCACCGTTCATTTAGCGGCTGGTATTCTCGTCACGGTGCCTAAAGTTTCGTTGAACTTAGGTGTAAAGTTTTTAGACTTTGACAGCATTGAACGCTGTCTTGTACTCGATTTCGATTCGAGATACGATCTCATCCTGGGTATGGCTTGGCTTAAACGCCATTAACAATACATTGATTGGAGGTCTAAGACCTCACGCGCCACGCGCAATTCTACTTGTGAAGCTTTAAGTGTCATGAACTCACCTTTTCTAATCGACAAAAGCGCTGTTAGCGCGAGACATTGACGGAAGATGTCAATATGCTGGTCACTGATATGTCAGAGTTAAATAAAATCCAATGTCAATGACATCAATATTGAGCAGAGCTCTTTCACCGTATGTGAGGGGAGTTATACTCCGTTGAGTGATACTCTTTGCGATACTGAGTCACTGCATGCTGCAGACATGGTCGCCCTGGGGCCGAGACATCAAGACTGTTATTTCTCTGATGTGAGTGGGGTGGCACGTAAAATCCCACCAAGTGAGGGTGGCCGAGGTGGCACCTCACTGAATGTCGGTAATGACATTGTTGGCAAGAAGCCAGAGTGGTCAGGGCTAGGCCCGGATGCTGTACGTTAAGTGGTACGTGTAGATCCACTGGGTGAAGTGTTCGAGTTACGTTACACTTCATCAGATGTCGTTCAAGACATGAGATCTTGGATAGAGCGTGCTAAGAAATATAGCAAATACGGGGACCCTACTGTACCGGCCTCTAGGAAACAACAGGTTTCTTTGAGGAAACAATCGCAGCGAAGGGTGGCAACTGTTAAGGGTCCAACGTCTAAGAAGTCGTCAAGTAATTATAGTAATAACACACTAGATATACACTTGTCAATGGATGACTGGCCATGCTGATGGCAACATTAGTATAGAGACTCTTCCATCCTTAGATTCTCTCTTTGAACTAGGCGAAATGTCTGACGGCAAATTTAGCCAAGCCTTACAGGCAGTAGGGTTACCCGAGTTAGTGGTCATTTCATCCAATGTTAAGTTGAACTTAGCCTCGTTATTGGACGAGTTCGTTTTTAAGGACACGAAAGCGACTCTTACTGCGCGTAGTGGATCTTCGATCCTTATGGATCCTCTTGATCATTTTTATCCTTTGGTAAAGGAATTTCAGGACGTGGTGTGTCACAACCTACCGTCCGTTTGCCTCCCGATAGAGGTGTACGTCATGAAATTGACTTGGTTGCTAGAAGTACATACTGTGTAACACGGCAGTGGCCTTTACCGAAGGATAATTGTGAAGTCATTGAAAATATCTTTCGTGGAAAGCACGCGGCTGTTATTGGTCGTGAGAGCAAATCTCCTTATTCCATAACCACCTTCTGTGTCAGAAAGCCCAAGGGAAAGTGGCGCATTGTTCATGCTTAAAATAAGCTTAATGTGGCCACCATCCCGGCCCAGACACCAATTCCGAGGAAAGATGTTCGTCAGAATAATATAGTGGGATGTACAATGTACAGTGCGCTCGACTTAGTCGATGGTTATTACCAGCTGCTCATGCGAGAGAGCGATGTTCCGCTGACAGCGGTCATCACTCCGAGCGGTATGCTCTGGAATTGGCTTGTTATGCCGCAAGGGATATTAAATGTCTTAGCTACACTCAATCGTCTCGTGACACAATTGTTCAGACCTCACCGAGGATATGCACAGACGTCCTTTGATGACGTCTTTGTTCATAGTCGTGCTATTAACGGTCAGTCAGATGTGGACAATCACATTGACCATTTACCAGCGAGCTCGAGTGCATGCGCACGAATAAGTTGTAGGCCAACGTGTCCAAGTGCATCTTTGGTGCAGAAGAGTTTCCCTATTTGGGGTGCTTTATTGGTAAACGAGGCCTTAGATCGGACCCCGCTAAGGTAAAAGCCATTGTTGATTGGCCGGTTCCAAAAAATCAAAAGGACTTACGTAAGTGGCTTGGCCTTGCCAATTAATTGCACAAGTACAGTGCAAATTAAGCAGATATGGATCGGCCATTATCCAATCTCCTTAAAAAGGATGTGGAATGGTGCTGGACTAGCACCGAGCACGATGCTTTTCAAGCAGTAAAGGAGGGTTTCCTTCATGCGCCAACTTTGGCTTTGCCTGATCCTGGTCGATCTTTCAGTGTCGTCTGTGACGCATCTGACTTTGACATAGGCAGCGCCCTGTCATAGACAGAGTCTAATGGACGGGAATGCGTCATTGCATTTCAGTCCCGGCAGCTGAAGGCTGCAGAAAAGAAGTATCCTGTTTATGATAAAGAGCTACTTGCAATGAAGTATGCTCTCGTCAAATTCAGAGTTCATCTTCTTGGATCGAAGCCGTTTGTGATCTACACCGATCATGCGTCCCTACGCACTGCGACCCATTCGCCTCACCTCTCAGAGAAGGGCTCGTTGGCTTTCCTTCTTTGCCGAGTAAAACTTCGAGATGAAGTATAAGCAGGGCAAGCAGAATGCTTTAGCTGATGCGTTGCCACGCAGGCCTGACTATGAGCTTGCTCATGTTACGACTCTATCGTCGTCGGTCACTGACCTAATACGTACGGCATATGCCAAGGATGAACACTGTGTAGCTCTTTTACGTGCTCTGAGGAGAGAGGAGTTTAAGGATTCAGACATAGAATTGTCGGCACGATTACGTGCGAGGCTACATCGATATTCCATCGATCAAGGCCTGTTGTGCTATAGCACGGATGTGTAGGGTACCACTTGCATCGCTTGCTCTCATAATGAGGAGTTGAAGTATAGAATACTTTATAAGGCACATGATACTGCGTTGAGTGATCATCTCAGTCGTGAGAAGACCTACGACCCAGTAAGCCAATGGTATTGGTGGCCCAAACTATACAAATGGGTGAGTATATATGTGCGTTAGTGTGAAACGTGTCAACGAGTGAAACCCTCACCTCACGCGGCCGCACCGCTGGCTAGTTTGCCTGTACACAAATGGTGTTGGGAGTCCATCAGTATTGACTTCCTGTTCGGTTTACCGAAAGCTGCGTATGACAATACGGGTATTCTGGTCTTTGTTGACCGTTTGATCAAGGTGGCTCATTTAGCAGCGGTGTCAGATACCGTTGATGGTGAGGGTACAGCTACACAGATTTTTGATCGAGTGTTTCGACAACACGGTTTGCCGTTGGAAATTGTCTTTGATAGGGATCCTCGGTTACTGGAAAATTTTGGAAATCCATCTTCAAGGTGCTCGGCACACGATTATGAATGTCCATTGCGGATCATCCGCAGACTAATGATCAATCCGAAGGAGTGAATCGCATCATCGGTGACATCTGGCGCAGTGTTTGCGCTGAAACTCCTAAGCATTGGAGTTCGATGTTAATTGGCGTCTAGTTTGCGTAGAATAACGCCGTGCATGCCTGCACCGGCTACACACCGTTTTACGTGAACGGTATCACCAACCCTCGCGTTCCGTTAACGCTACCACTGCGTGGTTTAGGGCTTGGTGGGGGAGGGATGGTCGATCAGCTTGCTGATATCATCTCTGCTACTGTTTAAAAACAGGTAAGCAAGTTTCTCGCAACGCTATTGAATGTCTTACGACATGCACGTGAAGCACTGGCTGATAGCCAAGAAAAGCAGAAGGAACAAGCTGATGCTAAAGGCAGAAGTTGTATTGAACGTTATGAGGTCGGAGACCAAGTTCTATTCAATGCTAAAAACCCACCTACAAATGTAGTGTCCGCCGTCTTCAAGACAAAGTTGCGTCCGCGCTTCATTAGACCTATCACGGTCATTTCCAAGAAAGGACTCGCGTATACGCTCAACCTTCCGCGCAAACTGCGCACACACCCCGTGTTCTACGTTGGTTTGCTTAAGCCGTATTGGGACCGCCCCATGTGAACTTGGAAGCGCTTGCGCCGGGTAGGTTGGACTTTCCATCGGTTGCTCGATCCGTATCAGGAGGTCAAGCTGAGCCTCCATCCGGGATTAGAACAACTCCAACGCCTGGACACGGGCTCGTATCGCGTCAAACGCACTCTGGGTCTTACCCAATGTCTCACGGAGACCACTCATCTCGAGAAGCATCTTCTCATGCTCCTCCTTCGGTATACCCACCACCTCCGACGCTGCTCGATGAGCAAGGGAACCGCCAGTTCCATAGGGAGCGACTCTTGAAACGAGGTCGTCGTTAGGGTCAATACCAGTATCTGGTGAAGTGGCGAGGGTACCCGGAGTCGGAGAACTCGTGGGAGTTTGAGACACCACTTTGGCAGGATTGCCCATACGCTGTTGATGTTTTTGAACATCGTGGCAGGGTCATCCCTCGACCGAAAGAGCTTATCACCAATAGTGGTGGAGACGGGTGGGTAATTAGTAACCGCTTGACCAACACCCACATTATCCGGCACAGCCGGAGCATAGCGTGTGCGCGTTCGCAACAGGCTCTGGACTTAAGCTTGGCGTAATCATACCGAAGCTTTCGTTCTAGTTGAACATCTGCCACATCGGCACTTGATCTGAGAGCTAACACGCTGCTAGGGTGTCGATTCCGATGCACCCAGCGAACAAAAGCGTTGTTTTCTTCCCTCTGAGATTCGCCTGCAAATAGGAGGATGGGTATACCCTTCATCGGTGGAACCGATTCACCCCGTGCTTGCGTGTCAAGTCGCAACTTATATTGACTCTGAGACGTCAAGTGAGGTTGCAGGTACCTCTCGCGAAGTACCTGCCGAGTCGCCACCTCATCAGAAGATGTAGTCTCAGCGCCAATGGTCCACGTTGCCAAAGAACGACCTGTCGTTTGGCGTATACGCCCTTCCACACTGAGTGGGGTGAACAGATAGCCACGACGATCCTCAAGAGTTGCAGCAAGCTGCATACAGCGCTGAACGCTCTCCTCTCGTTGGGTAACAAACTGGTGTTGCTCATCGAGCGGATTGGTGATAATGGCATCGCCCACGATGGGTGTTTGATGCGGCGCCGATGGCGCGTTGGCTTCGCCACGCTCGGCAAATGGGTTCGGTGCAGTGTGAGGCGGTGCCTCTTGCACTGTTGAGTCATACGTTGTCCTCTCTTCACAACGGATATCGGTATCGCTGCCATAATTCACCTCCCCATTGATGCCGAGGTAGGACGAGAGAGTTGATGACTCATTGGGTGGCGATGTCATGAGGATTTGTGTTTTGACAACCGTGAAGGTTGAAGCGTACCCACACCGTCTTCGTCGAGGAAAGAATTCGATTGACGTTTTGTGGAAACGTCAGTCTGGTGGGGGAGGGTGTAACGAGGTTACACGTCGACTGGTAGTCGACAATAGGTGTGGTGCACACAAGAGATAGGA
This sequence comes from Hyaloperonospora brassicae, assembly GCA_947650285.1. Lineage (NCBI taxonomy): Eukaryota > Oomycota > Peronosporomycetes > Peronosporales > Peronosporaceae > Hyaloperonospora > Hyaloperonospora brassicae. The sequence continues at coordinate 497,965 of CANTFL010000144.1, forward strand.
TCCCCTTAAAATTGTATTATAACACAGTATCAATTGTTAAAGACTGATGTCTGTCGAACATTGATTACGAGATCTTTTGAGAGGTTTATTTGGACATTAGCGAGTAGGTTAATTACTTTGTTCTAAGGTGTTCTTCAAGGTTGAAAGAAGACGTAAAATTTAGTTCCCATTTTGATCCAATAGACACGTGCCTCTCTGAGGCGTCTTGTGATCGTTAATGAGATAGAACGCCTTGATAAGGCTGCTACTCCTTGTGCACTCTGTGCGTTTGATCCTTTGAATCGGTTGTTCCCCCTGGAACAGGAAACGTAAGCTCTCTGAGCTTGTTGACTCTTTGAGTCGGACCCTTTGAACCAAACCTTAGATCTCTGAGCTGTTAACTCTTTGAGTCGGGTTCTCTGAACCTTAAGTTGCTCAATGAGCGTTAATTCTTCCTCTGACTAAAGGAGCTGTTTAGCTCCGCTACAATGAGTTACAGAAGCGTTTTAGAGCACGCCCATTATGAAAGCTGGCCTGGCGGTGTGAGCTTCGTTGAATAGAGTTTAGCTCTTTATGCGGTGCATCCTATCGACTCAAATGGCGTGAAGCGTCAATGCAACGATGCAAGGATACAGTTCGTAGGCAGCGTAAACAAATCTGTAGACCTTGTTTTGAAAAAGTCGTCGCTGGCCTTAAGCACCTCTGTTGTTGTCTTAAGATTTGTACCTGGAATGCCAGGAAGTTCCATGTTGACTCTATAGATATGTTTGTCTGTCTCATTGAAATCGTTGAGACGACTATACTGAGACAGTAGTCGGATCTTATGTGATTAAGCACCAAAGCAGGCCCAGAAGGCATGAAAGACCGAAGCAATTTTACCTCGGCCACAATCCTGGTGGGGGCAGAAAATGTCTTTTGTTGCCCAATCCCAATAATGAAATCTGTTGCTTCTGAGATGGTAGAGAGCCTGCACGCCAGTTGAATAATATGCCTGAATTTTTCTGAGGTCTCTCTCCACTCTAATAGAGCCGTCCCAGTTGATACAATTTTAAATTCGTGTTACTGGGCTCTCCGATCACATTGTTTTCACCCTGAGCAACAAATCTACGCGATATATGATTTTGTAGCTTTCGTCTATGTGGTCGCAAGTGGGCACAGCCCACCCAGAATTGGAAGACTCGAGTAAGTATTGTATAATCTTACAAAAATCACAGTATCACTACTTTAAAAGGTACTTCAGCCGCACGCCAACATCGATTTAATGTCTGCTAAGTGCGAGAATTGTAAACCACTGCCATTAAGTAACTAATAGTGATGTTGATTAACCATCGCCGAGTACGCGATTTAAGTCGTAATTCAATAGCTCGATACAAGAGTTATAAGAAGTTGTACTGGAGGGCTATGCAGAAAGATTAAGAGTGTCGACCCTTAGCGATGGGCCGTAATGACATGTAAAGAGGTGGAGAAAAACAGGTTACACCGCGCTGAAGCGAGATTCAAGACATCACTTCACCGCGATAGGCCCCGTTTAGCACAACGCCGGTCCCGTGCAAATTGTAAGGGTTCCTCCTGCGATACTGAAGCCACGACATACGTTGCTCGACGCGTGGACTTGCCACCTTGTATCGAAACAACCCGATGATTCAAAGTCGGCCTTCATATCGTTCAGTAACTCATCATCAAACGTACGTCGGGCGCCTATTGTCACATTGTCGACGTCATTGTAATTGATGGTTACTCGCACGGAAAAAATTAAAGCGCGGCGGCAAACGGCCACCACCCATCCTTAGCGAGCATGGCTTCTACATAAATCCCGAACACTGCAGCGCTTTTCAGCTTAAGTGAAGTCATAAACTGCGGTTCATCTGCTTTATTCGAGCACTGCGTAATGTGCGGTACACCCGTCTCTGAGGTACCTTAGAGAAAGCCATCTACAAGCAAACCCCAGTCGTAAACAGCCGCCGACCAGATTCCTACCGTCGTCGCCGCCATTTTCATCTGTTTTGTCCCAGTACAGGGTATGAAAAGCCCACCTGCTTGTTTTAGTAATGTGGCCATGTCGTTAGCAACCACGGTCGTGCGTGTTTGCCATTGCGAGTTTCACACACAAAGTCCATTTTGAGCCATTAAGACGAATGACTATAACTTGCGGGGGCCAGCAATGGCGTGCCAGACGGATTTTATAGACACCGCTATTACTTTTGCATGAAGAGGTCGCTGCTCGACCGTGTATGTCTTCTCTCTTTTTGGAAAGAGCCAACAATAGAGGGCTCGGATACATTTTATACAGTTCAGGGCAGAGGAGGTTTGCTAACACAACAACACTTAAATGTACCGACAGGATGCAAATGGGTCTAGACGGGAGATGTAGCAAAGCTACACAGCTCCTTTAGTCAGAGGAAGAATTAACGCTCATTGAACAACTTAAGGTTCAGAGAACCCGACTCAAAGAGTTAACAGCTCAGAGATCTAAGGTTTGGTTCAAAGGGTCCGACTCAAAGAGTCAACAAGCTCAGAGAGCTTACGTTTCCTGTTCCAGGGGGAACAACCGATTCAAAGGATCAAACGCACAGAGTGCACAAGGAGTAGCAGCCTTATCAAGGCGTTCTATCTCATTAACGATCACAAGACGCCTCAGAGAGGCACGTGTCTATTGGATCAAAATGGGAACTAAATTTTACGTATTCTTTCAACCTTGAAGAACACCTTAGAACAAAGTAATTAACCTACTCGCTAATGTCCAAATAAACCTCTCAAAAGATCTCGTAATCAATGTTCGACAGACATCAGTCTTCAACAATTCATACTGTGTTATTTTATTTCTTTTAAGGGGATCCCATCTCTTGTGTGCACCACACCAATTGTCGACTACACGTCGACTGGTAGCCCCGTTATAGAAGAGACTGTGCGTGTCGAGAGTCAAGGTTGACCCGCGGGGTTCAGATCAATTACTATAGAATTGGAATGATTAGTAGTAATTCCTTTTACACCATCAACTTCACCTGTATTGGCGATCAATTGTGCAGCCGCGGTACAAAAATGTAAGAATACCGCCGTGTCGTCCGCGTACTTAAAAAATCTTAGTCTCAGATGTTCGATCACGTAATGTCAGGGGTACGGCGCGACTATCTTCACTCTCCTGGAGTACGCGGTACACGCTATGGAGTGATAGAATAAACAGGAATAGTGCAAGCGGGCAGCCTTGATGGGTTCCTCAGCGTACAGCTTATTTGCATAATTTCTATCCATTTACGATGAACTTGCAAGAAGTCTTCTTGTGTAGTGCTGCAACTACGGAGACAAACCGCTAAAAATGTATATGCCACTTCAACAACGCAAAAAAAAAACGGTCGTTGTAGTGTGTCGCAGGCCATAGAGAAATCGAGCATCAAGTCAAACACACCTCGTAATCGTCCGTCTCGGGTTACTGCTACTTCAACCGCAAAAAAATATTTAGCGCCCGAGTGGATCAACCGCCTCGGACTAAAACCCACTTAGCAGAGAGAACGAACTGAGAAATCAAAGACTTTACGCATAAGGATAGTCCCTTAATAAACACTTTATAAACACTGTTGAGAAGTGCGATTGCCCAATTATTGGGCGATAGTGCCGACGTGGCGGTCTATTCAGGTACTGGATGTTGGCTTGTTTAAACGATTTCGGAACAATGCTACAATTAAGCCACCTAGTATATGAAGCTGCGAGGATAGACGCAATCGTGTCAGCGTTACCGCAGCAAACGTGTTGTTCATTTTTAAAGGTCCCACTTTCATTCTGCGTTTGATGTGCTTTATGGCACCACACGTCTTTCAAGGATTTAGCCTCCATGATAGATATATCATTTAATTTGACCAAAAGACGTGTCTTTCCGAGGAAAGGATGCTGTGAAATCCAAGATCTTATCATGTCGACACAAAATATTATTCCAGCCGTCCACCATGTCGTCTGCTAGATCCCACAAAAGAGTAGGACCGGATGAAGCCTTCTAGCTAATTGAAGTTATAGTATTATATCGAAATGTTGTCGTAACGCCGGCAAAGAACCGTCGAGGTGTCTCACACGGACAATATGTATTTTGTGCAAGGAAAGTAAACTTCGTCGCCCGCTACAAAAATTGCGACAGTCTGCTATCTTATAAAGGATCACTTTCAGGTCATAGACGTATGTAAGACTCTCGTGACTCTCAGGTATAAACGAATGCAACGACGTTGTGGTTGAGGTATCTTGAATAGGATCATTAATTATCTGGTGCAGATGTTGTAATCGCTGCCTGTAACTTCGAAAAACTCTCTAAGGGATATTTTTGAAAGCATCCAAAAGGGAACCATGAAAGCGTTTTGGAAGGGAACACGTCTTGTGTCAGTTTGACACAAAATTGTGTGCACCCGACGTAACGTACACGTGGCGTAAGAAAGCGCAGCGAAGTAGGCAGAACTCGAAAGGTCTGTATAAGGTATAAAGTAGAACTGTATTAATATAGTTATGTTTATTAATAAATATTCTGTCTTGAGCTAACTTAATTAGTCTAAAATCATATATGTGTGTGTTTGTTGCTCGCCACCCAGTACACTTGCAGCAGCGATTGGTGGTTAATCTGATTGATGTAGCGTCTACATTAACCAAGAAGTGGAGCAACCACGAATGTTACCCTCTTGGGTAGTATTCCTCTAACCTTACTTCTTACGAGTAATGTCAATCGAACATCATCTAAATAGATCATGTCAAAAATTAATGCAAAAAATATCAAATTTATGTAACGGGCTAACCCCGTTACACTTATCGTCCAGATGTCCCACCACTTCATAAAACGACAAGAACTGGCGAGCTCAAATAACGAGCAAAGACATGCTTGGTTGGCTACGCATCGGCCCATAGCTACGGGCTTTATAATCACTTGCTTCGTCGCTGATTCGGCGCACTGAGAAATTAATGACAGCCACCATAGCTTTCGGACTTATACTGACTGATTCAGAGCCCCAATACGAAATTTAAAGCCATTGTATTAAGCCGCGAGACCAAGTCGGATTGGTTGAAGTCATGGTTATAGTCCGCATGAAAAAAGCTGACATGCCATCAGTCAAAACGAGAGCTGGAGGAGCCGACACTGAGGTTACACGTCGGTTGGTGACCAATAACACACGTGTGGTTTACACCAGGGATGAGATCCCATTAATAAATATTAGACCACAATAGCAGTTGTTGAGGGCTGACGTGTGGCAGCTACCAATTACGGAATCCTGTGAGAGGTATAAAGTAGACTATAAGTGTCAATATCAGGTACATTTAGTCTTTGGTGTTCTGTTGGATAACCACAAATAAAGCAAAGTGCCCCTTTTGATCTGTCTAATACACGTGCCTATTTAACGCGTCTTAAGTCGTTAAGAGGTTGTTAAATGCCTTGTAAAGATAGCTACTCCTGACAACTCTGTGCTGTAATTCTTTGAATCGTTTGGTACCATGGAACAGGGGACGTAAAGTTTGAGCGTGTTAATTCTATGACCTAATTTGTTGTACAAAGTTGCTCGTTCAGCGTTAAAGTCTACGTCTAACTTCGAGCTCTGTGTACCTCCGCTACACTTGGTAGCACTATTAGTCATTTTACGCATGATTATGTAAATACTAATTCTATGTAAGGAAGTGTAAATCCACAACTCTTACTGATGATGTCCAAAAGGTCGCGCTTATTAATCTGATCACGGCATTGGAATCAGAGTATGTGGAGCTCCTTGTGTAGCAAGGCACGGGCGTGTTGACCGCACGTCTCTAAAGCTTTATACGGGTCGAGACATATTTTGTAGGGCAGGTATAGGATCAAATGGCGTCGGCTATGCCCGCGCGCTTGTATCTGTGCCAGACGATGGGGCTAAGACCGAGCCAGTCAGGTTGGACATCATGTCTCCACCTAGAAAGAAAGAGATAATATGGTCATCTGGATCTTTGAAATAGAGATGACTTAAATGTAGTACATAATATTGTGGTAAAGCGACTAGTAAATTTGCTGTAAAGCAACTGATCGCATTCCCGTTTTGTCCGATCCAGTTAACGGTTGGCTACCCGGTCCCACATCTGGTCAGATCGCGTCCATTGGACAGTAAGACTATAATGGAATTTAAGTTGGTCAGGTTGGGACCTGCGATCTTGGGTCAAGGTAGGAGGCGGAAGGTGACGTTGTCGATCAGTCGATCAAGAAGAAAACCGCGATCAGAAAAGCAATCGCGGTTTTCATTAGTGATCAAGATTGTGATCAGTGATCAGGTTTGTGATCGAGATCAAGCATGTAGTTTAGATCAGGTTGGTGTGGAGCACCCCATGTGATTCGCGATCAGCAAGGTGATCACGATCAGGAAGCGATCGAGATCGTGATCAGGGATCAGGTAGGTGATCGCGATCATTGATCAGGTAGTTGATCGCGATCAGCAAGGCTATCACGATCAGGAAGCGATCGAGATCGTGATAAGTGATCAGGTATGTGATCGCGATTAGATGAGTATATCAGGTGTGGGCTACGCAAGTACAAGATCGCTACCGTCTAGAAAGAGTGACATGTTGCAAACGGTGTCCAAGACATGAAGATAGAGATAGGGTTGTTGGGTTTGATTGGTTAACATTAAACAGAGTTCAATTTGCTTCAAAGTACACGTGTCGACTTCTCCTCCGGGTGGATCATTGGCCATCCTAGGTCAAGGAAAGGTTTACATACTTTCATTAAGTAATATTCCTAGACTGTTTGTCCAGGGATCAAGATCTCTCAAACAACACTTCAACTGCGACTGGACGCAGGAAACCCTTTGTGGTTGAGGACCTAAGATTGCGAGACGGCTCAAGTGGTTAGACGGTTCAAGTGGTCAGACGGCACTCGAATCAAGGTCGTCATTTGGACAAGGCGATCTGTTACAGATCAGGTTGACTAATATCAATCACCCCACAAGCATATAAGTGATCGCGTGACGAATTACGCGTGATCACACCAACCCGGATCGTGGTTCAAAGATTTCCACACCGTGATCGAACCTCGACCCCGTCGCAAACACGGTCAAGTTTTCCATTGACACGAGTCGACCTGGAAGAGTGCAACCCGCCCACCGACGGGTAAACAAGGTAAGGAAGGCAATTAAGAACATAGAATCGGAGTATCCCCTACGGTAGTCGGCCGTCTGGGAGCCAGTGGAGAGTTGGGATCGACTTCTCAAAAGACCGATCACCACTCCGCTGAAAATGGATGCTTCCAAATTAATAGATGTAACCAAATCTAAAATGTGTTTGCAATGTTATCAATTAAAAAAGAAATTGCGTCCCCATACTAACTTCAATCGAACCATTTGTGCTGATTCTTGAGAGAAGGATATTACATTTTAAGCTACAAAGGAACACAAAAGTATACATACGCCAGAAAATGTTATGTCCTCAATAAGGCAAATACAGAATGCTTTTGAATTGTTATGTACAAATTCTTCGTCAAAGTGAACCGTTACGGTCAAGTGGTGGAATAATAAAGCAGAACAGAGCATAATCAAAGTAATTTATGTCTACGCGATAACTTGAAAACCGAAGTTGCGTATCTGTCTCATGAAGGGTGGTGGTATTCCGCTAACTTTCAGCGTTTCGTGTGCCAGAATTACAATAGTAGGCTTTCTGTTATTATATACGGTCACGGCTTAAAGTTGGTTATAAACTAATAAACACAATTTGCATTGTTTTAGGATGTGTTATTGTAGGTAATGTTCGAAAAGCTGCTGAGAACTTATAGGCGATCATTTTCTACCTCAATTTGGGCTCACAATTAATAGTAGGCGCATGTAGAGGATAAAAAAGCAAATAAACCATTTCATTATGATATTCTACGTAAATTTACAAGTAAAATAGGTCTAGTCATAAGCTTTTTGATGCAAATTAGTATTACTATTGTAATAGATATCACTACATACTTGTCATAGGCTGTTTAAAGTCTAATTTTTTTCAGCGATAATAGCATATAACATCGGAAAGGTCCACAACATGTAAAAAGATGGAAGTCAATTTGACTTTTTTCTATACTTCCAGTATAGTGAGAGGACCAGTCTTTGTCTAATTAATGCCTGTTATAAAATCCAAAACTTTTGAGTCGTTAATGCAATGCGGATGTTGAATGTCGTAAGAAAATTTTCTTGCTTGGCCGCCGCTGTGGTGTGATCCGAATAAAAAAATGATAGCAAAATCGATGCTATTCAGAAGAAAGATCTTTCGCACACTATAAAATCAACGATAAGTCGCGTCTTAGCGTGTAGTAATTGAAAGCATCGATAGCTTTCACAGAATATCAATATTTATATCCCTCCTGCTTTTTGGCCTAAACCTTGCTGCAAATGTGCTCGGCTAAAATGAGAGTAGGGTCATAATCGTACACACGTATCATTTTAGGAAATACGAAGCTCTATCCACGCTTATTACCCTTTGATCCACAGATTATCATTTTCGAAACTTTGACCAAACTTTTTTAGCCCGCATCTTCATTCGGAAGAATACACCCACTCTCTTGTTATAGAGTATTTCATTACGGCTCTTTCCAGTCAACTGGATCAGTCCTGTTCTTCGAATTGGTCTTGCTGTAGAGATCGAGACGAGTTGCTTGGTTGGATGATAGTGTTACATATGTTCGATCCGTGGCGACTTCAGCATATCGCCGGTCGAAAATTTATAAGCCCGATCTGTGCTTCTAGAGTTGACAATGCTTTTATGGATTATAGTATAAATCGCTCCGTCTTCTCATATGTTTATCATATATTCATGGTTCATGTTTAAACGGGTGACTACATTGGTCAATACAGTCGTCTAGTCTCCAGTATCGTTAAGCTACCCATTCGGACACCTTAAAAATGCTCTCCATGAGATATTCAATTGTCTGAAGCTGAGCACTATGTTCGAGCTGTTCTGATCCAATTTACAATTTCTTTCAACCCCGGGTTACGGCGCTATAACAATGACTGATTGCTTAATTCGCACAAACGACTTGACTTGACTTTTCTTTGGATCTATTCCTCACAAAGAAAAACTCACATCAACGCGCTATTAATGATCTACACCTAACCGTTGGACCACTGCAGCACCGACGGGCATTGATTACTTCAAATGACCTATTGGCCGATCTTGCTTCTGCTAAGGTGGCACTTACCTAATAATTAGAGGAATTTAGCACAGTATGCTTCCAAGCGCAAATTTTTTTTCGACTCTTTAAGCTACAGATCGTTGTTAAGGAAAATTTTACGACATTCCCAAGTTCTACACGAATACCGATTTTGTGGACTCGGTCGACTAATTAAATTGGACTTGTTCTAAATTTAAAAATAAGTGGTCTGCTATTGAGTGATTGCTTTTAGGGGTGATTCCCTAAGGTAGTGGTGCGGTAAACTAATTTTTAAGATGGTGACTGCCGGATTAATCCCCTCAATGAGCAAAATGTATCCTGACGATGACAATCGCAGTATAATCCCCACAGTAGCTAAAAAACCTGTCACTACCTCTTTAAAACTATGATTACATAATACAGGATATAGTAAATCGTTCTCGTACCCGTTAATACCTCATCAAACCATCAACTATGTTCGTTTTCCGCAGAACATTACAGTAAAAATTATAAGGCGAATATACGCGGCCACATTGTTTCGCCACAATGAATAATATGTGACAAAATTAAGGAACATCGTAGAATGCGAAAGTTAATTATTGCAATGGTCCTACTCTTCGAAGTTTTTAGAGGTAATGAAATTTAAATCTGATTAATAAGCATTTTTGCTGCCTCATGCACCGTTTGATAATTAAATTAATCAACAAGAATTCAGTATAAATACTGCTACTTTTCCTTTTCTTTATCGGCTGCGGTATAGGTCATCAATTATACACCTTTACATTCTTTTTGAAGAAGGGGTAAATTCTTGTTTGAAGGCCGGTGGCAGTCTAAAGATAGTGAGGATTCGTTTAAATTTATTGATTTATAAGGTATAATTATTCTGCTAAAGCATGCGTGTAAGAGCCCAATTATGTCAGCATTAAAAAATATACATCCAGACGCACAAAGGATACATACTACTATGGCTGATATTTTAAATGTTGATGAAAAAAACGCGTTTTAAAATTTGCTTTGTTGTGATTTATCGTATCGATAGATCGATCAGGTTCTATACGTTGTTAGAAACAATGTTCTGCATCCCCAACATAAGTACGATGCAGGTTGCTCTTGGTAACACCAACAATAGTTTCTTATGCCTTGTCAGGTCAATATATTCCTCTTAATTCGAAGGATGCAAAACAAATACGGATAGTTTTTGCTCGGTAATTTTGCACAAATGACGTCAATAGATCTTATTTTCAGTAAAATTAGGTCTCTATACCATCTTTCCCACATCTTTGCGCGCGATAATTTTGCAAATTGCTGTAATTATTTGATCGAATTAAATAGGTGAGCTTATAGATATGGTGATACTGGGTTCAATAAGCACAATATCTGTGGTAACGAGTTCCTTACAAGGAATGGTTTAGGTTTAATCATTCTTTTGTTTAACAAGTGTGCATTATATTGAAATATTTAGCCGATACTGTTCGGAGATTATTTAATGTATGCAAATAGACCCATGCAAAATTTATGGTGCAATTACCTAAACTTATGTTGTTCAGTTGATCAGATTGCTATAATTAGTAGGATAAGCGCTTGTTACCAACTTGAAAGCTACATAAGTTTATTTTTAGTTTCCATTCAAACGTCATAGAAAATATAATACATGTTTATAAAACCTGGCGTGCGCCTGTTTCCTATACAGTACCTTATTGAGGAAGTATTACATGATTTTTTATAAAAAATGGTTCTTATTAAACAATGGGACTGACGTAATAAATCTGAAGATTGTATTGTATACAATAAAAAAATCCAAATATATTTATATACTGATTTGTTTGCCATGGCCCCTTTACGGTCAATCAGAACACGCTTCTCGTGTGTTTAACGGATTTGATAAAAGTTATCGCAACAAGTATCAAATTTAAATTCTTCAGATTAGATATACGGACTTATCGGCTTTCCCAGTCAGGCCGGACGAAGCTAATAGTTTATAAAATATACCTTACTTGAAACCTTAAAGACATCTATTAGGCAATTAAGAATGAAGTTTTATCCGAATTTGAGCTTTAGTTAAAGGCCAATCTCCAAACGTTGCCCGTCTTTGCTGCAAACGTTATGCATCCAAGATCCCAGATTAAATATCATGTCGAGTAACCCTTATCTATGCAGCATCTTTATTCGTTTCGTTTAATCGGTGATACGAATTAATCTGATATCAATTATCTAAATAACGATCGAATTTTACATTTCGGTGCGAGGGTTCTATACAAGAAGTGCACCCCATGCCTAAGTAATCACTATACTATATCAAGTCGAATACAAAAACACGTAGACTTTACCGTATCGCTAATACTTCGACTTTGTGCTAATGCTCTCTTCCCGTATGAATTTTGTCCCTAAAGGTCAGACGAAAAAAACACTAGCAATAGCGTTATCCAAATTTAAGGCCACCGTGCGAACCTGATTGATTGTATCATTCAATAACACTATTTAAGCTCCAAATAATCCGAACAGCAATGTTTTGCCGATCTGACGGTTGTATAGCCGTGACTGCAATTTATTTGTCGACGTCTGGGACAGTATTATATTTTATTGTCGAAACACGGAAACATGTCCATATCCTGGCCCAAAAGTTCAATATAATTTGTCTAAAATGCATTTTAATAATTTATTGAAATAATGCTACAATTCGTTGCATTCAGCAAAGGGCTACCCAACAAATTTGCAGACATTCAATTTTGAACAAGATTCTGTTTCTCATTGCAGATGTGGGCCATTCCAAGATGATTTTGTTTTCTACTACGTAACTAGGTACATTTACACAGCAATAAAAATATAAAGTTCGGCATAGTCGTGTTGTCGTGACTGTATAACTAAAAGCTTAAAATAGGTAATGTCTTTACAATTGATATGAAACGAATTCAAGAAGCTTATATCCCGGATAAAGAATTTTGAACGTGTCACATTTAAATTTGCGCACAAATAATAATACGTACTTTGATGCTCTTTCCTGGAGAAACAGATAGTACTGAACTAATCAGTCGTCAAATCATTCTTGATTGTGTCATTAAATGTCTGACTTACGGCCATACTTCTGAACACCGTTGCACATGTCTACACGACATCATTGCTAAGCAATATTATAATGCTGGTATCTTTGGCGCAGGATCATAATATTTGGATCCTATATTTTTTTCTTACGTAAGCCTCGTCGATAGCGTAAATTTATTAACTTCTTTATTCAGTAACTTTAATAAATGCCTTCTTATCTGCAGCTCTTTAAGCTATCATAATTATGAAAGCAAATTATTCTCGAACCAAGAATGATTGAACTTAACGTCAGTCTTTAATCGTGACGGAAGTGTAAATTAGTATCTGTGCGTTATTCAAGAAGCTTTCTAAAGTGCATTTGACGCAGCCATATTTTCTCTATAAACGTATCAGCGCTAAATTTAATTTAGAGGTATCCACAAATTCATTTGCATTGGCTCCTAATTTAAAATACTGTTAAGTACGTAAACGTTTACCCTAAAGAATTTTCAGGCAATATTAATGACCTACACTGACCTAGAAACGTTACATAATATTTACGAAGAGACGCCGGAAATTGTATTGCCTTCATATAGGCGAAAGCCCCAGCCTCCGCTATTTTTTAAAATTAAAAACCGTACCTATCAGTTTTAAAAAATAGGCATCCATAAAAGCTTACGCATTTCGCGCGCTTTTGTAATTTTTGCCCTGTAAATTGGCGATATATGTGGAAATATAATTGAAATCAAGTAAAGGCGTGATTCTTTACTTGACATAGATACCAACTGACATTAAATACCATGCAGAAACGCTTAGATAGCATGCTTTTACACAAATATGCTCGGACAATCTACATGATGAAATGTTAAATCATAAATTCTGATTGTCGTTAGCTTCCCACTGTGTACCTAATATATCATCTTTTACAATGACGAGTTTGGAATGAAAAAGTATATAGATTTCTCACTTATATTACTTTACCGGCTAATTGTGGTCTCCTGATCTTTTCTTACCAGCAATAATACCTTGAGCTTATTATATTTATTACATAATACAAATGCAAGTCGCGGTCCAATTCAAATATAAAATTATGTGCTATATGCAGGGGTAATAAAATACGGACATTTGGACTATTTACGGATTTGACGCCGTATATTTTTTTTGAAAGAGCCATAAATACCCTGGTTTGTAAAGAGCATAAAAACATTGGAGGATTGCGATTGGGTGATACTTAAGAGAAATGGGCGAATGAGAGTGTCCGTGAAAATGTTTGAGTAAATAATGTAATGGACAAGACAAACGTGGTCCCAAAACTGACATCCCTTCAATATCAAAAGACCTCTTTCCGTCGCGGCAAACATGGAAACTAAACCCAAATTTTAAGTACCCGCAACAGCCCGTGAAAAAAGCTGATATAGATCATTCGTGAACAAAAAACAAGCGATGGACTCCCTATCAAAATGACCATTCTTTGAAATCTGGTGATTGAATCTTTTAAGAGAGTACTATGGACCGCACTGTTGTCTCCCTGAAAGATCGTTCCTGCATTCACTTCGGTCGCGAGAGCATGCCAGACGCAAAACGTGCGAGAACTACCGAAGCCTAGTACAACTCGGCCCCATTCCAAAAAGACAGCCACACCCAACACCTTAAACAATAGCATCCCAAAAGGTGGTAGGAGCATCAAGACCTTTATACTAGTCTCAATAAGAGGTACTTTAAGCATTTTAATGGTCGTAAATCACACCTTACATTCACGTGTTGTATTTCAGCAGGTCCCGAGGAAGCATACAATTTATGCGCCAATGGTCGACAAAATTATTGGAGCCATGCTTTGGGATCCAGATGAAGTTGAGGGCGTGAGTCGCACAAAGATGATGCAGTCATTCGTTGACATCGCTGACGGGTCTATAGACCTTAGAGATGAAGAAGGTGTTGACGGCGGTCGTATAGATATCAGAAACACCTTTCAATTCGCCCTTGCTGTCAAAAATGTGACATCTGCATGACCCTATTTATCAGGGTTTTCGTATTTTTGCTGTCTACGAAGTCATTAACCGAATTGGCTTCGATTGGGTGTGCTAGTGACGCAAATGTAACCAAGTATGATTGATGTGCTGTTGCCATTGTTGTTTAACAGATTTCAAAGCCGTTAGAGCAGTCTTGGACGCTCTCGGTTTTCGTTAGATCTGAAGAACACAGATGCACTTCGTTTTTCTACACCCGTCTCCATTTAAATATGCTTAAGTATGATATTCTCAATGCCCATTGTATGGCATTCCAGTTTACAAACAACACATTGGCGAGGTTATGTTCTCGATTGATTGTGAAGTGCTTTATGCTGTGTCGCCTCAATGGCGTGACATTATCATTGGCACCTCATCAGATGGCAAAAAATATGATTGGCCGATCAAGCGGTTGTGTCACCGGTTTTCAAATTGTTGCAAGGCGCAATTTTATTTATATTTGAAATGGTGCGCACCAGCTGAAAATCGAATTGAACAATATGTACCTTCATTTTGGTGATGACGAGTTTACGGAGTGTTGACCTTTATCATTTTTTTCATTCGTCGACAGCAGATCCTTAACAGCAAATTAAATGCGGATTGCTTAAATTTTGCTAAATTTAGTTAGGATTCTATGCGCAAAGTCTGTGGCTGATCTAAGGCCAAACGTGTCCGTTTTTGGGTCTATTTTGCTGAAATAAATATGGTGTAAAGGACGCACAACGACCTTTTATAGATTTACGTCATGATAGTTGAAGCTTTTGGAGAACGGTCGACGGTGACAATTAATCAGCTATAATGAATTTTATTACAGAATAAATGCCGAGAAAGAGATTTAAGCGTTTGGTATCGCTTTTCATCAAACGCATCGGCGCTAAAGACTCATATCTGGTGGAACGTGATGAGTCAGACACACTGGGCCCGATAGAATGGATAGTATAGACTTTAAAGACTTTGCTGCTATTTATGTCGCAGTGGAGAGTTTCATTAATGAATAGTGTCCATCCGTGTCGGGGGCGCTTGCGTTTATGATGATCGAGAAGTCCGAGATATTAAGATAGTGTCGCCACTATGGTCACTAATACCATCAACGGTATTGATGAGATTGTGGCTGAGTGAAATCCCAATATTCGAATCACGAATCAAGTGGACTCAAACTTCCACCCGTTACCCTTCAAGACCTGGTTCTGAATCACAATCTTATAATTTAGTGTGATTGAGAGAAGTCTGAAAGAGCGCCTACTAGCGTGTTGTACACTCAAACGGATCCACAAGATTGAGCAAGAGCACTACAAGCTATCGAATGCCGTGATATGTGAACCTTTTCTTCAGTCGACATTAGACCCCTAAAATGGAGATTCTACTTTCCATAAAGCATTAGATGGTTGTCAAAGACAGATCCAAGATCATCAGCTAATCTGTGGTATAGAAAGTACTGTGTTTTCCGGCATAAATTATGCCGAATCTAATTTTTGGATTTAAAAGAAGGTAAAAGACGGTTTTCGCAACAGTATTACCGGCATTTTGATAGAAAGTGATGCAATGCAAGCCACCAAAAATGCGAGGCCTCATTGCCGGTTTTAAAGTTTAAAAATAGTGATCCACGTTTAATATTTTGGCTAAGCCGTAAACAATCCATTTACAATTTATACGATTGAATACGTTTATAAAGAGGCCTGGCTCTAAGCTATATAGGCGATTATACATCATATTTCGGGCTTCTTTTAAGATTTCGTCATGCTACTTCAAAAACATTGCGGTCCGAGGCAAAAAAAGGATTTTAAAAATTCGAATTGTGTAGTTTAGGCATTTAATTGATTACGATACTTGGGAACTCTATCAAAAAATATTAAAAACTAAAATGAGTGATCTGACCGGCAGCAGTAGACGTCAATATGGTGCAAAGAGATAATTAATTGTGGACAATGAGAAAACATCTCATTCATATCGAGTAAATTTTGATATTTGAGAATTGGATCTTCATCTCTATATCCACGGTCATTTTTATGAACTTAGAAACTAGTACGGCATTCGTGTAGGGGGACGCAGATTGTAATTTATCAAAAGATACTCAAAAATTACTGGCCTTACAGTAACAGACATAATAAATTTATAGGTTTTGCGAGCTTACATGCTCATGTTTTAATAAAGAGTAATCTGTGCATCTACCAAGAATCATTAGTGCTAGAACATGAGATAACGTTAAAATATGCATTATAAATATTGGAAATGAAGTTATTCCTTATCTCTTTACTTACATTGCCGTAGAACCACTCGTTATTTTGTATTAATTAATATCATTACTTACTGTGCAGGGTAAAAACTTAAAAAAACTAAATATGGTGTTCGTTGGACTAAGATTGCCACGTTTGTTGACTTGATATCGCCACATCTTACGGTTTCGATGTAGATATTCTGGCTTTATGTTTGTTGATTTATATTGTGAGTAAATATATAAGCACTAAAAGCCATGCCTATCCTAGAAGTATATGACCACTTCTATCTATACCTAAACTGATGTCGGAACGTGATAGCTGCTTGCGTTAGCGCTCAACTTTAATAATATATGTATTATTGTCCCAGATCAAAGAACTAATAACCTACACTGATGGTCTTATCTCCAATAGGGATGTTACATACATAAAACCAAGTGATTCAAAATTAGAGGGTCTTCACATAACAAATACCTTTTTATGAGCTTGAGTCGCTATTTCTGCTACAAAAAGAACTACATCTTGTCGAAAATTCGTATCAATCTTGATTCAACAGATTTTTAATACAACCGAATTCCAAATATGTATTGGATTATATGTGAAAATGATAATATTATTTAAGGAGCACGAAAAGCGATCGTATCATCCATTTAACAATATTCCCTATATTTAAATTGATAATCGACCTACATATTTTTTAGTATCTCACGGTATCATAACAGATTATATGGTCTAGATTAGTAGCCAAAGATAATTACGATATTCTTGTACATTAAATTATGCAAGAACCGTTCAATACATTTTTCTATATCGATCTACTATTCATATCGGTCCGAGATTTACATCTTTTTATCTGTTTTTACGTATATATTGGATTCACAATTGGAAAACAAATATGTATCATTTTATCACATTCCTTATAGACTTCATAGTAAGGTATTATTGACGTCGATATTGTCATTTGTATGCTACTCAAAAACATGGAATCATAAAAATGTCTTGTGCACACATTCATGTATGCCTTTTTATATATTGTAGTCTGATCAATACATAATTATAACTCGTCATTTGTCGGCATGTTAGAAACACTATAATGCTAGCGTTTCTGACTAATTGATATACACAAGTGGAAGGTCCGATTATATATTTAGCTTCTGATTAGAGCTTGACCTATGACGCGGTGTATAATATGTTAGTTTTTTAATCATTCCATGGAAAGCGACACATCTCCCTCTCAGCATATGATCCTGTGGTCCGGACTATATTGATTCGTATCTCCAGGCTACTTTTTCCGTAGAATTAATATTCAAGTAATTTATTTTTATGTATGTTCGACTGTTCCTGATCTACAAGGGCTCATTGACAATGGTCCAGGTTATTTACGTGCAAATAATAATCGGTTACACTGATTCAAAAACTATGCATTTTAAAGAAATCGGATATAACGTTATGTTGAATAGATTGCGAGCCACCTTCATCTTGCATTTTTGTGATTCATTTGAAGGACCAGACATTTTCCAACGTTTGATTATATTGTTAAATGTACTGTTTAGTAGCGCTGCATTTAATAAGGTAGAAGATGCATTATACTTATAAAAATTTCAGACTCCAATAGATACCAGAATACACGAACAAGTTCACATCATTACGAGAAAACTAATTAAAAATATTGATTATTTGTGCAACATTAAAGAATTTTGTGTAAAGATATATTTGTTACAGGTTTTTTTTCTTAGCAGATATCACCTGGCATTAATAGTAGTATACTTCACTGATCCAAGTCAATACCATACCTTTAAATCTACCATTCTACAAATTGCTTTATGCCTAGTACCATCGTAGATTAGTACTTAGGAACATAACATTTTGTGTGCAACCATATAAAACAGGTTATTCTATTTTTCTACTAATACATTAAAAATATCTGATGGTTTTATTTACGCTTATATTTTAATGATCAACGCCTGAAAACGTTTATTCCTCTCTGACAACATGTATCTTTTGTGTTGCATACCGAATCGATCGCCGAATTTCAGGTGCGTTTAATTGCATGAAATGTAGATGCTATAAATATTATCATCATAAGCAGTGTTTCTGACATTAAAAAGCAAAGTATAGTGCAACGACCTTTGTTGGCGTTACAAGTTTGTCCGTATTATTATTTTTTGAATCGGTTAAACACAAAGAAAAACATATTTGACTCGACTAGATCAACATAGACTGCTTCTTCACGGGTTCTATAATGATTTCAGTCTTTTTTAACGTAAACAGATTTTCGTTTATCTTTTCAATAAGTCAGAAAGGTTTATAGTTGCAAAGCTTAGAAACCTACCTAGACCTATACATGAGAAAGAAAACTCTGAAAATCGACTTTTATAATCATTCGATGAGACCTAATCGGTAATTTTTTGCGGTCGGAGAAGATGAAGTTTTGTGCCAGGTAAAAAATTAACAGCTAAATTGGATATTCAGTCTTCTTCTTTTTCTAACCCCGCTAGGATGCATTACACATTTAAATATCGCAATAAGATAAACTTATATTAGTTGTGTATGTGTAACATGATACTATGATAGTCTAGTGCATATTCAAAGTGAGATCCGGTAATATATGTTTATTGGCCTTTTAAAAACCAATCAAGTTAGTCCAATTGAATTTTTAGCACGTTCTAAACAAGGCACCTTATCTATATCGATCAGCCATCATATGTTTGCGGCTCGTTTAGATGGTTATTTTGTCTGAAGAGGCATGCGGCGCCGAACGACAGATCTCTTGCATCGCTAAATTGGATTCTTTTCGTTGCTACTATCATGGTCATGGTGGACAAAATAATATAAACACCCTGCGTAAAACTGACACGCATGCGTTTTAGTTATTGACAGGCTATCGAGGGCATGATACAAATTTTTTAATGCGCTCGGTCGTCAGCTATAGGGAACACACTCTCGGTGACTTCAAATACCTATCTCTATGGATGTATAATAAACTTAGTTTATGATCACTTGATGGCGGTATGCAAATATATATACTTTGGTCTTGATGGTTATGTATCCAAATTCGAAAAAAATACATTATAATAAGACTATACATATCCATACGCGATAGATCGGGCATAACACCTATATTAATTTGGGTCTGGTATGATTACATATGGTATATTTCATCAAAATCTCACATTAAATCATCGTTGTTCCAACGAAATTCTCATCAAGTAATACATTTACTTGGCTCGTCGCTTAATCTTGCCACAAATATTATATTGCAATGATGGGACTTCACAGCGATTATCGATTCGATCACTAGATATGCTCTCATGGCTCAAGCTTAGCATTAAATTTACAAATAACTCACCTATCTGCCTGATTCTTGATCGTAAATGGTAGTAGATGACGCATGGTAAGCTTAATATTATGGTGCTTCTTCACCCACGCCGTCGATAGTTAGCTATCCTTGAGCATCCTAACTGCTTCATGTTCATTCTTCTCCTAAAGATGGCATTGTAATAACGTCCATAGTATGGCCTATTGCATTGACGTTGACAGCGCCATGTATTCGACAAATATCGTAATAGGGAAATCGTGCGACCGATTTTGCTTCTATAACGGATGCTTCTGTTGTCACAATGAAGTGAAGACACCACTATTTCGTCTCGTATCGATGTCATTAGCCTAAAATTCGTCCCAATGTAAATATGTTATAAGTACATTTATTTAATTCTTTTTCATCTGTCTTTATGCATTAAATCAACCGGTATACCAATAATTATTTGGCTGTGTGTTAGATACGGGATAGCGCGAACTATCGAAGCACTAGCACTGCAACTGCGGGTATCGAGGGGTAATTTCATAAAGTTACATAAAACATGTAACCGCGGACAAATTGGACACGTACGCAATAATTAATCATTGCATATCCACCTAAGCACATATCTTCTATCTTCTTGGTACTGGGTCTCGCGGTAAGCAGACCGGGAGGCTGTTTCGCGTGTTAAACTGTCCAAAAGATAAAATCGGAAGTGTAAATGGCACAATGCATCTTACCACATATTGCTTCCAGGTCGGTATGTTTCGAAAAAAAATTGTGCGCTCTATACCTTATATGGCGTTTTATTGCATTTGTCGATATATGGCCGTCAAAAAATATCTTTACACTATCATATACTGTTAAATGCGTGATGCAGGTGTGGTGATCAGACTCGTATTTTTTGCTGATCCAAAGCATGAACGCGTAATTATATTTGACACCCATACGCAGCAATTGTATCATCCTTTTTTCATTTGGGTTTTCGTCAAAGGGATCGCAACTTTTTCACTTAGTTCAATCTGTTTGATACTTTGTAAAATCATCCTCTTTTATTAATAAGTTTTATTGATGCCAATACCCACCTTTGTCCCTGCACGATCTTGATCGACCAAAAAAATACGCAAGAATAATTGACGAGACGTAACCGATGTATTACTATACTTTATCGCTTCGGTCACGGACAATACAGACTTATTTTTATATCGTCATTGGCAATATGCCTAGCAGAATATGTTATATCCAGACAATCGAGGTTGCCTCTAACTATTTTTTCATCAGTTGTCATTTTTGTTCGGTTGTATTAAGTCATTTTGTTATTCGAAAGCATATACAATTTGAACGCGCCTCTGGGTTCCATAGCAATGTTCATCTTGGCATCGTATGCACACTAAATCTATTATTTCAGAATACTGTAAATATAAATTCGCCTGGTGTCGCCTCTTACATCCATATAGACGTTTTTGCAGACCCTTGCAGCTAAAAAACTAGTATGACCTTTAGGTAAAAAAAGGATGCTCCAGCGGTTTGTTTTGCTGTACTCAATATATATGTGCTCGAAAAACAAATTACATATGTGTTTTTTCTATTCAAAAGACACTTGTTAGACAATATCGTCGATTTATTAGTCAATATTCATGTTTAATTTGACATCTTTTTATTATCCTTATTAATAGCTTACTAACGACAGCCCAGGTTTTTTTTTGGACGCGATTATCTAGTGCGCAGCAGATTAGGGTAGATAAAAAAACCAAAGTTATACAATGCAGTCTGAATGTAAATTAGAGCAACATTGCATTTTCAATGCACGAGCATTGGTGCCTTTTCGATGCGAAACTATCACACATACTAGTCCACTGAGTACCGCTAATTTTAAATTGGTTTTTATTCGATGTACGGACTAGCTGTGTAATTTCGCACTGATTAAAGGCTTGCAGTCGATATCAACTACGAATCATGTTGCTGTACAATTTTCTTTGACATACACTAATCAAGCAAAGTAGCATTAGTCCACATAAAGGAAGTCTATAGAAACTACGAACAATATTTAGTTATAATATCCTAACTATACGTGTCGGACAGCTGAAAACGTTTGTAATACGCTGCAATTTCGGCATGCGAACTGTTTTCACGCAACCTGTATCAGCGTCTGTTCTTTCGGCAAAGTTATCTAACACTCATGAAGGCTCACGATAGCAAATGAGACAACTTAACACCAGAGTCTGCTGTCGCATAATTCAAATATCCTCTTTACAAACGCCTCTGCTGAATTACACTAGCAGATGTTGAGCACATTTTTAATTGTACACATATCCTTCTTGAAACCTAATAAAAATAGATCCTACGCGTAATCGCACTGCTGCATCTACGCGATACTATTGTTTTCAGTCTGGGACATATTTGAGATGGAAGCAAGACCACCATGAATTATTTCAGTAAGTTAAGCGTGGTAAAGAGTTAAATGGATAATAAAGTACATTTATATAAGCTGTGCACGTTTATCTTGTTAGGCATGATTGGGGCGATTCGAAACTTAACATTATATCTTTATGACCTCCACCGTCTGACCTATTGCTTTTCGTAATTGCGTCAAGTATGAAAAGTCCCATATTCGCCTAGAGTATGAGACCAACTTCCTTTGTTTTCCAATTTACGCTTTAAGGTATCAAATACACTTTTTTGCTTAAGGGAACGGTTCACACATAAAATATACGTTTGAAGTATTAAACTTAACGTCTTGGACATGAGATTAAGTCCTAATTGAAATTGTATATTCATCGGGCACTTATGTTTGTATGATTCCGTCCTAATATTAAATTATTTCGGTTTAATGTCTTGACATATCTGCAGGTACAACTTTAAGCACTATAAGTCTGCGTCGCGAATGAGTCGAGAAACCACACATTTCTTGTTACAACGTTAATACGGTAAGCAAGAAAAAACAGCGACAAATTTATGCTAGATGCGCGGGGCTTGCTTTCGAAAGCCTCCACTCGTCATTGCGGCTGACCCTCAGAATGCACTTGACGTCATGGTCTGGCTGGACAAATACCGTTTTGCAGCACATTTTGCCAAAATAATCATTGGTAGTAGCTCGTCATGAACTCTGTCCTTTGTACAGTCGCGTGCTCATTAAATCCACCACATATTTGCAAGAGGCTAAACGGCTTCAAAGCATAATCTAAACGGTCAATATATTTTCTATCGCGGTTTATAATAAAAGAGATAAGTTATTTGAAAGAAAATTCATTTAAACGCCTACATTTTTATTTATAGCTTAAAGCGCGACATATCTTCATCACCAGCGGCGTCTTAGCTCAAAACCCTGCTTTTTAAACAAGGAAAACGCTGAGGCATTTTACCAATGAATTGTTAAATGAAAAAAATGATCTATTAGGATTCTTAAATCAATATTTTTGCTATTATAAAAAAAAATGAATTCATCGACCATGTGCTTATATATTCGCAATAACGCATAGTTTGCTCGTATTACCGCGATTTTATAATAAATTAGAATACACCGCCAAAACGATTGTAAGTCCACACAGAAGTAACCGCAACGTTTTGCGCTATACTAATAACTAGGTCGCACTTTGCTTTTGCACGTCGATCATTCATTTATGAAATTATACAACCTGTTACCCCGCTAGGCCAAGGAGGTTCATTAGTATCACCTTTCGATAGGTATATATCGAATTGTTATGTATCTTATATACTACTTCGCACGTGCCGGTTGAGCTAGCATAGCACCGATAAGGTTAAATGCTCGCAGTTCAATTATTTTTGCGACAACGGCAAGCAACCTTATCTGTTACGATACGATGCGTGCGCGAACGCGTTATTTCCGAAGCATTAAAAAATTTAGTTCTATTAAATAATTAAAAATACTTGCTCGATTAGCTCGTTTTATTCGATGATGCTATTAAAGTGAGATTAAAGTAAGATGGTGCTAATCAAGTTAAATTTTGTCGTATAAACCTCGAGTGGATGAAGTATAATTTGGTAGTATAGACAGCGCTATATGACCGGTTCACATTTATCTTTAAATAGACGCATCACAAAAAAGTCATAATATTGAACCGCCACATGTTTAACACTAGGGTTTCTATAGAAGCAGCGCATGGGTGTCTGGAACAATTAATCTTAGCACACTGCACCATATCTTCGTTTAATGCATTTTGATACAGAGCAGGACAAATTACTAAATGAATATTGAACTAATACATTAAAAATGTGACAGGTAAGACTGACTAGCCTGATCTTAAATTAACAAATCAATAGTAATGTATTATGTAAACGAGCTTCACTAAATCGTATACGGTTACGTAACCAGGCTTGCTATGCAACTAAACACTCTTATAGAGGAATGAGTTCCAACACACATATCTTAAATGCTTGTATGACGCCAATTTATTGGTCTGAATCTGTTCTTGGTTTGCCGTTTTAAATGATTATCCAAAAAAGTTGAATATCACACCCCATTGAATAATAATACACTCCTGGTGTAAATATGTTAACAACGCATGAATCGAGGCTGATTAAATGCTTCCTTACTATAAAAGGTGCGAATTGTCATTTTCGTATAAATAAACGCTTATAGTATATCATATAAATTAAGGGCTGGTTAGAAGATCGAGCGCGTAATTAACTAGCACCGTCACGAAAATATTAAGTTTTAAAGACCGCGCTGTATCCCGTCTCATCTATCTTTGTATTACATCTTTCGGAGATTGGGCATAATATGTCAATTAAATTGTTTGAACATATACTGATAAGATATATAAAGACCCATTTACTGCTCAGTATCTAATAATTTAATTTTAGCTTAATGCGTACGAATACATATATCTGCCTCGTCCACAAATTCTCGGTCGCCTGATGTCATAACCGCTGTAGTAAATCGTCCGCAGACGACCCTGCCCCGACTCGTTCACGTCTCTAGCTTAATGTTCACAAATAATGTAGCGCCATTTATTGTCCTCCTGCAGCTCAAAAGGCAAAAACAGATAGCTATACTCGGCCTAATTCATCGTTTAGTTTACTTCGTAGCTCGACGCGATACATGCATTATTTTATTCATGAAGATTTGATCAATGGATTTATGCAATCCATCCTTCCGCGAAGTCCTTGCATACATGTAACAAAGATCAACAACCATATTTAGCATATTTATTCCGTGGGTGGGTATGATCATAGTATAACAAGAATAATTATGTTAAGTGATCGCAATTAGTATTTCATGCTCAACTTCGCAAAACATTACTTGTATCCACAATTACAAGAAGCTTACCGTCGTTTATTTTGAACTGTCTTCTATTAAGTTTCCATAGTAATTCTACACTCTGCTTACCGTTGCTATCTTCCATTGGGTTTGATGACCATGTAATATAAGCTAACGTCAAAGTTGTCGTAAAATCATTTTTTGAGAGCTGCAAACAAATCGTATCTATGTATAACATTAATATTATTGACAACCTCTTTTATGTGTGTTTTAATATTGATAGATATACTCGTTAATCCAACCGTCTAGTGCACTTCACCGTTTTATTCCAGTAGATCCGCCTTAATAATACATTTGATAGTATACACTCCCATCATTGGAATACGGTTAAAGTTGATCGTTTGAGGTATCGCTTCTAGGCGATATGGACCTCAATTCATGTATAGCAATAATGTCCATTTGTAACGCCGTTTGCACCCCTTGTTACGATCGCCTTCCAAATCAAGATCATGAAAAGTACCCTGCCACCAGCAGAGGGGTGTTTCCAGGTCGTCTTTAGATCTAAATTTCAGCTCATAGTCACCTCCTACGCTTAATTAGTCGATATTGTCACTTCGATTAGTTGCTGTTAAACATTAAAACTCTATTCTTGACTGATATTGTTTGAATTTTGTCCTAAACCATGCTAAAAGAAAGCATTATCCAATAAAGCTATAAGATTTTAGCAATTAGAATTTTGACGATATATAAGAATGGCTTCATCAATTTGAGGTTTTTAAAGGGATAAATTTCTAAAGTGATCTAAATTCGTTTTGCAATTTTTTCGTTCTACATAAGCGAGACTGTATGTATGATACATTCTACCTGACGACTTCGCCATCAACATTTTGCCCGACTGATCAAAAGAATTTTTGTACCTCAACATCCG
Organism: Hyaloperonospora brassicae; assembly: GCA_947650285.1. NCBI lineage: Eukaryota > Oomycota > Peronosporomycetes > Peronosporales > Peronosporaceae > Hyaloperonospora > Hyaloperonospora brassicae. The sequence continues at coordinate 523,728 of CANTFL010000144.1, forward strand.
AGATACTATCCAACATAAAATATATATACGGGTAGCCAATGCGGCTGGGATCAATGCTTCGTCAAAATATGGCCTCCGACCTAATACAGAACATAAATGATCCGTATTTTTTCGACCCCCGGTAAACACATCTATCAATTTGATCGATAATGTGGCATTCGGGTTCTGAATTTAGCCGATCAGAAAATACATATAAAACGCATCTTCAACAACATTTCGTATAGCTATAAGATATTCTTCGCGGGTAGAATCCACCTGGTATTTTTCACGCATTTCATCCATTTAAATCAAATTTGGACATCGTTCTCACGCTCTCCGTCAATTACACCACTCATTTTTATAATTGACGTATTTTAGAACCAATACTACATCGTAATATCTTTGTTCTGCAACAGGTCACGGATCAACGCATTTAAATATACAATCCGTCTACTCAGTTACTATACCCGCTTAGAGTTGAATACACAAGCATAATATTCCGAATTCTTGTTTAGTAATCACACCGGTCAGAATTCTATATAACACAGTCGACGGAGTAATATTTTGGCTGATACTAATCTTATGATCCGATCGATCAACTTCTTACAATATTTGACAGGACTGGTCTTGCCTATTGTGCAATTGAATTTTATGATTCGACACTAATGTCGTGTACTTTGCCCCATGCTGCAAGCATTAGATCAAACAGTTATACTGAGGTCTTGCGGAAAAAATTTCAATCAAATGTTTCATTTTTAATACCTTCAGCCGGTGGTATTTAAGATCTCTCACCATGTATGAACCTAAATGCGACTTCGACTATAGGTATCACCGAAATCTGACGAGCATAATATAGGCTGAGCCACATTATATCTGAATAATCAAACACTTTCGTAATAATACACTGCAGCTTTTTTCTTTTCTTCCTTCACCAATGCCATTAGCCTTTCCTTTCTTTCTTAAACAATTAATTGTGGCCGAATTTATGAAATCAATCCATCGATCATGTATCAAAAAAATCGCAGCATTCGATGGAATCACTTGAACATTCCGCATTTCTCGATCCGATCGGTCTTAGATAGCGTCAACATATCGCACTGTTGTGATCGCGTTAATATTACACTGTATTATTCAACCTATATTCTCTATGACCGCAGATATGACCTAAATGTCGGACCCAGAATATACGTATTATCCTATCGCGTCATGATCTGCAATACCTATAAAATATCTTTTTATGGCATTATTATTGTGCGACTTAAACCTGCATTGGCATCGTATAGATCGAATAGTCCTCCTGCGCTCCAAAAAAAAATTCGAGATCAGTTTTCTCCTTAACCTTTCATTAATTGATAATCTACATTTTGCCGCATGTTGCACCTGCGTGATGCCACAGAAGCATTTTTAGTAAATTCGGTTGATGTTAGCAATCGCTCATCAACCCAACTAATATCACTGATCAAGTTTGATTTTATAGTCTCCTAGGCTCTTAAAATTACACAAGCTTATTCCGACAAACTTTGATGGTCATACTAAGTACCAATTTGACATGGCGTCTCACCCAAACTATAATCTTCCCAAACTCACGTTGTTTATCCCATCCGTCGATTCGCCTAGTAAATATACCATATTTTAAAACGTTGGTTTTACCGCTCAGCATGGTTGATCGATACGAAGCTGTGTCTGACAAACCTAAACTTCAATTATCTGGTAAGTAATTAGTCCCATCGACTAGATATATACTTATATACTTATTTGCCAAAGCTATTAGGGATATATCGAAGATTGCTCTTTTGTTACCCTAATATTTGACCCAGACATCGATATATCGAACTAATGATCCGTTAGGTATGATCTTAATCCTATAGAGTCCATTCTTTATGCATTTACTCTCGCCAATGATTATATAGTATTGCCTCCTCCTCTCGTCGAGGATACAGCCAACTTTACAAGAACATTTATGCCTACGTTCGAGACTTCACTATGTGAGTCGATTATAATAATTACTTGTCGATATTAATACATATTCCGTGAACTTATCCTTTTCAGAATTTAATTGTATAGATATTAATTAGCATCTCCTTGACAATCCCGAATCAAGATCCTGGCTTTGTTCCTGATCGCAAATATTTGTTGTCCTCACGACACTTGATACAAAACAAACTTGAATGAGGTCGTTACATGTATCGGTCGGATCGTTTCGCACATTAGGCCTTTTTTGTGATATCCTCTGTCTACAATGCATAAATGCAGATTTGATAATCCTCATCTCGTTCAGGTAATAAATTTGCTAGTTTTCTGTGTAAAACCCGTTCGATATCGGTAAATTCATTGTTTCATGTTTGATTGGCACATCCCCCTTCCAAATCACGTCGTAGCGCTTCCGTCTGCCACTCCTAACTTTATTAAATTAATAGCAGGCAGCACATGCATAGAAGCACTTGATCGAAGGGCGTCACTGGCGTTTATTGTGTCACTACATCATATTTAAGCATCCGCGACCATTATTCGTCGTCGACCGTTCTGCGTGCCCCCAAATTACTATTTTAATATAATTACCGTAATCTTTATTTTTATTTTTTCCTGTCCGCAAACTTTATTTACAAGCTTGACAGGGCAACTACTATTGGAGACACAAAGCACAAAAACGATCATTCAATGAAATATGATATGCTAGAAAATAAGTTCGGATCAATGTTAATATTTCTTACGTTAATTGAGATTACCTACACTAATATTTTGCAATAGAGGAGCAAACATAGACGCAAATCGTTATCATAACACATTCGATACTATAGCAAATTTTGATCTGCCAGATTCCGATGCATCATTAGCCTGCGATGTATCTTAATTGTCGTTTTACGTGCCGAAGTTATCCCAACGTCAACCTTGTAAATATAACAAGAAATATTAGCATAGCGATATTGGTTTCTATGTGTTTTCGACGTACGTGTGGAGGACCACCAAAATTTAACACCTTTATCATATCTCCGCCACCTTAAAGATAAACAAATTTCGACTTTTTGATCTACTATATTCTTCGAACGTCAGTACCGCTTATCTACTAACATACAATAGTTTATAAATATTAATTTTTAACAATTATATAGAATTGCGGACTTGAGTAGCGTGAAAATCCAAAAATATTATATGCCAATTTGTGGTAAAATTCAGAAATTACATTGACGAATGCATGACGCTTTTTACGCTCAGAGGCTTAATCGCGTAGAAACGCTGATTCAAAATTGGCGTATCTAAAACTTTTAATTACTTTATCCATGTCTTAAATTACTTAATTTTAAGGCTGCGATCACAGTCATCAAAACTTAATTCAATTATATTCACCTCTTAATTTTGTCTCCCGAGGTGCCACAAATGGTAGCGTTTGATTCTTATTTTATAAAAATTCTCGGAATCAAAGGTTTCTTTCGACTTAATTTGATCCCGACGATTCCTTTTTAAGTTTCGTGGTTGACGTCTCAAGCGAAGTCATGGACACCGCCATTATTATACCGCCCATTTGGTCTAGATCTGGCTCATATTTTTGCATGGTTCTCCTTAAACAAAGAATGCAGGCGTCTTGATCTAGTCGATTCCGTGTACTAGAAGGTGCGTCTAGTCGTTGATCGCATGTCAAACTTGATCGATGACAATAGTTTGCGTATGAGTGCCTGAAAATATCGGTCCGAGCGACATCCGTATAAATCATAAATGAATCGACAGACAGTTTTAGATTTTGCTGACGCATTTTTTGAATATCTAGTACTACATCATTTTGGCACAAAGGCGATCGAAGTGACGCATGTTTTATAAAATCGTCTGCACCAGTATATATAATTCTTTCCGCATCAAGCGATACTTAAGCGCGGGTTACTACATTTGATCGCACTTCAGCAGCGTCTGTGCATGATATGCTTCAGTGGTATGGGTGGAGCGCTAAGACTGATAAATGTGCTCATTCTTCCTTCAATTTTGTTTCTGTTTCTTTTATAAGCCGACATTGTTTTCGAGTGTCCTTCGCAATATCATCACATACATAAACTTTTTGAATTATTTTGTCGGTAACATTATATTTTGGTATATTTGCCCTCCCAGTCAAAGTATCAAGCTTAGCACGTAATCTAAATTTGAAAGTCCGGCGTCCCTAATTACGTTGTATACCGATCGGGATGGCGTAGTCATTTGGCCGCGCTTGTTCCCCCGGAAGGCGAGGGCTCACCCCAATGTGAGCCCGCCAGATGGACAGATCTCCCTATGACAAGGTGAGCCTTTTACGTAATATTTTTTACTACAATTAAAGTAATATTCAAGAAAATATGGATAATATTCTGAATACGTTATCATCAAGTTTAGTGATATATGTTGTAGTTACTCAAGGGTCTGCCCATAGATTAACGTACCATTATATCAACCCATTAATCTCTGCCAGACGCGCGCAATGGGTGGCGAGTCGACGTCACCATACATGGTGTAATATTAATATAGTTAATCCAGGACTAACAAGACAAGACACATTTTAAAAATAATTATATATACACATTTTTATTTTCCACCTCTAAGCGAAGTCGCTTGGTCTCAAGTCTTCTTCTAGCATACTGTGTGCGTTGCTTAACATGGCACAGGGTTAAACGGTTGTCAGTGAGAGATTGCTACGCACTGAAGTCAGCGCGCAGCTACCAGTTCCCTCCCACACCTGGTAGCACTTTGAATTCCTATTAAGGACCAAAACCTACTCGCCAAACATGAAATTGTTGGAAGGCGATGATGGTGACAGCAACTATTCGTGTCGTGAAAGCTAATGCTATATAAGTGACACCAGATGCAGCGTAGGTAACCGAATGAGTTCGACTGTAGGTGAGTATGCTGTATGAGCTATGCTGTATGGAATTGTGGCGAAGCAAATCAGCAAGTAATTTGAACAGAAATCAGATCACTTCAATATTCACGCGTAATTTCTTCGCCAACCGGACAATTGGCCTCACGACGAAATAAAGTGTTGGTTCCTTCGTCTTCACAAGTGTCGCACTTGGATTGCTTAATCAAGTGCATTTAGGGGTCTCACAAACATAAATAAAAATTCAATAGGGTCCAGCAAAAAAAAGCAAGGGTGATTAAATTCGCAAGACTCTTTAGTCGTCAGAAGATTTGAGCAGATCAAGATCTACTTATTAAACGAGGTCATCATGTTGAGATCGAGGTAGCTCATATCGAGTACCTACAAGCGACCATCGATCGCGTGAAGATTTTCACGCGATCACCCCCGTCTTGTTAACGGTTAAGTCAGCATCGACAAGAGTCCACATAGAAGCGTGCTGCCCGCCCCACGGACGGGTACACAAAGTAACCGTTATTCTTACACAGAAACGAAGTACCCGCTCCGAAAGTCGGTCGTCTGGACGCCAGTGGAGAATCGGGGTCACATCAGCAATTTTGTGGTGCCCTCTCTACCACAGACTTGACAGGAACCGACTGCGTTCCATCTTTGCTATGCTCATACAACATGAACGTAACGCGTCGCGAAAAATGTTAATTTGATTCATTGACTAGGTTCCAAACAGGCTGAGATGTCAAGAGAAGAGGCTGCTCTCAGTTTGTACTGTGGAGACAACAGCAGACTTATTCTGCTGCTCCTAAGCCGATCCATGCGCTTTTGACCCAAAACCTTAGTGTGTTATATCTATAGGTACGGAGATTGAAGGAACCCTTCATTTTAGGGATGGTTCGTCGAGATAGACAGAGCTATATACGATCGTCGTATAAATGATGAGCAAATGAAACATAAAGTTGATCAATGTCACTTGGCAGGACTTGCCAAAGCGTAAGTCTCATAAAATGGAGATAAAAAACGATTTAAAGGTTTAGGTCATTAGAGTTCTTTTAGAAATTGGCTCCGACAAAAATTTAAGACTCCACGGGCTGCGTTTAGGGCTCTAACTTATATCCTGAAATTCAAATAGGGTAAGCGTAATTTGAAGACTTACGCTCAACATATAAGCCTCTTTCTAGCATTTCAACAACCGGCTGATGCCATTAACACACGTCAATATCAATACTTAGGCAGGGTCTCGCGAGCAATACCTTCAGAATATCTGTTCCGCTGATATATAACTGTGCTTAAATAAGTAATCTGATCTGCGCAACGGGAAAATTATAACGTGGGATAGTCTCATGCTGACCTAAGCTCTTATTTTTTTAATATGACGGAAAGAGTTTAAGGGATCAAAATCAAAAAAAAATGTATTTTAGGATAGATATGCCTCGATCTTCTTACAGCAAAGGATTGCAGAAATGTAATGGCTGTAAGAAACAAGGCTACCTTCCCATGATTTGTGGTGCCCACGCCCAGTACCAAACAGTATCGAGCAAAAAGATTAAACGTCGGCCAAAATGGCAGCGGTCGGAGTTCTGACTCTGTTGCGAATTCCCAACAGTGAGGCGGAATGTAAAAAGCGGTGTGGACCAGTAGGAAATGAGTGTACTGCTGATCTAGCAATCTCAAGGGAATTATCGAATAGCTTGACGAAACTTGCTCGAGATACACCATCTTCGTGTGTCTTTGCACCTGAATATGATCAATTCGTCAGCACCTTAAAGTTGTCGCGTCGTGGCTTTGCCGACTGTAAGGCTTCATACAAGTAACTTTGTCGCCAGTCCTCAAAGGGTCGTATGAAAAAATTATAATCGCGACATCCCTTTTACGTTGATAATGGTGCGCCTTGATACAGGCGCATCGATAACAAATGGAAGCGTGAAGTAGAAATGCACTCCACGTTCGAGTTAAACAGTAAGAGAACAATGTCATCGTAATTTATCTATACGACAATTCCAGGGCATTCTGGGATCACCTTGGTTCAAAAGGTACGAGCCAAGGGTGATTTGGCAGAATTGATCTGTGAAGATACATGCAACTTGTTTCTCGGATGGATATATGATTTAAGCCGTGGAGCTTCCACAAAGGTGTGGTTGTTTTGCGAGTGATTGCGAGGACCTCAATTACGATACGGTCTAGAATACGACAGCACAGACTCTTTAGTGTTGTAATTTAATCAATACACTTAAATTTACTCTCCCATTGGCTGTGTTTGAACGCAGGTAGCGTCTAAGGGATACAATTCGAAAAAGGCGAGTGGATTGGGACAAGATGCATGCCTAACGGGTAGCACCGAATGAATAAGACCCGGTGTATAGAGCGGTATTGGAAATTTTCGGTCAAATACAGAGATGAGCGCAGAAAATCTGGCTGCTGTTGCGTTTCCACGTCAACAAAAGGTTGAGGAAATAAGTCTGTACGTACATTATAAAATAATTTCTAAATTATAAGTCAAAGGATCAATCAGATCTCAGCAACTTGAGCAAACAAGCCCTCAGCAGCCTGTGGAAAAAAGGTTCCTGATTGAATCCGAGACGTTAATGTTTCGTAGATGATGGATCAAATGTAGGCGCTCATACTCTTGATCCGATTGTGTCTCCTAAGCTGATTTCGAAGATAACTTAGTTGCTAACATAGGGCCGAAACGGTTTAAACGTGATCTGCGTAGTAACCTATCATGCATATTTGCATACTCTTCATAGAGGATGCTTATGTGACCGATAATCGGTTGGCAAGATTACTTAATGAGTACGAACAGCAAACCAGAAGCTCATCGATAAACGAAAGTGCCATTGATGTGAGTATCGAATGGAGCCGATCAGTTTTATAATAGCTTAAGTCGATCAACGCAAATGTATTAATTAGTATTTGATTGTATATAAGAAATATTTTTGTACATCCATGCTGTGCGGGATGCATTAGGATATGAGACTCGACACGAGAATCATTTAAACAGTGTTTTAAATCTGTATCGCGCGGTAGTGACCACTGTCTCGGGAAAAAGTGATTGCGATCGACAAGAACTTTTCTATATGCTTCGCAACGAACTATGCGAGGGGGTGAACTTCCATCCATAGATATCTGACCGACTTTGTACGTAATGCAACAGTAGGGTGGTAGATTGGACTTGTTTATATAAAGTTGAATGCTACAACGATACCGGCTCAGGCGCCTATATCTAGGAGGAATGTAATTATTGCTGGTACGTCAAAAAGTACCATATTTCTATTCATATATCTTATATATGGTTTTATTAGACTCTTATGCGTGAAGATGACATAATGTACACGGCTGTATGCACCACAACCTGTAAGATCTATAAGTACTTAGTGATTTCTCAAAGTCTAAGCGACCGCTTTACCGCGTTCAAAAGACGCGTTGCAAATTTATTGAGACCGGCGGGAGAATTTGCGCCGAGTTAGTAAGACGATGTTTTTGTTCATATCTGGGATATATATAGAAAGATCGATGTGAAGGTTTACAGAACACACGTTCGTCAGGTTCTTACACTCATGAGCAAGCGTAAGTTGTACACGCAAACCTACTAGAGTGTACATTTGCGGCTAGCAAAATATCACTTCTTGGGCGCATCATGAAAACACACATCGTATGCCCTCACCTGGAAAAGGTTAAGGCCATCACCGACTAGCCTGTGCCAGTCGATGCCATTAAGCTAAGGTATCACATTGACCTAGAGGCGTACTTGCATAAATACTCATGCAACTACGCCGAGATGATGGTTCATCTTTCTTATTCACTCAGAATACATTTGAATAGGTCGTGGGACGCTGACTGTCAGCTTTGTTTTGTAAATATCATCAAATAGAGCTTGATGCAATTGCCCATACCTGCGATGCATATCAGGACAGACCACATTAGGCGGTTTGTGCCTTCAGCGACGTATCAATCGGCTGTTCGTTTATGCAATCCAAATACAGTCGGCGCAGAGCGCGTCGTATGCTATCAGTCACTTCATCTGCAAACAGATGAACTCAAATCACCCCTTTATGACAAGGAAGGGGTTGTCATGTAATATGCAATGGATAAATATCATTTCAAATCCCGTGGGAGATAGACCGTTCATTATGTAAACGGCCCATGCTTTACTACGCACGCCGTAAACAGTACTTACCTCTTTAAGAGTGGCGAGGTAAACGTCCTTTCGCGAAAGGTACATTCTCAATGGAATACAAGACAGCACGACTCAATGTTGCGGCTGATGCGCTTTCGCACCGAATTAATTCTGACCCCGCTGCGCATTTCAAATGTGCAGAACAACTCTTGTTGCAGCACTTGTCGCTAGTGTTTTTCCGTATACACTGCTTGAAGACGTGATAAACGCCTACGCAGGTAATAAAGATGTCCTGCGTTTAATGAATCACATCGTGGTTTCATCTAGAAAATCATATCGAGATTTACCGGTATTGTACCGTATGGCATAAAAATGGCACACAATACGCAACGGGTTGCTGCATTATACAGCCATTGCCAGCGACAAACCTATTGTAGTAGTTCCTACCCATAACGATTTGCGCTTGCGCATCACGCATGATTTTTTGGTGGAGTGGGTTCTCAAAACCTGGGTGACGAGACTACAAATTACTCACAGTGCCGAACTACCGACTAGCGGAGGGGACCCCTAACGCCATATATGGACCTGAACTCAACGCATGTATCAGTGGGCTGGCGGGTTGCATCTTTTTGTAGGCTTGGGTGATGATATAGATGTTGTTGGTCTCAAGGGAGTTAAACCCGGGAGTCACAGGTGAGTGTTCTTCACTCAAGACCCCATAGGTGACGACATGATCAACTTGGTCGAGCGTGGACGTATAGCCGAAATCTTAAGGAATCTTAACGCTCTTAGCCTTTTCCTTGTTGTCTCAGGGGTATGAACTACCTGCATTTGCTTTGGCTACCTAACTACGACGTTGGGAAACCGCTTCCAATAGCGTATCTTTGGAGGGATAGCTATACGATAAAAACACATAGGTAATATTATATAAGGTTAAACTTAAACTATTTCTTGCCTCGCAGCTGTATTCAACGGGGCCACAAATTATGCCCCTCCTCGGAACAGGCGGACATAGCCACCAAGTTTCTTTAGCACGACGAGGCCGTGCCACGTTGATCTCAAAAAAAGTTTTTTAATTTAAGTTTTATACACAACCTCCTGTACGATATCCCTATCTGATGCCTTGACTCTTTGTCTGACTGATCAAGATTAGCCAGAACTGGAGGAACCGGGTCCATTAAAGAGGGGCCGGGTTTCTACCGATGACTGACCGAGTCCACAAATAAGACACCGAGGTCTACCCTCGAGGGGCTGCCGTCTACGGATGTGGGCTAAAATTGACCAATATAATACCGTGTCCATCAATGAGGGACAGAGTTCTTCCCCGAAAGACCGCGTTCTACAGATGAGGGACCACTGTCGACTAACGAATGACCGTATTTTCCAATGGAATACAAAGGTCTACACTTTAGGACCGGACCTTACGATGAGGGACCGTGGTCTTCTCTAATTTTTAGCATTATATAGATACCCTGACCTGTACTCCCGTGATTGATTCTGAAAATTCTTTTCCTTCAAAGGCCTAGTTGCCTTCGTGACCCCTTTGCTCTTGGCATCGTTTCCTTAATGGGTGACACCTTGTCCCTTTGATGCGCTAAAGATCTGGCCTGTCGTTTTCAATAGGCACTGGACCACAGTGTCAGGTTGACCCAACACTTGGGCACCGTGGTAGACAAATTAATATTCCTACGGTCCATCATGACTTTACTTACCTCTCCGGTATCAATTGGTGCGCTCAAACGTACGTTCTTGCACTGTGTGTTATCGGGTCAATTTAAGTCTTTTGTCCCGTGCACCTTTGCACAATCTGCCTAAGCAGTCAGAGAGCTGGCAGTCCGATTCAATGGACTTCAACTTCGATTTTCGCGAAAATGATCACAAAAATGACGATTCCCTTGTGTTAGTGTACCGGTTCAGCGGGATATTTCATCGTACTGCTGTCCCCGAGTTGATCACGGTCCAGGCCGGTTCCCATGGCTTCAGTGACACGGTAATTTGACTCCGCGTGTTACCCCAAGTACCCGTCTCCGACCGTGAATTTTGGCTCACGGAGCACTTCCGGTAATCAGAGTTTCGATCTCTCGTAACACGTTCGTAGATGTCTACATCTGGTCGTATCGACACAGATGGTCATCCAAAACGAGCCAATCGTAACATGCAAAACGACTTCGAGAATACGTCCACATGTTTTCGAGTCGTAGTGACTTTTATGTTGATGGTCTAGGTTGACATCGCAACTTGGTGTATTTGTTCACACACGTTCAACTTTCTTTGTTTATGGATTACGCTATCCATGCAATTGCTCCCTTACAGAATGTGACTCTAGACAGTGGGGGGGAAGAACTCGCTCGAGTATTAACAATTATGTCCCTTGCTCGTCACGTGTCGACGCTAACGTCGTCGCGTACGATGCTGATGTCTAATTAATCGACCGAGGAGAAGGAGACGCTACTATTGACTCACATGATGATGATGATGCTGTTGTGAAAAAGCTATCACAAGATTCTTGTGACCTCGACTCTCTACAAGGGCCTAGACGACCGACTATCGAAGGGAGAACTTCGTTTCCGTTCTTGTTTCCTTCCTCATATTGTGTACCTTCAAGCAGGACGGGTTGCAACTTTTCCAAAAGGTACTAGCGTCGAGGAAAAGTTTGAACGAGTTTAGGATGGGGCAGTGAACGTGTGGGAACCTTCACACGAAGCCGAATAGACTTGTAGGGTACTCTGAGTTACTCGATCTTCGAGATCACTTTGTCCAATATGTAGATCCTTGATCCGCCAGACCATCTTACCAATTGTGGTGTCTTATGATCCATTATCTTGTTTTTTCATGTGTTGCTGCTTCCGATAGCAGTTGCGGGGCTGTCTTTAGAGCTCTTGATCCCTGGTCGAGCAATTCAGCAATATAACTTAATTAAAGTATGTGGCTTTCTTGCGGTCGGGTGGCTAGTATTACAACCCAAAGGAGAAAACGACACGTGTAATTGAAAAGCAAATAAAACTCTCTATATTATGTTTATCCAATCAAACAATAACCACTCCTATGCATAAAGAACGTTTTAGATCTGGTGACGTCCCCTTGCACGACATGACCCACTTCATGTACTCTTTTACTGGCAAGTTACCAATAAAGTGGCGTGGAACACACATATCTGATCGTATTCGAGCACCTGACCGTGATCACGTTCCTGATAGCGATGTCGTGGTTTGGTACATTCCTACCTGATCTCGACCGCGCGATGTAATATATACCTACCTGACCGTGATCGCGTACCCAATTGTGATCACGATCGCTTCTGTAAATGCGAATGCGTAGAAAATTCCTCGTCCTGAACCTGCATCGTTCTTCCACCTGAGAACGAAAGTCGATATTCGTCTTCTATCTTCGCCCTTTGAAATGACTTATGAGACAATGTGCGGCCGTTTCCACTAATCTTACGCTGGATCAGATTTAGACTGAGCACAATCGGCCCTTATGTCCTGATATCGTTCAAACACATTACCACAGTGCCAGTATTTGCAGCATTATCAATGCCGGTATAGTCGAGGATGAAGGCACCCTCTCTGAAGAAGAGAAACAAATCCTTGCAGTGCGTACTTAGATCACTGATCCAGACACAATAGAGTCAGCAGAGATATTTGTACTGACCTGGGTATCAGTGGTCCACTTCGTGCACAAATTCATCGCTATCGCGGAGGACTTATAAAAAACTGAACACTGATAAGTATGGAAGAGCAAACCATCTTTTAATTGATTTTATTGACCTAGTGCTAATATCTACGCTAAATCTACCTTGATATGCAGCCACTAATGTCGACAGTAGTAAAGCACTACGAAATAGTTTGGTCCGTTTCATGTACTGCATTTGCTAGGCAATGCGTAACCGATCGAACTGTATCGTAGGACGCGAACACTGCTTACTTCATATTTCGAGTTTCTGTTCCCGTAATATCAGTACGCGGCCAATTTCGAAAATGGAAACATCCACCACGTTAAAGACTCCCCAACATATTCTTGTGGTTACGAACCAAACTTTCACGATTTTCCTTCAATTAGTGCTCTTGAGACGAGCTGATGCGATCTGGTTTTGCAAAAGACGAAGTTATCGTCCGTTCTCCAGTTAAGCGTACGCAAGATGCGCTAGTTTCGTCCGCCCGATCGGCACGATGGCGTTCTCTTGTCGCCGCTTAATCACGGCAACGCTTGGCCTTATGTCCGACATTTTGCAACTCGCAAAGGACTTCTCTCAATGGGTTTATCTTCTCCTGCATTGACGACAACTATGTCAAATCTGGTCTTTTTGCCATTACCACAGCCTTTCTTGGAGAACTCGTACCGTGGTCAATGCATTACGTGGATCGGTTCAAGATCCACCGTGGCTAGAAGGGAAATTTAAAGAAAGCACCCCGTTTGCTGCTGGGGGGACCCATTCTCGCATGACATCTGGGAGCATCGTGCTCAGCTGATTAAAACGTTGTGGGCGTGATCGAGCAGTACGACCGGGAAAATCTCATGAGTCAGAAGGTAGGTTGAATAACACGCGCGGCATATGCTTATAGACGGATCGAAAATCAGGAGCCACGCCGCTTACCGACGCAAAGATGTAAAATCTGCCTTAGAATGAACTAAGGGAATTCACTTACTATTAGTCACGTTGCGAGTTGCCTCGAAATCGTACATGGTTCACCCCACGTAAGGCGAGGAATAACTGCCTCACGAGACAGACGATGCAAGGTTGAACGTGGATCGGTTCGAAGTTCCTCTCTCAACCCTGATGTGTGCCGTCTCAAGTTTTTGAAACCAAGATCACGAATAAAGTCCTGAACATTGCAGTATCACGCGTCTATAGCCGGTAACAGCGAGGTAATATCGCGCTTTTGGCTACCGCTGTACTACGGGTGCTTAGAAAAGGCATTGAAAAAACTTTCTATCAGCGCGAAAATTGCTCGCGCTGAAGTCAAGGCCGCGGAGACTTATGGCATTGAATGAAGGTACTTGATAGTGTTCGCTTGTATCACCGGACAAGATGTCTATAGACCGTTCTGGCAGAAATCACAATTATTGTCGTGGGATTGATATATAACAAGAGCCTCCTACGCGGTACCTACAGAGGGTGCAGTACCACTAACTTCAGATTCACGGTGGCGCGAGCCACCGTCGTATTCACTCGACTTCGAGGGCGCCTAAGCGGTCGGTTATGATGAGTACTTACCTCATTATCAGATCCAATCCTACTATAGTGCAATTCATGTTTCATCTTGTTGGATTGATCCTATAAACACCCGTAGCGGCAATAGCCGCCACATGAGATTCCGGCGGCGTAGCTACCTTTGAGTAGTACGAGCCACCATACGGCTCACCAGAGTAGATAGGATCCACGTCGGAGCCATCAGTTGTATGCCGCGCGATGCACGTGCTCCTACAGAAAATTTGCTGCAGGTAAAGACTAAGCAGCGGACGATGATTCGTCAACCTCGTTCGCGCGAGCAGTTGACTGCTTGGCAGCTTTCGCTGTGCGCCGCACTGGTTTGTATGCCATGCGATGAGAGGTCAGCAATTCTTGGATTTGACCCAACAGGTGCTGTCTTTCTCACCGTGTTTCAACAAAGGCACACTCAATCGAGACAGTCACTCGTGTGACTATCGGTTAAGGGGGGGTAATGTAACGGGGTGAGCCTGTTGCATACTAGCATCATTTGTAACACTATGATAGTGTATAAATTTAGTCTTATATGCTCACTACATTATCACTGAGTTGTGTGATATTTTGCAGTGACCCAAGGGTCTGCCTATTGATTAACATACCATTATATCAACCCATTAATCTCTGCCAGACGCGCGCAATGGGTGGCGAGTCGACGTCGCCATACATGGTGTAATATTAATATAGTTAATCCAGGACTAACGAGACAAGACACATTTTAAAAATAATTATATATACACATTTTTCTTTTCCACCTCTAAGCGAAGTCGCTTGGTCTCAAGTCTTCTTCTAGCGTACTATGTGCGTTACTTAACATGGCACAGGGTTAAACGGTTGTCAGTGAGAGATTGCTACGCACTGAAGTCAGTGGGTTCTTACATGTGCCCCGTTACACCACCCTCTTAGGAATGAGTCCAATCACGCGCCACCGACTGGGACTAAGATGGGTTGTGCATCCGATATACGGAGTGAAACAAGTGTGCAGAAAGGTACATTACCATCTTTTGTGAGTTACGGATCGCAGGTATATGGGTAGTAGGGATCGTAAGTGATTTTTTCTGGGTAGAATGAACCTACGTAGTTATGGTGAAGATGAAGTCACAGAATATTACCTCCGTTGATTGACAGTGTATTCGTGTATTTGCTCTATACTTTTGATCCTTACACGGGTTCAAGTAGATATAAATATATCGTCAAACTGAGCGAAAATTATCGAATTTGTCATTTTTATTGAAAGTAACACAGACGTAGGGCAAGCAGACTTTATATGTGACTGATGAGGTAGATGACGTTTGCGGGATCTCGTGTGGGCGAAAGGCAAGGAGAAGTAAACATTTTGTACGGAACAATCGAGAAATTGCAAAGTAAGGATTTGAGTGTATTAAACTTTATGAATTGTGAATGTAAAATACGACCAACAATTATGGCCCATTCCATGCAAATCTAATGCTTTCTGTGGGTGGTCTGATTCAAATGTGTAAAAAGGATTGATAGGAGCAGTAGACCCTTTGCGATAAACTCTTTAAAATGATAGCATGCGTTACAATTATGTTCCTGTAGCTGGGCCCTGAAAGGAAGTATTAGCTACACCGGATATAATCTGTTTTCGAAACTAGATGCGCAAGCTTGATTGCACAACAAAGTAGTGAATAAGGTAAACTGTGAGGGAAGCGCCAGGTGCTCAAAGTGCATTCAAAGTGAGTGTAGTTTTAGGGTGGATGTTCCACTAACGTCCAGCTATACCTGCAACTCTCCAGAATTGACGGCCGCCACTTCATCGCTGGTAGTGATGGGCGCTCCATCAACAATGGCCTGAACGGGTGTTGCTGCGGCTGCTCCGCTCGTGTCAATGCTGAACTGGGCACACAACGGATGTGTGATGTTGTTGTACACGTCGCACCACGTGTCGGGCTTGATGGCCACGACATAGTCGCTGTCCTCGAACACGCGCTTCAAGCCTTTACCGATCTGCGGGTCATACACGCTCACGTCGTCCGTGGTCAGCGTGAACGAGACGTCCATCGACTCGCCAGCCTGCAGCTCAATCTTCTTGAACTTCTTCAGGAGCTTCATCTCCGGCACCGAGATCGAGCGGAACGGCTGGATCACGAACAACATCACCGTCTCATTGCCGGCACGATTACCCGTGTTCGCAACGGTCACCTTCGCAGTGACAGTTGCGGACGCACTCGTCAGGCGCGTCGTGTCCAGGCTCAGACCCGAGTAATTGAACTGCGTGTAGCTGAGACCCGCGCCGAACTCAAATTCCATCCGGCAGTTGTCGCTCGCACAGCGAGTGGTGACGAGGTGGTTGTACGGAATGGCAACGTTCGCCGGGTCCTTCGGGTACGTGATCGGCATGCGGCCGCTCGGGTTCACCTCCCCGTAGATAATCTCAGCCATTGCCTGGCCACCGAGCTCACAGGCCAGCATGCCGTTGATAACTGCCATCGAGTTGGCAGGGATCGACCCAAGAAGACGAGGGCGGCCCCCAAACAACACGACAATCACTGTGGTGTTGGTCGCACGAAGAGCCTCGATGTACCTCACCTGGCCTGCGGGCAGCTCCAAGTTATCAATGTCGCCTGGCTTTTCAGTGTAAGACCCCTCCCCAATGACAGCAACCGTGTACTGGTGCTCGCTAGCATGCTTCACAGCTGTCGCCAAGTCCGCGTCCGAAATACTGCCGTTGACTTGCAGCCCATTGAAGTACGTGAACGAGCTGTTGCCAACCAAGCCTTCAAAGCCCTGGCGAACGCTGACGCCGTGGGGAAACATCATATTGCCCGAGTACCCTTGCCACGACTTGCTCCATCCGCCGCATTGGTTACCGACGTCGTCGGCAGAGTGGCCCGTGAGAAAGACAGACGCTGTCTTGGGCAGCGGCAGCACGTTGTCAGCATTCTTCAGAAGCACGATGGATTCGCGAGCCATGGTCAGAGCAATGTGCACATCGTCGTCGTTGCCCACCATCGAGACGTGCTGCTCCCCAGGAACCGGATTCTCGTACAACCCCAGCTTCAATTTTGTCTTGACGATGCGCTTCACCGATGCTCGCAGACGGGCTTCTTGTTCCGGGTGCTTCTCCAGCATCTTCTGTGCATGGCCAATGAAGTCCGCGTCGTTCGGCACCATGCTCATGTCGATCGACGTATGCATCAGTGACAAGGCCACGGCGTCCTCGTACGTCTTAACAACGCGATGCCAGTCCCTGAGATTGTTGATCTCGGCATAGTCCGTAACGAGTAGACCGTCAAACCCGAGGTCCGATCGAAGCAGATCGTTCAGAATGCGAGAGCTTGCAACGACGGGCTGACCATTGATCGACGTGTACGCCTCCATCGCCGTCATCACACCGGCATCTACGGCTGCTTTGAACGGCGGCAGGTAGTAGTTGAGAAGGTCGTAGTCGGAGATGATGGTGTTGTCACGGTCGTGGCCCTTGTCGGTCTTGGAGTAGCCGATAAAGTGCTTCATGCAGGCCGCCGTCTGGTTGTAGCTCTGCAGACCGCGAACAATTGCGTCAGCCATCACGGAGGTCATGTAGGGGTCTTCGCTGAACGTCTCGAACGTGCGCGCCCACAACGGGTTGTACGAGATCTCCATGATCGGTGCAAAGATCCACGGGATCCCAGCAGCTTCCGTGTCGCGAGCAGTGATTCGTCCTGCTTGGTACACCAGGTCAGGGTTGAAGCTCGCGCCCATGTTGATCTGCTGCGGGAACATGACGGCTCCGTCGACGTAGTTGGCCCCGTGCACCGAGTCAATGCCGTAAATCATGGGGTGCCCCCCGTTCTCTTCCATGGTGATCTCCTGGATGCGCTCGACAACGCTCCGGAACTCGGTCGCCGTCCAGCCGTACTTGTTGCCCCCTCGGTTCCCCGAGAAGAACGAGTTGAGGTACGAGCCCACTTGCTGCTTGGCGTAAACACGGACGGCGGTCTCGTTCAGTGTGCCCGTGCTGACGTCCATGACGTCGTTGATGTCGATCTGGGTCATCTGTCCGAGCAATTGCATCGTCGTGAACTTGTCGACGATCGCTTGGGCTCTCTCGTCGTAGACATCGTCAGCGGTATCGGCTGCACCGGCGAGACTGGAGTGCGCCGCCGCCGCAGCTAAGCTGCAAGCAGCGATCCAGCTTGTCCACATTGGAAGGAGCGAGAGAGAGGCCGCGGTGCTTGGGATCGAGTGTACTTGGTAGCTCGGGACTTCGCTGGCAGGCAGAAGGTTTGGAACTGAAGACTCTCTTCGAAGCGCCGCTCGGCGCTTCCAACAGGAGTCGGTAACCCCGTGGGCGTCAAGTGCTAAAGGTCGTGCCAGAGTACGGGCCCTCCCGTTGCACCTCTGCGGCTGTGCCTGTTCACGTGTCTGTTTGACATGTCACACTTACGTGGGAATGGTAAGAAGAGCGATCGAAGCAAATCGCGGAAGCTTCTGAAGTCTCTGGAGCCGGTTCACGAGGCACAGTTCACCAGCTGGTGGATAGCGCTCACTGAACACAGCGGTACAGAGACTGCCGCGAGGAAGTGAGCAGCGACGAAGAGACACTACCGAAGCGCGGGAAAACAGCCCTTTCAGAGTATCCGTTCTCCATATATTACATGTAACACCATATGCGCGGACTGCTGTTTTTGAAGCAGGACGTGTCGTCGATCTCGCTAATACTGTGTATTTTTCGACATTCGTGTCACAATCGCGACGGCATCACAAGGGCGAGGAAGGGGATTGCGCCGACTCCACAGCTACAAGCGACGCGCAAGTAGCGGACGAGAAAGTCGAGATATATGAGCACGCGGAGGTGTCAAGTGCGAGAAACGATCGAGTACCGCGTGTAGTATGCCTCGTCTTTTGTAGGTGCGACCATGCAATGTTAGCGCTCCGACCAAATATCGATGGGCTGCCAGTGTCGTGTACCGCGCTTACCAAAGGACCAGACAGCCGTAGTAACGACTTGCGACGGTGTTTTTCCAGAAGAAGACACCATCTGGTGAGGCGGTTCAGCTCTCACTTGTTGACTCCCTCGACGTGTCGTTGTTCGAATGAATGGCTGTCCATTTTCTTGTACTCGTGCCTATTGGTGTATCCTATTCTTAGCCATAGCACGCAAGACGAAGAAGCCCTGCAGGCAAGAGATGTGGAGATTGTGGCGGGTTGCACTCGTTCATCGTAGCTTTGCGTGTGAACCGTGTCGTACGGATATGGTGGCGCTGTGTCGTGTGAGTAAGCACGAAGCATTCTTCCGTTTTCTGGGTGACGTCCACCTTCCTTGGAAGCTTAGCCCCAAGTAAACGAAGCGGCTGGTGTTTTCTCAGCCCAAGAACACAATATGGTTTGACAGCATGAGCAGTAATTGCGACACAAGCAAAGAGGTGAACGCTCGTGTTAGAACAAAGCCCTAGCGTCTGAAGGGGACTACGTGACGATCTTGACGAGCAAAAGTCACGACGACTGCGTCGCAACTGCCGCCATTCTTACCGGAAGGTATCGTGACGTGCAACGGATCAGACAGGGCCAGGTCAGACATCTTCGCGAACACGGGCATTACGCTTGATTGACCTCGGTCCGTTCGGCGCTCGTAGTGGGCGTCTTGCACATGACACCACGACTTCGATATGTACTCACGCGTGAGGTCAACACCAGCAGATGCGACAAAGCAAGCCACGAGAACACACTTTATTGACAAACACAGTGCGAACAAAAGGCGTCGGATGGTGGGAGAAGATCAGTTTAGTAGGACAAGCAAAAGGGTGGTGTTGAATGTACGACCACTATGTTACAGGCACGCATGTCTCCTGACTGGTGTCGACGTTACGGAGAAAGGACAATACTGTGGCGTCTTTGCTGACGCCACTCTGACCGTGTACTCCCCAACCGCCACGGATTTTCTGAGCAAATGCATCGACACAGAGTCGTTACAGCCGCCTCATGAAGGCCGTAATCATCTCCATCGCATCGTGGACGACCATCGACGAGAGGACATGCTCATCCTTGGCAAAAAATCGATGGCAAAAATCATTGACCAGGTGTGGCGTGGTGCAAACTAGAACCACATGTGCTCAAGCATTGGACGCTAGACGCTGGTACTGGAAACCACGCGAACCGCAAGTAGCTGATATCATCGACGACGTCCGACTCCTCACACGAAGATCTCTGGATATGTCGAAGGATAGTGGGTGTGGTCGTAGTCATATTGAAATCGCCACTGTTTCATCAGACAATATGTAAAACCGCTCACATGTCAGGTTCTAAGCGCTAATGCAACGGGGTGAGCCCGTTACATAAAAATTGATATCTTTGTATCAATTTTTGAACATATTCTATTAGATAATGTTCAATTGACACTACTCGTAAGGAGTGAGGTTGAAGGAATATTACCCCTCCCGAGGGTAATATTTCTTTGATGGGTTGCTTCACGTGATGGTTAATGTTCACGGTACATCAACCCGATCAACCACCAATCGCTGCTGCAAGCGCACTGGGTGGTGAGCAAGAAACCCTCATAGGAGATGGAAGTTTAAATTAGTTAGCTCAAGACAAAAGATGGTTTATTAAGAAACATAACTATAATAAATGCAGTTCTACTTTTTCCCTTAGACAGAGCCTTCGAGTTCTGCCTACTTCGCTGCGCTTCCTCACACCATGTGTACGTGACGTCGGGTGCACACAACCTTTGTTTGAATTGAAACAAGGCGTGCCCCGTTACAGCTAAGGTAGACGATCGGTTTGCGCTCCTTGTGTTTACAGAAAGGCATACCACAGTTGTAATGTTTCGGTTATGCCAGACGCTCCTGTCACTGTGGAAGCACAAAAGGTCTATGAGACGACCGATCGTGCTTTCCATTGGCGGAGTTGTGCCGCTTTGTCCTTCAAGTTCATTGTAGACTGACACTTCGGCGCGTTTCGACAGGTTGCGCGCTTGATTAGATTCTGAGTTGATGAAGCATAAAGGTTGGTCAAATGGTCGAGAAAGAAAAAGTTGCTTTATAAGTGAGAATATGAACTCATCGTCGTAAATTTTAAGTCGTTGAGTTCATACCATTGTGCCTCTTAATGAGGGCTCATTTTCTTCGAAAGGAAGCAGAAAACGGTCAAATCTTACTCGGACACGAGCGAAACTCCAATCAAAGCGGTGTACCTTGCAAGGCATCGAGTATGAGACTGAATACTAATCAAGGGATGTACCCATTATGCTAGTAGACTACAACTGCAGTTTAGCAGACTCGTCGACCAGGGAATATAGGTTTTCACCTGCCTAGTGGATATATTTAAATAGAATCGGTAAGGCTTGTGTTGCGCACTTGTTTTGCTCGTTATGTCATTGCCTTTAATGACCCTTGACCATTAATACACGCTGTCGTAAATGCTAGCGTTATGTTCTATACAATGGAGATACGGCACTCCGGGAGTACCATACCGCGATTGGCCACTCGTGCGAAATTCTTACAGCGTAAATGTGGAAAGACGCATCGGCGTTGGTTTGTAACGTGCCGTTCTACGCAGAATAGTATCGTTAGAAGACGATGATAAACTAAATCATCCCAAATGTTATAACTTTTAGCACACAAGGGTGCGCGTTGACTCCTCTTCCGGGTTATGTTCTCTGGCCACCCGACGTCGATTTTTGTGCTGCGTGTTAAATATCCATTTACGAGCAGTTGAGTCTATGGAGCGCCTGTTTGGTTGATGGAGAGCCTGATCACACCTGGGAAGCGATATCACGGGCAGGAAGTACGGTAAATGGTATAGTAACAGTGTATAGGCATACTGAAACTGCATAACGTAAACAGTAGGAACAGGACCTAGCAAGCGTGATACTTGTTGGGTCAGTCGGCATTTGGATCGGTAAAGAAAAGAACGAAAGGAACAAAATACACGGAAGGTCCGGTGGAGGGTTCCCGTTTCAATTTTACCAGGATTATGGACCCAACAATGTGGGGTCTAATAGGCAGCGACCGAACAAGGATCGCGATAAGCGAGGAGGCGGCGTTTCCAAAGCAATGGTGGAGAAGAATGGGTTCTGCGAACGCCTCATCACCACAGCTTAATTATCAACGTGTCAGATCGAGCTATGTCCTTTTGTCAGTTTACGCTCAAGTCATGCTCATTCCAGTATGTGACATATATGACTCCAGGGTATACTTCGGGGTCCTAAATAATGAGTAAAAAGCCTCTAGACAGATAATTTGAGTCAAAGAAGAATTTTAGAGAACCTTAAATTTCCTTATATTTGGTTGAATTCGTCACATTATACTTATTCAGACATCATCGCCCAGAGGTTATTCGGTTGGATAGTTCGGCTATTCGTCGATTCCGAGTTACTCGATTTTTGTCCCCGGGGGGCACGAACCGACAATCAGAGTCATTACCGTTAGCGTACTAAACCACTACACCAGAAGACCACCCTTTCCTTTAATTTGGTATGTAGGCATTTCACAATAATACAGGTGAGGAAAAAATACGTGCTTCTAGCAGCTCAAATTTCACTGTATAATCGAATAAGCCAGGTGTTACATATATCTGGCACAAGATTAGGTCCATGATAATATTAAAGTCCTAGCTAGCTATATATCAAAGTTTATACCATACCAAGTAAATATCGAAAAATTATACCTTCAGAGGGAATATCAAGTCCCTATCCACATACGTCATTAAAGAACTTCATATCAAGCGACGTTACCACCAAACGCTGCGAGACGCGCGTAATGAACGGTAATTGTATGTCTACATTTGAGGTTTGTAGTTTTGCGCAGTTTGAGCAAGATGAAAGGACAACCCTGAAGGGAAATTAGTAAAGTTATATATATGCATACCGTTATCCTTTTTCCTTCCACGATACGTGTCGATACGAAAGATAATTGTTTTCGTCAATGTACAGTATATGTGAGAATTCGAGGCAATTGCTATCGTAAAGAGCTGATTTGATACACGTCCCATATGTCGGATCAAATATGACTTTGTGGAACCTCAGCAAAGTACCTATATAGGTGCTAGTACGATCTAACAAGTCATAAACCAGTATGTTAACGAAAATCTTGTGCACAATGTTCTTCTTGTTGTCGTTTCTTTGTCTCCAAATTGGTATTCCATTAGAACAGAATGCTAGAAAGCAATAAACGCTATACATTGAAGAATGGCTGAGTCATTGGACAGACGGAGAGAAGGCGGTCGGGTTGACCCCTGGTGACCCAAGCGTCGACAGCAAGAAGGTAATTCTTCCGGAGATGGTCATCATGGTGGAGCAGCACGCCAAGCCACCATTAGAAAGGATAAAACGTAGGCACATATTTACCTTTCCCGAATGATGAGACTTAAGTTTGGATCCAGAAACCCACCGACCGAAAGAGAGCACTGTATTCTAGCAGAGACCGCTTCACAAGAGATGGGGGCGATATACTCGAAATCCATGGATGTGGATGACTCAAAGGACATCTTTTGGACGAAGTCACGAGAGCACGACGCAAGCTTCCGGACGCGGAGAAATACACTGAGACAGGATCAATAGAAACACTATGCAGAATACGCGGTCTTGGTGGGTTCACTTCGCGTAGCGGCAGACGCCACACACAGCTGTAGACTGAGCACCACGTAGCATATCCGAGGTTACAAGAAGGGATTCAACGATAAGATGATCTTCCGAGGCATCAAGTTTAGGTAATGTACTCCATGCAGAGAAACCGCGCAGGAAATGGCGCATCGCAGGCGAGGCTGCCTTCAGAACGAGACGAACTAGTCTGGCGGCACGAAAAGCAACTCCAATCCGTGAGAGATATAGATATCTACTCTATCTCTCACGATCTGGAGTTTCTCTTCGTAGAGTGAGTATCGCAAGGCATAAGAAGGATGTGCTGCACGAACAAGAAGCCCGACGCCGCAGAGAACATGTACAGGAGATGAAGGTAGAAGATTTAACGAGTTACAGCGCAAGCGAGAGGCGGCGCTGAGTGAGGAAGCCCGCCGGTACAGCAAGATATCTCTGACGCTGGAAAAGCGTGGTAACAGGTTCAAACAACAACAAAGAAATGTAGATAAGGGTGCGTGAAGCAGAGGTGTCCGGCAATGCGAGCGGTAGATCGGTAGCTGATGCGTACAAAAGCGCTCGGGAGCTTTAAAGCAGCTGTTTCATTGTCGTCAAATGGTGTCTTGTGGGCGAGCGCCAATATTAATGGAATCGAGAGATCAAGCGGCGGAGGAGGGAGCTGTGCGCGATTGCACAAGGCGAAATTAACTTTCTGACGCTGCAGATCTGTGCTCAATTAAGTGGTAAGCATCAGATAAGCTAACTCGACGGAGCGCTAAGTTCGCTATCGGCTGACTCAGTACTAGGCGTATACGACATAGATACCGACACGGAGATGTGGGCGTTCTTTGATGGGAAAAAGAACAGCGAAGCAAGTGTTAATGGACTGCAGTTCAGCAGTTCATTAACACGAGTATCGCATATGACAAGTTGCAGAGTTCAGCATTTAGGTCTGAAATAAACATTGAAGGTTATATAGCTTTCGTGTTTAAACAACGTTAGCGCCATGTGACACTTAGTGCAATGGATGGTGGTTATCAGACGAAATGGTGAACCATGAACAGACTGCCAAGACGAACCGATTTCAGATGTTGAAAAATCAAGTTGAGCTGGCGTTGGACCATGTGGACGCTCCGAGACGCGATCTGCATTCTCGACGGTGCACAGCGTGCAGACGTCGTGGCTGCATGTCAGGGTGGATCGTCCAGCAAGGCTGAGTACAGGCAAACAACGAGTAGTGAGTAGTCACGAAAGAGTGAAGATACTCAGGAAACCAAGAAGATGCTTCATCGGTGCTGATGCTGGGCATCTGCGAAAAAAGAAGGTGGGACAGGCAATCGCCAACGATCAGTTAGCAGTACTCGAACGAAGTATCAACCTAAGAAAAGCAAAGCAGCTTTTCGCTCTTATGTAGCATGAATCAAGTGGAGTTTCAAAGAAGATCGCATCGTCTTGGGCCGGGAAGAATCCCGTCTAGAACAGGTGCAAGCGGTGAGGGAGACAAATTGACTGAATGTTTATCGCCGGACCAGGAAGCTCAAATGGTGGGTGCTAAATAGGACAAGCAACCGCCTGCATGGTATTGGTATAGTGTTAGGAACACGCTCGTCTCGTGTAATTGATCGTTCTTCCAACAGTACAAAAGAGTTCGATCGCACGAAACGACGAATCACTAGTAACATTGCCTACGCACTATCTACACAGCCAAAAGAATATGGACCGTAGATAGCTTAAGATAAGAGTAGGCGCATACGTTGGTAAAAGTAGGATGAACGATGCCATCTATGCCAATGGGGCTTAGTTATATTCACAGTATCCTTTCCAGATCATGCAAGCGATCCGGGCTATATGTCGGCTCAGAGAAAGGAGTATCTAAATCTAGCGGAATCTTTGTTCGCCAACCACTGTGAAGTTAAACGACGAGGGCATGACGTGCTTGGTATGGCTCAATCGGGCCCCTGCACTGCTGGAAGCAAAGAATACTAGCTTATTTATGTAAACTGAAAGCGTGAGATGATCTGCAAAATAGCACGAATGCCTTGGGCATGTGGGACAAAGCTATTTGGAGCTCATGGATAACCACAGCCTTGTGTAGGACATGATGCTACAATGCACCTTTTGAAAGTTTGAAGGTTGCTCTTTGATAATAATTTTTGCAGGAACTTACGTTTTGTGAAGTACAAAGGTCGCGTATGTCAAACGAACGCATGACAGGCGACATACATGGCTTCATGAAACGAGATAAGCTCGGTCGTTCATTCAACCTTCCTCACCACCACCGAGAATACTTGGGGGAGTAGTTATTATGCGCACAGTGCATCAACCTGCGAGGCTTAGCTTGTGTACATTCTCTTTCCCAACTGCTAACGCAATATACACTCTGGCCTCCAATCCTGCCGTGCTTCTGAAGTCAACTTCTTACATCACCTTTTTATATCACTTGTCCTTTCGCGAAACAAAAACGGAGATTCGACAGGAAGTCTCGACGACAGATTGTGAAAGAGCCGAATTACGAATTTGTTATGCAGCCATGTTGTTTCCGCCAAGAAACAACAACGATAAAGGTTTTCTGCCGGGCTGATGATTCTGGATGGACCAGTAGATTGTGGCAATGCTCTCCTTGAAGACCAAAGAAGTGCGGCAATAGACCCGCTGACACGACGAATAAAGGAGTGGAATGAACGTCAAGTTACCGGAATGTAACGACATGTATTAGACAATGAACTTGATTTGGCAAATGACGAAATGCAGAAGTGGTACCAGTGTACAGTTTTTGTGCATCGTCCCGTTCCACCAAACACTTCTCGACTAAATTTGTGCAAGAGAAATCACCACCGAAGCATTCATAAGATGCGAAGTTCAATACTTCAGTCTGGTTTTCTGAAGTCATTTCGGGTGGATCCGATGAAGACTGCTGTGTACTTGGAGAATCGCACACATTCAAAGGATTATAAAAAGACCCTATACAGGTGTGTTTGTAATAATCAATTGGATGTGCATCATCTGAGGGGATTTCGTGCAACGGCTAAACATACATGTGCATGTATCGTCTCATGAAAGAGCATTTGATCGGAACCGTGTATTGGCTACGTGCGCGAGTACCGCGATGACTCTGCTGGATGGAAGATATACATACCTTATATTACGCACGACCCGATTTTTCGAGGACGCTGGAGCAGACGAGGGCGCATTGATAAAAGACTGGTTCATTGTGGAGTCAACTCTATGCGCTGCCGATTGAAATTAATTATTAGGCGATATATGTATTTATGATAGGGATCGTGATTTAAAATTCGTGTGCGACACCTATCATTTGGATGGTTTCGAATAAAGCTCATGCTTGATGAAGAAACTAGCGAGCTGAACATTGATATCAGCGTACCTGATCAAGTTGAATAAATGGGTAGCGACGATGTATACGACGGCAACGAAGAGGTGACTAGTACAACAGGCAGACCTCCGGTATAGCAAATGCTTGAAATATTACGACTACTTGGAGATGAGAAAAGACAAAATGGAAGTTTCTATGCTGAGGAGGGATCGACGACATCTATCTTTGGTCGATCCGTCGTAGATGAAACTATAAGGCCTCGTACGAACAGGTTTTGATTGCTCAAATCAAGAATCCATTTACTACGCAACTGCAGAAGCTACATGTATTGATTCAAGTGTACCTGAATAAGAGGAACTCGACGCGAAAGGAATACATCCACGGACGAAGACTAAGGTTTATCTGATCAGGATACAGCGAAAGAGGACGATCGTTTAACGACCTGGAATGAATCATGAAGTTGCGCTTCTAGACCATGATTTTGTGACAATTATAGTTGAATGAGATAAAAGTTATGGGACCCTGAAGATAACCTTTTTGCAGCGCTAGAAAGCTCTAGAATTAATATTGTATCAACCAACATTTGTTGGTCTAAGTCAGGCGCAACGGTAGATTCTGAACAACTCATTATAGGGCGGTAGCATGCTTGAGCAGAAGCTGACATCCTAATTATTTAAAACGATTCAAACGCGTACATCGCGGACCAACAGATCGCGCTGAAGGAGGGAAGAACAAGATGCGCAAGAAAGTATCCTAATATATTGACGATTGTTGCAAAACTGCCTCTGTAAAGCTGTAAT
The DNA here is from genome assembly GCA_947650285.1 of Hyaloperonospora brassicae. NCBI lineage: Eukaryota > Oomycota > Peronosporomycetes > Peronosporales > Peronosporaceae > Hyaloperonospora > Hyaloperonospora brassicae. Next base: position 551,503 of record CANTFL010000144.1, read on the forward strand.
AGAAAGTAGAAATAGGGGTGTTACGGCAAGCAAATGGCAGGAGATTGAGGTAGAGATACGTCGAGAGTTCTAAGAACGCGATGAATGACCGATGCCAAGAGAGTGATTCGAACTGATGGACGCGGGAATGTGAGCAATGAATAGTAAGATTGTGTTCGTATTGCTTAGATTTCGAAGAATCAAGTACCATAGAACATAAAGCTAATTCATGAGGATTATGTGCTGATTGAACGTAGAAATTGACTCAGGTGACCATAGTTATCGGTTCTGTTGCAGGTTAGTGCATCTAAAAATGAAGAGATGCCAGAGGTCGACTATCATAGAGCCTTCTCACCAGTAGCCAGGATGGCTACCTTTCGACTACTTACTGTATATGGTGACGACAATATCACTTCATCTCTATTCTTGTCTATTCTCGACGGCATAACCAAGTGCAGACGTGAATATAAAGCAGTATGTAAGCAAATATATATATCTTCCTGTTTAGTCCTGAGTAGCTATGAATAGTACACAAGACATTTTTGACGACCTTTACCAGTCCCGAGGGGAATGTAATCAGGAGCTCGATACGAATCTGCAGCAGATTGGGTGCAAAGCATCACGAGCTATACTATGTTTTCCTAGAGACGGGAATCTAAGTTTTCTCTTGTAAGTCTACCTTGATGACGTGAATGAAGCAAAGTACCATGATTAAAACACGAAGCCCTTTGCAAAAAGGTCATCTCGAAGTACGATCCGCGTGATTTTGGTGAGCTAAGACGATACCTGGTTGTTAAAGTCGAACAAGAGGTAACATTAAACACCAGACAAAGTACTAGAGCGATGTGCTAGAAAGCATCGGAATGGTGCACGCTCATGCAAGGCCCATACCAATACAAGTCAATCCACGATTCATTTCATGGTATAATCTCCAGAAAGGCCCATTTAAGTTTGACTATCGCGCTGCTGTCGGTACTTTGTTCTACTTGATCACAAGCACGAGACCATATACATGTTTTCCATTATCAGATTTTGTAGCAGAACTAGCCGGAAGAAATATGGTGCATTGGAAAACACTCTGTGATACCTAATTGAAACCAGCACGGAAGTAATAATGTACGAACACACATAGATGCACAAAAAGCATGGTGTGTTCATCGTCACTGTGTCTTTTAGGTTGACGATCTTTCAAAGAGGTGTCTTGTGACGATTTTTCGGCTGGTGGAGCTAAACCTATGGGCCGCGCACAAATAAAGACAGTGGCAAGTTCCGCAGCCGTTTGGTTAAACTATCGATAGACAACTAAGATGCACTAGTGATGAGCACGAATCCTTATATTAGCAATCGAACCGTTACCATCAAGATGAGTGACACTTCATCGGAGGTCTTAAAAAAAGGGTAAGCTGGTGTGAAGCAATACTGAATTCGAAATCGATCCTGCAGACATGTTGCAGAAGTTATTGCCTCAAAAAGATTAAAACTTTGACGCTCGCGTGCTGCAGAAATGGCGACAACATATCGACTGAATCCAGCATCTATGAATGCATTGCATTAGTGGGTGGCGTTTTGGCATCCTGTTGAACTTTATTTTGTTCCATGAAGCATCTGTTTAGCCTACTTTCCACCAATTGTTTTGACGGTGAGCGTAGTCGCACCTGGAAAGCGATATCGCGGGCAGGAAGTACTGAGAAGGTATATCTAGAAATTCTGTGATTTATATGGATACATGGACAGCAATAAACGGTACAAATAGGACACCTAGCTACGTCCAGAAAAATAACCCTACCCGATGAACGATCATATCAATTATAAATTGTCTCAATTGCCACCACAAACATCGAAAAATTGCGTGCAGTACATCAAGAACCTCGTGTGACTGCTCGCTGAGTCAATTGTCAATTTAACCATCTAGAAATATGGTAGATCTAAGGAAAAAAATGCCCCACGTCCTAGTATACTCAAGTGAATCAGGACAAAAAATGATTTAATCGCGTTGTCGTTCAATTAACTGACAAAAAACTTCGACGTTTACGCTTAAAGAAATATCGCACGTTTCCTTCCTGACACATGCCTGCAGACGAAGAAGTCTGCAGACGTTGAAGCCATCAACAAAAACTTCACAGATATATAGATTCTTTGGGGTCTATTGATATGATTAAGCGTTTTACAGTGTCCAACCTGATAAGCAGGAAGAAAAATGCGATCCCAGAAGTAAAACAACATCACTAGCAACCGCAGCACCTACTACAACAGCAGCAGAAACATCAAAATTAACAACAGCAGCAGCAGAAGCAACAGAAGTAGCATCATAAACAGACGAACAACAACAGTAACCTCAGCACCTACAACAACAATAACAGCAGCAGCAAAAGCAGTGGCATCAATAATACCAATTGAAACAACAATAACATAAGTTTTGACATTAATATCAACAACATTAGCACCGACTGACTGTGTTTACGGTCGCGACCGATAATACGAAGACGCGTTTACGCTTTTTATATCTCGCGTCTGCGCCTGCAACTGTTGGCTGCACGCGCAGCACGCCCGCGGTAGAACCCTCTCCGCGGCTTCCCGTGCAGAGCGATGATTGGTCACGGTCGTATATGGGAAAACGAAAATGATTAAGGATTTGTGGTTTTATGTGTACCACATTGACTTTAGTTTACTATAATGTGGGGGATTACTTTTATTTAAGTTTTTGGTCGGGGATTTTTTATTTTTTGTGATTAAATGGGGCATTATATTTTTTCTCCCTGGATATAAATATGCTACGAAGTGGACGCGTAGTATAAAGCCACGAAATGTAAATTCATATTTAGTTAAATACATCTATCAGATAAATCGATTGCGTCTCTTGCGCATCAATTTCCATATTTTAATATTTGAATGTACTCAAACAAATGTAACCGATGTAACGAAGGAGTACCGCTAAACGATATTTGACATGAATACAGGCCAATGTATACGTTATCATCACAGACAATAGTCTCGAATACTGCCTATAAGGGTAGCATTCAATAATTGATTTTGATATAGATGATAAATTCTGTATATAAACAAGCAAGGCGTCTTATCAATGATGCTTGCGCGCTATATGGTCGAGTAGAGAGTCGCAGTTTGTGTTAAAAAAAGGCGAATAATAATGAAAACCTTGAAAATACTTGATTAAAGTCGTAACTTTATACAACCGTATATTTTTTATACCTCAGATCTACTGATACATATGCGTGTACTCGATTCCCATTCCCGTTAGTGTACATACGGCTTTGAGGCATACTTACATTATCAAAAGTGTAGGTAAGATTCTGCTACCACCCGATGAGCAACGTTCAGCGTACAATCGATAAGTTCGTACTGATTACTGCCTAGTGTGTTTGATAGTATACGAAGGGAGACGAAGAAAAAATAATGTAACATCGATCAGTGGAAGTTGCGCATACACCTAAAATTACAGCAGCTTATGTCACGCCTACTTCCCTATCCACGTGCTACATGAATGCTGCTGAATTTTCTGTAGTGTAGTGGGGAACCATCGGCTTGAATGGCACAGAAGAGGATACATACACGAAACACAGTGTAGGCAGGTACCCAAACGTTTCACGTACACGGTACTTCAAGAGAAAAGTTTAGTCCTTGTCAGGAGCACGTTTAAGATTAAGAAATAGTAGTTGGGCATGATCATCGTTAAATTTCCAAAATTCATCACTTATCCATACCATAAATTAATATGCTAGCCTTCAAACGTCAGATGTAGCTATCAGCTCACCACCCATTCTGCTCGTCCAATCCACGATTGGTGACTTGTTCGGTTGATATAATGGTATGCATCATCCAGTAAGTGAAGCAGCTCAGAATTGTACCTATAAAAGGTATTTTATCTCAATTTTTACTTAGCAAGAAAAATCTAGGAGACTATCATGAACAAGATATATTTTTTTAAATTGACGCAATGTGGCATTATGCGTAACGAGATCACTACATTAGATAATCCCCGACTGTCATGTTTTCTGTGTCTGATTGAAAACCGATTGGTCTCAGAGGGATCACCGGTATACTACTCGAATAAAAGAGAGTCCATTTTGGTCACCCCAGCCCAATTTATCCTCATCGCATGTTTCACAAGTCTTTGAAGTGCCGAGAGATATTGATAGAAAGTTTGGGTCGTGCGAACCTCCTTAAGTGCGAAACCAATTTGATTGGTGGAGCGCACTCGGAGATTGGCCTGTTGGCGCAAGTGATGGGATCAACGGATTGAGTGAAGGAAAATGACAGTTGAAGTTATGCATATTGATCTACCCAAAGAGCAATTGGAGTATAGTCGAAGGTCGGCGATTGAATGATCACGATCCGCGATCAAGGGCTTGTATCACCAAGCTGCAAGGACAGGCTTACTCAAGAGGTGATCAGCATATGGATTGCGTAACCGGTAGCTAAAAATGGATGATGGGTGAATATGGAAGAAGGCTAGAGGAGTGGATCATCAAGAGCATCAAGCATGCGTAGATTCGGAAGCGACAGCGATCCGACAGTGTATGCCCAATCAAAGACGCAAAAGATTGACCACGATCTATCCTGGTTGTGTCCGCTTGAATGTGTGAACAAATAATTGGTGCGGACCACATACCGCGATCCACTACCCGTCCGATCCGCTACCGAGCGATCAACTGCCGAGCGGTCCGCTACCCGAGTATCTGCTGTGGACCACATGATGCGAGAATTAAATTACATAGACAGGCGATACGAAACAGTTGACCTAGGGAACAGATAGGAATAGTCATAGGTTTTGGATTTGGTTGGTTGACATTAAACAGAATTGAATGTGCAACGAAAGACACGCGTCGACATCTCCCGGTCTGGATCTTTGGCCTCCCGTCCAACAGAGAGTGACACGCGTCTCTACAACTTTGCCTTTGTATTTTGTGGCCAAGCGGAACGTCAATTCTCATCCCCCTAACTTGGGATCGGACGCAGGAAACCTTACGGTTCGGATTCAAGATCGCGAGACGGACCAAGTGGTCCGAAGGCTTGCGCATCAAGCATCCTCCTCGCACAAAGGCAACTCTGGGAGATAGCTCAAGTATACACGCGATCGAGTGAAGCATTTCCACTCAATCTACCCACATTTGACCGGGTGAAGAATTTCCACCCGATCAACTCCTATCTCTGAAGCATTCGAGTTCAGCCTCAGCTCAAATCCACCAAGAAGAGCGCAACCCGCTCCACCGACGGGTACATAAGGTGAGCAAGAAAACACATAGCACGGAATCGGAGAACCTCCTTCATTAGTCGGTCGTTCGGGCGCCAGTGGAGAGTCGATATCGTCTCGCAAAACCAGCGATCACCACTTAAACACAATGCTGCACATGCCTTGGTTTTTCTGGTGACTCGGGATTTCATCGTGAGTCCCTGAGCGAAGAGGTCTACCTTGAATATCGGTTAGAGGCACCAGCAAAAGAGGGATCGTCTCAGACGCGTGAGAATGAAGGATTATAAGATCGTCATAGTTTATATAGGGTCTTTGACGAAAAGAAAAAAAAAAGAGTTTGATCGGCTGCACGATCTGGAGGAAAGGCCTTAATTTTCTTTTGAGGTCCCTTCGGAGGTCCCCGCGGATCATGCCGCAAAGCACGATCTGCAGAATGGAAATCCTAGCTAGATTTTTAGACAATTGTTATTTAATCAGATGGACCATCACGAATAATGAAGAAAGAAGTATGAAGTTTTGAATTATTTAAGAAGCTGGCCGTGGTGAAAGAAGATCGAAATGTTTACAAGAACAAGCAAGCCAGAGGCAAGGTAAAGACGGCAAAGGTGGATCAAACCTTAAGGTCAGAGAACCGCAAAGTGAAGTTTTAAGATTGATGATTCGATGGAACCAGCCAGAGATACCATTTTAACGAACTGAAAGAGCTGATGTAAGCGATCCAGTGCTGAAGACGATAAGGCTGAAGCCGACCGTATCGCTACGTGGACCAATTTCTGCACCCAAACTTACTTTCAGCGTGTAAGAGGCGCTTCGGCGTTTAGTTAACCTGCTAAATGAGGCGGTGTTTACTGCTGGAACGTTCAATGCGCAAACTCTACTAGAGTACAAACACGACCGATTTATTGCCCCAGGAAAGTCTATTGATAGGACATTGATCCCGCTCGTAGGCGTACGCGACTCTGCAGACAATACGACCCCGCCTATCGGCACCACGGATCGACAGATCACGTCGCGAGTTATGATGGATAAGGTCCTCACACCGATCGACGAGTCCTCAATTGGTGGGCATACGAGATAGTCCCTTTGTGCTGTAGCAAAGTCAGAAGAAAAGTCGAACAATTCGGTTAATATTCGACGGGTGTCACTCAGACTGAGGAGCGCAGATCTTTTGCAAAAGAGACTTGAACTGAATGAGGCAGAAGTACAATCGGGAACGCCACTGGTGACACAATTCATGAACGTGGTGGAACCAGAGCAGGTGAATTCTTATTTTCGAGCAGCTGTGAGGAAGATGAGCTAGAACAAGCCCGTATGAACGCCGGACGATTGGCTAGTCACCAAATCGAACCGGAGATTTATATGCAGGATATAGACATGTAGTCCGATGGATCGCGTCCTAGCAGATCGCGCGACTACGGTCGTGAGCACTGAGACCAAGGAAATAAGAGATTACTGCAGGTGACAACGGAAGGGGCGGCGAATTGTGGTGAGTTCTCTAACAAAATAATTCGGATGTCTGCCATGATCGAGCTGAAAGAGTTTGCCGGACGGGAAAAAATGAAAAACGAGCGAGAAACTGGATCAGTAAGGTGAATTTAGCGCTCCTACGCGGTCAAGCGCTATATACGTAAAAGTGACTGGTGTTCAGAGATCTTCTAACGGGATCGGCGGCGTGACTGGTATAACCAGCTCAGCCGCTCGACGAGGACTTCGTGAAAAGCACTCCTCGAAGGCTTCATAGTCAGATACGGAGGGAAGAACGGCATTTAGGTTGGGAGACTAAACTACCATGCTCGTAAGCTATCGAACGAGACTCTATTAAAATACTTGTACCGTCTGAATGTAGCCGCGATCCGGGAGATCTCCTATACGAAATGGATCTCCCGCCATCCGCAAGGAACATGTAAATCATAATATTTATACCCCGGAAATTCGTGATCTGGTGAGACTGTAAACAATGTTGCATCTTAAAGATGCAGACGACCTTATAGATACTTTTTAAAAGTGCAAAAACATGGAAGTCCAAGAAGCTCACGCCTCTATGAAGCCGAGTAAATTCCAACAGCGTCTTACGTCAACCGCGGAATAAATACCCAGCGTAACCCTCTCGGGCTGTGAGGGCGATCTACGTGGATAGCAAAAGCAGTGGATCAGATGTTGAATTTAGCGGGTAGGATACTAAATCGGATCGACGTATTGTGTACACGGCTGCAGCTGCGGATCGATCTCAGACTCCAGAAAACCCGCTCATCCTAAGGTGGAAATTCGAAAAAGAGAGGAAATATGATCGTAATATGTATCATACAGTGTGTACGCATTGTTGGTCGAAGAGACACGACGATCGCAAATTTTAGATTGCGACTGATGTAACGGGGCACGCTTTTGCCAGATAACTGAGCAAGGCCTTGTATTGATAACAATACAAGGGTGCGAACGCCCGACGTCACGTACACGTGGCGTGAGGAAGCGCGACCAAGACAATACAGAACCCGAAAGCTCTGCCTTGAGTCGAAAGCAGAACTGTTAATTAATATGGCTTTTTTCGTACCAAGTCATCTTTTGTCTGAATCAAAATATATTAAACTGCTGTCTCCTATGTTGGTTTTCTGTCCAACACCCACTGCCATTGCGTCCAGCAGTGAACGGAGGTTAAATTGGTTGATGTACCGTTTAAATCAATTAAGAAGTGAACCCATCCACGGATGTTACCCTTAAAGGTAATATTCAGACAATATCGCTTTTCTCGAGTGATGTTGATTGAATATTACCAAAATAGATAATATTCAAAATTTGGTACTTTCGTACCAATTTTCATGTAACGGGATCATCTGTTACAGCTGACGTGTCCGAAGTATGGACAAAAGGGTCACCCTGCGTAAAAATATTACTGTGTTTGTTTCGAATGCAAGAACGTCCATAAAGAAGATAAGGGCCTGGTGGAAATATTTTACTACTTCATCCGCCGCTGGTATTTTCATACCAAGCATGCCGGAATGTAGCCAGAACAAGCCGAGAAGATGCTAACTCAGGACGCTTGCCAAGTTAAAATCTGGTACGAGCTGAGCGTTGTAAGCTCTGCACTCATGCAATTGTAGAAAGGAAGTTGGACGATGAAAGATGTGATCAGAAGGACGATCCAAATAACACAAGTGATTCTTCAAAACGTCTGCGTTCCGTTTCGAGTTTCAGACGACATGATGAGTATGCCCGATCGCCCACCAAGATGGTAATTGGACCAGAGCTGGGGGAATCCAGAGAAGATAAAAACACCATTATTCCGAATAAATGGTTCGGACAACTTCAAGTGGTTGGAAAGCATAATAACGAAAAGTACACAATGCTACTTGACTCGGGAGCTGAAATCTCGATCGTGTACGCTGCCTTTGCTCGTTAGGTAGGATGCGTCATCGACGAAAATTAAAAACAGGAGTGTGTGGGGATAGGCGAAAACACGTACATGATTGAAGGCCGTACCAAGATCAAGATCCATCTGAACGGATCGTTGGCATATTTTTTGATGTTTAAGTGGTTTAATAAGTCGGTGAAGAAGCGATCCTGGGTATGGATTTCATGATAACCGCAAGTATACGTCTGGATTTAGCAGATGGGACGCTAATATTATTAAATCAAATGAGAATTCATCTAGCAGGACGTAGACCTTTATATGATCGTCCATACAGCCGATCGTGGTCCTAAAGCAGCACGTGGTCCTAAAGCAGCACGTGGTCCTACCGGTCGGTAGATCGACAGAGATACAGATCGGAAATATCCAGTTCAGCTCCAAGCTGTGGGTGAAGCGCGATACAAAATGGGTATCCACTGTGATTACCGGTATGGGTCGGACCAAGAACTTGCATCGGACATATCTCAGCGATACAAAAATTACTATCGACCGCGGACCGACTTCAGGCTGGAATATGGCTGCCGACATGGTGCCTCGATACCCAGGCTGCGTCTCAGTTGGATCGCGACGGTACAACGAGTGGAGGACTCTAGCATTTGAAGCGATGATAGAACAATAGGGAGAACTGCCGCAAGAATTCGTTGGACCGCTTATGGATCACCCGCCATACCCTACGCCGAGTATTATATTACGTCCCCCGAAAGAGGATAATGTAGCAATAGACAGCCCGGTCCGAGAAGAGGAAGTCGTTCCGCGTTAGGAGCCAATATAACGTGTATTTAACACGATTGGGGAGAAGGGCGGAGGCGATCGAGCACTCGAAGGGTTAGGTGAAGGAGGTGAAATAAACAAGGGAAGATTTACTAATCGATCGAATAAAGGATTGCGTGACGTGATCGACGACCTACACGTGGATCATTGATCAACAAATGTACTGCCTGTGGTTAACATATCTCAAGAGCAAACGACGAGCGACGGAGCAGACAATTAGTTGAGGAATGAGACTAATTCGTAACCGGAGGTGAAGACTAATTGAGAAACATGTCTTGAGGATGACAAAATGAAGAAAGAGCCACATGTTTCTATCTATCAGCATAAAAGTAAGGAGCTGTATGCCGAAGATGTAGATCAGCACATGGCGGTATTGCCTGACATTGTTACACCTACGGTCGAAATTATGATTAAAGATATTTAGGTAGGCGATCCGGACGTACCTCTGACTGGATACCAGTAACGATTGACACCACTGATCTGGAGAAACAAGCATCTTCTTATTGCTTAGGTAACGCACTCCCTCCAGCCTCACGAGGGGCTATATGCAATATTGACGTGGGAGGAGCGAGTCCGATAGCTCAGAGATTACGGCCAGTAGCGCCCACTTTTGAATAAAAACTAGCGGATTTTGATAACAGTATTACTATCGGCCAAAATTATATAACCTCCCACATCACCATGGGCTTCGCCGATCGTCGTCTTTATCAAGAATAATGGCGTAGACATTCGATTGTGTATCGATTATCGTCGGGTAAATCAGCTGAAAAGACTGATGGTTTATCCAAATTCCGTTGGTTATTGAACTGTTACCAGACAGGGACAAAGCGATGTGGTACTGCTCACTGGATATGACAAGCGGATTTTGGATAGTGGAGATGAAGGAACGAAAAGGAAGGATTTGCGCATTCATCACGCCTATTGGCTTGTTTGAGTTGCTAAGGATTCCATTCGGGTTAAAAATGCTCCGCATATCTACCAACGCCTGGTCGACAATGCACTGTGCGGCTATTTGAAGATCGGTGCCGATCGAGATGCCTCCTCTATGAAATCGTCGAACAGATCGATGTGTTCACCGATAGAGAACCTCACACTAGTCATATGCCGTCTGTGCTACGTCGAAGATCTTACATCGATAACATACTAAATCCAGCTACGTTCTGGACCGCTCTATACGGAAGATTAGAAAGAATTTTACGTGTATGCTATGAATAAAATTTGTCGATCAACCTGACAAAACGTTTTTCGGAAGGCGCAAGGTTGATTATCTCGGTCATCAAATATCACTCGCTGGATTGGAAGCCCACCCAAAAAATCTCGGCTCGCTGATGAATATTCCGTTTTCTCAAACGCTGCGATCGATGCAGTCGTATTTAGTAAGTTAAATCTACTATAGCCGCTTCATTATAGACTTTGCGATATATGCATCAGTGCTATACAAATTACGCAAAGCCGATTTCCACGATATTTGGCGCATGGGTACGACAAAATTGCCGAAACTAATTAAAGAAAAGGTTGACGACCGGAAGTGTCGTGGGTATAGCAATTCCGATCGTATCTGTGTTTCGAGGGCGATATAGAGTGTTCCTGTGTTACGGGAGGTGACTTGACCTTAACGGACAGAAGTGGATGGGAGAAAGCAAGGATTTCGTGTACCATTTCGAAAGATAAAATAGCTAAAATCCAAATTCCTAAACAATTTGATCCGGATTTTTCTCCACTGATCGTGATCTATGCTAGTATATGAGCAGTATCTCAAGCTTAGCTACAAGAACACGATAAAACATACTGTCATGTAACGTTCACGCTCGATCACAATAATGTTATTCACAGAATGGTAGAAATAGACGTTTTTGCTCTGCTGCACATCTTAGATATCGGCTTCACTATGCTGGTTTCACGAGTACCCAAATCGTTCACACGTCATTCGACGTTGGCCTGGCTGGTACAAACTTCGGGTCTAAAGGGAACGCTCAAAGGGAGAAGATAAAATACTTGGTACACTCGCCTCCAGCATAACCCCGCGCGAAGAGTTTGACGAGATGCTGATCGCGACAGCCCCTCGGAAACAGCCTAAACATGCTTTAAGTATTTACCATCCATGGTGAAGGACGGTGAAAGTCTGTGAGTGGTCAGTTTCGATGGACCGGCTCGAACGAAAAGAAAAGGAAGGGCGTATAGCGCAATGGTATCGAATTTTCCAGAATGAAAGATGGTAACTACTGCGGCCAATTATGCTATGAACTTCGAAAGTGATTGAAGCTGAGTATCGTGGACTGCTATTAGATTTCGATCTTATGGCCGATCAGACGTGGGGGGTTAATATCATTTTTGACGGTTCAAACTTATTGATTATTCAGATGAGCGGAGAAATTGATTGCAAAGCGCCCAAATTGCAGTTGTTGCGTCATAAGGCTATGGAGAAACTCCGATTGTGGCCGATCCACGATATTATACATAGGAATAGGGAGTGGAAGTAGGGTGCCGGTCTACTGGCAATCAAAGCTTTGCATATAAGAGAAGAGCACGACCGCTTTATCCGATCAATTCCGTCAAATTTATCAGTTCGTTTAAACGATCGGACGAATTGAAGACACCCAAAAGTGTCAAAGAAGTCGTGAAAATACCTGCCGTCCCTAGATCAGCCGTAAGGAGACGATGATCGCATGAAGTTCTGCAAGAGGCATTCGTCTGACAACTCAGAGTCGATAGGATTTAGCAGGCACAGAAAGAGGAGAGTTGGATTGCCAACCTGAAGGAATTCCTCATCGGGGATATAACGAAGTTGAGTGTTGAAGAAGCGAAATTATGTGCTCGGATCGCGTTCGAATATGAGATAGACGTAAATGCATATTGTTTTTATGCCCTCGATCAACGGAATATCCATACATTTGCGTAGAGTTGGTTAGTTTAGGGGTACTGGAACTACTGCAGCAAGATTTCCTACATCACTACTATACAAGTCTAAAGCGCTATCACCAAGGGATAGGCCGAACGTACCAACGATTCCGGTCTAACTTTCTCTGTATAAGACGATATCGAAGCATCCAACGTTGTGTGATAGATGTGTTGATTGCACGACAGGGATATTGAAAACCTGTTTTTCGCGGCGAATCTACGGGGAACGTCAAAGCCGCTTACCCTTATAAATAATCGCGATGCATCACATACCGTCACTACCGCGAATCTTCAAAGTAAGCACCGAATTGTTGTTGTGGGTGGATCTTTTCTCAATTTACGTCATCGCCAAGGCAAGTTCCTCCTGAACTGCACAAATGATCGCTGAGAAATACGAAGAGTTTGTGTTTCAAAGATTTGGGGCCAGTGAAGCGATCCGCCATGATTAAGAGCCAGGGTTCATGTCTGATTTCTTTCAAACGTTCAATTTAAATTGGGAGGCGGAAACAACGTGCAACTATGGCGTAACGACCTCAAACGAAGGAACAGTGGAAATTATGGTGCAAACACTGGCGAGATCTTTAAAGATGTGTGTCACATTTACGAATCAGAAAGATTGGGACAAATACGCCGAGTGGTAGGAATTGGTAATTAATTCTGCATAGGAGCGTGTAGGGGGAGATACTTCCTTCTACCAGATACACGGATAGGACCCGCGCTCGACGCTGGAAGCGACTTTGCCATTATAAAGCAACAAACGATGGGATCAGGAACCACGAAGATGACGTTACCATATCCAACGTCAAAATTAACGGTCGAGAGAAGTCGTTAACGATCGTGTGCAAATCGCGATCCAATATCGAGCCGATCGATAAAGCACTGACGAAGGATCGCATGAGATCGAAGTCGGATCGCAAGTATGGATCAATTTGAATGGAGTGAAAGAAAGATATGCCCGAAATCTGGCACATATGTGGCATGGACCATTCCGGTTAATGGAACTTTGCGAAGAACACGCGGTGCGGTTGAAGACATTAGATATTTCGTACCAATTATTCCCGTAGGTGCATATATCTAAGCTGAAGAGGGTGAAGACATTCCCGGATCGGCCAAAAAAACCAGCTGAATGTTAAGGCGGCGGATCGCCTAAATTTTAACGAAGCCTTGTTGCCGGAAGACAGCTAAGAACTCACATTAGATGTAGGTGAAATCGAAGTCGAGAAGATAATGGATGTGCGATTCGGCAGAAAGACCCATTTCTGAAGAGTCCAACGCCAATATTTGGTGCAGTGGAGGGGGTCTGGTGATCCGACATGGATAGACGAGGTAGACTTTAACTACGGGGTCTTGCTGTCTGAGTTTGATAGCGATCGAGTCAGCAAGAATCGTTTCAAGGTGATGCAATCACACGAGGAAGCGGTGGATGAATAGCCGATGTGTAGATGTGGAATTGACCTGCAGGAAGGTTGTAGAGAGTGAAGAAGGAGAGTTATGGTGTGTGACGATTTCAGGTATCAAACCCCGATCGCATTGTAAAACATAAAAATTCATATTAGCATTTATGTGACGATCGACGAAGAAGAAAACGATGAAGATATGCTTAACAATTCAGCAAAATAATGCTGGATTGCTATAAACTACTTCTGAAAAGCTTACCGGACACACGGGCGATCAACGACCCCGGGTGATCCTAGACGCGGGATCGAAACTTCTTACGCCACTATTCAGCTGAATCCAAACGCGCCAACGCTGAGATCAGATTGGGAATGTTCCTTTGTGGATCGCCAAAACCCGGATATCACGGACGCATCTCGGCCGGAGAAAGGAGATGCATGAAGAAGGGATCCAGGAACAAGCTCAGGTATCAATGTTCATCGATCATCCCCTAATTTATGAAACGCAGCACTGTTTTCCACCGTTGTCCGGATAGCGACAGCCGCTCTAGGCCCTGCTGTTAGCATTCCAGCTCCGGATCTCTAACACATTAGTAAATTGGCAGGTACAAGGCGTGAATTGCTTTCCATAGATTGTGTCCATGCGGGGTTATGAACTCGAGATACACAGTCGGCAAGTAGGCATAACAATCAGTCGCGCAATCAGAAATAGGTGGGACTTAGCTTTGGTGGTGCATCCAGGGCTCTTGCTGGTTCATCACCAACATTTCTGCAGAGGTGACCAACGTGGAATCCAGTCGGATTCAGGCGGCGCAATTCTTTGCCGGGGAGCAGGAGGATCGGATTTTACCCACAATTCCCTGTGTCGACTAAGCCCCTGCAGATCCTGAAGAAGCTTATGACTCGTCGGGGCGAGCCGATCTATAAGGCGCGAAATTTTCAAGCGGATTGTAGGATTTGGCAGAGCGCACAGGCCCAGTGGATCGCACAGACGCACCGGATGGATTGAGAGAGGCGGTAAGCACCGGCTCCGCTCCGGATAGCGTCGTCTTGGCTGCTCGGGGACGCTTGATCGAGAGTTCGGGTTTCGTGGGTCTGGATCTCATGCTGGTTTGTGGTGTGGTGGAGACAGCGGACACGACCCCCGAAGGAAGGTGGAGAGTTCCGGAAGCCAGCAGATCCAACTCGGTTGTAATCACGTCGCTATCGTGTAGGGTCGATAGAAGCTTTTGTTTTCAGACCAAGACTTGAAGGTGAAGGCGATCCACATTGTCTTTACGGTCCGCAAAGTCCGATCGCAACCGCTGCAACTCAACTTCAACAAGCTCATGTTCGCGAACGTGGCCGTAGTAACACTTCGACAAATCTCCCATTGCCGTTTTTGCTAGTCCAAGTTACTTATCGACCTTGTTAAGTAATTTTTTATACTTAGACGTCTTAGCCGATGCAGCTTGGAGATCGCCGCCCGAGTTTTGTTCTGCGAAAGCCAGGCGCGAGGTCAACTTCTCCACTCGCTGTTGGGCGATATAAATTTCTCGAATCCGCCGATCTGATTTGATATTCAAGGCCACATTGACTTTGATAATATCCGTCTTCAACGCCCGGATCTCGAGATCCTGAGTTGCGCATCGTTTCACCTTCCTTTCCAATTTCCCTTGACTTCTGGATCAAATACTGTGATTGCTTTAGAGTCCTATATAACGCTCCTGGACATAATCCTCCAGGATCGGGGCGTAAAAACGTATGATCGTATCTACGCCTGAATCAGGTCGATCTGCAGCTTCTGGTCGCAAAATGCTACCTCTAATCAGTGGTAATCCCTCACAACCGCTTCCTGCAGGTCCAGTTGATCGTAGAGTGCCGCAATCCTCTAGTGCCGACTCTCGCGATCCACCAGGGATCGAGCGCTCAACCGCGTCTTTATTCATGCAGTACGCCTTCCACCAGACGAAACCGGCGGTGAAGGGGATGGCGGGATATGGTGACAAGTCCTCGAAGCGAGAATGGGAGACGTAGGTGAGCTAAAATATGAGAACTATACAGAGGCCATGGACGTGACGAGTCCACAGTCGATTATAACTGTATGTCGATTCCCGGTGAAAGGGGCAATTGTGGAGAAGTTCTGAGAAAGAATGATGGAAAGTTTGGGTCGTGCAAACCGCCTTAAGTGCGAAACCAATTTGATTGGTGGAGCGCACTCGGAGATTGGCCTGTTGGCGCAAGTGATGGGATCAACGGATTGAGTGAAGGAAAATGACAGTTGAAGTTATGCGGATTGATCTACCCAAAGAGCAATTGGAGTATAGTCGAAGGTCGGCGATTGAATGATCACGATCCGCGATCAAGGGCTTGTATCACCAAGCTGCAAGGACAGGCTTACTCAAGAGGTGATCAGCATATGGATTGCGTAACCGGTAGCTAAAAATGGATGATGGGTGAATATGGAAGAAGGCTAGAGGAGTGGATCATCAAGAGCATCAAGCATGCGTAGATTCGGAAGCGACAGCGATTCGACAGTGTATGTCCAATCAAAGACGCAAAAGATTGATCACGATCTATCCTGGTTGTGTCCGCTTGAATGTGTGAACAAATAATTGGTGCGGACCACATACCGCGATCCACTACCCGTCCGATCCGCTACCGAGCGATCAACTGCCGAGCGGTCCGCTACCCGAGTATCTGCTGTGGACCACATGATGCGAGAATTAAATTACATAGACAGGCGATACGAAACAGTTGACCTAGGGAACAGATAGGAATAGTCATAGGTTTTGGATTTGGTTGGTTGACATTAAACAGAATTGAATGTGCAACGAAAGACACGCGTCGACATCTCCCGGTCTGGATCTTTGGCCTCCCGTCCAACAGAGAGTGACACGCGTCTCTACAACTTTGCCTTTGTATTTTGTGGCCAAGCGGAACGTCAATTCTCATCCCCCTAACTTGGGATCGGACGCAGGAAACCTTACGGTTCGGATTCAAGATCGCGAGACGGACCAAGTGGTCCGAAGGCTTGCGCATCAAGCATCCTCCTCGCACAAAGGCAACTCTGGGAGATAGCTCAAGTATACACGCGATCGAGTGAAGCATTTCCACTCAATCTACCCACATTTGACCGGGTGAAGAATTTCCACCCGATCAACTCCTATCTCTGAAGCATTCGAGTTCAGCCTCAGCTCAAATCCACCAAGAAGAGCGCAACCCGCTCCACCGACGGGTACATATGGGGAGCAAGAAAACACATAGCACGGAATCGGAGAACCTCCTTCATTAGTCGGTCGTCCGGGCGACAGTTGATAGTCGGTATCTTCTCGCAAAACGAGCGATCATCACATCTGCCGATAAATCCTCTCCAGACACATGCTATTATTTGCCTGCTACTGATACTAGGTCATCTAAAATGTCTACCGATGTAGATTAACGTAATATTCTATCACACAATAGCAAATCCTCAGTTTCTACTGCGGGTGCGGGAACTATTTAATTATTATAAAGCCATTTTGGAGGTCGTCTACTTGGCAAGTCGGATACTTCATCAACTCAAAGGTGGCTTCTAGTTCTCATATAAAATTGACGTTTCAGACGCCTTCTTGCGATAGAACCTAAGAGAATCCGAGCACCAAACGTTTTCTGCTATTGGATGTTTTAAACGAATCAGTACTCGAATCGATTCGAGATATTCTGCCACGCGCAATCGCGAAATGATTGGTCAAATTGGTGGCGCCAGTTATCACGCTGTTGTCAATGGGAATTTTAAGAATCGCCGCAGTGGACGATATCATGATGATCGGGTCGTTAGTGATGTTGATACTTATGTTGACCCGCGTAGGAGGAGATGGACCGCAGAATCTTGCGTCTCACTCTGACAGATATTATGTGGTCTCCACCAAAACGAAATTTGGATTTTAGGATAGAACTGCAACCGATAAAGCTCGGGTTCCGATGTTTTAACCGTCAAAGTTTATGACCTTGGCGACTGTGCGAAGAAGTAAACCACGGATCTCGACTTCTACATAGATGTCAGTTTTTATTATCTGGTTCAACGATACTCATGACAGTGCTAGTCATGTTTTGGCTACATCTCCAAATTTATACATCCACATTCTTGACTTCACTGTCCGTGAGGCGTGGGATGACAATCTTAGTGCGGCTAGCAGTAGGTTTAGAAATGGTCTGTAGCCCGTGCGCGGTACAATATCGCATTCAGCGTCTATTAATAAAGATTGCTTCGTCTCCATGGGCCCAATTGGTCATAGTTGTGTCGAAAATACAAAACGTGCGCCCAAGGAGGCCTTTCTCCCTACTCAGTCCTACTGGAGGGCGCACATCTACTCTGAGGTGTAAAAATGAATTGCAAGTATTCAATTCCGTTACGAACATACGAAACAATCGTTTTCCGATGGACTTCCTGCATCGAATAAGCCTCGTCCTATGTCTGGTCGTTTATCAGTTGTATCGATGCTTCTTTATTTACCATCAAGTCAGATACCCGCGCCACCGGACGAGGCAATCGTCCGAATTTTCTACACGTCACACTTGTCCAATATATGCTCCATTAGAAAGTGTTAGCCAACACGCGAATTCATCGACGACATTTGTTGCATCAAGTCGATCACGAACACTCAGCTGTCGCCCTAACTTAATGCTAGGAAACTTGACTGCGTCGCTTTCGCGTTACTTAACAATTTTCATTACTAACAGCAAAAGCGTCTAAAGCTTTCAATTTGTGCATGGGCAGTAGAACACCTTTGGATAGGATCTATTCGACTACCCTTTTTTACCAGTTTAATAATAAGCGTCGGGTCCATTCTCTTGAGTGAAATATGATGGCAGTTGAACCAGGTTTCTTACAATGACACGAAGCTTTTGCTTTGTTACACGACCAGGTTGTTTGCCAGGAGTGTGGTCGCAAGAACTTGATGGAGATCGTTGTGCTGGTGAGTATCTTGGGCAATAGGAAGAGATCGCATACGACAGTACGGGCGGAGACGCCTCACACAAAACGTAGACGTGCGTATTCCAAGAGTCATCTCTATCGTGTATGCGTTACCTAGGTGACGAAACACACAGAAATAGTTAACAAATTGATAAATACCTTACCTCTGCCCACGTTGTGTACACATGTGTATAGTTAGATATAGCATAAATAGTAGAAATAGTTCTGTCTCGCTGGATGAATTTACATTTTATCTTCCATGCTTCTTAACTTTCAAATTTATAAATCCACCGCTTTTTCAGGCAAATCTCGATCGATTCGTCTTATTCATTTTATTCTTAGCATGAATTCTTTCATCATCCACCGCTTCCTTCATTGAATTTTGATCATCTAGTACCATCGTTTTTCTTGCCAGCATAGATTCTCCTGGTTACTCATATAACTTTCTATCTGCGCGCCTTATCATCACTGCGCATATATCGTTATCTATGTCAGCGAGGGATTCATCTTCCTCGCTGGTGTATTCTCAGGAGATGATAAATATACCAGCATTGTCGCTCATCATCATAGTCGGCAATAGCTTTATTTGTAGCACAAGGTTTGTTTGCATCGGTGCTAATGGTATCGACATCGGTATCTTTTGCAGAGACGTCAACTTCGGCGCGGTATGAGCAAGAATTGAACCATATTTGCTCGTACTATTATATTTTCCCTCAAAATATAGTTATACGTCAATATGGCAGGATCGAGTAAGTCATTAAAAAAATGGTGTATGCATGGCTAACGCATTCACCAAATTGCTAATAGCAATTTCTCCATCGCCAAGAACTCACTTTCAGTCGGAAACGAGTGAAAGTGCCTTCAAAGAATCTCTTTGAGACATTTTTCGCAAGTTCTTTTCGATTGTCCGTTTCCAGGTGATCGGAAGTTGACAATTTAAGAGTTTTACAAGAATCAGAATACGGATTGGCAGAAGTTTGTCATGATACGAGTGCCTCTAATGGAGCAAAGTTCACTAGTTGTACGACGGAGTCTAAATTTTTTGTCGATAACGACACATTAATCACCTTGTTTGAGATGGAATCAAGCACAGCATCAAGATGCACCACCTTGCTTAGTCAGTCAGCGAGGTATAGGGTCCCCGTATTCTTGAGCTCGTCTTTAATTGAAGCGAAGGCAAAGTTTATTTTAATTGCACTTCTATCACCCTGATGAAACCAAGAGAGGCTACAATGTTGCACGACTGAAAAAGCTAGGTATCATCCGTTGACCTGCCTTGCAAACACGTATAAACTTGCGAGCAAACGAATATCGGCGGGACCAGTAAAAGTCTTGACTGACTGTAGGTTAAGTCTTCTTACGACCATGATGCTTACTTACTGGTTTATCGGGACCCTCATACATGAACTGTAGAAGCATATCTTTGTATATTATGAAGTACGACACGTGGTGTGACGTTTGAGACTACTGTGTAGTACATCATTCCAATTCGGGCTGCTTTCGGTCTAACGACGACCGATACGCCGGTATCAAGCACTTTTACGCTTTCCATATGAATTGGAAAGATAGATTGCTCGACACAAAGACCATGATCATCTGCTCACACCCATGTCTTCCATTGTCGAGCAAAGTCGGCTATGGTAGGCTGCATTTTAGCGTCGCAGCAATGGGCCTCTTCTCATTGTCGAATTTCGAATGCGACATAAAAATTAGCGACATATGAGTGCACCAGCCACGCATTTATGTCGTCCTGGTTGTACCCCACAAACATCTTGTATTTTACGAATAAAGACATCCACCACGCCATTCTTTGCAAAAGGTTTGGACTATTTACGTGAGTGCGTATTGAAAATGTTCTGTATAAATGATGAACGGTCTAAATGCTACAGGTAGACTTAAAAATGTAGTCAGTGTACTCTGTACGGCAAGTGGTTCTTTTGATGCACTGTTTATTTGTTAAAAACTAATTTTAGCCGACGCAACTGATAATAGTCGACAAACTGCATGCCTTTTGCTTCGTAACGTGTCATTGCACATCAAATTGCAAAATCTTCGGAGTCACAGCTCAAATAATGTGGTCAATATTGGTCTGCAATCGCCCACACAGGTGATCTTGTCAAGCTCTGTAAGAACACATTTTTCAGTGTAAATTTGTTCGAAATCTCGCACCGGCATAAACATATGTGTTACTTGTTAGAAGTGGTACCGGGGTAACTTGTCACTTGTGGCAGACTAAGTCACGCCCATATAATAGCGTCGAGCGAGATTTCTAATATCAATGGTATGTTTCGTTCACGCATTTGTATTCGATATAAGCCATCCATCAGATAAGGAACGAACAGATGGTAATATTTCACAAGCCATCAACGATTACGATGTTCGTTAATTTCGGCGTCTAATCCGGTACCAATGTAGTATTCAACTGGTTGAATACGCGCACAATATGTCATCCTTCTGTGAAATTTTGCACACGGATGGTCAGAAAGCTATGTGAGGAAAGTGACTCTCTCGTATTGTCCGCTGCCAAACGATCGACGGATAAAATGTTAATCGCAATGGATTGCTCCTAAGTCATCGACCTCTTCTTCTTCAATCAGCACTTCGAAGAAGGTTATAATTAAGTTGCGTGACGAATTCATACGTCCTTGTGCAACTCTCAGTGGTAAGGGTTCAGGTTATACACCCTATAATATGATTGTATCCTTTTTCAAATGACTGGATTGAATTGACCCATATGATTAATATGTGGAACGCTCAGTGCGAGTCTTCTCATCCAGCACACTGAAGTCCATTGCTTCGCTGCTAAAAAAGGTTTCATCTAATAAAATACTGCAGCTGACCAAACCGCGAGAGAGAACTCTTCCTCTACGACGAGTACCTCAGATCTACTTGACTTACCACTACTCAGAGTTCGCAAGCTGTCCCCTTTTAAGCGTTGGCAACTAAGTTATACCCAAATGTAATTATGTAATCACTATTAGATCAATAGATAAGCGTCTACACTTAACCGTCGTATATTAAGACATTTGTATTCTCGTTTATGCCCTGTAAACTCATTTCCTTCATTTGTTGGGGACTTCTTACCTCTGTAACTACCATCTGTTGTCATTCTACCACATTCGGGTTTACATAGTCGAATGTTCAGTCGACCTAGGCTTTTCGTGTTGCCCCTTTGAGAAATATGTGCATTCGTTTTGAATTCTACCCGCTGGTAATTCTTTTATTTTCCAATGCGCTAAACTTATTCAAGTAATGGAACTCTGTCCCGCCTGTTTCGTTTTCAGTAAAGATGGCGGTATATTTTCCGCAGTATATCGTTCAATCAATTTGAGTTCTTTTGAAGTAGTACTAACAACATATCGAGTGAGGCCATTACACTCACTTATTCTTACAATATATATAGACGCCTTTGAACAATTGAAAGTATCCTTCGATGATAATGCGAATATAAAGTGGTAGGCATCATATCTAGATGCTACCAGTCAATTCCTCGCTCGTACCTAATGATCCATACGGAACCAATTGTCAAATAAATTTGATCTTTAAATCCATAGTCAAATATGCAGTGAATTTTCGCTACACGTTTCAACGTTATCACTCACGCGCCCATCACAAGACGAATTGTTATACTCATTGACGGGGTCTTGCTCTCAACAAATTGGAGCCTACATCCATGCAACGTGGGTGTCAAATATGAATGTATGACGCCCACAGTAAAATGAAGAGTGATAAGACATGTTTCTTGTCACTTATTTCTCAAGGTCTCAAGAAGCAACACTTGTTGGCTGTGTGTGGGGAGCAAGAAACAATAAACAGGTCGTATAAGAAGTGGATTCACAGATTGCTCCCAGGTTACTCCCGGTCTCTTTAATCGAGTCCAGGCAGTTGGGAAGAAAGGTAAGCTTTCGTTTTACGAATTAATCGAGGAAACTGTCACAGTCCCCCGAAAGCTCGCTCTTTGTGTCTATAAAATCTTCACATGACCAAGTATTAAATGTAACTTGTGGCTTTAAGTATTGTACAATGTATTGGTTGTTGAGTGATGATTGATGGTGTCGGCAGGAGCCATGAAGGTTCAATTTTTTTCATTATAGCACTCCTCATTATATAAGCACGTTGCTTGTATGTCTGCGAGAATTACAATGAATTTTACTTTGCATTTTGCTACTTACTACACACTACATCCTTTAGCAACCATAGGTGCTACCTGAGATCAATAGGGTTGTTAGGTTATGATCCTTAAATTCGTCAAGAAGCCTACCAATTCTCTTGACATTGCTTGGTACATTGGTGCACTCCACCCGTACTATTCCCGGATGCTTTATTAAACCCGCCACGCTGTTGCCGTTTGAGAAAGTGTCGGACTCACGTCTCAGGTCCTTCTTGGCCGACGAACGGCTTCTTCGAATTTTGTACGTAGCACAAGGCTCGGACCCCATCTTCATGGGCTTGGTTCCCTGTATTCTGACAAAGATCGCATTACTGCATTCTTTTGTATATTGAATATAGAATGCGCTCGATCTCTATGATCCAGAGGTTCATCCATTCCGGTCCTCTAGTTCCCTGTCCTCTCGATGGAAATAGGTAAACGAACTAGTTCAAGTCGCTCTCAAATTTTAGGGTTTTGTTCCGCCACTAAGACAACTTGTTCAAAAGAGTACTATTTAAGGCGAGGTAGGTGGGGTATTTGACAGGATCATCCTGGGGAATATAGATGAACATCGTGATTTGTTTGTGTTCAATAATGGGGTCAGCAGTGCCGTAACTCGAGAGGTGCCGAATGTGCAGCACATAAATGTGCATATCGAGTATACCCTGCCTGAGTCCCTGTAACTAATCACGAGGTGTCTCAAACGTCTGACTGAGTCGGCATCGGAAGGCTTCTATCGATTCAAAACCATTGGGGTAATATAGCTTCGGATTCAAGCCTTGGCCCGCACAGCCAAATTGGTCTGGGAGATTGCCACTTTCATTTTGCCGTGACGATACGACGAGTCCGTATGGTGCTGTCCAACTCGACAAAAACCTTTATAATAAGCTTCCCTGGACTCGTTAGTACTTAAAAATGTCATTTTTTAAGATTTTAAGTCGACGTACGTGCGTCGGCCCGCCTGTAACAGCACTAAATTTCAGCTGTCTCATATGTTATATTCATTTCGAATTTCTCAATTGCTCAGTTTTTAAGGAGCGTTTCTAATGAAGCAAGACTACTTTATACTATTCGACAGCAAATTTATTCTCGATGAACTTGCTGATAATGGCTTGTTTTTGGTCTCTATCAAGATAGTCCGATATGCCAACAATTGTAATATCACTAATGAAAGGCTGAATTGTTCAACAGCATTTTATTAAAGATTACTGAAATGGGGGTAAAGTTTACGTGTGGTGTATAATTTACTCTGTCATCTAACACCTTCATGTTCGTTGGAGCGACGTGTTCGTGGAGGGACCACGAAGTCCTATCACGCATGCAATGGGGCAAACTTCTTACCGGATGACTAATTTTCCCTTGTATTCTAAGATTACAAGATTGTGCGCCTTCAAAATCTCACTTAGAACGTACGTGTACAAGAAGGACAGAACCTGATCAAGACTTCTTTAGAACGAAAGAAGAGTGAATGTATAGGGTCTTAGCTGTATTTAATACAGCTGAGCCTCTTTGATAAAGTATTCTTATCTCACTTAAACCATATTAAATAACAAATTTTAAGTGCATAATCTTACTCAGTACCCCTTGCGCTCATCTAGCAGCGATTGGTGGTGGATCAATCAATCTCATGGCCCATACCCACCAATTATAAAGCGGTCCCGAATATTACCTATATAGGTAATGTTTTTGGAATATTGACTCGCAAGAGAAATGTTGTAAAATACTTTTAATCAAGGTTATATTCACAGCGCAACAATTCGTGCCAATGACATGCAGCAAACTCACCTCGTTACATCACCCCATACAATACGTGCGGAACACCCGCGTGAACCGTAAGACACCCGTTTAGTAAGTTTGACGGCCATTTTTAGTACGAACATCAGGCTCACCCCGTTACACCGTGCGTTCGTACAACCAACTGAACAGCTACCAAGCAACTCTGACTTTTTCGCACGAGATTCGAACGGCTTCCAGCGATACCGAAACTTTTTCTAACGATCTCGCCCGAGCTATAATCTCTTGTGTGTTTCAACCCGTTCCAGAATCGTAGTGAACTAAGTACAACAAAGCACTAAATCTCGAAATTTATTTGATTCAGCATTCGGCTTAGGTCAGATCTTCAATATGCTGAAAAACCAAATCAGCGTCTTATTTTGTCTTGTTTGTATCGGACTTGTCGTATGTGCCAAGCATGGCAAGAATATGCAGCGTCTGATGAACATTTGATAAAGGATATGTGCAACTGTTGCTCTTCAGATAGTGATACTTGCCGTACCTTGATATCAGAAATTCTGACACTGAGCTTTTGCTAGCGCCGTGTGCGCTCAAACAGCGAGCCTAGCAAGCTATGCAAACACAGTTCCATTCTGCTGGTTTGGCTGAGCATGACTTACTGAACGAAATGATCAATGGATGATGTAGCTGCTAATTTAGCTTTTATCGCCCTGAATCTCAAACAAGCACGAATAAAAACAGGATCATAGTGAAATTAAACGTGACTCGTAATCGGCAGAAGCAATAGTCGCGTTCTTGGTAAGCGCTTTGCGATATAAAGGCTCAGGTTAAGAAGATCTAGAAACTGGTTTTTTCACTCCATACTGCATTCGCAATGTTTGACACTAAAAATTTTGCTGCTACATCGACCCTATCAGCATGCGGGTAGCGGTCGGGACTCAAGCAAGAACTTATCGGAAAGCTCCTCCTCATGCTGCGTGGTCCAAGCTTACTACACCAAATAAGTACTTCGGTACTGTCAATTTGTACGCAGCTCGCTAAGAACGAGCTAAAATACAGATTGTAACTGTGGATAGTCGCCAATAACGGTGCGTCATGGCTAACGTATTCACGCATCTGTCAATTTGTAATCGCAGGTCTTCCTTGTTCACCCGCCAGCTATGAAGGAGCTAAAAAAAGATCGGTATGCTGGATCTTTGTTGCCTCGAAGGAATTAAGTGTTCTTTAATGAGCGATAAAGAATGTCAATGCCGATGCATCGGCACGCGTACAAGGAGATTGGGTTTCGCTATAGCTATGAAAGCTTGTTACTTACATTGTTATGAGCGAGGCCGGAGAGCACGAGCACCTAAATATGATGATACGTCTCATCGATTCGCTCAAAGCTGAATAATACGATCTTACTTTCCATTCCGATTCGAATTTGCTTCATCTTCATCACGAGCTACTGTCGGCAAAAAGATGGCGTCCGATACTGAAGCTGCACAGGATTCTATTCTACGCAGCGCATGCTTGGTACAATGGCGGGGCTACGTCTTGACAAAGTCCTGCCCTTCTTGTTACGCACAATGTTGTCAAGGTGCTGAATTTATTTTCATTGGCACGGAGGCGCGCGATCATTGATGCCCGAAAGCTGGTCTGCACGTCTTCCATTGCGAAGCAGAAGCCATTTTTTGACCGTGAGTGCCACGGGCTGCTAGTGCATTTGCTATTTGCTGTTGTAGCCGCCTAACAATCATATTCGCAAAAGTACGTCATAAAAATACACGTTAGCGCGTGGATTATGTTACTTGGGTCTTGAGAGAAAGGAAATCTCAGTGGTCGTGGCGCATCTCGCCGGAGGGTGCGTCGAATCACCGCACCGCGGCCTGTGTGAGTTGCTGAGCGTGCGTGCTGCGGGGCCCACTCAGCGAAAATGTTACATTACGTCATTAAGCAAATATTTTGAATGCAAATGATAGATCGAACCAATGTTACACAGTGCCTTGGGTCGGGTTTCATCGGCATCACTAATGACGACAGTTAATTTAAATATCTTAGTACCCTTCTCTTGGCCCACTCACACAACTACATTTACGTAGCAGATACAAGAAAAAAGATCTAGGAACTTACGAACTACCATCTATCTGTCACTGCTATTCCATGTTCCGGCAACTAATATTCTTCAGAACGTCAAATATACATATTCCGCCTGCGCATCTGTCAACGGAGAGGTGCAAAAGTTTGGTAACACGTGGGCACTTTGAACAGCTTTGTACAAGACAGAAATAGAAAGCGTGTCGATCTTCTCAATCTAAGGTAATCTAGAAACAATTACCTTCTCAGATCGATTTCTTTGCAGGTAAATACCGCCTTTCTGACCAGTTCGCTCATATTGCATAAGTAGTACAACGAACTACATCAGCCCAAAGTCTCCTTCGTATATGTAAGCATTTATCTACAACCCAATCATTATCCAAACTGTAGACTTTGGCATGCTTTACTTTCTTTCGGTCAGTTCGTTTGCTGATATTTTCCAAATGTTAGGTAATTGTAACGGGTCACACCCTTGCGTGAACTTAACGCAAGGGTATCGTACCCCGACAAGCGTACACGAGGCAAACGAGGAAGCGTAGATAAGGGAAAAGTAAAACTGTTGTATTAATATAATTAAGTCTTTTAACTACTGTCTCTTTGTTTAACCTGAACTAATTATGTTAATCTAACTGAGTGTATGGTGACGTCTCGTCACCACTCATTGCGCGCAACCTGCGGTGATTGTTGGGTTGATACCGTCAAGATATCAACCAATGAGCAGACCCTTTGGTCGCTTCACCAATATCACCACTATCGGTGATATTGTTCAAAGAATATTCAACTTAATATTCTTTGTTGTCGCTTTCTTTTAAAGGGACACTTCCATGTAACGGGCTGCCCCGTTACACCCCCGCCCCCCGCTTAGGTGATAGTCACTTTGTTACTATTGAAAATATTGCGGCCACTCATTGGTCACCATTGGGACAGGGAGCACTTGTTGTGTCAGTTCCGTTCATAAATCAACCTGACCTCGCATAGTTAGCATGTCTATGCGGGGTGACTCAAGGCACAAATAGTCTGTGCCTGTGCCAGCTTCTGCGGCGGACGATTCGTCGTCTGCTGCTCGTTCTTCGCCTGCATCAAGAGGTGCTGCAGATGCACGCGGTACAGCACCGCGTGCGCATGATGACCCCGACATTGAGGTCATCTACTCTGGCGAGTCAGACGTGTCTAACTCGGGCAATGCTGCAGAGGCGTCTCGCTCACCGGCGACGCCTCAGTATTCGCCAAGGACACTGCCGAACGAACGGACTCGTGAGTTGCAACACAGTCTGTTCGGCAGTGATGACGAATCTGGTGATGAGTATGTTTGCTCATCACCGCAATCAGCTCGTGCTCCTTCGCACGAGCGACTTGACGACGGTGCAACCCACCGTCATACTGACAACCGTGGTACCAACAAGGGTACCACTGTGAAGCGTGATGAGCTGAAGCCGTGGCGTCTGCCCGAACGGCTCATCAATGGCTTGTCTCACGAGACAAGCCACCACCATCGAATACCCTTATTCGATGCGACAGAGCTTCAAGGCTTGGATTCCAGCGCGAGCAACTTTCGCGCTGAAGAGGATTTCTATCTCGATGTCTTTCTTAGACATCGATGGTATAACGGCAACCAAAAGCGTGACAAAAACTCGCTTTTGGCTGCGTGGAACGCGTTCGTCCAAAATGTAAAAAATTTTGGACGAGAAGGGTGGCTCAAGAAGCTTGAGGCAATACGCCTCAGGTTCGAAAAGCGAACACCAACCGGTGCACGCTACCGGTTGCACTGTTTGTCGAGTAAGGCAGACATTCCTTGCCTCACATGGGGAGACCTTTGTTCGATTCGTGTTGACAACTCGCAGCGTGCCCATAGGGACGTGTATTCCCTAAGTTCGCCCTGGGGAAGGGCACACATCTCGGCTGAGATGCGTGACGCGATTGCAAACTTGCAATCCGTCTACAAGCTCCAAAAGCGCGTGTTTACCGATGGGCCCGAAGACTCATCGGATGGGTCTCGTCATAATGGCGGACGAGACCTTCAACATCCATCAACAGCTGAGAGCGGGGCTCCCAGCTGTTCCAAGAGGGTGGATACCCCCGCCACTGGACGAGGTAGCTCGTCCTTGATCCTGAATCGTCACGGTGGTTCAAGATATGCTCCACTAGAAAGCGCTGACCACCGTGAGCATCCACCAAAGGATGTGGTGGAGGAGGAAAGACCTCCTCCAGATGATCCTGCTCACCATCTCGACCCTTACGAGATGGATCGCGCAATCGATGAATTGCGCGATGACTTGAAGCACGAGCGCGATCGGCGCTACGCTTTGACCGATACCGTGCGGAAGAATCGCAAGGACCTCGAGGCTGATCGGGCGAGAGACCACGCCGATTACGCCACAGCGCAGCTTCAGGTCGATCGGGATGTCCGCTCCTTTCCGGCGAGCTGGCGACAGCTCGCGGGGAGATATCTCGGTTAAGTTCCGAGGCATCTTATCTGCGCGACCATACGGATCGTCTGGAGCGCGAACGCAAGAACCTGATGTATGTTCTTGAACGTGGGGGCTATCTTCATCTGAAGAAGAAGGCTCGTACCGACAATACGGTCTGAGTCGCCCCACGTAAAACATAGGATGCGTGCGCATCTTACGTGGCAATTCTATCGTGTATGCATTGCCCTTGCGATGCAACACACGCAATGGACCAATGTATTTCGGCAGTAGTAAACTACTGCCGACACTAGTGACTGCATGTCCAGGTGAGTTTACCGTAGACAGTAGTACTAGGTCGTTAACCTTAAATGAAAGAACATTTGATCTTCCATTCTTGCTGCGTTCCGTTTGTGTCGGTCGACCTCATTTGCGATGGAGTATTGAACGAATCGGACTACCGCCTCTCGAGTCAGCAGGAAGTTCTCTACTGACTCGTTGTTTTGTCTTTCAGTGCGCTTCGTGCGCACTGCTAATAGATTGTTCTCTTCTTCAGCGAGGTAGTCTTCTTCCTCGCTGGCATTATCGTTGACGTTGCTGAATATACCAGCATCATCATCATCATCCGAGTCAATAATAGCGTTGCCGATTTTATTGAGGTGGTGTGCTTCATCGATGTCGACATTGTCGACATCGACATCATACGTGACGACGTAAGCGTCCACACGTGATGAGCAAGAGCCATAACGGTTTTTGCTCCAGCGAGTCCCTCCCCCTCCTATCCAAGAGTCATACTCTAGAAGGGCGGGAAAACATGGATGGTGTAAGCCATTCACGTAAAACGTTGTGTGCTGGGTTGAACCATGCACCGAATTATTGATGGCGAATTCTCCCATTGGAAGGAATTCGCTCCAACTCGAAAACGAGTGGACATATCCTCGAAGGATCTCTTCGAGGACACGATTCGCACGTTCCGTCTGACCATCTGTTTCGAGATGGTCAGAAGTAGACATCTTCAATCGTGTTCCAAGAGAACGGAACACGGTTTGACAAAATTCCGCCGTGAACCGAGGGTCACGGTCGGATACGAGTTCACGGGGTAACCCGTGGAGTCTAGAGACCGTGTCTAGAAAGACACGAGCAAAACCTTGAGCCTTGATCGACTCGGGTACAGCAGCAAGATGCATCATCTTGCTGAAACGATCAACGAACACAAGATACCATTATTCTTGTGAGCGTCTTCGGGTTTCCCGAAGACGAAGTTCATTGAAATGGACTGCCAGCACTCTGTCGGAACAGGCAGAGGCTGCAATGGCGCACGGGATGAAGGACTAGGCTTCACCCGTTGACAAAACTCGCAAGCACGTATGTACTTGCGTACAAACCGATACTGGCGTGGCCAGTTAAAGTCACGACTTACCGTGAGGTAAGTCTTTTCTCTCCCACGATGGCCACCTGTTGGGGCATCGTGACACTCATACATGATGCGTAATCGAAAATCATTATGAGTGGGGACGACGACACGAGGCGTGTCGCCGTCAACGGCTGTATAATATAACAGTCCGTTACGCGTTGTGTACCGATCCGATGAGGATCGATACAAAGCCGGTAAATCCTTCAATGATTTACTGGATGGATGCATCAGATGATCCATTAATCGCAGAAGATCCTTATCTTCTGCGTATGCCTTTCGTACGTCGTCAAGTACGCTTGACGACGGAACACTGGCTGTCAGTGTCGCATCAGTGGGCTTATCCTTGCTGTTGGATTGTGCGTCCGGCTCGAATCGGGCCGGCGCGAAAGCGCATCAGCGACGACATTGAGTCGTCCTAGTTTATACTCCACGGAGAAGTTGTACTCCACGAAGAGATGCAGCCACCTCTCCATTCTCTGCGAGAGGTGTGGGCTGTTTACGGCCGTGCGTAGTGACGCATGGTCCGTATAGACAACAAACGGTCTATCTCCCAAGAGATAGACGCGAAACTTAGCCAGTGCATACTTCATGGCAAGGAGTTCCTTGTCATGCACTGGGTAATTGCGCTCAGATGCCTGCAGCTGACGCGACTGATAATAGATGACGCGCTCTGCGCCATCTGCATCAAATTGCATTAACGCACAGCCGATCGCAAAATCGCTGGCGTCACAGACCACATGAAATGGTCTGTCCTGATCTGCAATCGCCAAGATCGGCGACTGCATCAAGCTCCGCTTGATACCCTCAAAGGAACGCTGGCACTCAGCGTTCTATGACCACTTGACATTTTTCTTGAGTAAACAAGAAAGATGTACCGTCATCTCGGCGTGGTTGCGCGAGTACTTGTGTAAGTACGCCGCTAGTCCGAGGAACCTTCTTAGTCCCTTGACATCGACTAGCACTGGCCAGTCGGTGATCGCCTTGATCTTTTCGGGATCAGGGTGTACGCCGTGTTTACCCACGATGCACCCAAGAAGTGGTATTTCGCTAGTTACGAATATGCACTTCTTGAGGTTGGCGTACAACTTATGCTTGCGCATAAGTTGAAAATCCTGACGAACGTGAGTTCTGTGAACTTCAACGTCCGTCTTTCCGTCCATATTTCGGATATGGACGAACACATCGTCGAAGTAACTCGGTGCGAAGTCTCGCACCGGTCTCAACAGATTTGTGACACATCTGTTGAATGTTTCAGGGGCATTGCTCAGCCCCTGTGGCATAACTAGCCACTCCCACAGCATCCCGCTGGGGGTACTCACTGCTGTGAACGGGATGTCCCATTCACACATGAGGATCTGATAGAATCCGTCCATCAGATCCATGGACGAAAAGATGGTACTCTTTGACATACCATCAATGATTAAGTACTTTTTCGATATCGGCGTCTGAGCCGGTACCGTTGCAGCGTTCAACTTGTTAAATGCGTGCACTATCCGCCATTCTCCTGTGGCCTTTCGCACACAGAAGGTCGGAGAGCTGTGAGGGGATGTTGATTCCCTCACATGGCCCGCTGCTAAGCGATCGGCAAAGAACTTGTCGATCGCTAGTACATGTTCACGAGGCAGTGGTCACTCCTTCATGACACAATACTTCGAGCCCGGTTTGAGCTCGATCTTTTGTCGAGTGCCTTTTTCATTAGGCAACTCGCAAGTTACGGATTCAGGGAATACGTCCTTGAATTCGATCAAATCCTTATACAAAGGATTTGCCTGAAGTGACTCCCAGGATTGGGACGCGTATCGCTCAATCTGAGTCTTCTCATCGAGGACACTTTCGTCCATCGATGAGCTGCTGAGAACCCGTTCGTTTTCAGCAAATACTGTGGCCGACCGAATATCGGTCACATACTCGTCCTCTGTGACGAGTACGCAGATCTGCTTGACTTTGCCACTACGCAGATCACGCAAGAACCGTTTCGGTTCTAGCGTTGGCAACTGAGTTATCTCCGAAGTTAATTTCGGAGGCACAATCAGATCAAGAGTATAAGCTCCTAGGCTTGATCCGTCTTAAACCAAGACGTTCAACGTCTCGGTTACTTCCTGGGAACTTCTTTCCACAGGTTGCTGAAGGCCTAATCCTTCAGCAAGTGACTCTTGAGGAATTCCTTCCTCAAGTACGTGGATTCTTATTCCCTCGACGTCTTCTGACTGTGGCTGTGCAACCACAGTCAGGTACCGATCATCTACGGTCGACTCTCCAGTCGACCTAGGATATCCTTGTTGCCGCTTGTGGGCAACCGGTTTACTCTTGCTAGGATGTCGCCCGCTAGGCGTGCATCCACGTCCCGGCCCACTCGACTTATTCGAGTGGTGGACCTTCGGCGCCGCCTGTACTTCTGTACAGCCGCCGGGGGCTTGCTCCACAGTGTAGCGATCAACTACACTGTGATCTTGTGCAGTCGTGTGAACGATCGAACCGCAAGTGAGGCCATCGCACTCACTCGCAGAACATCCACACGCTTGTGGACGCTCCAAGATGGTCATCAGACGGCCATCTGATGAACAAGTGGCAGGCATCTTCACGGATCGATGCTGCCAGCTCACCCTTGGCTCGTACTTTCTGAGCCAAGGTAATCCCAGAATGACATCAAATTTGTCATCCAGATCTAGTACGATGAAGTCATCATCGTACTGTTCGCACTCCAACGTGTGGTGGATTCCTACTACACGTTTCTCAACGGTAATCGATGCGCCTGTTTCAAGGCGCACCGTCATCCTCGTGAGGGTAATGTCGCGCTCAACGAACTTGAGCCTACGACCCTCTAGTGACTGGCGTCGAACAAAGTTGTTCTATGCTCCACAGTCTACTAGGGCACGAAGCGACAAATCATTTGTCGCTTCCAAATTCAAGGTGATGAGCGAAACGTCATCACCAGGTGCAGAGACACGCAATGATTGTGTATCTGGAGCAACTTTTGTCAAGAGATTTGCAAATTCTCTTGAGGTTGCTGGATCAGTAGGGCGCTCCGCCCCTACTGACCCCGACCATTTTTTGATGGTCCGTCTCGCTGTTGCGGCTTCGCAACAGCGCTGGACCCACGCCCATTGCCCTTTCTGGCAAAAGGTCGTCCATTTCGCTCAGTACTGTTTGGTACTGGGCGTGGAGCACTACACTCATATGCGTAGTGCCCTAACTTCTGACAGCGATTGCACTTCTGCAATCGATTGTTGTCTGAAGAGCGAGGTCTCTCGCTCTCAACATAGCAGAGGTCCATTGGTTCTGGACCTCCGATCTCTTGTCGTCTCGGAGGACGATTAGAGTTTGAGCTAGCATGAGCCTGTCTCATGCTATAGTCTTCCTGTTCCGCGGCTGATATCGCTTCTTCAAGCGTGTTCAGCTCAAGGCGAAACAGGTGGCTCCTGACGGGCCCTTCCGCGAGCCCTTGCATGAACACCGTAACCAACGTGTGTTCATGAACTGGGTTAGCAGTTATACTACTCGCTAGGAGTCGTTTACGTTGAGCGTAAGCGTGCACATCACGCTTACCCTGCTTGAGTTTCAGGAGCTCTGAGCGAGCCCTGAACTCAGCACGTGGCGGCTCAAACGTTTCTCTGAGCCGGGACTTGAAGTCATCTAGCGACCTAAACACATTTGGGTCGCTACTCTCGAGGCCCAGGGACCAAGTTTTGACACGACCTGCCAAGTGGTTCTGAGCAAATGTGAGTCTCATTTGCTCATCGTCAAAGCGACGAGACTTTTTGGCTCTGTCGAGTTCGACAAACCACAGTAAGAGGGAGTCCTCCGGGAC
This sequence comes from Hyaloperonospora brassicae, assembly GCA_947650285.1. Lineage (NCBI taxonomy): Eukaryota > Oomycota > Peronosporomycetes > Peronosporales > Peronosporaceae > Hyaloperonospora > Hyaloperonospora brassicae. The sequence goes on from CANTFL010000144.1 coordinate 585,680, forward strand.
CTTACTGTACTTAGAGATGTCGACTTTCATGACTGCGGGACGACGCGTATGTGCCGTACCGCCCACAGCAACATAGAATTGCTGCTGTCTCAACAGCTCTGTCTGTTGAGCACCGAGTTCTCTCAACTGCTCGGACTGTTGAGAGCCTTGCTGGTGAAGCAAGGCTACTTTCTCCCTTTCGGCGACAAGTTCACTTTGGATGAACTTGGCTATCGCGGCATGTTGTTGGTCTCTGTCTAGAGACTCCAACATGGCGCTAATGGCGAACTCGCCTACGGTAGAACTCGTGCGTTTTACCGCACTCCATTCGATGTCACTCAATAGGTTGAACCCTTTACGCGTGGCGTGAAAGGTCTCTCCATCATCCAACATGTTCATGTTGGATGTTGTGGTCCTTGGAAGGACTAAAAGTGCTACCAGGTGTAACGGGGCACACCCTTGCGTGAACTTAACGCAAGGGTATCGTACCCCGACAAGCGTACACGAGGCAAACGAGGAAGCGTAGATAAGGGAAAAGTAAAACTGTTGTATTAATATAATTAAGTCTTTTAACTACTGTCTCTTTGTTTAACCTGAACTAATTATGTTAATCTAACTGAGTGTATGGTGACGTCTCGTCACCACTCATTGCGCGCAACCTGCGGTGATTGTTGGGTTGATATCGTCAAGATATCAACCAATGAGCAGACCCTTTGGTCGCTTCACCAATATCACCACTATCGGTGATATTGTTCAAAGAATATTCAACTTAATATTCTTTGTTGTCGCTTTCTTTTATGGGGACACTTCCATGTAACGGGCAGCCCGTTACAGTAATCAAGTACGATTTGATACTTAATAAGCGTTTAAACATGTCTGCTTTTGCATTGTCGAGTGTTTCCTTTCTTGTCGAGAACCCAGACGTGATCTACGGACAGTCATCGGAAACTCAAAAAAGTGGATAGCTTGATCATTAAGTGATGTGGTTACGTCGTGAGGAGCATCGAACCGACCGATATTTTTTCGCGAGGCGCCCGGAGACTAGATATAGCAAAAATATTACAAGCATAGATATCAATTTGACTGTTTCATCTCTTTTTTCTGTTAGCTGTTGTAAGCTTAGCTATTAGCAACATTAGTACATCTCCCATTATTCTATGCCCAATATGTAAAGTAAGCATTATCTATATTCACCTTAGGTCGCACTGCACAGTCATCGTACAATGGACTGTCACGAGCGCATATTGGCGATTCTTTTTTCGTGATGCGAAAGGGTCTTGACCTCTGAAGATTGTATGAAAGAGGATCAATATCGAGCGGTCATTTAGGGTGTGTGCAGATTAGGATACTACTGACACAATTGAGTACAATATGCCGTGTTCCGTACTCTTCATGTTACACATTCCACGCATACATACGCAACATTTACAACACATTGGTGTAAGCTTCATTAAAGTACAAGCCCAATGTCCGAATCTGGGTCGCCGAACTCCGACAGATCCTTGTCCGTCAGGGTGACAACTCATTTGACTTTCGTGTAGTTATACATAAAAGTCTTACGGCGTTCCGTGTGTCAATAATTACCAACGAATATTACAAATCACTTTCATCTTCAAGTGCGGCAATCCAATCGTCAGTCGAAACGGTATCGGCCCATTTTCGCAGCATCATCGCAATAGTGCAGGTCGACCATATTTCTTACCTCTTCAAGCCCTGTGCTGATACTACTTTGTCACCGAAGTCGCAGGCATTACAACTACTGGTAAGGTAGGTTCAGGCCACAATAATGTTTATGTTGTTGTCTTTCGAATCAAGCTTGCACGTTGAGATGGGTCAACTGTGCTGACAAAGTCAAAACGTGTTTATGCTGCATCTTGAATACCAGTGCGAACTTCGCGCTAGAGACTGAAGTGCTCGGTAGGAACAAGAATGTCATATTTAATCGGAAGTTTTCCATTATCGTACTGGTACTGCTCGATGTCAGCTGATTGGGAGAGCGAGCTTTGCGTGCCTTCTACAAGCCATCGGCACAGTAACTTTCGCGCAAATTCCCTTTTTGGTCGATGTTATAACGATCCCAATCGTCGCAATTATTGTATTCTCACGTGTTGTGCTCGACGCCTAGTTCCGTGGCGATAGACTTTGTATATACCACCTTACAAAATTATCCACTAGATGTGCTTTGGTCGCTGTCACAAGGACGGTCATCAATCTACCCTCCCAAACCTAATGATTCGACTGCCCTGCATTCTCAATGACGGTCATCAATCTACCCTCCCAAACCTAATGATTCGACTGCCCTGCATTCTCAATGACAGACACATCGCAAAGTGTAAAATTTGGTCTCGAGTATTTGTGTAGCAATATACTCAGCAAATTTATAGCCTTCTTCGTTTCAGATTTTGCCTCACGCAAAGCCATAGCGAGCTCAATTGCAGTTTTTTCTACCAACACTTTCGTACACTTCACGTTTTGTCTCCATTGCTTGACATATACGCACAAAAAATGTCTAGTCAGCTTCTGATTCAGCTTTCACGTATACTTTCGGTACGCCTCGGTGCTTTCCTGTCACCTGCCATTTTCTATCCAGAGAAAGTATGAGCGTGACACTCGATAAGAAAATGATAAAATCACCTTGATCTTCTGCTCACAAAGATACTTCTGTACCTTTATATGGGGTACTAACCTGATTTTGCAGTACTAAATGTCATTGTTGCATACCTTCTCTATCTATGCACCTATATGAAATGCGAACTGTGAGAGACCACCGGTAAGCTTACTACGTTCCAGACCTAACTTTTTTAAAAATGCTTTTACTTCTTCTTGCACAATTGGTTCCCGCAGGGTATGTTGCGTCCTGCGAAAAGCGTTTATGCATGTTTATGTGAGCATCATCATGCGCGGAGTTGGCGATTTCTATAACCAACTCGTTTGCTACAAAAAAGATATTCAGTGCATTTGTTGAGCGTGTTACCGGCCTTTCGCGAACTCAATCGTATCTTTGTCTACATTTTGCTTATGGGTCACTTATCGCAGCATGCTCTTCTTAACACAGTTATGAATATGAGCTTGTTCAATTCGACGGTGGAGTTTATTTTGTACTTAACGTGTTGCTTGGTTACAGCAGAATCAATCCATTGGAAGCAATAACATCCCTTTGTAGCACTATAATACTGGCAATAACGAAACGTTGTCCCTCTGCGCAATGACCTTTGTTCTAGGGGATTGAAGACCGCCCACGGAGAGCTAAAACTCACGGATTCACCAAGGCAAATATTAAGCGGAAATTTTGTGATGGGACTATAATATGACTTCCGTTTTGTGGGCGACCATTTAGTCAGCAGGACTGCGCGTTCAAAAAATTTATTCAGAAAATTATACTTTAATTTTTATGAAATATTGCTAATACAAAAAAGTCAAAGTCTAAACAATATAAATTATCTGATTGCAACAGATTGTAATAATTTAATCAGAATTGTATCAACCCAAAATGTTCAAGATCAACCACACGCCGTTATCGAGCATTTTCCATATTCATTACAGTGCAAACTTTCGTATCATATTGACGACAACTCACTTGTATTCGCGCGGTGTGCTGTCTAATTACCCCCTGTATATTGCTTGTTGTATTTTTGTATCCCTAAACTGACTTGGCAAATAGTATTTGGTTCCTTCAATCGAAAGATTTTCAAATGTAATCAGAAAATGTTTGTGCATATCGTTGCTACCCGGTCTTTGGATATTAAAAAAATCTTACATGATTGCTTTTGTAGTCAGTATCATTCGCCGTGTGATGAATTGTAAGCGAACCTTTCAATTTCATTGGACTGTTTTGCTCGAGCACACAACGCCACTGTTCCAATAAATCGGTGGCTGCTTACCCGAGCCGTTCTTATACGGACACGTGTTTAGCTGCAGTCCTCGGACCTATCATTAATAACCTTGGCGTCTGTGATCAGCCAGTCTGACTCCTGACTCAGACCCTTATCAGTCTGTCAATGGCATCGTTACTAAGGTTTTCGAGCACCTAATGAGAATTTAATGAGGAACTAGTGTCGGATGTATATCGTCTCGGAGCTTTTCTCAACTTTTTGTTTTGTATACACCATAAGCCGTAATGAATATGTCACAAAAGCTAAATTATGATCGATTGTTTCATACACAATTGGCAAATTCTGATCATTTCGAAATCGTACCCATCTTTCAACCATTGGTCGTCAATAAACGCTTTGTATCACGCCTCGCAACGCATATCCCTCCATGTTTCTACTCCATATAAAATAGGTTATGCTCCAGAACTCAATCGATCTACATTAGCGTCCAAGAAGATGATACGATGTCCCATCGCTGTCACAATTGGCGTGGCACTCTCTCTCCCATTTGGTATGGCAAAGGGCTGTCCATCCGGCTGCAGACATGTTCTTACAATAATCAACATAATCAAAATTGATGAGCAAATGACTGCTGTTGCCACCGCTTCGAATCCAGGTTTTCCCCAAATTATCCTTGCATACAAGTATAACCAGCGTATATTTTGATCCGCATTTTCTTTAAAGGCTCCGTTCGGGCAATTTACGATGGCATGGGTCACTACACCACGATGAAAACATCTTCTGTGTTGTTTGACAGGACGAATTTTTTTCTGTTTATCCGGGTCGTTCATTCGATACGTATTTCTTTTGTTTACTTGATCACCAGTATTATCACCGACAAACTTCTTACATGCGTCCAAAACCTTCCTCTAACGGGGCATAACGTATAGACTGTAGAAATGGCGCAACTGTTGAAACGTAGCGACAGTGGAGTGCAATTCATGTTAGAGTGCAGCGACTGGTTGTGGCCGAGGCGACGGTTGGTTGCGTGCACTAGATAGTCGTAGGCAACGTACAAGCATGAGCGTGGCAGGACAATGACGTCTAGCATAACTATCAATTATACATCCACTTTCTCGGGCGCACTACGAGCTAAAGTATATTGCAAGCAGTGTAGTATAGTCTCCACCGACGACTATGGAGTCAAGTGCCTCGAAACCTTACGTACACAAAAGCGCAGAGGAATCTCGACATCGGACAAACACGTTAGTTGACGGTAAAAGAGAACTACTTACTATCAGTATCACAACAACCTAAGTCTGTGTAATTCTGGATTGACAATATTGGAATACAAACATGAACAGTTGCTATCTGCTCACCGCCCGTAGCGCGCGTCTATCGTTCATTCAACGCTTTGACGTTGATGAACTAGCCTGTGTCAACCAATTCGCAGAAGCTACTATATGTCACGACAATATCTGCATCGGCGTTTACGACCGTCAATGCCATGTCACGACAATATCTGCATCGGCGTTTACGACCGTCAATGCCATGTAACGACTGGCTCATCCCATTTGCATCTATTGTGGTCCCTACTTGTGTGACTGCGACGCTAGTAGAATGAGATGTGTGATAGGAGAAAGTGCTTCCTGCGAGTCGTAAAACGAGCAATAGGATACCATACGAGTAAAGAACAACGTCGGATGCAGCAAGTCTGCTTGCGACCTTCTGTCACCTTGGAACGTGCTTTTTCTTTCTGGCTGTGATATGCCAGACAGTTAACTGCACGGTCCCAAAACATCGACGTTTTTCCGCAATCATGTTCTTACCCACGCGTCCGAGGTCTCAGGCCACTATCGATGAAAAGTTTACGTGACATGAAGCAATTTGTAACTCATGCACAACTGCGACAACTTTCGTGTGTCATTCCTCCTATTTGGTCGATGAGCCAGTAACATACGTTGTGGATGAACGTGTTGTTATGCACTAACGATACTGCCTCTCATGTTTCACCACGATGAAAGAAGAGCAACAGTTGGTTCAAGAGAACTGCTCGAGCACGGACAATGAGCATGAGCGAGATCGATGGGATGCGGTAAAAATGGTGCGACGTCAAAAGTGAGCTTGAGGTGCGACAGCGTGTGGATTGTCTGCATTGTTAAGTGCCAGATGAACAAATGATCTTGACAGGAAGCAGGTAGTATAGGATTGACTACCTGCAGTTGCGATGACAAGCTCGGAACAGACATGGTCTTTTTTTGACGAAGGTTGACACCCACCGGCACATGGAGTGACGATGACTGCGTACTCTGTGGCCTTTGCCCTAAGCGACTTCCTGAACGCACCACTTGCGATACGATGACCTGTGCCTCGTTCAGCTCGTGGATGGTATACACGGCTGAATTTGTTCACCTCCCTCTGCAGCGCACCAGCGTCCAGGTGAAAGATCCACTACGTTGTTCACTACTGACCTTTCGAGACCGCAAAGGCCTTGGTGGAGACGTTCAAAAGCTGTTTGTACGATGCCGATCGTCCTTGATAAGGCATCGCAGACCGCGTCAAGCGTCGTGAGAATGCAACACGGAGCTGTTGCACGCATCAACTGAATCGAAGAGGTGACCTAGTGAGGTCTTGGCTCTTGATCTTCTTGCCACTCGCAGAAAGCCATCGCGATCACAGCGAACGTAGCAGCTGAGCATGGAGCTGCCCAGTGCCGCCTTAGTAACTGCGCGACAAAACCGAGTCCGCCTCATCGAAAGTTACAGCACCGATGAACAGCTTTCTGTCTCCCTCTCCTCGTTGCCGAAATGCGGACATTTCGCCAACAGCGTCACGTCTGCAGTGCGTGTCGAGCGTGAAGTCCGTTTTTCGTCCCACTCACTCGTCAGTCGTAATCACAACCAAAACGTACTCAACGCAGACGCGAAACGAGCGGTCGGTCGCCAATGAGTTGGACCCAAACGAATATCGCCGAGCAGATGAGCTCTTAAGCGCATAAAACCGCTCCGTTTGTTATTGTTTTGGGAACACAAAACGCATTGCGCCTCATAGCCATAGATAGAGTTGCAACGATACGCACGCACTCCATCGGACAGTCAACTGACTCACAGACAGACAGACAGACAGACAGACAGACAGACAGACAGACAGACAGACTGACAGACAGACAGACAGACAGACAGACAGACAGACAGACTGACTGACTGACTGACTGACTAACGAACTAACTGACTAATTAACCTTGGCTGACTGGCTGACTGACTGACTGACTAACTGAAGCTCTGGACGGTCTCCTGCGTGGCGACACAGCACCAAATGGTACTCACTGTAGGAGCAGACGACGATCGCGCTTTCCAAGTGACGCTGTCGTTCGTAAACGAGTGGGAGCTCGAGGGCGAAGAGGACGTGGGCAACGCAGTGGTTGCGTTAAAGACGAGGGCTATGTCGCCACGTGAAGGCACAGAGGCGATGGGATCCAGCGGCACTGATTCGTGCGTACCCATTGGGCTCACGACGGCATGTGGGGCGTCGCATGGCTACGCGCCAGCAATGACGTGTGGGGGAGACGGAGCGCATCGCGAAGAGAAAAAGAGGACACGACGACGGACGACAACAGAGATGCAGGAGCTGAAGAAGCTGTTGCGGGACACGGGGATCAGTCCGAACGTCCAGTGGCGAGACAGTCGACTCGAGCTTTCGTATCTTCACGAGAGCGTCGAGAAGCTTCAGCTCGAGCTGCAGGTTCTGCAGAGTCGATCGTGTCGACAAAAAGTAGCTGCGGGGTCGCCACGTGAACGTACAGGCGCTATGAAGGCCGTGCAAGAGATGCCGAGAGTGTGGGGTGACGTTTCGGCCCGACAGCACCGGCGACGCAAAGGGAGCGAGCGTGAAAACGCCCGTTTGAGACTGGCCGTGCAACAGCAGCAAGAGACGGCGCAGTGGATGCAAAGCTTGGTGCAAAAGCGCGCGGGTCACTTGGTATGTACTTATTAGACTGTAGTAACCTCTGGAAGCTATGAGGGGATCGTCGACACTAACTTGTCGCACACTATGCTACGCTCTGGTTGCAGATGAGCGAGTGCTCTTCTTTCATGGACTTGAACGCCCCGAAGCAACCGTTCGGCCGCATGCTAAGCTCTCCGTGCGATGACGCAGGCAACTTTTCGCTTTTGTTTCGTCACCTTGAGACGGCACGTCGCGAGATGGATGCCGTGTTTGCTTCCAACGGTCTGGCGAACATGGTGCTGACTCCGAGCGACGTACACCTTCGCGACGATGTTAAGGGCAAATACCTCGAAGCGTTCTCAAACAAGGTACTGCCCTTCGGGCTGCGCGCTGTGGCAGAAGCTACTTGGGACCACTTTAAGGGAGGGGAGAAACACTTGGGCAACGGCAATATCTACGAGAAGACAGCAAAGGTGGGAAGAAGAGGTGCTATCGTTGAGGGTGTTTTGAGATTTTGCTTGTAACGTGAGTATCTGTGTCTGCACTGCTGTTCCTGTCACCAGAGCCTTGAGGACCCGTACACGATAATGGAAGAGTTTACAAAAGAGATGCACTCCAAGAACGCTCGAGCAGATATAAAGGCGCAACAGCTCGTTCGCCGCTACATGGAGCCCGGTCGAGACATTATCATCTGGGTGTCGGTGGCAAAGCCCGCCGAGATTAAGCACAAGATGCTGCGTGGTCTTACTTACCATCTTCGGGGCTACGCCATGACGAAGCGCTCGCCGGCATCGACACCGGAACACGAGATCTCGCAGTTGCAGTGTGTCTCGCTCATCTCACTGGAACCAGAGGCTGAGGCCCTTCACGGCGCCGACACCGTGCGTGCTGTCACGAACTTTCTCATCGTGACTGCAGCTCAAAAGATGCAAGCCCATCAAGACTGCATCGAGAACGCCCTCGTGGACAAGCAACTGAGACGGCGAGGGATCATTACGTCCTCGTAAGACGTGTGGCAGTCATGCACGCGACGGAAGAATTGACAGCGCGTCATTGATGACTTGTCGAGTCACTTCACCGAAAGACATCTTCTTGGCTTGTTAGATGCGCATAAGAAGTACCTGCTTCGGCTGTATGACGCCGCGAGACACACACGCTCTCCTCCACAGGCGTGTACAGTGCAGTGAGGTCAATGGCGTCGATGGAGTGACCAGTCAGGTAATACCGAGTTGTCTTCAGAGCTCGGACTGAAGAGTGCGGAGATGCAACACGAACTTGTGGCCGAGAGCAGTATGGCCTCGTCCTTGCAGACAGCGACCAAGTCCGCCTAGAGGCGCTGTTCGTTGTGCAGAGCACGTGTTCGGAACAACGCACCAAGAAGAATGCGGCCAAGTTCATACCTTCTCGTACAATGACTCGGCGAAGATGTCTTTCAACGACAAATAAATGGCAGCTGTCTGGTCTACTTGATGCTCATCTTCAGTGCAGCTGATGTCGCACGAAGATACTGCAAAGGCGGCTGGAAGGACAACGGGAGATTTAGATACCACGTAAGGCCGGATCGACAATGTGGATCCCGTGCACAACAGCGATATCGCTTTCTCTCTCTCCGAGCAACGAGAAACATTGCAGCGATGGACAACTTGTCAAGACGCTACCGAAACACTTTCGTCACCAGGTCCAGTGCTTTGAGCGACGCGGCCGACATTGCAGAACGCGAACAAGTGGCAGAGGCAGTCGAACTTCAATGCCAAACCAACTCGCGTTGCTCCACTTTCGTCACGTCCGGCGACAAAAACGACGACGCGAAACGCACAGTACGAGAAGGAGGCAACAAGTGCAGTTCCGGTGTTTGTTGCACGCGAATCGCGTACGCTTTTTGTCGAGTTGAAGTCGCTCGCGTCTCGTGGACCCACATGTCCATCGAGTCCGTCCGTACCCATTGGCACACAATATCCACACAGCTGTTTACAGCGTCCTACGCGCCCGGCTATGCAATCCGTAGCCATGTCGCACCCAACAGCTGGTAATCGATTGGCGGAGCTGCTCGCCCCCCGTTTGTAGCCATCTCTAGGCCGCCTCGAGCACTCTGCGCGTCGCGCCAATGGACTTCCCGGCGCTCGTGGCCGCTCTCCTCAGCAGCGACACCGCCACGCGCACGCGCGCCGAAGCGTCCTACGAAGCGCTCAAAGCCGACCAGCCGCAGCTACTCGTGGTCCACCTCGTGCAGCTCCTGCGCGCTGCAGCTGCGCCAGAAACGCGCGCTTTTGCGTCGGTGCTACTGCGGCCACTGCTCGAAGTCAAGACCGGCGTCTACGCGCAGCTCGACGCGCCGACGCGGACGCTGCTCAAGACGCAGCTGCTGAAGACCGTAGCGACCGAACCCGTGGCGCACATTCGCCGCAAACTCGGCCATTTGATCGCGGAGCTCGCCGCGGTGGCGGACAAGTACGAGCACACGTGGCCAGAGCTGCTGCCCGCTGTGTCCGTGCTGACGACCAATGGAGACGCCCAGCTGCGGGTCACGGCCATGGACGTGCTGGCCAAGCTGGCTGAGTACGTGGGGGACCTCCTCGCGCCACACCGAACGAGCTTCCGCACGCTGTTTGCCACGACGCTGAATGATAGTAACGGAGACGTGCAGATTGCTAGTGTCAAGGCCGCGTCTGCGTTCTTGCTCACGCTCGACGATACGCAGGAGTTGATGGCGTTTGCGGGTCTCGTGCCTCACATGCTGCGCATTATGGAAGCGCTGGTGCAAGCAGGCGATCAAGTGGCACTCCGTGAAGTGCTGTCGGTGCTCGTGCAGCTTACTGAAGTGCACCCCAAGTTCTTCCGTGACGCTCTGAACGACGTGGCCCGTGCAATGATCGTCGTGTGCTCGTCGCAGGAGCTCGAATCCGAGACGCGTGAACTTGCGCTCGAGTTCCTCATCTCGTTGTGTGAGAACGCTGGCGGGATGGTGCGCAAGTCGCAGTTCATTGTCACGAACGTCGTGCCACTGGTCATTCAGTTGATGTGCGAAGTCGACGAAGACGAAACGTGGGCGCAGAGCTTCGACGATCCAGAGACGTTTGCTGAAGCCCACGACGACGACAATGCGATCAGCGATGCGGGTGCTGCTGCTATTGACCGTCTGAGTACAGCTCTAGGGGGCAACGCTGTGCTTCCTGTGGCGATCCCGGTCATCAAAGCTTTTGTGGGCGATGCCGACTGGCGAAAACGCCGTGCCGGTCTGTACGCGATCTGTCTCCTAGGAGAAGGTGCCAAGACGCTCATGACGCGTGAACTTGACAATGTGGTGGCAATGGTGTTGCCGTATCTGAACGACCAGCACGCGCGAGTGCAATATGCTGCACTGCACAGCATTGGACAGCTTGCTGAAGACTTTGGCGAAGTGGAGAAGGGCAAGAACTTCCAGGCTAGATTCCACGCTGTGATCATGCCGGCGTTGACAGCGCTGGTTCAAGGCGAGCAACTTGTGCTGCGCACGCGTGCGCTGGCGGCTAGCGTGATTATCAACTTTTGCAACACGAACGTGTGCAAGACCAAGTACGTGGTGCCTTACAGCCAGGCTCTGCTGGAAGCTCTCTTCAATATGATGCGCTCGTGCCCGCGGCAAGTGCAGGAACAGGCTATCACGGCCGTTGCAAGTGTTGCAAAAGTGATTGGGGACGAGTTCCTCCGTTTCTACGACATTTTCATTCCGCTTGCCAAGGAAGTGCTGACGAATGCTCACGGCAAAAAGTACGCTCTCCTCCGTGGCAAGTCGATGGAGTCGATTGCGCTCATCGGTCAGGCGGTGGGCAAAGAGCGCTTCGTGAACGACGCCAAGGAGATCATGGAAATCCTAGTGCGTGTGCAGTCGAGCGAGGAACTGGAAGGTCCAGAAGTGCAGTACGTGGCGCAGTCGTGTGCGCGTATCGGCAGTATCTTGAAAGAAGACTTTGTCCCGTACTTGCCGTACGTGATCCCGCCGCTCATTCGGCAGGCACAGACCCAGCCGGACATTCAATTGTTTGACGTCGCGGATGACCATGAAGATGAGGACGGCGTGACTGTCGATGGCAAAGACACTATGACGCTCGATATCCGTGGCGTGGGCAAGAAGCGTCTGGAGATCAACACGAGTGCTCTGGAGGAAAAGACCAATGCCTGCAACATGCTGTACCAGTCAGCACTTGACCTCGAAGGACTGTTCTACCCCTACGTGGCCGAAGTCGCGCAGGTGATGATCCCGCTGCTTGATTTTGAGTACGTTGCGGACATCCGCATCGTGAGCAGCTTGACCATGGCCAAGCTGCTAAAGTGCGCGGTCAACGGCACGCTCCATTTCGGCCACGGTGCCATGGCCCCGACGTTCCCGCAGCAGCTTTTCGAGCAGTTTTTCGATCCCATGTTAAACAGTTTGCAGACCGAAGACGAGCTCGAGTGCTTGAGCGCTTTTGCAGAGGCCATGTCTGCGGTTTTCGAAGCGTGCAAGGAAAGTCAAGACATGGGGTTCCAGGTTGGCGTTCCTCTCGATCATGTCTCGCGCGTGGTCGAAGTCCTGAAGACCGTAGCGTCCAACAGTGCCCAGCGCCTGATGGTGCAGCACGAGGCAAACCAACAAGATGAAGACTACGACGCGGAAGCTGCTCTGCAACAGAGCGAGAACGACGAGCTGGAAGAAGGTGTCTTCCGCTCGATGGTCGACTCAATTGGCTGGATGGTCAAGCTCCACAAGGACGCCTTTTTTCCCGTGTTCAAGACTCACCTTTTGTCGTTCGTGACGCCGCTGCTGGAGCAGCAGACTGTGCCGATGGTGCGTGGCCAAGCTATCTGCATGATCGACGACATCATTGAGCACTGCGGCGATTCCGCGCAGGAGCTGCTTCCGCTGTTTCTGAACCACCTCGTTCAGGGCCTCGAGGACCCGAGTCCGTCTGTTGTTCAGGCAGCTGCGTACGGCATTGGTGTCAGTGCCGAGAAGTGCGGCGCTGCGTTTGATCCGTTCTGCCAAAACGCGCTCGAGAAGATGGTGCACTTGATCAATGCCTCGACGGACACAGACGACGACGAAGTGCGTGCAGCGCGTGACAATGCGATCAGTGCCGTGGCCAAAATCTGTCTGGCTCGTGAAGGGGCAGTGGATGCAGCCAATATGTGGCCGACGTGGCTCAGCTGGCTCCCTCTTCGGACCGATGTGCTCGAAGCTCAGGACGTACATGCTCGTCTCGTGTCCTTGGTGAACAGCGGCAATCGCCACGTGCTTGGCGCTGACTATGCTAATCTCGCTCAGATTCTAAAGGTGTTTGCCTCAGCTTTGGGTACGTTCACGTGGCGCGTTGTCTATTGCTCGAGAAGTCGAAGTGCTCTTCCAAGTTACGGCGTATGTGGATGTGACTGTGGATGTGTGTGTGTGTGTGTGTGTGTACTTTTGCTGTTTGTTGCTAGCGTTTGACCTGATGGCGGCCGAAGATGCTGCAGACGACGAAGAAGTGGTCACGATATCGGAAACGACAAAGGCACAGCTTCGTGAGCTGCTCGCAAAGTTGCAGTCTCAGTTGCCTGGTCCCGTGGTGCAGAACGCCTGGGCAAAGCTCAGTGGTGACGAGCAGTTGGCGCTGTCTCAGCTGTGAGGCGTCGAGAGCTAAATCGGAACTGATGATTGAGATGACGTTGGACGTGTTGATAGAGAGAAAGAGAGAGCGAGAGACGTGGGAACAATTGGATGGAGACTGGAACGACAATGGATTGATTGATGAATGGGCACTTACCTGGTCACGCGTTTAAGCTTGTGGATATTGCAGAGTTTGCAAGAAACGACGAGTAGAGACTGCACTCGCCGTAACGTTATCGTGTTGCTCGGCACGCTATCGTACTTGAAGTTGACTCACCTTGGTACCAGTCGTCGCTGAAAGCTGGATTACTATGCAGCTCCTTATGACATAAGCACGACACTAGGCTTATGCGTGTTTGTCAATTTTGCGTCCTTGGAACTTGCATAGCGAAGAGCTACATCAGTTGCTGGACCTCACCGGGACAATGGCTTATCGCTTGAGTAGAAACTTCAGTGCCAGTCCCGCCATAACCACTGCGCCAAAGATGCTCACGCCGACGACCCCGTCTTCTGCTCACAGTATCACCACAGCGCTTCGAGTCAACTTTGACACTCAACACCAACGTCACTCACTCGAATGCAGACGACAAACCTTTTGCGACGACCTCCTTGATCCTCTTGTGCAGTAACAAAGCCTTCATGTGAGATGGCTCCACGCGAAGCAGGCGTTCACAGTAACTCCGACTTGCACGATACTCGCCCAGTCCGCATAGCGTTAGAGCGATCCAGTACAGACTGTCCTTGGGGGCATAGCTCTGGTCCAGGAGATCTGACGACACCCGCACTGGATTAGCCCAAACCACCGTCTCTCTATCCTGTATTGCCGGGGTACACTGTACCTTCCAGTAACCCGATTGCACGGTATTTGTCGTCGCGCTTGCGGCTTTTCGCCAGTGCAATGGCGTACCGCAACTTGACCTTTTTTCGTCCACAGAGGCGATACAAATGGTATCAGAAATAGTCGCTGTTTGGTCCGCCAGGATCAGATACAACGAACGACAACTTCCGTGCCTGAGGTGATGGCTGCTCCTTCTCTTGCTCTGCGAGGTAGTCTTCGCGCGCGGCTGCCAGTTCTTCAGGCGAGAACCATTCTGCGTCTGCCGATTTGGCGCCCTTTGCCGACATATTCGCGTGCTCTTACCTGCTTTCTGCGAGTGAACAAGTCGAAGAACGATGCACTGATTTGGGCAGACCTAATTTAGGTCGAGCGTATTTGTTGTCAGCAGCTGTGTGCGTTCGATACTGCATAGTCCTTTCGATACGCTTTAGAGACGTCATAGAAAAGCTGCAGAAACGTCCATCGTGAGTCGTCATCGTCAACTGAAGGTGCCCCGCGATCGTTTCGATCACCAGACGTACCTGAGCGTTCAGTAGATTGATGAACACAATGCCGCCGAATGCCATCGTCCAATGCAGCTGCACCAAAGACAAGAGACGGCATGCAATTGAATTGTCCCCTTGAGAACAAAAGCGTCACAATGCAGAGCAGAGCCGAGAACCGCACCTGCCGAGCAAAGAGACTTCGCGCTTGGTAAGTCAGCACGGCCACGAAGACGTGGAGCGGAAGCCGTGCGAGGGCAAAGAATACCCACTGAGCGCGCCAGACCCACCGTAGAAAGCGAGAGTACCGTGCAGAGTAGTTGCTCATTGTCAAGAGCTTTCGACTGTGCAGGAAGACCGAGTGCAGCTCGCAGACAAGCGCAAGTGACAGCAATGGCACGCCGACTGTCTTGGAGAGCGCTGACGTGTAGCAAACGAGCACGACGACGTGGTGGAACACAATGTCCGGCGACTTGACGTAGAGCCCATTCAGCACGTAGTCCCACAGATCGTATGCAAAGTACCCTGCAACCAACAAACGACCATCGTAACGTGAGCGATGCATCGATCGACAATCGAAGCGACACAGCACAACCAGTCGAGATAGCCGTCGTGATGAACTCGCTCCTCGTGGCGGCGTTGACGTAATCGCTATGCAGCGAATGCGACGTGAGCAGTGTCGATGTCGCCAGCAACGACGTCAGCACCGAGTGCAGCAGCGACACGGCCGTGTTGCAGTACAGTAGCTGAGCAGATGGCGACAGCGCAGGAAAGACTTTGACTCTCGCCAGTGCCACCGGTGCGGTCATGACCCGAGCGAGTGCAAACCCCTGCGGCACAAAGTGATAGTCCACTGCAGCATGAACAACAGAGCGTACGAAGAAGAGACACAAGCGCGAGAGGCGTCAAGTCGTACCATAAACGAGGCCACGACTACCCACAGTCGTGGATCGCTGTACAGCTGGTACCCCACACAGAGAAACAAGCAGAACCGTTGCACAGGTTGTATTGAGGATCGGTACATGCTCCAGACTGTCCGTATCAGTTGAAGAAGGGGTCGAAACGTACCATGACCACGCACAAGCTGACCCACATCACGACGAGTGCTTTGGTGCACATTATCACTGCGCTCCGACGGGTTTGCGAGACTGGCGACGGGGGACGTGACGCAGAGCGGCTCTCTGGATCGATCGATGATGGCGTTCCTGGACAGTATGGCGCTCGTCGCGCGTGACTACCACCAATGACAGACCGGACAATGCCGTTTTGACCAATCAAAACGTACCATTGCGGTTCGCACAATGCGTGGGGCACTGCTGATTACGCAACGCTCGGCATCCTTTGCTTTGAGTGTCACGATCGCCACGTACGATTTAGAAGTTGCTAAACGACGTTTGCAACGCCGCGCACTTTTTGCAGCGCGTCACGGCATTGAAGCAATTATACCGTGTTGCAAAAACGCAAAACATTGTTCGACTCGGGCCACACCGTTGCACAACCGCAAGACAGAAAAAGCAATTTTTAAGCGGTAATTTAACAAATTAATGACTCGGCCACGCGTTGGCGCCGAGTCGGTGGTGGTGATGGGTCATGCAAATCTTGAAGCGACGTAGGAAGAACAGGTACAGTATCAAATGTTGCGGGCTGCAAGTGATAACAGGGCTGCCGTCCGCCCGTCAAGACGGCAGTCATTCACACGCACATCTTCTCACTTGCGGCCAGCAGCGAGAAAAGGCTCGTCGGCAGCACCCGCGCCAGTGCCAGTCGCGCCCAAGAAAAGTCCTTCTTGCTTGTGCCTTGTAGCGACTGCTCATGCGGCGCTCGTTCCCTCTCTCTCTTCGCCGTGTGCTCGTGGTCGTCGGATAAATTATAGTCATGCTGGAAGATGATGATGGAGACAAACCCTCGCGCACTACGCATCTTCGCGACAGATGCGCTGGAAGATCGTCAGACGGGAGAACTTGGACGTTACAGACTCAGTGCTGCTCGAGGAACGGGGCGACAACGCGCTCAATGCGTCCGCACTGCTGCTGCTGGTGATACTGCTGCGCTGGTCGCAGCAGCTCAGGTCGCTGCTCGGGAACGCGTAGTGGCGGAACGGGTCGTAGCTCAAGTACGAGTCAAACTCGGGCTGGGACGACGACGACGCCGTGAGGCATGAGAGCGGGGCGAGCGACATGGACTGGTGGAAGCCGCTGAATGGCTGCGACAGGTCGATCGGCTCCAGTGCACTGCCGTACGGGTTCACGAGCAGGTCCCCGTGTGACGGCATGGCCTCCAGCTCGTCCGACTCGCTCTCAGTGCTCGACAGGTCGCTGCTGCCGTAGTTGACAAAGCGCTGGTCCTCTTCGCCAGGGTACCGCGTGTGGATGAAGCGGCAGCGCGAGCCGTACATGCACTTGCCCGTGGACAAGAAGGCCTTGCACCGAGTGGTCTTGTACTTGGGGTGGCGCAGCACTCCCCGCAGCTCGTCTTCGCCGTGGGCGAACTGGCACTTGGGGCCGTAGCGGCAGCTCCCGTTCTCCGTGTAGTGCTTGCACAGCTCCGTCTTGTAGAGGTTGTTGCGGGCCGTCTGTGGCAGCCGTCCGCAGTCCACAATGTCGCCGTTCGCCAGCACGTGCATCCGGTTCGCGTTGTTGTAGCTCGACGTGTCCATGGATTCCATGTCAGTGGTAGTAGTAGTAGTGGCCATTGTCGTCGCGCTGCTTGTGGTCGTCATCCGCATGTTCGAAGTGTGCGACTGGAACAGGTTGCGCTCGTGCTAGAGACGAATGGACAATGGATTACTGAGGGGAGAGAGAGAGAGAGAGAGAGAGAGAGAGAGAGAGAGAGAGAGAGAGAGAGAGAGAGAGAGAGAGAGAGAGAGAGAGAGAGTGGACGTCGCCTCACGCAGGTGAATGAATGAGCTGAGCGGTGTAGCAGACGGCGAGTCAAAGACAAACTGACGGGCAGTCTCCACGACGAGAGCAGAGCGAATTGTGTTGTGACGTCCGTCGTTTGGGTGAGTGGGTCTGTGAGTGTGACCGACTGAGTCTGTGTGTGTGACCGACTGAGTCTGTGTGTGGGTGTGTGTGTGTTTGTTTGTTTGTTGTACACGTACGTACGTACGTCGTACGCGTCCGTCCGTACCAGACGGGGAGCGGGCGGCTGGGAGCTCGAATTTCTCACCCGAGCTGAACCGTCGGGTAGAAGCGACCGTGCATAGCCGTGCGCTGCGTTTGTTTCGCTCGACGACGGACTACCGGAGAGAGAGCAGGCGCGCAATCCCCAACCCGCTGTCTCTTCTGCCTTATCCGGAGCTGAGTCGACGTGGTGCGCAAAGACGAACGACCGGACGACACCCACCGCGAGCAGTCGAAGAGACGAACGAGTGCGTAAAGACGGGTCTGCCGTGACCTTATTCCCGCCGTTCGGCCGTTCAGCCAGACAACCGGCCACACGGTCGGGTCGGGTCGGGTCAGACCCGAGAAGCGCTGATTTCCTCGCGCCGGCCCACGCTGACGCAGCCTAATTTAAGTACTGCGGCGACCACGGTGCTTGTTACTACTATAGCTGCGGTAGCTGCGGCTACTACTACTACTACTACTGTGGGTGCTACGATAGCGGCTACTACTGCGACGACGACGACTACTGTGGTTGTTGCCGTACGTCTTTTTTGCTTGCTGTGCGTTGCCCGCGCGTGGGTATGGGATAGGCGCACGTGGACGACAGCCTCGCGCCGTTTTCGTCCTTGCCCAGGGCTGGGGCTTTTTAGTGGCGCCTCGACGGCTGTCGTGTCCAGCTGGTGCCTTCCTCCCCGCGGCTCTTCCAGCCGTTTCAGCGCGCTACTTCAATTCCACGCGACTGACATACCCAGCCAGCAGTCGGAGGCGCAAAAGTAGTAGCAAAAGTAGCAGCACGCCGGAGTAGTAGTAGTAGTAGTAGTAGTAGTAGTAGCAGTAGTAGTAGTAGTAGTAGTAGTAGTAGTAGTAGTAGTAGTTGTTGTTGTAGCAATAGTAGTAGTAGTCGTAGGAGTCGCAATAGTAGTTTGCGCTGCCTGGCGGTGCAAGAGACGATGCTGCCACCTGTCTCGCGTAAAGGAGAAAAACGGGTAAAAGCGGGTGTAGAGACGCGGCCGTCGAGGAGACAAACGCAGTCGTGCCGACCGACTCGGTGGGCTGCCACCTCCGCAAACATAAACGAGCGCGGCAAGACTCGATCGCGGACCTATGGGCTGCCCGCGTCCAACATCCTGCAGAGACTCGTGTCAGTTCGTGGACCGCAAACAGACGGCGCGACACGTCACACGTGGCGCAGTGTAATCGAACGTGCGCAACCGAGCGGCAAACACACGAAGTAGAGGCGCTGCACTGCCTTTCGTCTCGTGGGCGTGTGGCTGGCGCGCTGTTGCAATCGCTACTGCTCCACCTGAGTTTGTTGAGTCGTCGCAGAACGCAGTGCAGTGCAGTGCAAAAAGTACGAGCGGATGATGCGGATTTTTCGACGTCCTGACTGCTGTTGCTGCTGCCGCTCGCCCGTCGCTATGTTGACATGGCGGCTGTCTTGTCTTTATTCCAGGCGCCGAGCTGAGACTGGCGCAACGTGGCGGTTGTCAGGCTGTAAAAGACCATGACGGCCGTAGCAAAAGCGAAACCGCTGGCTCGCTCGCTGGTGGTGGTGGCGGTGGTGGATACCAATCAATACGCTGTTGGATTCGCCGAGTTGTTGGGCACCGCTGCGTCGTACAAGCGGTCAATGCCTTTTCGGCGTCGACCACACGTGCCCATCGTACAGGCGAGAGAGGGCACGCCAGCCCCGCCATGAGCTGGCAAACGAGATTAGCTCCAGTCGCTCTTTTCCCGCTGGTGTGAGGCTTTTTTCACCGCCGCAGAGCAACACTTGGTCTCTTGTACCGGGACGGATCCGGCCGTCCAGATGTGCAGTATCCGGTCGTCGCGTCGTCCGTTGCCCGTCTTTCCACATCCGTTCGTGGCGGTCGAGACAAGTTGACTGTCTGGCAGTCAACGCATCGTCGACCAGCGACAACAAGGGGACGACTGCCTGCGAAAAAAGCCAACGACAACAACACCGCAACGCGACGCTCGTAGAAACAAGACGACCGAGCACTGTCGAATGGCTTGACCGATTGTTACCTCAGTGGCGCAGCACTGTGCATGTGCCGTTGGACTCGTTCGGAGCTGCTGGCGTACACACATCCAGTCGTTCGTTGTTTACGGCTCCGACTCTCCTTCCTCCTCCCGTGCGATTCCGTCCATAGTGCTGGTCCATCTCCACCCACTCCCTCGGCCTCTTACAAAACAATGGCCGTGGTCTCGGCAGACTTCTCCACGAGGTCCCAGTAGTGCACAACGTTCTTGGCCTCCATCACCTTCCGTGCCGTCGCGGACGTTCGGCACTCTTGAAAGCGAAAGTTGTTGAACGCCTTACGAGCTACGACGCCCTGCCAGACGAGCAGACAGCCGTTGCCGCGGTCGGCCTCATCCTCGTCCTCGTTGTCTGACTCCTGCCGGGCCTCGCGAGCCCCGTTCCAGTCGATGCGTCGCATCATCAGCTTCGTGTATTGCTTGATGGCCTTTTTGCCTCCTTCGACCACCACCATGTTGATGTTGCTATCCTTGCACAGTAGCACGCCACCCGTGAGGTGATACTGCTGCGCGTTGACATCGACCTTGAAACGATGTTGCGGGTTCGAGAGATCGGGCACTCTTTTCAGTAGCAAAACATGAGCTAATTAGTCGACACGACGCGAGCCTTCTCGACACAGAAAGAGAGAGAGAGAGAGAGCGAGAGTCGACACGTACTTGAAGAGCGCCACATGAATATCGCCGGCGGCATCGTCTTTGATTTTTCGCAGCTTCTTTTCGCGACGCTCCTCTGGCGTAAGCTTTCGCGCAAGATTGCGCATTTCGTGATTCTTCTCGCGCTGCGCTATCTGCTCACGAACCTTGCGCTCGATCGCCGACGGGTCTGCCACAGCTTGCTCCGACAGCACGCGCATCATGTTTGACAGCTTCACCTTTGGCTCGGGTGGCGGCAGCAACCCTAGAGCTCTTTTATCCTGCTTATCTTTCTCGCGATCAGCGCGGTTCTGACGACGAATTTTCTTGCGCTCCTGATTTCCACAATCCGCCCGGTACGCCATGTTAGCATTAGGCCTCTTGCCACACATTTCACTTTAGCATATAAAACGTACCGCAGCCGTGAGCATAAGCGGAACAGCCACGGGTGCGTCGTCGCGCTTCA
The DNA here is from genome assembly GCA_947650285.1 of Hyaloperonospora brassicae. Taxonomy (NCBI): domain Eukaryota; phylum Oomycota; class Peronosporomycetes; order Peronosporales; family Peronosporaceae; genus Hyaloperonospora; species Hyaloperonospora brassicae. The sequence continues at coordinate 606,581 of CANTFL010000144.1, forward strand.
TAATCAGGTTCAGTCGCACAGGATGCTCGATAACATGCGCCGTTCCGCAATACTTGAGTTTCATGTCCGAGTATGACACCGTCACGTCCGGGTTTTCCTTACGGACGTGAGCGGTGATGAAACCAAACTTGTCCACTAACACGCGCTTATCTTTCGGAAGGTATTCCACGTCCCACCACTCTACGTCAGGTGTAGACGACTCTGGCTGGGGTGGAACATCCACGCTGTCAATCTCGACTCTGCTAGTGGTGTCAGCATCTCCTTTCACCTCGTCTCCTCCTTCGTCGTCAATAGGAACGATCGATTCCTTCTGGTATCCACGCGGGTTGCGGCCAGACGTAAATCCAGCCATCATCTTCCTAGCATCCCGCGCACGCACTTGTTCTGCTTGCCTTACAAACGTCCCTTCTGTCACAAAATGAAACGTCTTCCGAGCACGCCTACGCAACACCATTGATTACACAACACACAGTGTGTAAAGTCAACACAACATCCACCTCACGCGCTCGATACGCTGCAAAACAAGACCAGTCACGAACGTCTCTCGCTTCGTGGTCTTGAGCCTCGGGTCCACGGTCTCCATCTTGTCCTTGTCATCGACCGTGCGGTGCGACAAGTACGGATTCTGATTCTTCGTCTTTGCACCGTCGGTCCTTTTTGCTCCTTTCTGATTCGCCTTCAGCATTGCGACCGATGCCACAGTCGGCTTGTCGGCAACCACGTTCCCCGCTGCATCGACCTCCCGCCCGTGTTCGTCCAATAGAAGCGGAGCTGGCATGAACACACCGCCACTCGCTGCTCCGCGCTGCACATCGCCAGGTGCAGCTGCTACTGCTCCAGCGGTAGACGCCCCGGGCTTCCGCAACAGCGCCTTGATGTGGCTCATCTGGCTCTGTACCGACTTGTAGATCTGGTCCGTGCGCCGCCGCTTCTCCTGCTCAAAGCGTCGAAGTTCATCCGGGTCGGACGGCGCTGTCGTAGTGCGCAACATAGTTGCTGACATGGGTACACTTGCTGTGGACCCCGGGATCGCACGCGCGATCTTGGCTGCTGCTGCGCGAGCCAGGGACGACGGGTCCACTGCAACGTTCGATCCTGTTTCTGCATCACTTGATGTGGCTCGTGGCGCTGCAGGAGTCGCGGGAGCGTCGCTGAACCTGCTCTTGCGCTTGCGTCGAGGCGCTTCGGCGGGCTGCGTCATGGGCGGTGAAGGCAATGGACGGACGTTTGTGCTTTGCTTCATTTCATCCAATGACGTGGTAGCGCTCGGTCCATCGACACGGATTGGCTAAAAGTGCGTCAAACCAACTGGGGCACACCAGAACAGATGATGATGAAAGCAAGGGGAGGGAAAAAGCCAGCGTGGAGAAAACGGTATGATGCCAGTGCGCATTCACGTAAATCATCGCGTTGTCCAGGACATGCAATCCTACAGGTCCACTCATCATTACACTGTCTATCGCCTCCCTCTTGTTCTCGATCACTCCGTCGATATCATATCTCATCGTCTATGCACTCTCGGCTCCCCAGCTTCAAGCCTTTCCTTCCAAGTTGCCGCACAGAAACGAAAAGAAACCGCGCACGGCAAGCAAGTGGTGATCGACCATCACTCCCGCGCCGATCTTTCCGCACTGCCCCAACGCGCGCGCACTATGACCACGTCGTCGTCGTCTTCATCGCCGCCGCCGCTGCCGCTCCTGCCCGCGGCCACCGCCAGGAAGCCGAGCGTGGCCGAAGTCATGGACGAGCTCCAGAGCCGGTTCCTCGTGAACCTCCCGGCGTCGGAACTCGCGTCGAGCGAGCGGCTGTTCTTCCAGATCGAGCAGTGCTACTGGTTCTACGAGGACTTTTACGCCGACCAGTACGCGCACGTGCCGCACGTCAAGCTCAACGACTTTGCCAGCCGCATCTTTGCGCACTGCCCGCTGCTTCAGCCGCTCGCGCATCGCTGCGACGAGCTCTTCCAGGACTTTAAGACGTACCAGCGCCAGGTGCCGGTCGTAGGCTGCATTCTGCTGAACGCCAAGCGCACGAAGCTCGTGCTCGTGCGCAACTGGAAAGGCACGAGCTGGACGTTCCCGCGCGGCAAAGTGAACGAAGGCGAGTCGGACGTCGACTGCGCGCGGCGCGAAGTGCTCGAAGAGTGCGGCTACGACGTCAGCGACAGCCTCATGCCGAGCGAGTTCCTCGACTTTGTGGCCGCTGACCAGCGCATGCGCATGTACGTGTGCGTGAACGTGCCCGAGACGTACGCGTTTGCCCCGCAGACGCGCAAAGAGATTAGCACTATCGAGTGGTTTGCGTTCGACGCGCTGCCCAAGAAAACGTGGAGCGTCATGCCGTTCATGTCGAGGCTCAAGCGCTGGGTGAAGACGCACAAGGGGATCAAGCCCAAGGCCAGTGGGGGCACGATTGCTGCTGCGGCAGCACTGAACAGCGGCGGCGCGGGCCGAGCAGCGTCAGTGCCGCGGAATCGGCCGCTGGCTATGACGGCGCGTGGCGTAGACGAGCAGACAGCGAGCAAGGACAGGCATACGAGTGGCGGAGGGAAGAAGAAGACGTGCCGGCAAGAGCGGTCTGTGTCGACGCCGCACAACGATCGGCCCGCGGGGAAAACGAGCGCGAAGAAGGCGCCTCGCGGCCACTTTGGCACGGAACGCGACACGGCGACGTCGTACGACGGATTGAATGGCGAGACGTTTGGTGCCGGGAGCAAAGGGTTTAGCGTCGACGAGATGTTCCGCGTGAACGAGCGCCTGACTGGACAAACGTTCGAGTACGATGGCAATCCGCATGACTTTGGGAAACCGGTGGGGCACTTGACTGTTGCCTCTCCACGAGCAGCAGTTTCACTATTTAAGCCGAGAGAGGAGCGGTCTGTGCAGATTCTCGCGCGGTCGCTGTCGGCGCCGCTGAAGCGCGTGGACGAAGAAACGTGTGCCGCAGCACCGAGTCCACGTCAGTCTGCAGGCGCGACGCCGTTTGGGTCGTTTCAGTTTGATGCAGTGGACATTATGGCCGTTGTGACGTGAAGTGAGAGTGGCGTGGACAGGTCGATTGAAAGGACGGATTTGCTGCTGCGAGGATGAAGTGCCTGACGAAAAGGGGTCGTGCAACTGCAATCGCTCAGTCCCGTTGGCGCTTTGCATTTCGGATCGGTCCGATGCTTTGATCACGTGTCACTTTCGTGTATTGCATTTTGTTCTCTAGCCATGTACAATAGGTAGGCCGAGGTCGTCGTCCCAGTGTTCTTCCGCATCTATGGATGAGTGGGGGGTACACACGCGACGACCAAAAGCTAGGTGTTTCTTAACACCGCCCATTTGCGAAGAAAGTCGGATGCCACGTTGGAATCGTTTGTTGCAAGCTGGAAGAGACGCGTCGAGAAGGTATGGACAAAGAAGGAGACCGAAGTGCAGCAAGTGCACGTGCGACATGGCTTTGATCATTACATCCTGTTCTTCGTACACATGAGAACGTCAGCAAGACGGCGTCCCGCTGTTCAGCAGCTTTCGCCCCCGATAGCCTCTTCACCCACTCGCACGAAACCGCTGGATCAGACTGTGGCCACCAGTACAGTTCGTTCGTTACTCGCCGGGCGCAGTTGTGTATGAGATCCAGCAGACGAGGACGAGCTGCAGGCACGAAACGCTGCAAGGACCACGCAAAGACAGCGGAAAAGGCGGAGATGAGTACGCGCACACACCAAAGTGTCTGCTCTCGTGTCAGCAGCACAAGATCCTCACCCGAAGAGCAGGTAGTTCCGGAAGAGGCGGTTCTCAGGACTCGGTTCAGCGACGCTGCCTTTCATGCAGTTCAGCTGTGCCACATGCACACCCACAAACACGTTACACGACGAGCGACCAACGCAGGCGGCATTGAGCCCGTACCGTGAAGTAGGACACGGCAACGCCAGTGTACAGGAGCGAAACGTAATAAGCGACGGAGCCGAGCAGTTGGAAGACGACGGTGTTGATCACGAGCGGAATGTACTTGTAGCCGGAAAACGAGACCAAGTCGAGGAAGGAAATGGAGCTGTTGAGCACGTAGAGACAGGCGGCAAGGACGCCAATCTCGACCAGCTGCATCACCAGACAGTAGCTCGCATCTTTGCTGATCACGTCTGGACTGAACCTGTCCAAGAAAGGTGATGTGAGACCCATTGCTGTTCGAAGAAACGCGACGGAGCGCCGACAGCGTTCGCAACGTACTGGTTCGAAGTGCCCTTGGAATAGCCCTCGATCAGAATGTAAGTGAGGAAGCCCATCAACGGGATATAGAGGTCCGGCGCATTGCTGTCAAGAGTGGGGGGAGCATACTGCATCTGCTCGCACAAAACAGTGCACACTGACGTGAGCTCCAAGCACACTGGGCTCATCCTGCACCATCGGTGTTCCGCACACGTACTGGCTTCGCTTCGTCTTGATTGCCATTGCCCATGCGGCGCCAGTTCTTGTGTCTGAACGGGAGCAACAAGATCTAGCAGTGGCGCAGATAAAGAGAGGCTTAGCGTCGACTCTGGATGCAGTACTCAGCATGTGGTCAGGCTTCGTACCTTGAGACGACTCTTGACGTAAGAGTTGTTGACGGTAAAGTAGTACTTGAGGCTGCCCCACACGCCGTATGCTCCTGGGAGATACATCTCCGACTGTTTCTGCAGAAAGTCCTGTGCACTGTTCATCGCTAGTCCAGCCATTGGATTGCTATCAACCGCAGCGTCAAAGCACAAGACACCACACGTGTCAACAACAACCCCCGGCCGTCGTCAGTTTTGTTCTCCACAAGAGCAGCGCTACGCACCCCGAAAGCTGGTTAAGAAAGTCAGCCGGTTGCTCCTGTGGCGGACGCTGCATGTGCTGCTGTGGGTAGTTGTGGCTGGGCGACGTTCGCAGCGGTTCATGCTGCACGAACCCGTCAAAGTTGGTCGGCTGACGGTGTGGGAAGCCTGGCGGTGGCACCTGGTACGGCTGAGCTGGAGGCATGGCAGTCGTGCCTGGCTGGTGGTACTTTACATCGTTACATCACACACAAAACCCACCACGTCCGTGTGTCAGTAAAAGTAGTAGTAGAACGCGGAGTATAGTAGCAGGATACACCCATTGTATCGATACGCCTTGTGCTACTTCACTCACGTCCGGGGCAAAAGTAGAGACAGCAGGCGGCTGGTGGAGACGTTCCACGCTGTGTGACTGCATCGGCACTGGAGCCGCAGCAGCTGTCGGTCTCTGGTAGAATTGGTGGGCAGCGCCGCGCTGAGGCGTCCGCTGTGGAGCCATTCCAGGCGGCGCAGCGCCAAAGCCAGACGTTGGGACGAACTGCTTCGACTGCGGGTGAGCATTGGGGTTGGCGAACGAGCCTATAGACGTTGTGGAGACGCGAGAGCGGCGGAAACAGTGCGGGAGGTCAGCACAGAGAGCACGGGCAAGAGGCAGTGATGATGGATGGATGGATGGATGTACCTGGCTGGGCCATGGGATCTTCAGGTCGATTCGGACGAGATGGAAGCTGCGGTTGTGTACTTGTGACGTCGGAGCTGCTCAAGTGGGGGGGTGGGTGGGTGGGTGAATGGGTGTGTGGTATTCCCCTTGGATGGACCTCCGGTAGTGCCTTGTGCCGATGTGTCGATCGAATGTCGAGCGTTGTCGACGATTATTTTTGTTCGAGCTGACTGTTGCTGAATAAGTTTATAGAGTGACGTGGCTGAGGAGGAGCGGTCAAATTGGACGTGCCGCGTTCCAAAATAGGAAAGACGCATGCAAGAATCGTGACGAATAGCGTCGAAAAGAAGACGAAATCGCGTGTTTTACACGCACTTGTGCAGTCCTCCTCGACGACGGCCGTTAAATAGACGTTCGCTCTCGCAACTAACTGACAACCGTAACCTTCGTTTGCCTTGGCCGTAGAATTCGAACGGTCGACATTCCCCGAGTAACGAGCTATGACCACGGAAGAGCTCAGGTAAGAGACGAGATTACCAATACAAGAGTACAAGTGCTGAAGGACACGGTACGGCACCACCTTTGCAAAAGGGCTACGAGCGTCTGCTTATGTTTAGGTGGCGCATTAGCCCACATCGACCTTCACGAGTTTGTCACTTTCCGCCTTCCTCTGTAACTCGTTTGCCTCGTGGTACGTGCAATTGCAAAGACAGCGAGTTCCACGCTGTCGGGGTACAACAATCGAATGGTTGTCGTTGTCAGAGGACTGAGCACTTTTGTGCCGATGTAGACAGACGCGAGACTACTGCAGCCGCGTAACAATATACAGTATGCAAAAATGCACATGAAAAACGGTGGGCGGTTATGACACCTTAGCAAGTTGCAGGTGTTGTGGACGCGATGGCGTATGCGACCTTTTGCAGCACGTCGTCGTTTCAGGACCCTATGGGGTATACTGGGTCTCAAACTTATTGCAAACCAGGTGCGTCACACGTTGGTACTTGTAACGGGGCACACCCTTGCGAGAAATTAACGCAAGGGTATCGGTGCCCCGACAGACGTACACAAGTCAAGCGAGGAAGCGTAGGTAAGGTAAAAGCAGAACTGTTATATTAATACAATTAAGTCTTTTAACTACTGTCTCTTTGTTTGACTTAACTTAATTATGCTAATATAACTGAGTGTATGGTGACGTCTCGTCACCACTCATTGCGCGCGTCTTGCGGCGATTGGTGGGTTGATATCATCAAGATATCAACCAATGAACAGACTCTTTGGTCGACCCTTCAATATCACCGCTTCGGTGATATTGTTTAAAGAATATTCAACTTCATATTCTTTATTGTCACTTTTCTTAAAGTGACAATTCCATGTAACGGGCTGCCCCGTTACATCACCCCCCCTTAACTGATAGTCACCGTGGGACTATCGAAAATAATGGCGGCCACCCGTTGGTCACCATTGGGATAGGGAGCACTTGTTGGGTCCGTTCCATTCACTTTCCGCTCGACCTCGCATAGTTAACATGTCTATGCGGGGTGACTCAAGGCACACAGAGTCTGTGCCTGTGCCAGCTTCTGCGGCAGACGATTCGTCGTCTGCTGCTCGTTGTTCGCCTGCAGTAAGAGGTGCTGTAGGTGCACGCGGTAGAGCACCGCGTGCGCATGATGACCCCGACATTGAGTTCATCTACTCTGGCGAGTCAGACGTGTCTGACTCGGGCAATGCTGCAGAGGCGTCTCGCTCACCGGCGACGCCTCAGTGTTCTCCAAGACCACTGCCGAACGAACGGACTCGTGAGTTGCAACACATTCTGTTCGGCAGTGATGACGAATCTGGTGATGAGTATGTTTGCTCATCACCGCAATCAGCTCGTGCTCCTTCGCACGAGCGACTTGACGATGGTGCAACCCATCGTCATACTGACAACCGTGGTACCAACAAAGGTACCACCGTGAAGCGTGATGAGCTTAAGCCGTGGCGTTTGCCCGAACGGCTCATCAATGGCTTGTCTCACGAGACAGGCCAACACCATCGAATACCCTTATTCGATGCAACCGAGCTTCACGGCTTGACTTCCAGCGCGAGCAACTTTCGCGCTGAAGAAGATTTTTATCTCGATGTCTTCCTTAGACATCGATGGTACAACAGCAACTAAAAGCGCGACAAAGCCTCGCTTTTGGCTGCGTGGAACGCGTTCGTCCAAAATGTAAAAAAATTTGGACGAGAAGGGTGGCTCAAGAAACTTAAGGCGACACGCCTCAGGTTCGAAAATCGAACGCCTACCGGTGCTAGGTACCGGTTGCATTGTTTATCGAGTGAGGCAGGCATTCCTTGCCTCACATGGGGAGACCCTTGTGCGAGTTGTGTTGACAACTCGCAGCGTGCACATAGGGATGTGTATTCCCTAAATTCGCCCTGGGGAAGGGCACATATCTCGGAGGAGATGCGTGACGCGATTGCAAACTTGCAATCCGTCTACAAGCGCCTAGGGCGCGTGTTTACCGATGGGCCCAAGGACTCATCGGATGGGTCTCGTCATACTGGCGGACGAGACCTTCAACATCCATCAACAGCTGAGAGCGGGGCTCCCAGCTGTTCCAAGAGGGTGGAAACCCCCGCCTTTGGACGAGGTAGCTCGTCCTTGATCCTGAATCGTCACGGTGATTTAAGATGCGCTCCACTAGAAAGCGTTGATCACCGTGAGCATCCACCAAAGGATGTGGTGGAGGAGGAAAGACCTCCTCCAGATGATTCGGCTCACCATCTCGACCCTTACGAGATGGATCGCGCAATCGATGAATTGCGCGATGACTTGAAGCACGAGCGCGACCGGCGCTACGCTTTGACTGATACCGTGCGGAAGAACCGCAAGGATCACGAGGCTGATCGGGCGAGGGATCGCGCCGATTATGCCACGGCGCAGCTTCAGGTCGAGCGGGATGTCCGCTCCCTATTCGGCGAGCTGGCGACAGCTCGCGTGGGGATATCTCGGTTGAGTTCCGAGGTATCATATCTGCGCGACCAGACGGATCGTCTGGAGCGCGAACGCAAGAACTTGATGGATGTTCTTGAACGTGGGGGCTATCTTCACCGGAAGAAGAAGGATCGTACTGACAGTACGGCCTGAGCCTACCCACGTAAAACGTAGGATGCGTGCGCATCTTACGTGGCAATTCGAGTGTGTATGCATTGCCCTTGCGATGCAACACTCGAAATGGCCCAATGTACCTCGGCAGTAGTTTACTACTGCCGACACTAATGACTGCATGTCCAGGTAGGTTTACCGTAGACAGTAGTACTAGGTCATTAACTTTAAATGAAAGAACATTTGCTCTTCCATTATTGTCTGCGTTCCGTTTCTGAAGGTCCACCGCATTTGCGATGGAGTCCTGAACGAAACGGACTACCGCTTCTCGAGTCAGCAGGAAGTTCTCTGCTGACTCTTTGTTTTGTCTTTCAGTGCGCTTCGTGCGCACTTCTAAGAGATTGTTCTCTTCTTCAGCGAGGTTGTCTTCTTCCTCGCTGGCATAATCGTTGACGATGCTGAATATACCAGCATCGTCATCATCATCTGCGTCAGTAATAGCGTCGCCGCTATTACTGAGGTGATCTTCTTCATCGATGTCGACTTGATCGACATCGGCATCATACGTGACGACGTTAGCGTCGACACGTGATGAGCAAGAGCCAAAACGGTTTTTGCTCGATCGAGTCCCCCCCCCTTATCCAAGAGTCACACTCTAGAAGGGCGGGCACACGTGGATGGCGTAGGCCATTCACGTAAAACGGTGTGTGCTGTGTGGAAGCATGCACCGAGTTATTGATGGCGAATTCCACCATGGGTAGGAATTCGCTCCAACTCGAAAACGAGTGGACATATCCTCGAAGGATCTCTTCGAGGAAACGGTTCGCACGTTCCGTCTGACCATCTGTTTCGGGATGGTCAGAAGTAGACATCTTCAATCGTGTTCCCAATGTGCGGAACACGGTTTGCCAAAATGCCGCCGTGAACCGAGGGTCACGGTCGGATACAAGTTCACGGGGTAACCCGTGGAGTCTAAAGACCGTGTCTAGAAAGACACGAGCACAACCTTGAGCCTTGATCGACTCAGGGACTGCAGCAAGATGCACCATCTTGCTGAATCGGTCAACAAACACAAGAATATCATTATTCTTGTGAGCGTCTTCGGGAAAACCGAAGACGAAGTCCATTGAAACGGACTGCCAGCACTCTGTCGGAACAGGCAGAGGCTGCAATGGCGCACGGGATGAAGGACTAGGCTTCACCCGTTGACAAACCTCGCAAGCACGTATGTAATTGCGGACAAACTGATACTGGCGTGACCAGTAAAAGTCACGACTTACCGTGAGGTAAGTCTTTTCTCTCCCACGATGGCCTCCTGTTGGGGCATCGTGACACTCATATATGATGCGTAATCGCAAATCATTATGAGTGGGGACGACGACACGAGGCGCGTCGCCGTCAACGGCTGTATAATATAGCAATCCGTTGCGTGTACTATACCGATCCGATGAGGATCGGTACAAAGCTGGTAAATCCCTCATGGATTTACTGGATGGATTCACCAGATTATCCATCAATCGCAGAAGATCCTTATCTTCCGCGTATGCCTTTCGTACGTCGTCAAGTAAACTTGATGACGGGACACTGACTGACAGTGTCGCAACAGTGGGCTTCTCCTCACTGTTGATTTGTGCGTCCGGCTCGAAATCGGGCCGGCGCGAAAGCGCATCAGCGACGACATTGAGTCGCCCTGGTTTATACTACACGGAGAAGTTATACTCCGCGAAGAAAGACAGCCACCTCGCCATCCTTTGCGAGAGGTGTGGGCTGTTTACGGCCGTGCGTAATGACGCATGGTCCGTATAGACAACAAACGGTCTATCTATCAAGAGATAGACGCGAAACTTGGCCAGTGCGTACTTCATGGCAAGGAGTTCCTTGTCATGCACTGGGTAATTACGCTCAGCTGGTTGCAGCTGACGCGATTTATAACATATGACGCGCTCCGCGTCATCTGCATCGAACTGCATTAACGCACAGCCGATTGCAAAATCGCTGGCGTCACAGACCACATAAAATGGTCTGTCCTGATCTGCAATCGCCAAGATCGGCGATTGCATCAAGCTTTGCTTGATACCCTCAAAGGAACGCAGGCACTCAGCGTTCCATGACCACTTGACATTTTTCTTGAGCAAGCAAGAAAGATGAACAGTCATCTCGGCGTAGTTGCGCGAGTACTTGTGCAAGTACGCCGCTAGGCCAAGGAACTTCCTTAGCTCCTTGACATCGACTGGCACTGGCCAGTCGGTGATCGCCTTGATCTTTTCGGGATCAGGGCGTACGCCGTGTTTACGAACGATGCACCATAGAAGTGGTATTTCGCTAGCCGCGAATATACACTTCTTGAGGTTGGCGTAAAACTTATGCTTGCGCATAAGTTGAAGAACCTGACGAACGTGAGTTCTGTGAACTTCAACGTCCGTCTTTCCGTCCATAGCCCGGCTATGGACGAACACATCGTCGAAGTAACTCGGTGCGAAGTCTCGCACCGGTCTCAACAGATTTGTGACACACCTGTTGAATGTTGCAGGGGCATTGCTCAGCCCCTGTGGCATAACTAGCCACTCCCACAGCATCCCGCTGGGGGTACTCACTGCCGTGAACGGGATGTCCCGTTCACGCATGAGGATCTGATAGAACCCATCCATCAGATCCATGGACGAAAAGATGGTACTCTTTGACATACCATCTATGATTACGTCCTTCCTCGGTATCGGCGTCTGAGCCGGTACCGTTGCAGCATTTAATTTGTTGAATGCGTGCACTATCCGCCATCCTCCTGTGGTCTTTCGCACACAGAAGGTCGGAGAGCTGTGAGGGGATGTTGCTTTCCTCACATGGCCCGCTGCTAAGCGATCGGCAAAGAGCTTGTCGATAGCTAGTACTTGTTCACGAGGCAGTGGTCACTGCTTCATGACACAGTACTTCGAGCCCGGTTTGAGCTCGATCTCGTGTCGAGTGCCTTTGTCATTAGACAACTCGCAAGGTACGGATTCAGGGAATACGTCCTTGAATTCGATCAAATCCTTATACAAAGGATTTGCCTGAAGTGACTCCCAGGATTGAGACGTGTATCGCTCAATCCGAGTCTTCTCATCGAGGACACTTTCGTCCATCGATGAGCTGCTGAGAACCCGTTCGTTCTCAGCAAATACTGTGGCCGACCGAATATCGACCACATACTCATCCTCTGTGACGAGTATGCAGATCTGCTTGACTTTGCCACTACGCAGATCACGCAAGAACCGTTTCGGTTCTAGCGTTGGCAACTGAGTTATCTCCGAAGTCAACTTCGGAGGCACAATCAGATCAAGCGTATAAGCGCCTACGCTTGATCCGTCATTAACCAAGACGTTCAACGTCTCGGTTTCTTCCTGGGAACTTGCTTCCACAGGTTGCTGAGGGCCTAATCCCTCAGCAAGCGACTCTTGAGGAATTCCTTCCTCAAGTACGTGGGTGCTTATTTCCTCGACGTCTTCCGACTGTGGCTGTGCAACCACAGTCAGGAACCGATCCTCTACGGTCGACTCTCCAGTAGACCTAGGATGTCCATGTTGCCCTTTGAGGGCAACAGTTTTCTTCTGTCTAAGATGTCGCCCGCTAGGCCTGCATCCACGTCCCGGTCCACTCGACTTATTCGAGTGGTGGACCTTCGGCGCAGCCTGTACTCTTGTACAGCCGCCGGGAGCTTGCTCCACAGTGTAGTGATCAACTACACTGTGATCTTGTGCAGTCGTGCTAACGACCGAACCGCAAGTGAGGCCATCGCACTCACTCGCAGAACATCCACACGCTTGTGGACGCTCCAAGATGTTCATCAGATGGCCATCTGATGAACAAGTGGCAGGCATCTTCACGGATCGATGCTGCCAGCTCACCCTTGGCTCGTACCTTCTGAGCCAAGGTAATCCCAGGATGACATCAAATTTGTCATCCAGATCTAGTACGATGAAGTCATCATCGTACTGTTCGCCCTCCAACGTGTAGTGGATTCCGACTACACGTTTCTTAATGGTAATCGATGCGCCTGTTGCAAGGCGCACCGTCATCCTCGTGAGGGTAATGTCGCGCTCAACGAACTTGAGCCTACGACCCTCTAGTGACTGGCGTCGAACAAAGTTGTTCGACGCCCCACAGTCTACTAGGGCACGAAGCGACAAATCATTTGTCGCTTCCAACTTCAAGGTGATGAGCGAAACGTCATCACCAGGTGCAGAGACACACAATGATTGTGTATCTGGAGAAACTTTCGTCAAGAGATTTGCAAATTCTATTGAGGTTGCTAGATCAGTAGGGCGCTCCGCCCCTACTGAACCCGACCATTTTTTGATGGTCCGTCTCGCTGTTGCGGCTTCGCAACAGCGCTGGACCCACGCCCATTGCCCTTCTTGGCGAATGGTCGTCGATTTCGCTCAGTACTGCTTGGTACTGGGCGTGGAGCACTACACTCGTATGCGTAGTGCCCTAGCTTCTGACAGCGATTGCACCTCTGCAATCGCTTGTTGTTTGAAGAGCGAGGTCTCTCGCTCTCAACATAGCAGAGGTCCATTGGTTCTGGACCTCCGATCTCTTGTCGTCTTGGTGGACGGTAAGAGTTTGAGCTAGCATGAGCCTGTCTCATGCTATAGTCTTCCTGTTCCGCGGCTGATATCGCTTCTTCAAGCGTATTCAGCTCAAGGCGGAACAGGTGGCTCCTGACGGGCCCTTCTGCGAGCCCTTGCATGAACAGCGTAATCAACTTGTGTTCATGAACTGGGTTAGCAGTTATACTAATCGCTAGGAGTCGTATATGTTGTGCGTAAGCGTGCACATCACGCTTACCCTGCTTGAGTTTCAGGAGCTCGTAACGACCCCTGAACTCAGCTCGTGGCGGCTCAAACGTTTGTCTGAGCCGGGACTTGAAGTCATCTAGCGACCTAAACACATGTGTGTCGCTACTATCGAGCCCCAGGGACCAAGTTTTGGCACGCTCTGCCAAGTGGGTCTGAGCAAATGTGAGTTTCATTTGCTCATCTTCGACGCGACGAGCCCTTAAGGCTCTGTCGAGTTCGACAAACTATAGTAACAGGGAGTCCTCCATGACTCCACTGTACTTGGAGATGTCAACCTTCATGACCTCGGGACGACGCGCATGTGCCGTCCCGCCAACAGCAGCATGGAATTGCTGCTGTCTCAACAGCTCTGTCTGTTGAGCACCGAGTTCTCTCAACTGCTCGGCCTGTTGAGAGCCTTGCTGGTGAAGCAAGGCTACTTTCTCCCTTTCGGCGACAAGTTCATTTTGGATGAACTTGACTACAGCGGCATCTTGTTGGTCTCTGTCTAGAGACTCCAACATGGCGCTAATGGCGAACTCGCCTACGGTAGAACTCATTCGTTCTACCGCACCCCATTCGATGTCACTCAAATGGGTAAACCCTTCACGCGTGGTGTGAAAGGTCTCTTCATCATCCAACATGTTCATGTTGGATGTTGTGGTCCTTGGAAGGACTGCAAAGTGCTACCAGGTGTAACGGGGCACACCCTTGCGTGAACTTAACGCAAGGGTATCGGTGCCCCGACAGACGTACACAAGTCAAGCGAGGAAGCGTAGGTAAGGTAAAAGCAGAACTGTTATATTAATACAATTAAGTCTTTTAACTACTGTCTCTTTGTTTGACTTAACTTAATTATGCTAATATAACTGAGTGTATGGTGACGTCTCGTCACCACTCATTGCGCGCGTCTTGCGGCGATTGGTGGGTTGATATCATCAAGATATCAACCAATGAACAGACTCTTTGGTCGACCCTTCAATATCACCGCTTCGGTGATATTGTTTAAAGAATATTCAACTTCATATTCTTTATTGTCGCTATTCTTAAAGTGACAATTCCATGTAACGGGCTGCCCCGTTACAGTACTGGGTAGACCACATGACGCTATCCATTCGAACAAAGAACCGGTCGTCATACTTACGAGTCGCAAAGATAGGTTGGTGACGTGAGCCTTGCAGCAAGAGATCGAACGCGTAAGTTGCCAAGATCTACAGGTAACAAACGGGTCATACCACGGAAAAGTACGGACCACGTGTCGACGTCGCAGTGCAGTTGAAGGCAAGAGTAGAAGACTTGCGTTTGCAACGTGTATTCGAGGGGGTCTACAACTCCAGCCTACTTCCTAGACCCATCATCAGTGGATATGTGTGCCATATTGTAAAGGCCTCCGTGCTCAAAGGTGGCTTCATCGCAAAGCTCTCTACGCATGAAAGTTTTGTAGACCGTGCTTAGCAATGTAGCCCTCCAGCGTCTTGTGAACTTCTTCATTATGCGCGGTCTTTTTCATCCGACCGATCCAAGCTGCCACCTTGGGGTACTTGGAAAACTGAAAGCCCATCAGTTCGAGTTGGTCAATCTCGCAGTAAGCCGCAAAGTCTGCAATCGTCGGGGGAGTCCGTATGGGCGATGTAGTCGTTCACCAAGAACCCCTCGAGTAGGCCAAACACCCTCTCGATGAGAGCATCCATGCCGTCTAGAGCTTCTAAATCTTTGTCCGTCGCGCTATTGCTTTTCTTGGCAGTTGCCGGGCGGAAGATGTTGAGCGTGAAGAGTCGCGTGTTGGTGTGATGCCAGTGCAGGAACTCGTTGATCCTGGCCCGCACCTTGATGTCTTTTGGATAGAGGTCTTTTGGACCCGTCCAGTCGAACTTGTCGCTCAGGTACATCAGGATGGCCATCCCTTCCGTCAGCACGTAGTCGTCGTCTTTCATGACCGGGACGAGGCGATTGGGGTTCAAGGCCTTGAACTCATCGGTCTTGAAGAAATCCGTGCCTGGGTTCATCTCCACAAGGTGAAAGTCAACGTTCTTGACCTTGAGCACCCAGATCACGGTCCGAGATGGCTGGCTAATGAAGTTGGCGTAGAGCTTGAGAGGCATGACGAGCGATGGTTTTGGCTGAACACTGCGAAAGGAAAAGTGAGATCAAGGTGACAACGTGCACGCCAACGGCAAAAACACGAGGCTGGAAGGCCTGGATGAAGATACCACCGATCGGTTGCGTGGCAGCTGCGGTCAAAAAGATTCGCAGTTCCTGTTCACGCACAACCAGCCGTGACGTGTCGCTTCAGCATGAAGACAAATCATTATCTTAGGTGCCGGAGCTCTGATCGGAACCACCGGTCACTTTGTCTGCGAACGCTTCTTCCACGATACCTTCTTTGCAAAGGATCCGATCACCATCACAGCGCCCTTTCACCTACGCACTCGGTAGTGGTTTGCGATAGCCGGGCGAGATCGAGATCCCAACCAAAAAAGATACGACGTTTGGCGCAACGATTCGCGTAACCGAAATTGGGATACTGCTCGGATCAGGATCTTTAGTATTTCAGGATCTTGGAAAGGAATCGTCCGCACGCACGAACAACAGAGGGCCGAAGACGATGATATCTAGAGGATCGTACTTCGCTTTGACAGCACGAGCAGTAGTATCATACGTGTGATCTCGCGATGTCAAGAGACGTGGCGAGGTGGCAAAAGCTTCATAAACAGTCGAAAAACGGTGCGACGGCCTAAGACGACGCGGGTAACAGATCGCGTACGCCGCGACCAGAAAAAGAAAAAGGAGATACCGGTGCAGACCAACTTGACGGTGTCGAATGGACCGACGTCTTCTCTGCGTGAATGGCTGACACTAATCGGCATCAAGTATACACCGAGTTGTCCGCCTTCAGGTGAGAAGGTGACCTCTGTGTCCTGCACGAATAGAAGGTGTCGAGACACTTGCTTAGTTGTTTCGGACACATTGTACGAGTTCCTTCGACTCTGACAGCTACGCGAGCGACGCCATACGATGTGACTGAGTATACAGAACCAACTGAAGTCATCACGAAGTAGTAGGAACGACTGCATGTAGCCGCATCTCCATCGAAATGAACACTAGTGGTATACCCGCAAAACACAAATGACTCGTAGCTCACAGGACCACACCCACACCTGCGTGCGTCGTCAAAACAATGTGTAGTAGTGCTAGATGGTTGGTGGCCCAACCTTATGCGTCAACACACTGGCGTGCTTGCAATCTCCAAGGCCCAGTGAGTGAATATGCACGTCTTCTCGGACTACTCTACCGGCACTCGTTTTGGAAGGACGCGTGAGACAATGTGCATCTTCTAGCGTTGTGAGTGATTGACATGCATCGCTGTGGTCTATACGCGGCACTGCTTTGTAGTCGTCGATCGTTCCACGAAGCATGCGACCCATGCTCGGGTTCGGTTGAGTTTATCCGACAACAAACGTTGTCGATCACGCACTTATAGTCTGCGTTTCTCGGGTAGAAACGCGCCATGAATGCCACTGGGTCAGGTTTACAGCAAGCCGACAAGACGGCTATCTGTAGCGACTCTGTAGAGACGCAAGAACATCAGGCGTTGCATTTCTTCAGTACATCGCCTGCGTGTTGCGCTTGAGCTGTCAGCCGCCTGGAGTGATCCACGTCATGCTCAGGCACTGCAGAACGCCTTCGAGACCCGACGGTTTTTCGTCTGCTAGTCTCGAATGGGATCAAGAATCTCTGGTCCGGTCTTCATCATTCGGCTGCAACTCGCTTGCTCGTCATCAAGGTTTGCATGCTTCTTACATACGCTCGCATGACGCGCGAGTTGCTGGTCGTCATATAGCGCGTCGTTTTGTGCGAGTCTCCATGCAATCTGCGTCTTCACAGGATGTTCGTCGTAAAAGGCTAAACAACATGCTGTGAGGTTGTGGAGAGGTCGTCTTACGTGGGCATGTGGTACTATGTCAGTCTGCTGGGCGCTGCACCAGACTCAATCGATGACAGCGGTTTTGTTGGAACGCTATTCGTAGAACTCGGCTGGCGATACCATCGAGACGCAACAACATACACCGGATGTTGTGCAGGCGGTGCCAATTCCAAAGGTTGATAGACAAGCGATCGCATATTCTACATCGAAGCAACGTGCGCGCATGTCCAGGGCCATGCATTGACCGCAGAATGGAGATAACGGGCAGTGTAAGGTGCGTCCGAAGACGACAAACGATCCTCAGATGCAGTGATTCTTCGATGCATCGAGTGCACAGACATTGGGCAATTTCGTGAGCTATTGGTAAAGAACGACATGAAAGAGATCGATCGTAGCGCTTGCGTGGCCGACCATGCACCAATGTCTATAGGTACGTTGTTGCAGTGCCTCCTCCATCCTTCAGTGTCGACACTATCCGAGGACGGCCCTATCGACTGTCGAATGCTACGTGCAAAGCTTATGTATCGTGGCAGATAGATGCAAGTTCGGAAGGAAGTCAGTGTGTAAGTCTCTATGTGTGTAAGTTTGTGTCTGGCTACAGGTGACCAAGTGGCCAATGTGAACCCAAGTCACATGTCGTGCCCATGACGGACAGACAGCCCATGGAGACAGCACGTGCCCGTCTATGACGCCGTCCAATCGCACTCTACTCGCAGTAGCATTCCAACGTCCGTTCGTACACTCGAAAGTCACAATACCGACGAGCAGCTCCGTATTTGTAGCTGCTGAGCCGTTGAGGCGCTTTGGGCAGCCACGTCGAGCTCAGGACATCGCGAAGTGTACCCAAGTGAGAGATCCGACATCTGATGGTGACGATGGAGATGATGCGCTTGTCACGTGCTACAGAAACGGCGATCCGTCTCCTGCCCGGCAACGACGTACGTCGTGTGTGTCGATTGTCGCTGCATCGGTTCTGCTCGACCAGTGCATGTGTTTGTTTCATTCGGGACAGTGTCGTCGCTCGAAAAGCCCGTGACGCTGCAGGTGGGTGGGTGTATATGTGTGGATGCAGTGCACTAACTGTCACTGTGCAACCGGTCCGCAGCGCTGTGTCGACTGTCAAGCGGTTTTCCCGCAGTGGGCCGGCGTCTCCTTTGGCGTCTTGCTCTGTTTAGGCTGTGCCGGGAAACACCGGTCGCTCGGCGTCCAAACAAGTGTCGTCAAGTCTCTGGTCATGGACGCGTGGTCCCTGCAGGAGACGCGGGCAATGGCACTCGGGGGCAATGCAAAGTGGACTGCCGTTTGTGCGGGCGCTCGAGTCTCGGACCTGGTCATGGCGGACAAGTACGTGTCCCCTGTGGCAACAATCTATCGGAAGCAAGTGGCGCTACTGGCTGCAGCCAACGAGCTGTCCGAAGAGGCGTGCGTGGGGTTTACGGCCACGTCGTTTCTAGCTCTGTGTGCTGCAACGACCTCCTTGTCTTGCCGTGACGAGGAGATCGTAGAGGACGTGGGTTTGCCATCACTGGCTATGACTCCGAAGGCACTAGCGAACGCAAGGGATGACGGCGCTCACAATGCAGCCATCAAGTGCACGACGTGCTGCTCTATGGTGTCGTGGAACCACTTGAATGTGCACTCAAAGGCATGTACTGTTGCCAGCACGTCGGTACGTCATGCACATGTCGTTTTCTATGCTGATGGGCGCAATGCCCGATAACTCTCACGCTGGTGTTGATGCCGCTGGGTCTGCTATCAATCTGTTGCCACTGTGCCATGGTCAGCCAGCTATGGAGTGGAGATCGTATGCGCGGAGAATCGTAGCGGCAGGTGAGCCACTCGGATTCACTGTGGCCAAGACCGGCAGCGGGTATGCCGAAGTGTCGCGAGTTACGCTCGGCAGTGCTGCAGCACGAGCCAATGTGGTTGTCGGTAGTTTGCTCATCGGTCTCAACAACGACACGAGCTTGAAGTTCGACGTGGTCGTGGACTTGCTCCGACTGCTGCCACGGCCGACGTTGTTCCACTTTGCGTTGCGATCTCCAAGAGCGTCGAGGAGACTAGAGAACGTGACCTCGTCGTCTGCTGCTTTGGAGCCCAAGACCGTCGAAATCAACGTGACGTTGCATGACAAGGAAGAGCTTGGCTGCTCCTTGTCTTCCACCGACTTTTACTGCGTCGTGCGGAGCGTCGATGACGAGTGCATTGCACGACGCCATGGCATTCTAGTGGGATCACGGGTTGTTGCCGTCAACGGGCAGAAGCACTTGAGACCGGAGGATTTGATCCAATGTATCTGCACTGCCCCTCGTCCGATTCACATTACAGTGCATCGAGTTGAAGGGCTAATGAGAGGATGGCGTGGCTAGAGGCGGCTACAACGGGTGAACTAACGTTGACAAATCGCCAAGACCAACCGACCACAAAGTGGACGCTTCGATCACGCACGGCTTCGGAAGAGTTTGCAGTCATTGAGGCAGCTCTGTCTGAGTCGATCAATCATGTGACTAAAACTTGTATCCATGTTATTGTTTGGATGCTGCGAACACCATCATCAAGTTTCGCTGTCTGCGCTACACGTCCGGGATCGTGCGACCACCTCGATGACGGTTCTTGTAGTAAGTGATTACATAGTCCGGCGGGGCGGCTTCATTGCTCTTGGAAGGCAGGCGGTGGCCTGAAAACACCGGGTGAAACATCACTTGCTTTAGTGTAGGACGCTTGACCGGGTCAAACGCCACCAGCTCCTTCAGCAGCTCCATTGCCCCAGATGTCGATTGCAGTCCTTCACGGCATCGACGAATGATGTCGTTCGAACCATTAGCGATGGAGTACAACGACTTGTCCTTGTCAAACTGCGATGTTGCGAGCAGTCGCGCCTCATTCACGCCTTTTGTTCGTCTCGATCGTCGTTGAAGGTGCGTCAGCGCTGGATCCTCTGGCCGCAAGTGTGTTAACAACACTTGCCACACCTTATCGATTCCTCTGCTTTCGCTTGGGTTTCGCTCAGGTAGCCCAAATAGCACAAGGTAGCGGTAGAGTGTGTGACAGAGCGTGTCGACGTCATCGCCGCGCGCCACGCTCTTTATCACAGAAAACCCCGAGTTCTTACGCGGACTCTGACAATGCATTCGGGAAGTCAGGCAAACGATCTCAGCAGTCGGCGTTTACATACGTTCATAATCGAAAACACGTACCATCCAAACGCTAGTCAGGCCTTTCAGAAGCTCCTCAGGACAGCGCACGTCGTCCATAATTTCTTCGTATGGTGCGCTGGTGTAACGCACGGTACAGTGGCACACATTGTCAGAAGACACTCATCCCAGCCACGATCCAACTAAAACATCACATACCTTCCAGTAAACAAGTGTAGCATGCATAGACCCAAACAGAATGTGTCCGCGGCATAAGACTGCTCAGCTGCATCACCTTCCAGCAGGTGCTCGATCGGTGAGTTTTCAAGTGTCGTGAACTGGTCGATCGTGACAGACTTTCCCAGGTTTTCCGGGTTGGAGTCGGCTGCACCGTAGTCTGCGAGCTTGACCCAATACGAGAAGGAGGCAGGCATTCGAAGAACGAAACAGGCATCTTCCAGTAGGTAGTGTAGTACGACGTCAGATCCTAGATCCTTGTGGACATTGCTGCTGCCAATGTCTTTCAGAAAAAAGTTGAGGAGCTGCACCGATACAATGTGGCCGCGTCAGTTCACAACATGATACACCGTAGTCGCAGACAGTAGACGTGACAAACCTTGATATCACAATGCCGCAGGTTAAATCTCTCTCGGGCACAGTAAAGACTGTAAACCATCTGGAAGAAAAATGGCACAGCCACACATGCCACAGGCAGGATCTTATCTTTCTGCAGCGCAATGAAGTTCTCCAGATCGCCACCGTCGCAAAATTCCATCCGGATGTACTGGAACAACCGCTCGCTGTTGTCACTTGGACACACCGCCAAGTCTTCCTCGCAAGCATCCGCACTGGGATTGGCATCCGCGCTCGCTAGCAACTCAACCGGCTTGCGGTGCGTTTTGCTTCCCCATAAGTCAGATCGAGGTTGATCGTGTGCAAGGAATACATCGTATACTCGAAGAAAGTTCGGGCAAATACCGTCCTCGGTTGCGTGTGACAGCAACACTGAGTGGGCCACCTCTTGGCGAATGACACTCTACAAGCAACAGTCACCAAAACAATCGTGAGTGCACACCAACATCTTGCTTCCCGCCACGTACTGCACGCGCGTTTACCTGGTTGCCAATTTCTTCCAGTGCGCTAACATTCATCACGCTAATGGCCTCAAGGCGGTTTTGCTCCGACGAGTACACCTTGTACACTTCTTTGTAAGCCCCACTTGCGTGGTAATGGCCGCGTGGATGACGTCTGTATACATCGGTCATTGAGCAATGATTCACTTTCCTGTAATGTCGAACATCCAGATCGTCAGAGCTCAACACAAAGCAAATGGGATGGTCTACACCTGATCGCTTTCACGTACTTAGAGTAATCTGCGATAACCCAAGCGTATGCCCTGGTAGCAACAACACATGCGAGCGGACTTAGAGATGTCATCAAGCACGTACGCTGCTTCACAACGTACATGATCGAGACTTGCCGAAGCACGTCCCTGAACGACTTGACATCGATCACGCCAGAGTGGAGAACGAGACACAACACACGTTCTCCTTGCACGTTCTCTGTTTCAGTTGGTCGCTTGTCGCTTTGCGCGATACGTCGCTTGACTGGAGTCAACGACATCCTCCTATCGAGCTTTTCTCGATCCCACATCCAGTCGTCATCCACCGGTGGAAGAAGACGACACGGCGATGTAAGAGCTATAGAAGATAGCCGTCGAGCTGGTGTCCTCTCGAGCATGGATCGTCGACGCGCGAGTCGACGGTCTCGACGCTTCGATGGTTGTGCCAGCACATCTTCCATTGCATCGGCGATTGCTTTGTGCTGCCACGACGACAGCAGTCGGTGATGCTCGGAAAACGACACAACTTCGAGCGTCTGAGCTTCTAGCTTCTCAAAGTACTGTTTCAACCGGACCATTGGGGCATCCGATCCGTACTCTTCTCTCTGGCTTCTCCCGTCTCCAGCATGATGTTCGTCACCATGACCAAGTAAACAACCGTCACTCGCAACAACAGCTTCGCGGCTCCTGTTGGTAGTTCGACGGACACGGCGTCTGTAACCAAATGACAACCAAGACGAGGACAGGAAGCAAAGAAAACATCACAAATGATACCAAACATAACCATAAGCATAGCCAAAATCACGACCACACAACACAGCAAACAAATAATTAGCAGTCAGCACCTCCACGACACTGATCCAACCTCTGTACCCAGTTGTTTGGTCCCCCACGCTCATTTTTCGACCACGTACGCAGGTGGACCAGCCTCGTCCAGCGTCAGTGCACGCCGCACCTCGTCAGCCTTTGCCCCAGCAGCACAAAGTACGTTGCGTCCCAGCGCACCACTCGGTCCAAAGCCGAGCGAGCGGACCCAGCGCACAAACGCGTCGCGCTGGTGTTTACTCGGCCACTGCTTCACCGTCGGCAGCTCTACGATCGCGTCCTGTGTCGTCCCGCTCGCGTACTTAAGCTGCGGCTCTGCCCTCAAGTGCTCGGCTAAGTACGCGACAAAGTCGCGCGGTGCGGCGTGTACCAACTCGTGGGTACGTTTCGGACTCGCCGCGGTCCTGTTGCGTTTTTTCCTGCTAGGTACGATCGTCTTCAACGCGGTCGATCGCGGCTCCGCGGCCGTCGAGCGACGCGTGCTCTGCGCAGCGGTACTTGACGGAGAGAAGCTGAAGCGCGACGCACTAGCGGTGTCCGCTTCGCCATCGACTGACGACTGCGGTGAGCTGCAGACGCCGCGCAGGGGCTCCGTCATGGCCGCCGCAGAGCAACGACTTGGCGAAATACGAACAAAAAGTGTGTTTTTGACGAATCAGCGGCGGGCAGACATCGCGAGCTGTTGATTGGCGGAAAACCAGCCCCCGATCTTGAACCGACGGATAGCGTTACGCGAGGGACGTCGACGCTCGAGACAGCGACTGCTTGCGACTGCTTGTGACGGACTTAGCGATCCTGTGCTCTGGAAGAGCGCCTGCGTGGCAGGTGCTCGAGCTCTGCCGCGACGTGTGGCCAGGTCTCTGTTTCGCAATTGTGCGTACGCGCGCTGTCGCGACGTGTGTACGTTTTTCCCTCAATCTGTTCCCCGCTATCTCTTGTTTGTTTGTTGGTGCAGATGGAGGACGTCACTTGCTCCCTGTGCTGTCTCTGTCGCCTATTGCTGTGAATTTTGCATAGCAGTGGTACTTTTGATCGCTGGCCTGCGTGGTAGTAACATTGACGACGTCGGTGTGATCAGTTGGAAGGGCACGTTTGGTGCTGCACATCCGGTTAGACTGACACGTTGTGTTCACAACAATGCACCAGCAGCGATAGAGGATGATAATGGAAAGAGAGAAGAAGTGTCGACGGATTGACATTGGACATTAAATAGCGAGGCAGGTCGGCCCCGACTCTTTAGGTTACACACACACTGGTCGCTCGCGGTTGCGCGGGACTGGACGAGACTCCGTTGTCGAAGAGTGTCGTGTCACTGGTCTCTGGAGTCCGTCCACTCGGCACATGGAGTAGAAGCGATCGAGGACGCACGTGGCGCTGCAGCGTCAATGGCGACGGTTGCCTCGTGTACGACGGCTGTCGTCGTCTCTTGGGCTGGTCTACGCTCAGCTGCTTCAGTTGTACGCTTGACCGGGAAACGTGCGCTGCGACAGCAGCTCCATGATCTCAAGCCTTGAAATCGGCGACACTTCGATGGAGCTGCGGTCGATACTGGCGTCGGCGCTGCCGATGATCTCCAGGACCGTGGCGAAAGACACGCGCTTGCGTGCTCGTCGAGGAGGCTTGGCCATCATGTCCTTGCTGACCCAGGCGCAATCGCGTGGTCGTTGTTGCTTGGCGTATAGGGCCCGGAGACACTCTTGGCGGTAGTACTCGGTGAGGCTAGCCTCCATCTCCGATGCGCATCGCTTGCCCAGCATGATTGAAGAGGTCGAGGGATCTGGTCGAGACGAAACTGAGGGGAGGGGTGAGGTGAGGTGGCCGTGCGAAGGTCAAAGTGGCTGTCGAGGGCAAATTGCAGACTGGGAGGTCTCTTTCCATTGCTGGTCGGTCGCTGACCCTCCAGCCGGCGGTTTATCGGGTCTCGTCGCTCGTGGCGCGCAAACGGTGACGCTGCCTTTCCAGCAGGTTGCGCCGAACGTGCGCGAGTCTAGACTGGACGCATTACTCGCTCGAAACGGGTCTTTGGTCCGCGCCGGTTCACTCGCTTGCAGTATGCGCTGCCCGAACAGATGGACAGCTGGTCAAGTGCTTGACAAATCCGTGCAAAAACGCGCGTTTGGTCGTCTCAAAGCCAGCTGGGACAAACCAGGTGGTGTCTCTCGTCCACAAGCCCCAGTGCCGGATGTTTGCGATAAGACATTGTGGAACGAGACAGCAAAGAGCTTTGCTGCGATTGTCCAGTCGCTCGTGCTCCTACTGCTGCTGCTCCTACTGCTGCTGTTGCTGCTGCTGTTGTTCTGCCGCAGTTGCTGCTGCAGTTGTTGCAAGCGAAGAGGTGGACGGGCACAGCAACAACAACAATTTCGTTGACGACGTGCTCGTCAAACAACATCGGGACGTTTTCTCCCAAGCGTTTTCCCCGCTGGGGAACGTGTCGATCGCGGTCGGCCGGTAGGTCGGCCAACCATCCGGTTTGGCCTCGTGGATTTTTCACTCCTGTCTTTGTCGTCGGGCCAAACGCGAGGGTAGAGTCACGTAGAGAGAGGCCAGGACAGGACTCGCTAAGCAGGTCTTGTTCTTCGGGCCTGGATGGGTTTCGCTCTCTTGTCCTCAGCTCTGACGTGCGCCGGCACCACCTGCTTCCAGAGCACGTGGCAGACGGGTAACACTGGGATGGCCTGGATACTACCGCTTTGCAGGAGCGCGCGAGCGAGCGAGCGAGCGGTTGTCCCGCGCTTTCACGATCGCCTCACGGCCCCACTGATCTTAGGCATGCGTTACAGTGCCGTGGCACCACAATGGCACGATATCTGCAGGAAGTGTCCGTGACTAACAACGACATGACTACTATGTGCTGAAAGTCACGTTGCGTCAACGGAAAGCAGCGACGACGAGCTCGGGCAAGTCACGGCATCTCACGCTGTTGCAAGAAACGGGTCCGCGCTGCATTCGGTATACACAGCCGCGTCCGTTGAAGGCCGTGCACGCACATGTTGACAAAAGCTGTGGGTGCGACTGACTCTTTTCGTATGTTGGTACGCTCACGCGGACAAGGAATGCAGTAGCTGTGTCACGTTTCATTTGTTGCTGTCGTTGGTGGTGGTGTTGTTGTATGTCGTCGCTCTCACTGGATACATAGCTCCATGACTCGCTACAGGTTCAACGTGGAGCAGTAGGTACGTGTTCGTCCTGGACGACCTCTGCTGGTATGAACAGGTTGAGGACCGACATAGCAACGACCTTCACGTGGAGACTACCGCTCATCCCATAATCACAGGGACCGGCGCGATTCTCCGCATCTTTCGTTTGCTGTAGCCTGACGACACGCGATCACGTCGAGTGCCCCATTGCGAGACATTGTAGCGTTGCGTTCGAGGCGATCGAACAATATTGTGGCCGGCACTGTACCATTGGTAGCTCTATCCATCGTAGCAGCGGTAGCTCGTGCAGGTAGTGATCCAGTTGTCGATTCGTTGGACAAACGCTTGAGGTTATCCACAACAGAAAAAAGTACCGAACATGTGGCTGCTCCGCCTCGAGACGCTGGGTGCGCTGCGTTGCGCTGTTGTCGCTTCAAGAAAAACGCACCGTGAGTTATGCTTTCCAGCTCTCAATTCGGTGGGGCAATGGGGCAATGGGGCAATACGTGGCTCACCGGGTCCGCGATCGGAAGCTTTGCTGGAAAAGACAAAGACGCACGATATGTTCGTACGAGACGGTGTAGAAATTGTCCCGCCGGATCAGCGTAGAAATGCAGCAAAAGCGCGCAAGACAACAACAAAGTGTCGTGATATGCGTTGCTAACGAGTGGTATACCACCGCATCGATTCGTTGGCGTCGAGGAGTCGTGACCGGACTTGGAGCTCGCGGCCGATAAAGTGGTCGTCATCGAAGCTACTGGTGCACATGTAGCGCTTCGGCGTGTTTCGAAGCCAGCCAGAAAGTGTGAGCAGCATGGAGTACACGAGAATGCACAGGTGACTTGTGGAGTATCTTGATGCTACCTCTTTGTCACACAGTCCATCGAGCGCGCGGCTTACCACGATCTCGGAACGAACGAAGAAGGACTACTTAGTCTCACCAGTCAGCTCCTGACATTCCAGAGACCGAGTGGGGTTCTACTCTGCGTTATCCGTGCGACGTGTCAATCACTGACTCTGTGCTCATCACAAGAACGCGGCGAGACGGATCAGAGCGGATCAGAGCGAGCGATCTCTCTGCACATTCACAGAACGAAACAAGCGCATCGATATTTCTTTGCGACACTGGCACCGCTGACACTCGAACGTAAACGCGACGTGTGCCATAACATTGATCACTCTTTTGTGTGGACGACGAGTCCCAAGAGCTCTATCATCCTCGCCTCGATCACGACCACAGCAGAGTCAAGAAGCAAGCGCCATGTCTGCGACAGGCAGCCTCGTGCGCAGCACAAATGCAGCTTCAGAAGTTGTCTCGTCGTGCAAGATTAATGTGTAGAAGTGACCTATCGTGTTCAGAGTCGGTGGGTCGCACCGAATTCGCGCCACGGTCGAAGGCCGTCTCGACACATAGTCTCGACTGCATCCTACGATGTAATGTCTCACACGCATAAGCCAGGCAGGGTTCGCCGAGCTGACTACCGCCATTCGCATAGTTTGTTGATCGACCAGCACTCGCTACGCCCGTGGTAGCCGCTACAAGCAGGTTTCCTCGGGCGTTTATAAGTACGCATTAGCTTTTACCTCATGACAGCATACGCCATACCGTACACCTGTGTCTTTGTCTCATTTTTGGTGTCAAGGACATCTAACGGGCTCATCCCGTTACATAAGTGCTGCTAAGCAAAAACAACAATGTGCATATTGTCGTGATGGATAATAGTCCCCAACATTTGCATGGCTGAGTGAATATTGTAGGAATATTACCGCCAAAAGCAAAATTCCGTACTGCTCCACGCATTGGTTGGTAACGGCTTATAGATCGACCAACTAAACCACCAGTCGCTTCTAGACACTCGCAAGAAGTGGTCAGCAGCTAGTCGATGTTCATGTTAGTAAACAGCAAGAAATGGGACGATTGATCTTCAGCCTTTCGTTACAGCATGTAGGCCCGAACACCCCGTTGTATACACGCAGTTCAAGTGTATGTACACGCTTTGATTCTGCACTTAAGTACGCGTACTTTCGTAGCATGAATCAACTCTGTACTCAGCGTAGGTATCCGGCACTGTCATCAGCAAAGGCAAAGTGTGCTCTTTTTCTACGGAGCGTCAAAAGCAGCACATATGATGACGTTAGTGTAACGAAGAGCTTGCTATGCGATTGCAGGGATGTGTGCAATGTGTCGAAGCGGTAGGACGCTGTGCTGCCGTATACATGTTCCATCGAGACGCCAGCAGACGCCAAAGCCGGTCGAGGGCAGTTTGTGGCATCGATTGAACATGATGACGCCCATCTGCCGCCCCATGCGCTAAAGCCCCGACAGACGGTTCGCTTTCGTTTGACAGTACAAGTGCTTGGGAGCTTTGGCCTTCTGAATACGGAACAGTGGCAGAATGCAAAAAGCTGAAACTTTTGTTATCGTCTTCGTCGATAATACTGTTTGCTACACAGACGCCCTTGTTCATCTGGCTTTTTCGAGTCGATGTAAGTGTGGATGATGTAGGCAAAAGGAAATTGACGAGGCATCTCGCGGGTGTGTCGAGTGGTGCTGTGACGGTGTTGAACTTCGGCTGACATAGCCTTGGTTTAGTAGGCTCGACAATAAATTGCAATGACCGTATTCTAAAGACGTACTGTAACCGTGCAAAATTGTGATTACGATTACGGTAGACGTAGTAGGAATCGGTGGAGGACCTGACAATAGTGATTGTAATGCACGTACATGTCAGAAACAGACATTGCTAGCAGTTGATGGATGCGTCTATTTTAGTTTACCATACTAAGTTGTATCGACAACTACATCAAACAGTGTAAGCAAGGTTTCTGTCGTTGTTAAATCATCCACTGATATGCAATGCAAATGTCAACCCTACAAATCGGAGCTTGCAGCTATTCTGGACTAGCAAAATCTCCAAGTCGTTAACCTTAGTTCTCACGAACCAATATGTTCTTTGATACTGAAGCAATTTTGTTGCATAAGAGCCGCGGCAGCTCTGTTCCAGATACAACTAATGTCGAGCAGTAAATAATTAGAGTCGGAGCTCGCTTCTGTATTTGCAGTAGTCCCATGATATCCGGGTAGCAAATGATACGAAGTTTGCAGGTTAAAAAGACATTCTATCCGTCATTGGATTTATTCGACGATAAATTTATCGTCCGTGCATTCGCATTGAAGAGTTCAACATCAACAAGCCACTATAAACTTGACGACGTTCAGGGAGGAAGTTGTAGGCACTTTTGTTGGCTCACAAGAACCCATATATGACCACAGTGAAGTCCTTGGACATTTAGACCGAAAGACGAAAAAAATAGTTTTTGCCCTTAACAACATGTTTATGACGATTTACTCTCGTGGCCCGCATCAACGCATCCGCGTGCGCTTAGCCAATCTTTGGTCAATCATATCCATCCAAACGATGATGTAAACAGCGACTGGTTCGATGAGGCTCTTCTCTTAGTTTATCGAAGTTATGCCGATACACTTCGTCACCGCAAAGACCTGTCACTACTCTGATCAGCGCGAATCCTTACGTACAGAGCTGTTTTCCTGAAAATGAAAAGTAAGCGTTGCCTAGTGTGGATTTATCGATCCACTCATCAGGCGCATACAGATGTTTCGGTCGTAGGCTGAGTCAGGTGGAGCAATTGTATTCCTAACTTCAGTAGAAGGAATTGGCTCTCAGCGTTCATTTTATTAAGATCTTCACGAAAATTCCAAGTCAGCGAGGCTTTACCTCAATGAGCTAAATATTTGCTCCCGACTTTGTATGTATGTAGCTCTTGCGGCTAAACCAAAAGGAATAATATATCAAACAGCACAGATTGGTTGAATGTCAGCTACCAAAGTGGGGCTTATCACAACTCACTCGACAATTGAGCTAATTTGTATAAATGTTTGCCTGCTTAGTCGCTAGCGAAACCTTCGTAAGTCTTCGATATCGAAAACTAGATCTAAGTAAATATACATTTACAGGCCGCAAATCTCACTGAATGACGTTATACCAAAACATGACTGTAGATTCACCTTGATAATTGCGATGCAAAATGCTCAGACTTACTACGCATCTAAGATAGCAACATATTTGCAAATTTGATTACAATATCTAGACCTCTGCATAACCTTCACGATGGTATCGGTTGTAAGTAAGGTTGCAAAGGGTGAAGCATTGTTCAACGTATGTTGGCATTGTTTACCCGTGTTTTTGAATAGGAGTACAGGGTGTACGGATGACAAAATCTTGGGAAGCGTTGCTCATAGTCGTCCTTGCAAAGTCAAGAACATTGGCAGAGACTGTGCATCGTAAGGGCAAAATAAAAGTTTGTTGCCAACAGAGCAGCCATCTTTATGAACAAAGGATTTATCTCTTGATGCAATCACCTAGACATGAAGTGGGAGTAAATGCATGGTCTGTTGGATCATCAGCAGGTGATCACGCGTCGGGTCGGCTCTCCACGGCGCAATCATATGGATGAGCAGCCATTCCTCGCATGCACCTATCCATCAGAAAACATGGCGAGGCCTGTCGAGCACCCTTTTTTTAAAGAGCAGTATGCTTGGATGTATCCTTGTCGTACAGATCATTGTCTGTCTTTAGAATAATGGTATCTTGAGAGAGCCTGCAATCGCGTGAGAAGCCTTAGACTAGCAAATTAGAGCTACGAATCTAGTAAAATGCTCACTGGTATTGGAAAATCTGATTGGCGGAGATACTGGTATTTGGAAAAACCCTCAGCCCAACAGCTGCTATAGAAACGGTTCGAGAAACCGGTATGCCCATATGACCCATGCGTCGTCCGCAAAAGGCACGTCGTTTCTAATGCCACCCGTTATTCACGACCGGTCGAGTCCGCACATCGCGCGCACTTTTGTCGGGCCATCTGACTATGAGCATGGACGAAAAAGAGCTGACAGGATCATCATCCTGGATTTTGTATGCCGTGTCTAGGATAGAGAGCAAATGCTTGGAAAGCTCTTTGTATGGCTAGAAAACAGATTGATGTGCTATTGTCCACGTCGTCAGTTGTGATCGAACATGTGGACAAGACCTCGTACATCGGCGATCAGCCACAGTGAGTGAGTGAGTGAGTGAGAAGGTGATGTATGCTCAGGCAGGCGAACGACCCGATTCATCTCGATCAGACACAAGATCTAGAGTTTGCTGTTCAAACAAAGCACGAATAAGCATTGGACGCTTCTGTCTGCTGATACAAAAGGTGTTGTATGCTACTGGAAGTTTCCTTCTGCACCTGTACGTTTCTGTCGATTCCGGAATGTTTCTGTCTGCTCCTAGAAGTTTCTGTCTGTATCCAAAGGTTTCGTCGTCGCTGCGAGCCACGCTCATTTTCCAAGTCGATGCGGTGGCTTGTCATGCATTGAGACTACTTTTCGTAGTGAGGACAGCCGTTGCATTGTTTGTGACGTCCCAGTCCAACATCAGTCGATTCTCCACTATTGTTCCTCATGGTAGCGAGCTGCGCGTCCTGCTCGGTCATTTTAGACGCACGCAGCCCACTCTGTCTTCTATGTAACTGCTGTGAGCTGCTTCAAAGCGCTGTACCAAACGTCATCTTGCTTTCTGCAAGTAGTAGTACGTCTTCGTCCGAGCATTCTGGACGGGAGTAGATGGGGATATCACGAGTCAGTCAGTAGTCGTTGTTTTCGGGGCGAGTTGTGAAGGAGGCTCGTGTTAGATGGATGATCAATCACACACTGCACGGGCCACAAACTCACCCCTGTCAGAATACCCGATCTGGTCCGTGCAGTTTTGTCGCTCCTTCTTGGCCTTGGGCGAATCCGTCTCGTCCATGATCTTGGACTGCAGGATCTCCTCCACGATATCTTCGAGGGTCACGAAGCCCTTGAGTTCGTAGAACGGATCACCCTAGCAAACAGACAAGTGCGTCAAGAGGTAGCACATCTACTACTTCATCTTGCAAGATCCAGTAGCCTCTGCTGCTACGCTTACCGGTCCCCAATTATTGACATCGTAGACGAGTGCCATGTGGGTGCTGCCCATTTTGAACACACTGAGCACTTCACCCAGCTCTGCATCGAGCCAAATGCGATGGGCCGCCACCGCGAAGACGCGTGCAAAGGCTATGAGTGGCACGTTTTCATTCGGATCCACGTAGATCAAGTCCTTGGTGAAGACAATGCCCACCACGTCGTTCGGGTCCTTCTTCCACACGGGAATGCGACTGTAGCCGCTGTTGTAAATCACCTTGAGCATTTCGAGACTAAGCCTCGTACCCGTGTGCTGAACAAAAGAGCAAACACACCATAGCATAGCATAGCACCCTACTGCAGTTAAGCAAACCAAACGAAGGTCACGACACCACAGACTTTATGCAACAAGCAAGCAAGAGAGAGAAAGAGAGACGTGGAAGAGGATATCGAAAGCGAAAAGAGCTTGTCCGCGGGAATCATAATGTCGCTCACGACCTTGGTCTTGTAGCTCATGGCACCGCGTACAATGCACCCTTCTTCGGGGTGCACAATCTGCTGCCTCACGTGAATCTCCACGAGTTTCTCCAGCTCTCGTTTCGTCAACATCGTGCCGACGTCTTCACCAACCACACGGTCGAGCGTGTAGCTCACGGGCTTTGTAAGTGGATACAGCACTAGCCGCAGCACCTTCACAACAGGCACAAACGTCGAGCCAATGGACAGCGCGTGCCTCGAACAGATCGACTGCGGCAGGATCTCCCCAAACACGAGGATGAGCGCCGTCGAGGCGAAAAAGCCCACGACGCCACTCGTCAAGTCGACCATGAGGATCGACAGCAGCGAATTCACCGCAACGGTCGTGAGCACGAGCGTCGTGAGCAGCAAATTGCTGTCTGCACGCACGGGTAAGATCCGTCGAGCTGCCTGAGCTTTCGTTTGTTCCTCGATCGTCGCTTCGGGCCGATCGCCTGCGCGAACGATCACGTCGAGACTCACCTTATCGAGCGACATGAGGCCGAGCGTAAGGCCCGACGAGATGGCCGACAGCACAATGAGCAGAGCAATTGCAGCATAGTGGAGCACGACGATCCATTCGCTGGCAGCTGCAGTGGCAGTAGCGGTTTCTTGACTCAGGATCAGTCCATTCCTCGCATGTGCATCGGTCGCATTGGCGACTCGACTCGCTGTGTCGTATGCCGCGACGTTCGCAATGGGTCGAGCAATGAGACCGTCCGAGACGGCATTCAGCAGCACCGATAGCGTCATCGAAGCAGCTTCAGGTCGTGTTCGCACCGACTGACTGATCGAGTGATCGACTGACCGACTGACCGACTGACAGCAAAGGACTGATGAGAGACCACGTTGCGACTTTCACAATGCAGTGCGACGCTACGATGGGACAAGAGTGGGACGTCGAGCCCAAGCGTCAGGCAGACGGGCGAATCACAAGTGCCCAAGAGACAGACGTCTGACGACCAGGAGACCGACTGCTCTGAGCGAAGAAACGGCCGCCCAGAAACGCGACCAGAGAGATGGACCACTTCACACGGCAACGTGGGTACATTAGTATCGAAGAGCTGTCTGAGTACATCCAATTGACGGTAGCGCCATGGGCAACGGCAAGTGACAAGTCGCAACGTCGGACCTGGAAACACACTATGCGCACGCGTATCCGGCCTGAACCATAATGTCTGGATACAGATTGTGCCACTCCTGCACGAGCGGCGCGTACAACTCGGGATGCGACCGCTGGAACGCAGCCGGGTCTTCGGCAAAGCAGACAAAGACCGTGGCGACCGAACTGTCAATAACGGCCAGGGGCGTGACAGCAACGCCAGTGCCGACAATGAGACCCAGGACCGCCAGGAATGCAGTGCTGCTGTGGAACGTAATGGCGTCCGTCGTCTCGGCGATCACTGCGCCAGCAGCAGCGCAAATGAGACCTGCGAGAGATAGCGCACAAGAGGTGAGTCACACGCACGACCTTTGCAATGCAGGGAAACTCATGTGCGCAAACCGTACCGATGCCAAGCGCGGCAAAACCGAGCACATTGCCGATCAGGTCGTCGTTGATGATGGCATCGAAGCCACGCTGCTTGAAGAGCTCAAACACGGCCTTGCCTGCCTTCGTGAAGTTGTAGCCGTAGATGCCGACGTACACATACGCCCAGCGGTTAAAGTACTCCATGAGCGACTGCAGACAGCCCAAGATACACTCTGCAAAGCATGCCAGTGCGCTGCCGTTTTGACGACTGCTCTCTGCCAACTGCGATCAGCACACAAGTCACCGAGTGAGTGCACGAACAGAGTCGAGTGGCAACATGCTGCACGATAGTCGCAACGTACCGAGCGAAGCGCCTGCAAAAAGGCGACGATGAGTGAGCCAAAGCAAATGGAACCAAACGACGACGTCGAGCTGCGCTTCAGCGAGGCGCCTGTTGCACCTGACGACTCGGTGTTGTACCAGAACGTCGCGACGGTACCCGCAACCGTCGTGTGTGCCACGTTCTTGAACACCTGAAGGCCCCAGTAGAACGACAGGAGCAAGAAGAAGAATGCGACGTAGGACGCGCCTGACTGGCGATACGCGGATCGAGTAGATGTCGTCGTCGTAGCGGTCGTCGAGCTCGGGTTTGCTTTCGAAATCTTGTTGGCAACACCCAGCAAAGCCATGGCCCAAATGATCACCCACGCAATCTGCACGATCGTAAACACGATCGACACAATGTACGTGGACGAGTGTGCGGCAATCGCTCCTTCAGCCACGCGCAAGTTGGCGACTGCAAACGGAATACGGTGCTGCACCGCACGCGCGTAGCAGAGATTCAGCAGTGCAATCAGAAAGCCAACGACTGCAATGAAGATGTTGCCAAGCAGCACGCCATACACTGCAAAGGCAAACGAGATGCCCACGTTGAACCACAGCACAAACAGAATCATGACCCGAGCGTAGGCCACGATGAGCTTGACCATGACAAGGGCCAGGACCATCGACACGACAGCCATAACGGTGGCAATCGTCAGCACGACTGCCGTGTCATTGCCCGGCAGCAGCTCACTCGAGTGGGTTTCGGGGTCCGTCACTGTCTGGAGGCCCCACACGACCATCAGCGCGAGAATCGCACCGACATTCAGCACGAAAAGCAGCGCAAATGGCCAGTCTTGGCATGTCGCGCTTGCCCCAGCCGTCTTTTGGTCGCTAGTGAAGCCCCCCCCCCCACACAACGAGTCAGTACGATGGACAACGGGACGAACCGAGCCGTAGCCAGGTAGCTTGTGTATACATGTCCAGGTATACACATCGATACACGTCGACAACATCTCGAGTTGCGATGCAAACAAAACACACACACACACACACACACACACAAGAAAGACGACCCGCGTACGGTTTGATGGGGTTCACGTCCGGACCGCTGGGGACGCTCGAGTCTGTATACCTGAGAGATAAAAGACAGACCGACAGACCGTTAGACGGAGGTATACACATGATCAGTCGCACGCTGTTTCACGCCCACTCATTGCGGCAGCAACGATCGACCAGAGGGGAACGAGAGGACGGCGGGACGTACGATTGCGTGAACATGGCGCGACTGGTTCTTCGCGCAGTCGCTTTTGTTGCTGCGGTGGCGTCGTTTGCTTTTCTCGCTGTGGGACGTTTTTGTATATAAAATGCAAATGTGTGGGAGTGTGTGTGTGAGTGTGTGAGTGAGTGTGTGAGTGAGTGTGTGTGTGAGTGTGAGTGTGTGTGAGTGTGAGTGTGTGTGAGTGGGTGTGTGTGTGAGTGTCTCTCTCTCACTGCTTCTTACGCTCAAAAGTGAGTTCGAGAGAGACAGAAAACAGACAAAGCCGATTCGAGAAGCGGAACGAAGAAAAAGCAAACACAAATGTGCGGTGCGTCGGCGATGACGGCAAAGTGGCAACCGACTGGTTCTTTTTTGTCCCCTCGGCCGCCCGCGACGCGATTGCTTTTTTTCTGTCGCCTGGCTTTACGAACACGAGGTCATTAACAACAGGTCAGCGAGCGACGGCGTTGTGATAAAGTACGAATAAGCCCACCGACCGAGCCGTTGACCCGTTGCAATTAATTCCATACCATTTCGTACTTCCCCTACCGTCTATTCCGTTTATTGACAATATGTTGTTCCCCGCCACCTGTGGCCACTCTCTCGCCGTGACAATTAATTCCGTCGGCCTCAAACATGTTCCAGATCCGCGTCGAGGCCGCCGACGACGCCGTCCACACAGTGCACGAGAGCGCGTCGTTCCTCACTGGTAACCCACAGGTGCGCGTCGTCACGGGCAAACTGCGGTTCTACCGCGCAGACGAGACGTACGCGTCGACGTCGTCGTCTGCAGCCAACAACAACAACAACAACAGTAGTAGTAGTAGTAGTAGTAGTAGTAGTACGCCGTGTAATACCATCGACAGCAGCGCAAGTCAAAGTAACGCGAGTCGAAGTAACGCGAGTAGCACTTTGCTGCCTTTGCTGCCACTGCCGCTTGAACGCAGTGCATTAGTGTGCGTTGTGACAGTGCCGTCGCACATGTCGCCCGTGGAGATTCTCGAGTTCCTGTCGGGTTTTCGAGACGACATTGCGCTTGTGCGGATCCTCAAAGACTCGGAACGGAGCAATTGTATGGTACTCGTGCAGTTCCAGACACAAGAGCGAGCGGACCAGTTCTTTCTGGTACGCAGTGCATGCTGAGGTAGGACCCGTGGGAGGTACTGGCTGCAGGTTGTTGACTACTCAAACCTCTACTTGTTCTTGTTCTTGTTCGTCTTCGTTGGTGTTGTGTCACCTTTTTTGTCTGTCTCTGTCACCTGTGGGGCACACAGGACCATACGGGCAGGTACTTTAACTCGATCGAGCAGGAACGGTGCAAGATTGTGTTTGTGCGCAGCATCGAGTTTGATGTCGTAGCTGGCGAAGACCAACTGACTTGCGAGGACGCACTCGAAGAGAAAAAGGTCGATGAAGAAAAGGTTGTTGCTAGTGGATTCGTGAGCTCGCGGTCAGAGACGAGAACGAGTAGAGCGCAGATGCGGAAGCTGTTCCCGCTGCCCCCAGCTGGAATGACCGAGATCCCGACGTGTGCGGTCTGTCTAGATCGACTCGATGCTTCGGCATCGGGTATTCTGACGACGCTGTGCAACCACTCTTTCCACTGTGACTGCCTCTTCCGGTGGGAAGGATCGAGCTGTCCAGTTTGTCGATATAGCCATGGCGACATTGGGTCGTCGTGTGAGGTGTGCGGCACAGCGGAGCACCTCTGGATCTGTCTGATCTGCGGCCATGTTGGCTGTGGACGCTACTCGGGTGAGCACGCCAAAGAGCACTATCAGGACACGCTGCATACGTACTCGTTAGAGTTGGAGACTCAGCGCGTATGGGACTACGCCGGTGACGGATACGTTCATCGACTGATCTTGAACAAGCAGGACGGCAAGTTTGTAGAGTTCCCAAGTCCAAACAATCGAAGCAGCGAGCGATCGCAGCATCCTCCGACTACATCTGCAGAGGAAGAAGAAGGCGAACATCGGAAGCTCGAAAAACTTGCAGTCGAGTACAACTTTCTTCTCAAGAGGTAAGCAGTACTTGTTGGCTTTTTGTTGGGCCTTGCAGCTGGTCTGATCTTTTCGCTGCACGTCGCGCGCACTAGTCAATTGGAGGAGCAGCGTCTCTATTACGAACGACTGCTTGCACGAGGTGAGGAAGGCGAGAGCCGGCAGCTGCTGACTGCACACGAGCACGAACGCAAGCAGCTCAAGAAAGCGAATACGACGCTAGCTGAAAAGACCAAAAAGCTCGAGGAGGAGTTGGCGTTTGTAAGGTGCGTGAAGAAGTACAGGACCGTTGTTTCGCGCTTGATTTGTGCTTGACGGTGAATGGCTGCATGCTGTTGCATACCAGGGAGCTGAACAAGTCACTGATTGAGAACCAGAAGCAGTGGAAGGAGCGTGTACGTCTGCTAGAGGAGCACAACACACGAGCTGAGCAGGAGACAACGTTGCGGATTGGTGACTTGGAGGGCCAGGTCCGCGATCTCATGTTCTACCTCGACACGCAGAACAAGGTCGAGCAGAGTGCACACCGAGATGATATTGTGGTACGTCTTTGCTTTCTGCATTGGTGCTGCAAGTGCAATAAGCTTGACACGTTGTTGTATGTGCAACAGGGAGGTACGGTTGAGATCGAATCCAGGACGGTAGCTAGCGAGAAAAGTGCGGTAACTTCGTCGACAAGACGAAAGAGCAAAGGTAGGAAACGATAGAACCCGCAATGAGGAATGGAAAATGAGCTTGTACGGAGATTGTGTTATGGGTAATAAGCTATTTACACAGCTACGCAAGATCGGCACCGAGAAATCGACTGATCGTGACACTTTTGGCCGACGTTGTCAGTGGGTGGAAATTGTGCGCACTGATGGGTCGGAAGCGCGGCTATAGTAGCGCTTTTGCATTGTGCTCTCGAACGTGTAAGTACAAGAACGGAAGGCAATAGCACACACTGCAAATGCCCATATACCTTCTGCGCAGCATTTCTATGTGCTAATAATGACGACATAGGCGAATAGTCTGACGTCAATAAAGTTTGTGGACGAACATGCCAAAGATATGCTGCGGTCGGCCACTATTTTCGCAGCGTTACATCGTTGTCGCTCGTCGAGTCAAGTCACCATTCCGAGCTTGCATCGATGCTTCCAACTTTGTGCCTGTCATCGATATGTCATCCGTCATCATCATCTGCGCGTTTGCGATGCTTTGTGCAAGAGCGCTCGATCTCGACGATTACTTACTGTCCTGCAGGTGGAGCTGAATGTAACAGTTTACAAGCTATCTTAGCCATGGCTCGAATTACCGATCCTGCGTCTGTGCGTAGTTAGATGTAATGCTTACCTGCAGTACTGTAGACCGCCCGACCTTAGCATGAATCGATGTTTACCTCGCTTGCATGCAGTATCGCAGGTTCACGACTACGTTTGCGCCGCTAGTGGACAGTGGGGATGACTACGACAAAAGAACTTCGTGAGGAACGGGGTGTTACGTCTTTGTGATGGCAGCGCTTGCTTTGTGCGCCTCTTTACGACCGTGAAATCGATACTCTTGTCGACGGCAAATCAACGAGCTGAAAGCTGTCGACTATTACTGCGCTCGTACATTTGACTACTTATATCCAAATAACAAGTACAAGGCGGCGTATCATGCCACTCTGTACCGGATTGCGCTACGACCCTTCGAAACAGGCAAATTATAGTACGATTGGGAGATTTTTCTTCTCTGGGCTGGCTCACTCAGAGGAAAAAAATCATACAAGGTGAAGAGTACTTCAGGGCTATACTTGGGCTTGCGCCTGCATCAGTCGCAGATATCATCGATTTTCGATGCATATGGATGCCACGCGCTACAAAATGGACATAGCCTGTCAATGATATCCCAACCCTCTCTCCGCAAATCGGCGACTTCTCAGCCAGAATGATCGGGGCTTCTTGAAAATTACAAGAAATCTCTGGCTTTCATCCTGGCGCATGACTCTGTTAAGGCTTCATCCTCTTCCGTTTTCATCCGGGAAGATCAGTTACGACCGTCGAGGTAGCTGATGGAATACGAATGGAATGGATACGGACTGTAACGGGTTGGCCCGTTTACATGGCATTGACACCAAATAATGTGGACGTATGTGTTATCCTGCTTCACAATATTCATCAATATTTACCTCAATAAGGAAAGTGAAGTCAGTTGGTCCACTTGTTTTTAAATGCAAAGTGAATTAAATTAAACCCCTTGTTCACAAAATCTTGTTGCTATTCTAAGTCTGCTGGATCCTCTCTGGCTTTACGTTAGCAATCGTCTCGTCCCGCATTCCTGTTCGTCTAGTCGTTCTTACATAATGCTACTAAAGTGGTAATACTGAACACGTAAATGCACATAAAATAGATGACGTGATTGCTTGGCAAGAAAGTATGGTCGAGCCCCATCCCACCAGGACCCGACGGCGTAATTTGATCCTTTACTTCTACCGGTTCTCGAATCGGGTGACCTTTCTAATGCTGCTGCCACACCAAGCCGGTTGAGCTAAAAGTAAACTTTTTCCTGAAACATTCTACAGAGCCGTTTGTTACACAACAATAGTACATATTAAAAAGGTACTACCGTCGAAGGAGATTGTTCAGCTCCGCTCACTTACGGTTGGTAAGGGCCAAGTTCTTAGCCAAAACAAATCACCAATTCATAGTAGAAACGCGCACGGACGATCAGCGAGTAGCTAAATGCGTTTTGTATTCCAATGTAGAAAGAGTGGTAAGAAATGGGACAATGGCAGGATTGTAAGCTTTACATTACATTCATTTTTGATTTTCCTTCTTCTTTTTTACGTGTCCATATGAAAGAATAGCCTTTCTATCCTAGGACAGTGTACGTGAGGTTGCGAGACACCTGCTTCTGCCTTAATCGGAAAAGGTACATTGAGCTGTGTCAGTACAAGCGTACGTTGCCTTGTTACAGAGTAGGTTATGCAGTGAGTAGTTTGACACGGTACAAGAGACTAGTCCTTATGGATCTCCGAGTCATCCAGGTATCGTGCAGTTGCTATTCCGCTTACAATACAGGCGCTGTGCTTCATGAGATCACAATAATGAGAATTGATGGCTTACGAGAGCTATCCGATTGATTGTGTCCGACATATCTATTGTCAGCATGTATCCACGAAACGACCAGTATAGCGAGCGACAATATTTGACAGCGTTATAATTTGAACATGCTTTCGCGTACTGCTGTATCAATTGGGTATCTGTACATCGTGCAAAACCTACAACTAGACCGGATAAAGGCTGTGGTCTGCCAGTCCGACGACAAGTCCAGCACTAGAGATATATGTAGCATTCCCCATCCAGACACATAATATGTATTGATTTCTTACGTGTTAAAAGGAGGAAAGGATAAAACGATTATGGACTACTAACCGTCTGCTAGGGAGTGGTATGCGCGCACCGCGCGATGCACAAGATGCATACCATCAAACAAAACGATAAAGCAGCAGCTTTTAGCGGGTGAGGACCGGACTTTGATCATACGACGTTCTTTCATTCGTAAGATGTGGATTATACCAGCTTAAATAAATTGAGGAGGCCTACATAACTCGGTTCAGAGATCAATCGTGTAAATCGACAGGGCATCTACATGGTCGTGCAAAGCGTGGCCACAAGAGATTGCATAAAGAAAGTCACAAGCTTGTGGTAATGACATGAGAAATCTACCATCACTCATATATCAATTGAGGATAAGTTTGCGTACAAGTAGGAGCCGATATCTGTCACTCGTCACCTGTCACCCGTCGGCAGATAAAGTACAAGTTAGTTACTTTTGCTAACGATACACATTGTTGAAGCAATTTAGGCGGGCAAGTGGCTCGTACCGACAACGACCGACCCCAACAACTGAATCGCGGAAAATGGAGTGATGCTAGGTGATTAAGACCTTAGTACACACAATGCGACCATGCAGGATGTTCTGAACAACGGCGTATACAAGTAAATATACGCGATCATGTTCATAACGCTAGTGACATCAGCATTCAGGTCCTTGGCAGAGCGTACATACCCTAGTTTTCTGGCAGATATTCAAATCATACTTCCCAAACAGTCGTCTCAAAAGATTTCATGGATTAGTTTCAGGTCTTTGCAAAGATGATGCTGTCGCAAGTACATGTTTCATTGCATCGGGTCATAAGTGACTCTCAATCGGGATTTGTTCCAAGGCAAGACATGATCATGACGGCGACGATGATGACGACAGCATAGCAAATGACAGAGAATTAGTAATGTGACTTAGCAGCGACCCACATTTGGTGTACTTCCCGGTTGGCTTCTTGAAGACATACGACACCGTGGATCGAGATTGCAAGAATATAACTATACGTCGTTTTATATTGAGGTGGGCGTCACCTACTTTATCCGGCTTATACACGACACCCACGTTTGTCATCAGCCAGGCCATTCCAAAAAAAATATTGGTAGGATATAGTAGTAGTCAGGGCTGCCCAATAGCACACCCATTTTTTGTTCAGCTGTTGTTAGAGACGCTAAAGCTGCAATTCATGAGGAACCTCATCTTACCTGTCATTGTTTCAGGGTAGTCGGGAGAGACTCAACTCTATCGTCGCTTATTACCAATCACGTTTATATTTGAAGAGCAGATCACTTACTTTATGCTCCCAACACTGGTCAAGAACTATAGGCCCCTCCGGGACCTATGTGATCAACTGGCAAATCTTCAGCTTATTTTTGGAGTAAGCAACTAATTTGCACAGCTCAAGGGTTTGGCTGCCTTC
Source organism: Hyaloperonospora brassicae (assembly GCA_947650285.1). Taxonomy (NCBI): domain Eukaryota; phylum Oomycota; class Peronosporomycetes; order Peronosporales; family Peronosporaceae; genus Hyaloperonospora; species Hyaloperonospora brassicae. The sequence continues at coordinate 648,565 of CANTFL010000144.1, forward strand.
CCTTGTATATCATAACTAATTGGTATACGGTGTACGTCATCGGAGCTGGCAAATTCGTTGGACACCAAAGAATTGCAGGATCCCGATGCAATTTATCACTGTAACGGGGCAGCCCGTTACATGAAATTGTCACTTTAAGGAAAGTGACAATAAAGAATATAAAGATGGATATTCTTTAAAACAATATCACCAAAGTGGTGATATTAAAGGGTCGACCAAAGGGTCTGTTCATTGGTTGATATCGTGATGATATCAACCCACCAATCGCCGCAAGACGCGCGCAATGAGTGGTGACGAGACGTCACCATACATGCAGTTATATTAGTATAATTGAATTAAGTCAAACGAAGAGACAGTAGTTTAAAGACTTAATTTATTAATATAACAGTTCTACTTTTACCCTACCTACGCTTCCTCGCTTGCCACGTGTACGTCTGTCGGGGCACTCAAAACCCTTGCGTTAAGTTACGCAAGGGTGTGCCCCGTTACACCTGGTAGCACTTTGTAGTCCTTCCAAGGACCACATCATCCAACATGAACATGTTGGATGAAGAAGACACCTTTCACGCCACGCGTGAAGGGTTTACCCATTTGAGTGACATCGAATGGGGTGCGGTAGAACGAATGAGTTCTACCGTAGGCGAACTCGTCGTCAGCACCATGTTGGAGTCTCTAGACAGAGACCAACAACATGCCGCTATCGCCAAGTTCATTCAGAATGAACTTGCTCTCGAGAGGGAGAAAGTAGCCTTGCTTCACCAGCAAGGCTCTCAACAGGCCGAGCAGTTGAGAGAACTCGGTGCTCAACAGATGGAGCTGTTGAGACAGCAGCAATTCCATGCTGCTGTGGGCGGGACGGCGCATGCGCGTCGTCCCGAAGTCATGAAAGTCGACATCTCCAAGTACAGTGGAGTCCCGGAGGACTCCCTGTTACTATGGTTTGTCGAACTCGACAGAGCCCTAAGGGCTCGTCGCGTCGAAGATGAGCAAATGAAACTCACATTTGCTCAGACCCAATTGGCAGGGCGTGCCAAAACTTGGTCCCTGGGACTCGAGAGTAGCGACCCAAATGTGTTTAGGTTGCTAGATGACTTCAAGTCCCGGCTCAGACAAACGTTTGAGCCGCCACGTGCTGAGTTCAGGGCTCGCTCAGAGCTCCTGAAACTCAAGCAGGGTAAGCGTGATGTGCACGCTTACGCACAACATATACGACTCCTTGCGAGTAGTATAACTGCCAACCCAGTACATGAACACACGTTGATTACGGTGTTCATGCAAGGGCTCGCGGAAGGGCCCGTCAGGAGCCACCTGTTCCGCCTTGAGCTGAATACGCTTGAAGAAGCGATATCAGCCGCGGAACAGGAAGACTTTAGCATGAGACAGGCTCATGCTAGCTCAAACTCTTACCGTCCACCGAGACGACAAGAGATCGGAGGTCCAGAACCAATGGACCCCTGCTATGTTGAGAGCGAGAGACCTCGCTCTACAAACAACAAGCGATTGCAGAGGTGCAATCGCTGTCAGAAGTTAGGGCACTACGCATACGAGTGTAGTGCTCCACGCCCAGTACCAAACAGTATTGAGCGAAATGGACGACCTTTTGCCAGAAAGGGCAATGGGCGTGGGTCCAGCGCTGTTGCGAAGCCGCAACAGCGAGACGGACCATCAAAAAATGGTCGGGGTCAGTAGGGGCGGAGCGCCCTACTGATCCAGCAACCTCAAGAGAATTTGCAAATCTCTTGACGAAAGTTGCTCCAGATACACAATCGTTGTGTGTCTCTGCACCTGGTGATGACGTTTCGCTCATCACCTTGAAGTTGGAAGCGACAAATGATTTGTCGCTTCGTGCCCTAGTAGACTGTGGGGCGTCGAACAATTTTGTTCGTCGCCAGTCACTAGAGGGTCGTAGGCTCAAGTTCGTTGAGCGCGACATTCCCCTCACAAGGATGACGGTGCGCCTTGCAACAGGCGCATCGATAACCGTTGAGAAACGTGTAGTAGGAATCCACTACACGTTAGAGGGCGAACAGTACGATGATGACTTCATCGTACTAGATCTGGATGACAAATTTGATGTCATCCTGGGATTACCTTGGCTCAGAAAGTACGAGCCAAGAGTGAGCTGGCAGCATCGATCCGTGAAGATGCCTGCTGCTTGTTCATCAGATGGCCATCTGATGAACATCTTGGAGCGTCCACAAGCGTGTGGATGTTCTGCGAGTGAGTGCGATGGCCTCACTTGCGGTACGGTCGTTAGCACGACTGCACAAGATCACAGTGTAGTTGATCACTACACTGTGGAGCAAGCTCCCGGCGGCTGTACAGAAGTACAGGCTGCGCCGAAGGTCCACCACTCGAATAAGTCGAGTGGACCGGGACATGGATGCATGCCTAGCGGGCAGCATCTTAGAAGAAAGAAGTCTGTTGCCCCCAAGGGGCAACATGAAAATCCTAGGTCGACTGGAGAGTCGACCGTAGAGGATCGGTTCCTGACTGTGGTTGCACAGCCACAGTCGGAAGACGTCGAGGGAATAAGTCCCCACGTACTTGAGGAAGGAATTCCTCAAGAGTCGCTTGCTGAGGGATAAGGCCCTCAGCAACCTGTGGAAGCAAGTTCCTAGGAAGAAACCGAGACGTTGAACGTCTTGGTTAATGACGGATCAAGCGTAGGCGCTTATACGCTTGATCTGATTGTGCCTCCGAAGTTGACTTCGGAGATAACTCAGTTGCCAACGCTAGAACCGAAACGGTTCTTGCGTGATCTGCGTAGTGGCAAAGTCAAGCAGATCTGCATACTCGTCACAGAGGACGAGTATGTGACCGACATTCGGTCGGCAACAGTATTTGCTGAGAACGAACGGGTTCTCAGCAGCTCATCGATGGACGAAAGTGTCCTCGATGAGAAGACTCGGATTGAGCGATACGCGTCTCAATCCTGGGAGTCACTTCAGGCAAATCCTTTGTATAAGGATTTGATCGAATTCAGGGATGTGTTCCCTGAATCCGTACCTTGCGAGTTGCCTAAGGACAAAGGCACTCGACACGAGATCGAGCTCAAACCGGGCTCGAAATACTGTGTCATGAAGCAGTGGCCACTGCCTCGTGAACAAGTGATAGCGATCGACAAGTTCTTTGCCGATCGCTTAGCAGCGGGCCATGTGAGGGAATCAACATCCCCTCACAGCTCTCCGACCTTCTGTGTGCGAAAGGCCACAGGAGGGTGGCGGATAGTGCACGCATTCAACAAGTTGAATGCTGCAACGGTACCGGCTCAGACGCCGATACCGAGGAAGGACGTAATCATAGATGGTATGTCAAAGAGTACCATCTTTTCGTCCATGGATCTGATGGATGGATTCTATCAGATCCTGATGCGTGAACGGGACGTCCCGTTCACGGCATTGAGTACCCCCAGCGGGATGCTGTGGGAGTGGCTAGTGATGCCACAGGGGCTGAGTAATGCCCCTGCAACATTCAACAGATGTGTAACAAATCTGTTGAGACCGGTGCGAGACTTCGCACCGAGTTACTTCGACGATGTGTTCGTCCATAGCCGGGCTATGGACGGAAAGACGGACGTTGAAGTTCACAGAACTCACGTTCGTCAGGTTCTTCAACTTATGCGCAAGCATAAGTTGTACGCCAACCTCAAGAAGTGTATATTCGCGGCTAGCGAAATACCACTTCTTGGGTGCATCGTGGGTAAACACGGCGTACGCCCTGATCCCGAAAAGATCAAGGCGATCACCGACTGGCCAGTGCCAGTCGATGTCAAGGGACTAAGGAAGTTCCTTGGTCTTGCGGCGTACTTGCACAAGTACTCGCGCAACTACGCCGAGATGACTGTTCATCTTTCTTGCTTGCTCAAGAAAAATGTCAAGTGGTCATGGAACGCTGAGTGCCAGCGTTCCTTTGAAGGTATCAAGCGGAGCTTGATGCAATCGCCGATCTTGGCGATTGCAGATCAGGACAGACCATTTCATGTGGTCTGTGACGCCAGCGATTTTGCAATCGGCTGTGCGTTAATGCAATTTGATGCAGATGGCGCAGAGCGCGTCATCTGTTATCAGTCGCGTCAGCTGCAGGCAGCTGAGCGCAATTACCCAGTGCATGACAAGGAACTCCTTGCCATGAAGTACGCACTGGCTAAGTTTCGCGTCTATCTCTTGGGAGATAGACCGTTTATTGTCTATACGGACCATGCGTCACTACGCACGGCCGTAAACAGCCCACACCTCTCGCAAAGAATGGCGAGGTGGCTGTCTCTCTTCGCGGAGTATAACTTCTCCGTGGAGTATAAACCAGGACGACTCAATGTCGTCGCTGATGCGCTTTCGCGCCGGCCCGATTTCGAGCCGGACGCACAATCCAACAGTGAGGATAAGCCCACTGTTGCGACACTGACAGCCAGTGTCCCGTCGTCAAGCTTACTTGACGACGTACGAAAGGCATACGCGGAAGATAAGGATCTTCTGCGATTGATGGATCATCTGGTGGATCCATCCAGTAAATCCTTGAAGAATTTACCGGCTTTGTACCGATCCTCATCGGATCGGTACACAACGCGTAACGGACTGTTATATTATACAGCCGTTGACGGCGACACGCCTCGTGTCGTCGTACCCGCTCATCATGATTTGCGGTTGCGCATCATGTACGAGTGTCACGATGCCCCAACAAGCGGCCATCGTGGAAGGGAAAAGACTTACCTCACGGTAAGTCGTGACTTTTACTGGCCCCGCCAGTATCAGTTTGTTCGCAAGTATATACGTGCTTGCGAAGTTTGTCAACGGGTGAAGCCTAGTCCTTCATCCCGTGCGCCATTGCAGCCTCTGCCTGTTCCGACAGAGTGCTGGCAGTCCGTTTCAATGGACTTCGTCTTCGGGTTTCCCGAAGACGCTCACAAGAATAATGGTATTCTTGTGTTTGTAGACCGATTCAGCAAGATGGTCCATCTTGCTGCTGTCCCTGAGTCAATCAAGGCTCAAGGTTGTGCTCGTGTCTTTCTAGACACGGTCTTTAGACTCCACGGGTTACCCCGTGAGCTCGTATCCGACCGTGACCCTCGGTTCACGGCGGAATTTTGGCAAACCGTGTTCCATACTCTCGGAACACGATTGAAGATGTCCACTTCTGACCATCCAGAAACAGATGGTCAGACGGAACGTGCGAACCGTGTCCTCGAAGAGATTCTTCGAGGATATGTCCACTCGTTTCCGAGTTGGAGCGAATTCCTACCCATGGTGGAATTCGCCATCAATAATTCGGTGCATGCTTCAACACAGCACACACCGTTTTACGTGAATGGCCTACGCCATCCACGAGTGCCCACCCTTATAGAGTGTAACTCTTGGATAAGGGGGGAGGGACTCGCTCGAGCAAAAACCGTTTTGGCTCTTGCTCATCACGTGTCGACGCAAACGTCGTCACGTATGATGCCGATGTCGATCAAGTCGACATCGATGAAGAAGATCATCTCAATAATAGCGAAGACGCTATTATTGATTCGGATGATGATGACGATGCTGGTATATTCAGCATCGCCAACGATTATGTCAGCGAGGAAGAAGACAACCTCGCTGAAGAAGAGAGCAATCTCTTAGCAGTGCGCACGAAGCGCACTGCCAGACAAAACAAAGAGTCAGCAGAGAACTTCCTGCTGACTCGAGAAGCGGTAGTCCGTTTCGTTCAGGACTCCATCGCAAATGCGGTGGACCGTCAGAAACGGAACGCAGACAAGAATGGAAGAGCAAATGTTCTTTCATTTAAGGTTAACGACCTAGTACTACTGTCAACGGTAAACCTACCTGGACATGCAGTCACTAGTGTCGGCAGTAGCAAACTACTGCCGAAATACATTGGGCCATTTCGAGTGTTGCATCGCAAGGGCAATGCATACACACTCGAATTGCCACGTAAGATGCGCACGCATCCTACGTTTTACGTGGGGAGGCTCAGGTCGTACTGTCAGTACGAGCCTTCTTCTTCCGATGAAGATAGCCCCCACGTTCAAGAACATCCATCAAGTTCTTGCGTTCGCGCTCCAGACGATCCGTCTGGTCGCGCAGATATGATACCTCGGAACTCAACCGAGATATCTCCCCGCGAGCTGTCGCCAGCTCGCCGAATAGGGAGCGGACATCCCGCTCGACCTGAAGCTGCGCCGTGGCATAATCGGCGCGATCCCTCGCCCGATCAGCCTCGTGACCCTTGCGGTTCTTCCGCACGGTATCGGTCAAAGCGTAGCGCCGATCGCGCTCGTGCTTCAAGTCATCGCGCAATTCATCGATTGCGCGATCCATCTCGTAAGGGTCGAGATGGTGAACAGAATCATCTGGAGGAGGTCTTTCCTCCTCCACCACATCCTTTGGTGGATGCTCACGGTGATCAACGCTTTCTAGTGGAGCGTATCTTGAATCACCGTGACGATTCAGGATCAAGGACGAGCTACCTCGTCCAGTGGCGGGGGTATCCACCCTCTTGGAACAGCTGGGAGCCCCGCTCTCAGCTGTTGATGGATGTTGAAGGTCTCGTCCGCCAGTATGACGAGACCCATCCGATGAGTCCTGTGGCCCATCGGTAAACACGCGCCCTAGGCGCTTGTAGACGGATTGCAAGTTTGCAATCGCGTCACGCATCTCACTCGAGATATGTGCCCTTCCCCAGGGCGAATTTAGGGAATACACGTCCCTATGTGCACGCTGCGAGTTGTCAACACAACTCGCACAAGGGTCTCCCCATGTGAGGCAAGGAATGCCTGCCTCACTCGATAAACAATGCAACCGGTACCTAGCACCGGTTGGCGTTCGCCGTTCGAACCTGAGGCGTGTTGCCTCAAGTTTCTTGAGCCACCCTTCTCGTCAAAAATTCTTTACGTTTTGGACGAACGCGTTCCACGCAGCCAAAAGCGATGTTTTGTCACGCTTTTGGTTGCTGTTGTACCATCGATGTCTAAGAAAGACATCGAGATAAAAATCTTCTTCAGCGCGAAATTCCTTCGCGCTGGAACTCAAGCCGTGAAGCTCGGTTGCATCGAATAAGGGTATTCGATGGTGTTGGCCTGTCTCGTGAGACAGGCTATTGATGAGTTGTTCGGGCAAACGCCACGGCTTCAACTCATCACGCTTCACAGTGGTACCCTTGTCGGTACCACGGCTCCCAGATTGACGACGGCTCGCGCCATCGTCATCACGCTCGTGCGAAGACGCACGAGCCGGCGGTGGTGAAGAATAGAACTCACCACCCTGATCATCATCATCATCACTGCCGAACAGACTGTGATGCAAATCACGAGTCCGTTCGTTCGGCAGTGGTCTTGGCGAATACTGAGGCGTCGCCGGTGAGCGAGACGCCTCTGGAGCATTGCCCGAGTCAGACACGTCTGACTCGCCAGAGTAGATGACCTCTACATCAGGGTCATCGTGCGCACGCGGTGTGATACCGCGTGCACCTGCAGCACCTGTTGCTGCAGGCGAAGAAGGGGCGGCAGACGACGAAGCGTCTGCCGCAGAGGCTTGCACAGCACCAGGCTGTGTGGGTCTTGAGTCACCTCGCATAGACATGTTAACTATGCGAGGTCAAGCGGAAAGTGAATGGAACGGACCCAACAAGTGCTCCCTGTCCCAATGGTGGCCAACGGGTGGCCTCCATGTTTTCGATAGTCACACGGTGACTATCAGTTAAGGGGGGTGATGTAACGGGGCAGCCCGTTACATGAAATTGTCACTTTAAGGAAAGTGACAATAAAGAATATAAAGATGGATATTCTTTAAAACAATATCACCAAAGTGGTGATATTAAAGGGTCGACCAAAGGGTCTGTTCATTGGTTGATATCGTGATGATATCAACCCACCAATCGCCGCAAGACGCGCGCAGTGAGTGGTGACGAGACGTCACCATACATGCAGTTATATTAGTATAATTGAATTAAGTCAAACGAAGAGACAGTAGTTTAAAGACTTAATTTATTAATATAACAGTTCTACTTTTACCCTACCTACGCTTCCTCGCTTGCCACGTGTACGTCTGTCGGGGCACTCAAAACCCTTGCGTTAAGTTACGCAAGGGTGTGCCCCGTTACAATCACCGTGACAGGTGTTACAACAAATGTGTCGAATCGAGATATTATACTTAACTACATTGTGCTTTCCTGAAGCTTCTTAACAATAGAGTACTTGAAACAATACAATGATCGTAGAAGGAGATGCACAGCCGATACAAGCATTTTATACGTGAGCAACCCTAAGACGTTAGATGCAGATGTCACAAAGCGGGCTTATTTTGCTTCATTCTCCAAAGCGCGCGGGTAACATCGTCCTTATTGACGTTTTAGTAGCGTAACAAACATGGTACATAAGCATGCAATTACATGAATTTTTAAAAACAGGACGGCGTGAAGAACATTCTATGGCAAAGGCGGCACTAGGGCGATCAAAATCGTGACTCCATCTTACGCTCAACAGCAGGTCCCATTTCATGGAGACGAACACCAAATGATGTTATACAACAAGATCTTGAAAATAGTCGGCACCAATCACGTAACACCCCCACCGAAGGACCATATGGGTCTACAACCAGCTGAAGGGTTTGCTAGACGGTACGGTAGCCATGGGTAAACAATATTGTACTGTCGTGTCACTACCCTTTTCGTAAAGATTGCTGAAGACGATGGCATTCTGAATGCCATTTAGTGGCTCTAGGTTACCATCAAACGAAATGCGGACTCACGGATACTTGATCAGAACGGCAACAACTGGCCAATCAGCATGCACACGAGTACCAATGTATGCATACTTAAGACCATAAACATCAGGTGAGTAGGTCCACCAAAATCAGTGCTAAAGGTACCCCGATAAAAGGTTCATTTATGTCCCATCCAGCTGAGTTTTTGTGCAGATAGACGACACGACTTCTACATCCATAACCTGGCTTACTTATCGAAGTCCAAATAAACAATGACAACAACACTAAACCTTAGACAAGCACCAAGTCCCAAGACGAAAATTAATAAAAAGAAAAAGGAACCGGTGTCATTAACGATCAAGGGTCGAAGTGCGCTCATGACTCTTCGTACAATGGGTAAACCTTTTTAGAGCACGGAGGCTGCAGTGACTTTTGCTCGGGATCAATTTCGTGATTTTTACATCGCTTCTCTATCTAAAGGTAGAAGACGTACAACGTTCTTTGGAGTGAGGGCTCGCATCTGATGCTTACTCGCAGCTCTAACAGTTTTATTGCCAATCCCGGACCGATAGACCACATCAACATGTCACAAAGATATTCAGTGCACATGGGTAAAGGTTTGTCAAGATCGTGGATACTTGATTACAGATGGGATTAGATCACCGGCGTATTGAAAAGATGGAAAAGATAATTAGCAACGCGATAAGCTGCCGCAAACAACAAGGCAAGTTCTTTACACATTCATTACCTTTCTGATTGTCAAGTCTGAATAAGATTTCGAATAGCTTTTGGACAAAGCACTTTATGTAGATCGTATCAGGTGAAAAGAATTAAAATCTGTATACATATGTTAGCAATCCGAGGTTTCGCTAAATCCTAATCGGTCGTTACGATTAAAAATGTCGGTGCGCTGCAGCTCTCTGGGATATACTTGCCACACACTGGACCGGGTACCAAGCGTACTGCTAGTGTCATACTAATCCTGAGATACGTGCGCAGCAGACATTTACATGTTATGCTGTTGCGCTGAAGGAGTTTTATAGGGAAGGGTATGATACGATGTGGAAGAGGCCAAGCCGGTACAAAATATATGTCACTCTTTTCCGCGAATGTCAAGTGCTATATGGGTAGAACGATACAATTCCGAGTACTGGATAGTGTCGATCGATATTCGCAGGAGCACAGCAAGTTTTGGGCCCCTTAGTCTTCAAATATCGTGCGATACCGATGTGAGAGCGTTAGCATGTAGCGTATAATTGGTTGGGTATCATAATATATGCGTGCATCAAGATTATTGATCGCGAGCCCAAAATATTTGAAATTGGCCTCAGCTACGGTAAGCTTCGGGTCATCCTTCAAGAAAGTTATCCTGGCTTAGTATTTACCATGAATATTGCACATAGATAATCAAATTCTGTGAATGGAATACCTGATTCAATCAAAACTGCAGTGCTGCTTGACGTTCAATCGCGAGCGGCAAAAATCAGGTCTCAGATCAATCTACACATTCAACTTTCTTAGGGGGTGCTAGGTATAGCCATACGGATAGTGGATAAGATTCGGACAAAGGCTATGTCATGAATTGACATTTATACGGCATATTCTCAGCGTGTACTGTCACTAGAATATAGCCGCTCGTAAGAGTCAAAGAATGTAGGCGTGATCCATACACAGTATTGCTGCGTCACGGGATCAAGGCCATGAACTTATAGGCCTGCCATGGTCCTCCTGTATGCTCCAATCACCACTTAAGTATAAGTGCCAGCCACGAAGCTCAATCCGAGAGCTCAGCCAGGTAGATTTGCTGACTAAGGACTCAGAATGTTGGTTCGTGGTGAGGACAGCATCGTCAATTTATCGCGAGGTCGTTGTCTCACGAGACGTCGTTTTCTTCATCTTCGTGGATAACGGAACCATGCATCGAGACGCGGAATTCTCTGGTGGAGTCGTGAAGTATTTTATCTAGTTCAAGTCGGCACAGCCCACATGTATCGAGACGAGACGTCTGTTGCGCGACTGCACGACATCCGTTTTACTTCTGCGAGAAGCGGGTGGAGAAGTACAACAACGGGTGGGATACGTCACAAGGTTTGAGAGAACGGACGACGAAGTAGTAGCGTCTTGGCGCTCTGGGCGCGTGACACGACCAGCTGATAGACGAATAGAGTTTGATGATTGCCATGTCAATCAAGCGGTTTAAATTAAACAAAGTGAGAAGTAGGATCATTTGGACAGTATAAAACCGCTCAATAGCACCAAATACGCTGAGGGGCAAACAGCGATGAACATCGAGATCAAGATCCTGATATGCAAATGATGCATTCAGCGAAGTCATACTCCCAGCTGGACGCAAGGCTGAGAGGTCCAAGTGGGTATTTAAAGCGCAAGACGCACCCTGATGTGAGCTTGGAAAAATATAAGGCTTGATCGTGGCAAAAGAGTTCGTTTAGAGATCTGGTGAAGACTTCTGCACAACGTTTAGTCCTACTGTACGACATACTAAATTGCGTCTTGTAATTTCTATATCGATGAAAAAGGATTGGCACATAGTTCAGATCGATATTAAGAGAGCATTCGTGAACAGCGACTTACACGAAGAAGTATAACTCGGTCCGGACGGGTACAGATGCATTAAGAATAGGACATTCCGGCTTCATAAAGCGCTCTACAGTTTGTAACAGTTTTCTCGTTTATGGTACGAGTGTCTTCGCAGCTCCATGGTGCTTTTTTTGGGATGTGAAGGGAGAATATCGATCTCTATACATTTGTACAGAAGCGCCATGACCAAATTACGGTCGCACTTATCTACGCGGACAATTTTCCGTCGTTCCATCGCAAATTGTGGGGTTCGATGAATTCGAGCACAATATGAACAATCGATTTTGACGGTCAAATGTAAAGACGTAGATTACTTGGTTGGTGTTAGAATTAAGTGGACAATTAACAATCAACAAGTGCAGATCATGAGAGAAAGTACGCAAACGATCTACGTCGCCGCTTTGGCAATGGAGGCACAGGATGATTTAAAACGCCAATGGATGAGAAGATGACCAACGCTATCTTAAAAGACGACGTCATAGTAGAAAACGTTTTACCATGATCCGTCATCAAAGCTCTCCATTTTGTAGCGAGCCTGACACGAACGGATATGATCAAAACGTGTTGTATATCCGCGCAAGGGATGGTTCAGCCGACGTGCACGCTACAGACGGGATCGACAGATTGTTAAAATTGGAATACATGTCATAGACCTGTTGGACTATGAAGGAACTGAGACGCGGAGATATCAGGTCGTTGGATAAGAACACAATGGTGTTACAGTTAGCACGGGAAAGTCGTTATGTGGGAACGGAGAACACCGTTTGGGAATGAAAGAACGCCAGTCGGTAACAACTCACATATATGTAGTCTCTATTTGCTTCACGTGCACAAGTGTATAAGTTCGGATTTACATTCCCACACAGAGTGCAAGGATACCTGGAAGATCATTTGTTCCTCGCCCTTACTCATCGATCACGTGATGATTTTGGTTTCGTTGTAGGTTGCAATGCTGCGTTCAATGTAGAGCGAAGTCGGCGATCCAATACAGGATTCGCAATCTCCCACAAAGAAAATATGGTGAAATGGGGATATTTATATCAGCCATTCGTGACGCTCTCCTCAACGAAGTTGGAGTACGTCGCGTAACTTTCGGCGTTAACGAGTGTATCGGGATTAATGGGATAATGAGAGAGATCGGAGTGCGAACTAGCGGGATCATCGTACTGTGGTATGGTGATCACGAGATTTTACGGTTGAGTTGGGCTCGGGAGCCCACAGATCGCCAGCGTCAGTCAAGTCCAAAAAGGACTCTGATTGGAGGATACGAGATGGGACGGGTGACTCACGATCGTGTACTCAAACGTAACAGATCGCGGGACCGTTGGTGACAAGGGTGGGACATGTGGTGACTCTGAGATTTCTACGTAATCTGAAGACGAATCTCACCAGAGATCGCGGGATCAATTGGGGATAACGAGATCACTCAAGGTTCACGAGATCGGCCAGAGATCGCGACCCCGACCAGAGATCGCCACTCTGGATTCAGCTGCGTACAATGCGGGTGTGGGCCACGCCAAGTTTCTAGAGAGAGAGCACTTGGTGTAACCAACATAGGTACAAAGGGAAGGTCTCCTGAAGATCGAGATGCGTGATCCCGAAAGTTCGTGATACAGATAGGCCTATCATTGTGTTAGTTTACAGGCTTGACTGATCAGCATTAATCAGCGTTCAATTTGTTCCTAAGTACATGTGTTGACTTCTATTCGGGGCTGGATCATTGGACACCCGACGTCAAGAGAAGTTACATACATGAATGAAGTGATATACCTGGATTGTTTGGCCAGGGATCAAGGAATCTCAAACAACAACTCCAACTGCTGACGCAGAAAACAAGTTAAGAAAAACGGTGCAAGATCGCGAGACAGCTCGAGTGGTCAGAAGGCTCGCGAATCCAGTATCTAAATTGGACAAGGCGATCTCGTAGGGATCAGGGTGACTCATATCGAGCACCTTACAAGTACACCGAAGTCGTGAGAACGTATCAACGCGACAACCCAATCTCAAACACGGTCAAGTTCGGAATCGACTCAAGATCACCTGGAAAAGTGCAACCCGCCCTACCGACGGGTACACAAGGTGAGCAAAAGTTACAGCACGGAATCGGAGTGCCCCCTCCATAAGTAGCTCGTCCGGGCGCCAGTGGAGAGCTGGGATCGACTCCTCAAACAAGCGATCGCCACTCCACCACAGTACAAAAAGATAATCAAGACGAGATGCGCCTCGCCATAAACGGGGCAGTGAACTATATATATATATGTATATATATATATATATCAAGTATCACATTATCCGAGAGCTTGTACGTGGCGGCTCGATAGTCATCGAGTATTGTCCCACAAGTATCATGGTTGCAAAAACATTGAAGAAGCCGTTAGGTAGTGTTAAGCTGGATCGCTTCCGCCAGATACTCGGGATCCAGCGATGGGAGTGTTAGAGCTTATGTGCGCACTGTGCGTTATTTACACAACTAGAGATGAAGCCATGTCGCTACACCGGGATTTGTCCCTGTGTAGACACGATACTCGTAGGTACGTGTACATCGCTGGGTCTAGAGAGTGCGATACCACGGATTTCGTCATATCGTGATGTAGTGCGACGTCAACACGGTAGTAAAGTACACTTCTCGTTTTGTTAGAGTCGCTCTTAGTTAACATTGTTACCCGCCAACTTCTTTCTCTCAACAATCTAATCGTTTCACCGCAGAAGCTATCTGCCGGGCAAATCCCGATGAAACTTCCACATATTTTGTTGTTCCATGGCACGACGATTGGCGCACAAGCTCTCAGTAAGTGTCGACGCGAAATATGTTGCTTATAATACGATAATTGGGCCTTAGCTTCCATGGTGTGCCGGTGTAACAACGCACCCGAACTAACGAGATACAGACTGTGGCTGTTGACCCATAGTCCTGCGATTGTGCATATTCTGCTTTAGCGAATCAATCATGAACGATACGGTTGGCGCCAGAAGAGGAGTCAATATAAATTCAAGAGAAGGTAGCCTAAGGCAAATGATTAAATTCGAAGATTTCAATAAAGTTTTATTCCGTTCAATTACAATTCTCCATTTTTAAATTCTGCATGTATTTATGTAAAACATCAACAAAAGCTATACTCATACCCAGACACTATTGTGCATTCCAAATGTTCTATGAAAGTGATAATGTCATAATATAGTTCTAAGATTCATCGAGTAGGTGATGTTCTCGTCACATCAAATGTGAGGATTTGGCTGAATATTACAAAGAGGTTACATTGTAAAAAAATCACAAAAAACGCTTTTATCTATATAAACACAACATATCTTTCTGTACGATTACATCTTGCATATTAAACAATATTGCGTTGTACCGAACAACTTTGATCGAACTGTTGTCTGAACCTTAAACGACCTGAGTCACATTAGTGTAACGGATACTTTAATCAGTAATTTGAGCCAAATAAATAATTTCATGTATGTTGACCCATATTTTTGTATCGTCTCACATATAAATGATATCGACAACTTAAAGCGTAATTGAGATACTTATTTAGTGTCTATGTATCTGGTCGACTTGTTGACCTTGTTGTCGATATACGTGCGCTCCAATCACATGTTCTGTTTTTATTTACTCAAAAAATAAATACACAAATGGTCATAATTATGCAAATTGTACAGATGGAACCAACAATGAATACAAATTAACCTGCGGACGTAGCACAATTGTTTTTAAAACACTAATATAAAGAACTGAAATAAGCTTACACAAAAACTATTTGTAGATATGAGGAGGTCATACCTTTTTGAGTTATAGGTATCATATATTGTCCATGATTTTGGAGTCGGTTGACGTGATTATAATTATGAGTAATATATATATATGCCTATTTTCTTGGCCGTCGTAAAAATTTGCCCATAGATATGTATAAGCTTTTGCTCTATTTTGTTTTGAGTTGAAAACTGCTAAGTATCGACAATAAGCAGCATGTCGTCGCCGTGTCAAAACGAAGAAGACAGTGCCGACTGTTCTGTGCAGCAGATCGACTGCCAGTTGCAAATGTGGCGTACTGGGCGAGGGAGGCAGAGCGGATGAGGCCACAATGTGAACGTATCAGCAGGATTCATCGTCTAGATCCGGCAAAAGTGGGACAAAAGCACCGGATCAATCGATGAGTCCGACTGCTCGCATCCAGCTGCGAGACTGTCGAGCTACAGTCGAACGGACTCGTGATGCCCGACCAAACAATGAGCAGAATAGACGATGCAAAGGCGGTATCCTCTTGCACGTCGAGATAGGCCACAGCTGCTGCTGTTCAGCTGCTTGTTTATGCACGTGGGCCGAGCGCAATATAGCGACATACACGGACGTAGCCATCAGCGACCTTAAGCCTCGTACGCACCATACGATCATGCAGTTAAGGTATCCAAGTAAACCAATGATAGATGGGCGATGGCTCTGTGGCTGCAGTCGAGATGCTGTGGCGAGTACATGTGCAATGAACAAGTCGAGGCCACTAGACACGTCGTCACGGGCAAGTTTCTCTGTGCCGTACACTTTCGCCATACCCAGAGCGAGTACCTCAGGGGCCCCAGCGGGAGTGGACAGACGTGGCGATATCTTGTTTGCACTTCTTCTGAGTATCTTTTGCGTGGGAATCGCTGCGGGCATTCTCCACGCAGACGCCGTCATCGAAAAGCAGATGAAACAGGCGCTCGTTCTACGCGACAACTCGCTCGAGAGATCATCTCATGATCGACGACGTCGTAGCCCCTGAGCGCAAATAGCCGCCAGGAGCTCAGCTCAGCTTTCCAGCGCAAAATCGCGTTCCGAAAAAACATGGGAACAAAAACTCGACGTCTGTCTGGACGCAAACGATGACGGGCGTAAAAGCGCCGGGAGATGGGCGCCCGCCCGCCCGCCCGCCTGTTCCCACACACAGTGAGAACAACCGACGCCCAGGCGCTACTGCTTTTATCCGTTACGTTGCGCGCTGTTTTTTTCGTTCGTGCAGTTGAAATTCGGTAAAATGGCTGAAACGCGGGCAGACGCTCCGAGTAGTACTGCGAGTGCTCCAGCCGCTACGACGGAGACCCGTGTCGAGCGCGCGTCCCGAGGCGTCGGTCCCGCCGGCGGATCTTCTGCGGGTGGCAGTGGCTCCAGTCGCAACAATGTGGTCGTGAAAGTCGGGATGGTGGGGGACGCGCAGGTGGGCAAGACGAGTCTCATGGTCAAGTACGTGGAGGGCAAGTTTGACGAGGACTATATCCACACACTGGGCGTAAACTTCATGGAGAAAACCATTGCGCTCCGCAATACGGAAATCACGTTCAGTATCTGGGACTTGGGCGGCCATCGCGAGTTTATCAGCATGCTACCGCTCGTGTGCAACGACGCAGTCGCCATTTTGTTCATGTTTGATCTCTCCCGGAAGGCGACGCTCACCAGCATTAAGGAATGGTACCGCCAAGTGCGCTCGATCAATAAGGTGCCCTATTTGTTTTTGTGTGGACCCATTCGTTGGTGGACCAAGCAATTCACGGGTTTCCGGCTTTCTTGTCCCACGTGCTGTATGGTCATATCGCTAGAA
This sequence comes from Hyaloperonospora brassicae, assembly GCA_947650285.1. Lineage (NCBI taxonomy): Eukaryota > Oomycota > Peronosporomycetes > Peronosporales > Peronosporaceae > Hyaloperonospora > Hyaloperonospora brassicae. The sequence continues at coordinate 665,417 of CANTFL010000144.1, forward strand.
TGCGTTCCCGTTCCTGGTCGGGATGAAGTACGACCACTTTGCCAACTTTGCCGTGGAAGAACAGGAAGACATTACAAAACAGGTACGTACGTACGTGGCGAAAGGGCCGATAGTTGTCGATCATGCTGCGTTTCGCTCGATCATGCTGATCTGCTGTTTTTTTGTGGATGCGACACCTCAGGCTCGCAAGTTTGCCAAGGCGATGAAAGCGCCCCTTATCTTCACGTCTGCCTCGCACTCGATCAATGTGCAGAAAGTGTTCAAGGTAGTGCTTAGCAAGGTGTTTGACCTCAAGTGCACGGTGCCTATCATCGATCGCGTGGGAGATCCGATCTTGCAGTACTAGTTGTGTCCCCGTTGTCACCTCGACTTATAGATATCATGCGCTCCTCGCTCAGTGGACCGTATTTCGTGTGTAAATGACAATGCTTTGCTTGCGTTATTTGCTTCATCCAAGGCATCATCGACCTATTTCCAGCACGTTTGTAATCGTCTTATCCATCACTAGCAGCAACGTCACGTCACACTACCCATATTGTCTTTGCTTGTGCGTGTCCATGATCGAGCTCCATGCGGTTGGCGATCGGCACGTGTACACACTGCTGCTCCTCCTTGCAACACGAAGCCAAATGATCAACAGCGCAACGAGACGAAAGACCTTACTCCAGGTCAATGCCCGCGTACTCGTTAATTCCAAGCGCGACGTTGATGTTCTGCACTGCCTGTGTTGCGGCCCCCTTCAGAAGATTATCAATGGTGGCTACTACCACAAGTCGACCCGTGTCTTGGTCCAACTGGAAGCCACCCACAGTCGCATGCGCATGGTACGCGTTATCCTTGACAAACGGAACGTCCGGCGTCACTTTCACCAACGTCTCGTTCGCGAAGAACTCATGGTAGAGCTCCTCTACCTGTTTTGCTGACGTGATGATCCCATCGTCGGCAAGCTGTGCCGACAGCGTGAGGTGGATGCCTTGGAAGTACGGTGCCACATGAGGCATGAATCGAACTGACGTGCCGAGCTGGTGGCTAACTTCGTGTTCGTGGATGTGCTGCACAGACTTGTACGCGATGATGTTGTCATTGAGCACATCCAGGTCATTGGCCTTGGAGGGGTTCGTGCCAGCCCCACTGTAGCCCGAGACCCCAAACGCGTGCGGTGGAACGCTCTTGTCAATCAGATTTCCGCTCACTTCCGGCTTGCCTCCAAGAAGCGGTATCAGACCAAGCTGCACACCAGTCGCATAGCAGCCGGGGTTAGCGATATGGGTGGCTCCCTGCAATCGCGTGCGCCCACCCGGAGCCTCTGGCAAGCCGTAGGTCCAGTCCGAGTTGAAACGCTGGTCAGCACTCAAATCGATGATGACCTTATTCTTCCGCTGCAGCGCGTCCAAAGCTGTGGCGTAGTCCTCGCAGTAGCCGTTGGGCAATGCTAGCACCCACACGTCGACACTCTCTCCGAATGGCGAAGCTGCAATATCGTCCAGTCCAAGCTCGCAGAACTCCAGGTTGGGATCGATGTTAAGCTTCACATCTTCAATTGACTTGGCTGCCAGCTTCGTATGCGGGTTCAGAGGCGGGGCAGCAGCAACCTTCACCACCTTCGCGCCAGCCAGAGCGCGGGAGCTGGCACACACCAGCTCTAGCTCTGGGTGGCGGCCAATCACGCGAATAAGCTCGCCACCCACGTATCCACGCGCGCCGAGAAGACCAACGCGATACTTTCCGTTCGGACCACGTGGAATCGCCAGCGCCTTAGCACCAGTCTTTGCACGAGCAGCAGCAACAGGCTGCTCACCCTTAACGCACGTCGTCCCCGCACTCTTCTTGCTTACAATCTCACGCATGAGCTGCGACGCCGACGTGAGGACTACAGACGAGGTCGGTGGCAGTCCTTGCAGCAGCGCGTTGATCTCGTTTAGCTTCAGCAGCGTGCCTTGGCGACCCGTGTAGTCCCGAGCCGCCATGCGCTCATAGTCCTTGGCCATGTCGATTCTCTTGAGCTTCACGCCGTCCGGTTCGACCCAGCCTCCCTTGGCATTCACAAAGATGGTCTTCAGTGGCTGCATCGCCAACGCCAGCTGTCGAGCCGCCACGTCCGCGTTGATGTTCAGCGTCTGGCCGTCCACAGTCTCGCCCAGACACGAGAGCACTGGGATGCAGCCATCGTCGATCGCCTCTTGCACCGCGTCGGCGCAAATCTTGTGCACTTCGCCGACAAAGCCGTACACGTCCTTGTCCTTGAACTCGGCTTGCAGCACACCACTTGTAATGCCTCTGGCCCGCACGCCCGCATCGTTCAGCGCCGTGACGAGCGTCTCGTTCGTCGCGGAGAAGATCGTCTGCGCGACGTCGAGCGTCTCGCGGTCCGTCACGCGGTTGCCCCCGACGTACTGCGGCTCGACGCCCTGTCGCGCGAGCTCGTCGTTCATCTGCGGTCCCGCTCCATGCACCACAATCGGGAACAGTCCCGTCTCGCGCATGAACCGCAGCGACTCGATGAGCGTCGCGAGCTCGTGAATGATCACGTCGCCGCCGATTTTGATCACTGTCGTGGGCCGCGCGCCTGGCGTGCAGTAGAGCCGCTCGAGCTCTTGGACCGTATCGTCGGGTGCAAGCACTTGCGCCAGTTTCAGCGCGTAGTCGGTCAGGGCGCGGGACGAGAGCGCGCGGATTTGCGACGGCGTCGGGACAGCGGGAGCTGTAAACGCCGTCGCGTGGCTTGGGCGACTGCGAAGGGACGCGCGTAACGAGCCGATGCACGTGTGGGAGCGGCGCGTCAGGGCGCGCGTGAGTGCCGGTAGCTGCGGGAGCACGGGGCGCCACATGACGGAGCGAGTGGGGTGGGGTGGGCGCTTTCAAGATCGCAATAGTGGTGCGCGCGGGGTGGGTTTCGTAAAAGCGCTTTTTCGAGGGTTTCAGCGCGATCCAACGGGGTTTCGTCGTCTTCGGTGTGGGGTTTGGCTGGTCGCTCGTAGCTGGCTGCGAGCAGGTGCCGACGAGTGGATACTGGCGTCTGATTTGCAAAGAGACAGCCGATAGGTGCGAGGACACTGGCGACAAAGTCCCGCCTGCGTACTTACTTTGGCCGCTGCGCCCCGTCTCCCGCGTGCAGAAAGAAGTGGCCGAGACGTCGGGTGGGCTCTGTTCTCCAGCCGCGTTTTTCCAAGCGGATGCGCGCAAAGGGCGGCGATTGCTGTCTGCTTGACACTCGATCGGCGTCCGACGCGTCGGTCGTGACGCCAGCAACGCACGGCCAGATCGAGTGACGACTGCACGGACAGTTTGCGACTGCGACAACGGCAAGAACTGACGGCGTTTAGTGCCACTCCGTGTTGTTTATTCTGTCTCGCGGGCACGTGCTTTGCACAATACGCGACGTGTCGCCTCCAACCTGCGGACGGCATCTAGCGACGGTAGAGGCGCTACTTCAACTTCGACGCGGGCGACAACACAGACCCACGGGCTCCCGACGACTCGAGACAGTCGCAACGCCAACGTGACCGAGTGGCTCTGCTGCCGCCGCCGCCGCCTGCTCTTTTGTTGCGCGTATTGAGTGCAATTTATCCCCTGTCAGGTCTGCTGCGCGCGGTCCACACCCGCAGCTTGCCCCTTTTATGCATCCACGCGATCTTCGCCTCGGTCGGTCCTCCTCTTTTCGCCCGTGCGCTCATTTCCCAACTAGAAGCGCCGCCCGCACTCCGCACGGGCGCTGAGCAGTTGCCTCTCGTTGCCGCACAATGCTCCGCGCAGCGCACTCGGTCGTCAAGACCCGTCGCGTGCCGCTGTACAAGGCCAGCGGCCACCGCCTCCTCGTGGCGGCGCGCGAGAAGGCGATGCAAGTCGACCGCCGCCACGTCCCGCGCTTCGAGACGCCCGCCGTGCTCGAGTTCGCCGACGGCTCGCGCTTCCCCGGCGTCTCGTTCGGTGCCCAGAAGTCCATGGCGGGCGAAGTCGTGTTCACCACGGGCATGGTCGGCTACCCCGAGGCGCTCACGGACCCGTCGTTCAAGGGCCAGCTCTTGAACATGACGTTCCCGATGATTGGCAACTATGGCGTCCCGGACACGACGGCGCTGGACGACATGGGGCTGCACAAGTACATGGAGTCGGACCGCATCCACGCCGCGGGCGTGATCGTGCAGGACTACTCGAGCCATTACAGCCACTGGAACGCGGCGCAGTCGCTCTCGCAGTGGCTCGAGCGCGAAGGCATTCCAGGCATTGCCGGCGTCGACACGCGGGCCATCACCAAGAAGATCCGCGCGCACGGCGCCATGGCGGGCCGCATCCTTGTGGACGGCTGCGTTGACACGCCGCATCTCGTGGACGTGAATGCGACGAACCTCGCGGCCCTCGTGTCGACCAAAGACGTGATCACGTACGGCAAGGGGAACCCGCTCAAGATTTTGGCCGTGGACTGCGGCATCAAGTACAACATCATCCGGGAACTCGTAAAGCGCGGCGCGGAAGTCAAGCGCGTGCCCTGGAACCACGACATTGCGTCGGAGATGGACTGGTACGACGGGCTCTTTATCTCGAACGGTCCAGGCGACCCGGCGGTCATGAAAGAGACGACGGCGCAGCTGCAGAAGGCGCTGGCGCTGCAAGGCGACAATGTCAAGCCTGTCTTTGGCATCTGTCTCGGCAACCAGCTGCTCAGTCTTGCGGCGGGGGCAAAGACGTACAAGCTGCCGTACGGCAACCGCGGGCAGAACCAGCCTGTGCACAACCTGAAGACCGGTCGGTGCTACATCACGGCCCAGAACCACGGCTTTGCCGTGGACGGCAAGACGCTGCCAAGCGAGTGGGAGGAGCTCTTTGTGAACCTCAACGACAGCACGAACGAAGGTATTATCCACAAGTCGAAGCCGTACTTCACGGCGCAGTTCCACCCGGAACACGCTGGCGGCCCGACGGACACGCAGTTTCTGTTTGATACGTTCCTCGACGCCGTGCGCGCCAAAGAGAAAGGACCGATCAAGAGCTTGGTGCAGCGTCCGCAACTGAAGCGCATCGAGGTGAAGAAGGTGCTGGTGCTTGGATCCGGTGGTCTATCAATTGGCCAGGCCGGAGAGTTTGACTACTCTGGTTCGCAAGCTATCAAGGCGCTGAAGGAGGAGAACATTGAGACGATCTTGATCAACCCGAACATTGCCTCCGTGCAGACGAACATTGACCGCTCGAGCGAGGCGCAAGCCAGCAACGTGTACTACTTGCCTGTCAACCCAGACTTTGTGGAACAGGTGATCAAGCGCGAACGCCCCGACGGTATCCTTATCTCGATGGGCGGTCAGACTGCATTGAACTGTGGTATGGAGCTCGACAAGCGTGGCGTGTTCAAAAAGTACGGCGTGCAAGTGCTTGGTACGCAAATCGAAGTGATCAATTACACCGAAGATCGCGAGTTGTTCAACGGCAAGCTGGCGGAGATCAATGAGTGCATTGCTCAAAGTGAAGCTGTCGAGTCGGTGGACGATGCGGTGAGGGCTGCGTACAATATTGGTTTCCCGGTGATGATCCGCTCAGCGTTTGCGCTTGGCGGTCTTGGCTCGGGTATCTGCGACGACGAAGCTCATTTGCGCACGATGGCGAAGCAAGCCTTCTCGGGCAGTCCTCAGATTCTGGTGGAGCGGTCTATGAAGGGCTGGAAGGAGGTTGAGTATGAGGTGGTGCGAGACGCCGCCGACAACTGTCTGACCGTCTGCAATATGGAGAACTTTGACCCTCTGGGTATTCACACCGGCGAGTCGATTGTGATCGCGCCTTCGCAGACCTTGTCGAACAACGAGTACCACATGCTGCGTGAGACTGCTTTGAAGGTGGTGCGTCACCTTGGTATTGTGGGTGAGTGCAACATCCAGTACGCGCTAAACCCCGAATCGGAAGAGTACTGTATCATCGAGGTGAATGCGCGTCTGTCGCGTTCAAGTGCTCTAGCGTCGAAGGCGACGGGTTATCCACTTGCTTTTGTTGCCGCCAAGCTTGCACTAGGCATGAACCTGCCGGACTTGAAGAACTCTGTGACCAAGAGCACAACTGCTTGCTTTGAGCCTTCGCTCGACTACTGCGTCGCTAAGATGCCGCGTTGGGACCTGGCCAAGTTCGAGAACGTGAGTACTGAGATCGGCTCGTCGATGAAGAGTGTCGGCGAGGTGATGTCAATTGCGCGTACATTTGAGGAAGCGATTCAGAAGGCAATTCGTATGGTAGAGCCTTCTAACGAAGGCTTTGAGCCGCGATACGACGAGCTATCGCATGAGGAGCTAGTGAAGGCTCTAGGCAAGCCCACAGACCGTCGCATTTACCAAATCGCGCAAGCGTTGAAAACTGGACAGCTGTCTATCGAGCAAGTCCACGAGATCACCAAGATCGACACTTGGTTCCTTAGCCGTCTGCAGGCCATTTGCGATTGCGACGTGAACCTAACGGGCAAGAAGCTAAACGACATCACGGGTCCTGAGATCACGGAGGCGAAGAAGCTCGGTTTCTCGGATCGTCAGCTCGCTCGTATGTTCAGCTGCTCAGACGACGAGGTGCGCGCGAAGCGTAAGGAGCTTGGCATTGTTCCGTCAGTGAAGCAGATTGACACACTCGCGGCAGAGTACCCGGCACAGACTAACTACCTGTACATGACGTACAATGGTACGGAGCACGATGTGCCAGCACTGGAGCCCAATGATGGCGTGATGGTCCTGGGTAGCGGTGCCTACCGCATCGGTAGCTCCGTCGAGTTCGACTGGTGTGCTGTGAGCTGCATACGCACCTTGCGCAAGCTTGGTCAACGCGCGGTGATGCTCAACTACAACCCTGAGACGGTCAGCACGGATTACGACGAATGCGACCAGCTGTACTTCGAGGAGCTGTCGAAGGAGCGTGTGATGGATGTGAACGACCGCGAGGGCGTTCGGGGTGTCGTGGTGTCTGTAGGTGGGCAGATCCCGAACAACCTTGCGCTTCCGCTGCACAAGGCCGGCGTGAAGATCTTGGGCACGCATCCGACCATGATTGACAGCGCTGAAGACCGCTTCAAGTTCTCCAAATTGATGGACGAGGCTGGTGTGCCCCAGCCTGCGTGGAAGGAGCTGACAAACCACGCCGACGCTCGCACGTTTGCTGAGCGTGTGGGCTACCCCGTGCTCGTGCGTCCCTCGTACGTGCTAAGTGGCGCTGCGATGAATGTTGCATACAACTTCGACGAGCTGCAAAACGTGCTGAACCAGGCTGTTGCCGTGTCTGCGGAGCACCCCGTCGTGATCACGAAGTTTGTAGAGGGCGCCAAGGAGTTGGAGCTGGATGCCGTGGCCAGGAATGGCAAGGTGATTGCAGCTGCAATTTCGGAGCATGTAGAGAACGCTGGTGTGCACAGCGGAGATGCCACACTGGTGTTGCCTCCTGTGGAGGCGAGTGCGTTCTACACGAATCAGATCAAGCGCAACGCCGAGAAGATCGCGAAGGCGTTGAACATCTCTGGACCGTTCAACGCGCAGTTCCTAGCCAAGGGCGCTGAGGTCAGCGTGATTGAGTGCAACCTGCGTGCCTCGCGTTCGTTCCCGTTCGTGTCGAAGACGACCGGTGCGGACTTTGTTAATGCTGCCACCAAGGTGATGGTGGGCGAGTCGACGGATAACGACAACTTGCCTCCTCTTTACGGTCCCAAGCGTCCAGAGGGGTTTGTTGGCATCAAGTCGCCGATGTTCTCGTACACGCGTCTGGGTGGTGCTGATCCGTTGCTTGGCGTCGAGATGGCTTCAACGGGTGAAGTCGCTTGCTTTGGCAAAAACCGCCACGAGGCGTTCTTGAAGGCACTGATCTCGTCGAACATCAAGTTGCCGGAAAAGAATATTTTGCTGTCCATGCAGGAGAAGTATTCGGAAGAATTCGTGCACGCCGCGTATCAGATGCACGAGTTGGGGTACAATCTGTACACGACGAAGAAGACACACGCGTACCTGAAGAAGTACGACGTTCCGTCGACGATGGTCGATTTCCCGCTGGACGCTGACAGCGAGAACAACGTGTTGAACTTGATTCGGGACGGCCAGATTGACCTCGTGGTGAACCTGCCCAACAACGAGAGCCAGCAGACGGAAAACAACTACCTCATCCGCCGTACGGCTGTAGACTTCTCCATCCCGCTGCTGACGAACATCAGCCTGGTGCAGCTTTTCGTGGAAGCCATGGCTGTCCACAAGAAGCAGCCGCTGCTTGGTCTGGAGCCTGACAGTCTGTTTGACTACTATGAGCGCGAGAAGAAGGACGAGGCGTGGACCCATGAGCACGAGTTCCACTAAGCGCAGTACGGATCGGAGAAACAGCATGGTTGCTTGATGTACGTGAAAGCGCAGTGTATACAGGCTTAATGCGTGGAAACAATGTCGATCAAAGCAAAGAGTCAAGTCGTGTGTGACCACGACCGCGTGTATCTCACCTCGTCGTCGTCGTCGTCGTCCTGCATCGTGAAGCACGTGTTGTGCTCTTTGAACCAGTTCTCCAAGCCGAACGCGAACAGGCCACTCGTGTACGCAAGCGTCTGCTTTTCGTCCATCGTCTTCAGCTTCTCCGTCTCGACTGACCTCTTGTTTTTCTTCCCCTTTGCGACTGCTTCGTGTGTCAACTCGAGGTACCGAGTCGAAAAGTGCTGCACGAGTTGCGGGTAGTGCACCACGAGCTGCTTTCGCAAGTGAACAGAGCGCGTGTACGACGCAATCACGTAGGCGTCGGCAATGTCGAACGCCGAGTCGGCCAGCGCACCGGTGCGCATACGCTCCAGCACCGGCAGAGCTGTCGACGTTGCAACTTGTCGACGCGTTGCTTCGGGTTCGTGGTGCTCGAGGAAGTCCATGACCCGGTGCTTGACGCTGCTCTTGGTGCTGCCTTTCGATGACGCGCTGAGACCGAAGAACCCACGCGCTGCCGACGGGTGCGTGTGTAGCGGCAGTACGTGGAAGCGCTTCCAACAGGCAAACGACACAATGCCGTTGAGCTGCGCGAGCTGGAACATGCCGGCGTTGTGGAAGCGTCCAGAGCAGAACATCCGCATGAACGCTTCAATGCCCACGAGCCATTGAGCTGCTGGTTGTTGCTGCTGTTCGGCATCGCGCACAGTCGCCAAGATACCATCGACGACACCGCCGATGCGGAGCACGTCAGCGCTGGCAAATTGCGTCGTGGGGATATGGCCCCAGCGACACACGCGACCACGTTCGGTTACCACAGCAAAGCCAGTGCTGTTGGTGTTGATGTCGAGTCCAAGGACGCGCAGAGGGGGGAAGCAATGCAGGAGCTGCTGGACGTGCTCGTCGAGGTCGCAAACTTGCAGCGCCTTGCGAATGCGAGCTCCATTGCGGCGCAGCGTCGACGAGGGCGCTGGCGCCTTGCGCATGAGGACAGAGCACAAGCGCTTGGGAATAGCTGGTCGGTGGAATTGACTGGTGCGCAATTATGATACGATTGGTCGGACGTGTAAAGTCGGCACCGCACGAGTCGATATCCGGGATGGCACGTCACGAGCTCAAGCGGTCGTTTGCTCCATGGGCGGTGGTGGTACCGAGGCAAATTGGTAGAAGTTGACCCACGACGCTGGTGGTCGACTGCCTTGTGCTAAGAAACGGAGAGCGAGGAAACAACCTGTGGTTTGCCATTTTCAGTATCACGCACGTGTCGCGCCAAAAAAGGCATTTCTACGTCACGGGCGACACACGGGCGTGGCTGGTAAAGGAATTCGAGCGATCGTATTACAGCAAAAAGCGCAGGCTGATCGACTGCTCGTTCTGGTACATTCTCTGGTACGTTCTCTGGTCCATTCATCAAATTTAAATTCGCCGTTTGGACCCTGTATGACACCCACATTGCAAGAAGTAGGCTTCATTATAAACAAAGATCAAACGTCTCTTCGGCCGCGCTCGCGTCCTCTACCCGAGTGTCCTTGTCGGATCCAGTATCAGCTCAACTCGAGATCGAGGTGTATCCATGGATCAACTGTTTGTTCGCTTACCGTCGACTGATACTTCCGCTTGCACGATAGAGCAGACTTCGGTTGTGTGCAATCGAGCCAAAATTCGAGACAACAATGCATTCCTTCGTACAAGAACAAACTTCAATGTATGTACCAGATCCATTGAGCTGCTTAGTTGTCCTTGCTATGCTCTACCGCGTCTGCCTTCTCACCACTCTCCGTCGTCGGTGCCACTTCCGATGACTTTTCGTTGACATTGGTGTCCTTTAGCGCAGCGGTCGTCGACGTCACCTGTTGATCGACGTCCGACTCAGACGCAAGCTGGCCTTTCACCGACTTCTTCTGCGCCGCACCGAACGGAGTCTGCTGCCACAGCGCCTCGAACTCTTCCGGACTGCCACTCGAGCAGATGGACTCGTGCTGTCCATCGTCTTCGTTGCCTTGTCGACGCCATGTTGTCCGCATCTTCTTGCCGTCGATCTCGCGCTCGTGCACAGCTTTCAGTCGGCCAGTGGAGTCTTCATAGCGGCGACGCGTGGTTGCGACTCGCCGACCCTTCTCGTCCACCACGGACGAGTTGCTGAACGAATAGGACGAGAACGTGTGACTCGTCGAGTCTTCTCCACCCTTCAACGTCTTGTCGCTTGACGCCTGTTGATCCTGTTCCGGCGTGCTGTCCGACATCTGAAAGACCGTCGGCTTGTACTTGTGCGTGACCACCGGCAGGTCGACAAAGAAGTCGTCGTCGTCCGTCGACTTCCCAGAGTACATGACGTGCTTTGGACTCGGAGCCACAAGCATCTCGCGACGCGCCATACCATACGGATAGCGAGCCCGCATCATACTGTCGCTCATCTGCTCGAGCTCCATCATGGACTGCTCCAGCGACGACATGGGGTACCAGAAGCGCGGTCGCACGAGATCCCACGAGCTGAACATGGTGACGGTTGCGTTCGTTACTTGGTCGTGTGTGTGTGTGTTGTTGTTGTTGGTCTGTTGGGACGGATCTTGTCGTTTGATGCAAATTGGGAAATGAAATGGACGTGCAGAACGCTTCGCGCGAAGAAGCAGCCGACCGATCGTGACGTTGAAGTGCTCGATCGAGTGGCGTCGAAGGGAGCGCTGCAACACGTCTCCCATACAACGTGTCATATAGCTGAGATGACTCACTGTTTCGAGAACCCAAATAATACCGACCGACTGTTTCGAGAACTATCTCCCGTCTCTGTTCCGTTTTTCGGTGCGTACTTTTCACTTTACGGACCAAAAGCCGAGAAAAGAGCGATGACCTGTTTGCGACGGAATGCTCCAGATAGATAACAACGTCCTTCCAACGAGTGATAAAGAACACGAGAGAGAGCGAGAGAGGTACGCTCTTCTGTTTCGGAGCTTGCAGTCGAAGCGGACGCAAAGTGTGCTGGACGGAGTATATCGGTACACGGAACATGAGCGTTGCATGACGTCGCAGCTGATCAGCTGACCAAAGACATTCGTTTCCGCCGCAGTGGAACTGAGCGGTGATACTCATCTTTGTTACTCAGCTGTGCGAGTTGGCTGTGATACTCATATGCATACCGACTTCGTTCATTGCTTCGAGTCGAACTGCTTTGCAGTGTTGCAGCCAGCGCTTCCAACACGTCGTGCCGTGCCGGCATGTGGCGTTTACGCCGACACTGATGGTGATCTCATGCGGTGTAGTAGTGAAAAAGGTGGTCAGTAGCAGTTACTCCTTTTCTTGGGGACGACGAGTGTCGACAGTAGAGATACTCGACAGTCAGCCAAGAAATGAAGTCGACCACCGAGACGGATGAATGAGGACGCGAAGATCTCTCAACGTAGGATGACGAGCTTCTGTACTTTGCATCGGTATAGTCGAGCAGATGGCACCCCGGACGTGTCTGGTCACTTTTGCGTCCGACTGGTACACGTGCTTTCACTCTCATTGACACCGTGACATCCAACCACTCACTCACTCCCTTATCGACTTCCGCACATACTCACACTTCCACCCATCCCTGATTCGGCTTCAAGGCATCATGGCAGCGTGACATTGAATTCAAGTGCATGTGATCGCGGGCGTGCTATCGCTGGTCAATGGACGGACACGTTGTCAACGCTGGCACGTTTTACCAACAACGTGTACAAACGGTACGATCATGGCTTTGCACAGTGTCTTGGCTATGCTTTTATCGTGCAACTGATGCGTCCCCTGTCAGGCACTGACGTCTCACCCTCGAAGAAGCTGCTGTGCCGTCATTTTCGATACGCACGAATCACGATATCGTCAAACGTGCAATCCACGCCGCGCCAACGAAAGCGCCCTTTTCACGCATGAAATATGGACTGATATACGCTATCAGGATGGCGTGCACAGTGAGCACGGGAGCAGAGGTATACCTACTATGTGAACGACAGCGTACCCGTCGATGTCCATTCGACTATTCTTCTCCCGTACATGCGACAATCGTTCTCACGAATACGTCGATCATGTTGACTGCTTCTTCGATCGTTCAACTCGCCGACACTGTTTGCGTATCCAGCCATCGTCTGCAGCTCGATCAACTTCATGTGGCTCTCTAGAGTCCGTGATAGGCCGTCTCTTCCTATTTCGACCCAGCGCAATGCGATGAAGCCAGCACGTCGACGTCTATTGCAGTCAGCTTTCACGTGTTGAGTAATCTCGATGCGACATTGGACCTCTTGTGCTCGATGAACGGTCATCTGCTGCCTTACGAATTAGAGTGGAGGATTCCGAGTCGTTACCAGAGATCACGCGATCAACACAGAAGGCAGCTCACGATATCTCGGCACTGCAGCAAACTCCTGCCACGCGCAAAAGCACACCCAACAAATCTTCGCACCTTCGCACAAACTGAGAAGTCTTGCAAAATGCGCTAAGGGTAGTGCGCTTTTGTGAGAAAGTCTTTTCGCTTTCGCTCATTTCGAGAATCGATTACGCACTGTGCACACCGAGAGGAAGCAGCAACTACAAGATACGCAAGCAGGGATGGTACCCGACGGTGGGACATCCCGTCACGATGCACTCGCGTCCTCTGCTCGAGTGTCCTTGTCGGATCCAGTATCAGCTCAACTCGAGATCGAGGTGTATCCATGGATCAACTGTTTGTTCGCTTACCGTCGACTGATACTTCCGCTTGCACGATAGAGCAGACTTCGGTTGTGTGCAATCGAGCCAAAATTCGAGACAACAATGCATTCCTTCGTACAAGAACAAACTTCAATGTATGTACCAGATCCATTGAGCTGCTTAGTTGTCCTTGCTATGCTCTACCGCGTCTGCCTTCTCACCACTCTCCGTCGTCGGTGCCACTTCCGATGACTTTTCGTTGACATTGGTGTCCTTTAGCGCAGCGGTCGTCGACGTCACCTGTTGATCGACGTCCGACTCAGACGCAAGCTGGCCTTTCACCGACTTCTTCTGCGCCGCACCGAACGGAGTCTGCTGCCACAGCGCCTCGAACTCTTCCGGACTGCCACTCGAGCAGATGGACTCGTGCTGTCCATCGTCTTCGTTGCCTTGTCGACGCCATGTTGTCCGCATCTTCTTGCCGTCGATCTCGCGCTCGTGCACAGCTTTCAGTCGGCCAGTGGAGTCTTCATAGCGGCGACGCGTGGTTGCGACTCGCCGACCCTTCTCGTCCACCACGGACGAGTTGCTGAACGAATAGGACGAGAACGTGTGACTCGTCGAGTCTTCTCCACCCTTCAACGTCTTGTCGCTTGACGCCTGTTGATCCTGTTCCGGCGTGCTGTCCGACATCTGAAAGACCGTCGGCTTGTACTTGTGCGTGACCACCGGCAGGTCGACAAAGAAGTCGTCGTCGTCCGTCGACTTCCCAGAGTACATGACGTGCTTTGGACTCGGAGCCACAAGCATCTCGCGACGCGCCATACCATACGGATAGCGAGCCCGCATCATACTGTCGCTCATCTGCTCGAGCTCCATCATGGACTGCTCCAGCGACGACATGGGGTACCAGAAGCGCGGTCGCACGAGATCCCACGAGCTGAACATGGTGACGGTTGCGTTCGTTACTTGGTCGTGTGTGTGTGTGTTGTTGTTGTTGGTCTGTTGGGACGGATCTTGTCGTTTGATGCAAATTGGGAAATGAAATGGACGTGCAGAACGCTTCGCGCGAAGAAGCAGCCGACCGATCGTGACGTTGAAGTGCTCGATCGAGTGGCGTCGAAGGGAGCGCTGCAACACGTCTCCCATACAACGTGTCATATAGCTGAGATGACTCACTGTTTCGAGAACCCAAATAATACCGACCGACTGTTTCGAGAACTATCTCCCGTCTCTGTTCCGTTTTTCGGTGCGTACTTTTCACTTTACGGACCAAAAGCCGAGAAAAGAGCGATGACCTGTTTGCGACGGAATGCTCCAGATAGATAACAACGTCCTTCCAACGAGTGATAAAGAACACGAGAGAGAGCGAGAGAGGTACGCTCTTCTGTTTCGGAGCTTGCAGTCGAAGCGGACGCAAAGTGTGCTGGACGGAGTATATCGGTACACGGAACATGAGCGTTGCATGAAGTCGCAGCTGATCAGCTGACCAAAGACATTCGTTTGCCGCAGTGGTACTGAGCTGTTCAGCTGACCAACGATATTCGTCCGCCGCAGTGGAACTGAGCGGTGATACTCATCTTTGTTACTCAGCTGTGCGAGTTGGCTGTGATACTCATATGCATACCGACTTCGTTCATTGCTTCGAGTCGAACTGCTTTGCAGTGTTGCAGCCAGCGCTTCCAACACGTCGTGCCGTGCCGGCATGTGGCGTTTACGCCGACACTGATGGTGATCTCATGCGGTGTAGTAGTGAAAAAGGTGGTCAGTGGCAGTTACTCCTTTTATTGGGGACGACGAGTGTCGACAGTAGAGATACTCGACAGTCAGCCAAGAAATGAAGTCGACCACCGAGACGGATGAATGAGGACGCGAAGATCTCTCAACGTAGGATGACGAGCTTCTGTACTTTGCATCGGTATAGTCGAGCAGATGGCACCCCGGACGTGTCTGGTCACTTTTGCGTCCGACTGGTACACGTGCTTTCACTCTCATTGACACCGTGACATCCAACCACTCACTCACTCCCTTATCGACTTCCGCACATACTCACACTTCCACCCATCCCTGATTCGGCTTCAAGGCATCATGGCAGCGTGACATTGAATTCAAGTGCATGTGATCGCGGGCGTGCTATCGCTGGTCAATGGACGGACACGTTGTCAACGCTGGCACGTTTTACCAACAACGTGTACAAACGGTACGATCATGGCTTTGCACAGTGTCTTGGCTATGCTTTTATCGTGCAACTGATGCGTCCCCTGTCAGGCACTGACGTCTCACCCTCGAAGAAGCTGCTGTGCCGTCATTTTCGATACGCACGAATCACGATATCGTCAAACGTGCAATCCACGCCGCGCCAACGAAAGCGCCCTTTTCACGCATGAAATATGGACTGATATACGCTATCAGGATGGCGTGCACAGTGAGCACGGGAGCAGAGGTATACCTACTATGTGAACGACAGCGTACCCGTCGATGTCCATTCGACTATTCTTCTCCCGTACATGCGACAATCGTTCTCACGAATACGTCGATCATGTTGACTGCTTCTTCGATCGTTCAACTCGCCGGCACTGTTTGCGTATCCAGCCATCGTCTGCAGCTCGATCAACTTCATGTGGCTCTCTACCCTGTTGACTGCTTCTTCGATCGTTCAACTCGCCGACACTGTTTGCGTATCCAGCCATCGTCTGCAGCTCGATCAACTTCATGTGGCTCTCTAGAGTCCGTGATAGGCCGTCTCTTCCTATTTCGACCCAGCGCAATGCGATGAAGCCAGCACGTCGACGTCTATTGCAGTCAGCTTTCACGTGTTGAGTAATCTCGATGCGACATTGGACCTCTTGTGCTCGATGAACGGTCATCTGCTGCCTTACGAATTAGAGTGGAGGATTCCGAGTCGTTACCAGAGATCACGCGATCAACACAGAAGGTAGCTCACGATATCTCGGCACTGCAGCAAACTCCTGCCACGCGCAAAAGCACACCCAACAAATCTTCGCACCTTCGCACAAACTGAGAAGTCTTGCAAAATGCGCTAAGGGTAGTGCGCTTTTGTGTGAAAGTCTTTTCGCTTTCGCTCATTTCGAGAATCGATTACGCACTGTGCACACCGAGAGGAAGCAGCAACTACAAGATACGCAAGCAGGGATGGTACCCGACGGTGGGACATCCCGTCACGATGCACTCGCGTCCTCTGCTCGAGTGTCCTTGTCGGATCCAGTATCAGCTCAACTCGAGATCGAGGTGTATCCATGGATCAACTGTTTGTTCGCTTACCGTCGACTGATACTTCCGCTTGCACGATAGAGCAGACTTCGGTTGTGTGCAATCGAGCCAAAATTCGAGACAACAATGCATTCCTTCGTACAAGAACAAACTTCAATGTATGTACCAGATCCATTGAGCTGCTTAGTTGTCCTTGCTATGCTCTACCGCGTCTGCCTTCTCACCACTCTCCGTCGTCGGTGCCACTTCCGATGACTTTTCGTTGACATTGGTGTCCTTTAGCGCAGCGGTCGTCGACGTCACCTGTTGATCGACGTCCGACTCAGACGCAAGCTGGCCTTTCACCGACTTCTTCTGCGCCGCACCGAACGGAGTCTGCTGCCACAGCGCCTCGAACTCTTCCGGACTGCCACTCGAGCAGATGGACTCGTGCTGTCCATCGTCTTCGTTGCCTTGTCGACGCCATGTTGTCCGCATCTTCTTGCCGTCGATCTCGCGCTCGTGCACAGCTTTCAGTCGGCCAGTGGAGTCTTCATAGCGGCGACGCGTGGTTGCGACTCGCCGACCCTTCTCGTCCACCACGGACGAGTTGCTGAACGAATAGGACGAGAACGTGTGACTCGTCGAGTCTTCTCCACCCTTCAACGTCTTGTCGCTTGACGCCTGTTGATCCTGTTCCGGCGTGCTGTCCGACATCTGAAAGACCGTCGGCTTGTACTTGTGCGTGACCACCGGCAGGTCGACAAAGAAGTCGTCGTCGTCCGTCGACTTCCCAGAGTACATGACGTGCTTTGGACTCGGAGCCACAAGCATCTCGCGACGCGCCATACCATACGGATAGCGAGCCCGCATCATACTGTCGCTCATCTGCTCGAGCTCCATCATGGACTGCTCCAGCGACGACATGGGGTACCAGAAGCGCGGTCGCACGAGATCCCACGAGCTGAACATGGTGACGGTTGCGTTCGTTACTTGGTCGTGTGTCTGTGTGTTGTTGTTGTTGGTCTGTTGGGACGGATCTTGTCGTTTGATGCAAATTGGGAAATGAAATGGACGTGCAGAACGCTTCGCGCGAAGAAGCAGCCGACCGATCGTGACGTTGAAGTGCTCGATCGAGTGGCGTCGAAGGGAGCGCTGCAACACGTCTCCCATACAACGTGTCATATAGCTGAGATGACTCACTGTTTCGAGAACCCAAATAATACCGACCGACTGTTTCGAGAACTATCTCCCGTCTCTGTTCCGTTTTTCGGTGCGTACTTTTCACTTTACGGACCAAAAGCCGAGAAAAGAGCGATGACCTGTTTGCGACGGAATGCTCCAGATAGATAACAACGTCCTTCCAACGAGTGATAAAGAACACGAGAGAGAGCGAGAGAGGTACGCTCTTCTGTTTCGGAGCTTGCAGTCGAAGCGGACGCAAAGTGTGCTGGACGGAGTATATCGGTACACGGAACATGAGCGTTGCATGAAGTCGCAGCTGATCAGCTGACCAAAGACATTCGTTTGCCGCAGTGGACTGAGCTGTTCAGCGACCAACGACATTCGTCCGCCGCAGTGGAACTGAGCGGTGATACTCATCTTTGTTACTCAGCTGTGCGAGTTGGCTGTGATACTCATATGCATACCGACTTCGTTCATTGCTTCGAGTCGAACTGCTTTGCAGTGTTGCAGCCAGCGCTTCCAACACGTCGTGCCGTGCCGGCATGTGGCGTTTACGCCGACACTGATGGTGATCTCATGCGGTGTAGTAGTGAAAAAGGTGGTCAGTAGCAGTTACTCCTTTTATTGGGGACGACGAGTGTCGACAGTAGAGATACTCGACAGTCAGCCAAGAAATGAAGTCGACCACCGAGACGGATGAATGAGGACGCGAAGATCTCTCAACGTAGGATGACGAGCTTCTGTACTTTGCATCGGTATAGTCGAGCAGATGGCACCCCGGACGTGTCTGGTCACTTTTGCGTCCGACTGGTACACGTGCTTTCACTCTCATTGACACCGTGACATCCAACCACTCACTCACTCCCTTATCGACTTCCGCACATACTCACACTTCCACCCATCCCTGATTCGGCTTCAAGGCATCATGGTAGCGTGACATTGAATTCAAGTGCATGTGATCGCGGGCGTGCTATCGCTGGTCAATGGACGGACACGTTGTCAACGCTGGCACGTTTTACCAACAACGTGTACAAACGGTACGATCATGGCTTTGCACAGTGTCTTGGCTATGCTTTTATCGTGCAACTGATGCGTCCCCTGTCAGGCACTGACGTCTCACCCTCGAAGAAGCTGCTGTGCCGTCATTTTCGATACGCACGAATCACGATATCGTCAAACGTGCAATCCACGCCGCGCCAACGAAAGCGCCCTTTTCACGCATGAAATATGGACTGATATACGCTATCAGGATGGCGTGCACAGTGAGCACGGGAGCAGAGGTATACCTACTATGTGAACGACAGCGCACCCGTCGATGTCCATTCGACTATTCTTCTCCCGTACATGCGACAATCGTTCTCACGAATACGTCGATCATGTTGACTGCTTCTTCGATCGTTCAACTCGCCGACACTGTTTGCGTATCCAGCCATCGTCTGCAGCTCGATCAACTTCATGTGGCTCTCTAGAGTCCGTGATAGGCCGTCTCTTCCTATTTCGACCCAGCGCAATGCGATGAAGCCAGCACGTCGACGTCTATTGCAGTCAGCTTTCACGTGTTGAGTAATCTCGATGCGACATTGGACCTCTTGTGCTCGATGAACGGTCATCTGCTGCCTTACGAATTAGAGTGGAGGATTCCGAGTCGTTACCAGAGATCACGCGATCAACACAGAAGGTAGCTCACGATATCTCGGCACTGCAGCAAACTCCTGCCACGCGCAAAAGCACACCCAACAAATCTTCGCACCTTCGCACAAACTGAGAAGTCTTGCAAAATGCGCTAAGGGTAGTGCGCTTTTGTGAGAAAGTCTTTTCGCTTTCGCTCATTTCGAGAATCGATTACGCACTGTGCACACCGAGAGGAAGCATCAACTACAAGATATGCAAGCAGGGATGGTACCCGACGGTGGGACATCCCGTCACGATGCACTCGCGTCCTCTGCTCGAGTGTCCTTGTCGGATCCAGTATCAGCTCAACTCGAGATCGAGGTGTATCCATGGATCAACTGTTTGTTCGCTTACCGTCGACTGATACTTCCGCTTGCACGATAGAGCAGACTTCGGTTGTGTGCAATCGAGCCAAAATTCGAGACAACAATGCATTCCTTCGTACAAGAACAAACTTCAATGTATGTACCAGATCCATTGAGCTGCTTAGTTGTCCTTGCTATGCTCTACCGCGTCTGCCTTCTCACCACTCTCCGTCGTCGGTGCCACTTCCGATGACTTTTCGTTGACATTGGTGTCCTTTAGCGCAGCGGTCGTCGACGTCACCTGTTGATCGACGTCCGACTCAGACGCAAGCTGGCCTTTCACCGACTTCTTCTGCGCCGCACCGAACGGAGTCTGCTGCCACAGCGCCTCGAACTCTTCCGGACTGCCACTCGAGCAGATGGACTCGTGCTGTCCATCGTCTTCGTTGCCTTGTCGACGCCATGTTGTCCGCATCTTCTTGCCGTCGATCTCGCGCTCGTGCACAGCTTTCAGTCGGCCAGTGGAGTCTTCATAGCGGCGACGCGTGGTTGCGACTCGCCGACCCTTCTCGTCCACCACGGACGAGTTGCTGAACGAATAGGACGAGAACGTGTGACTCGTCGAGTCTTCTCCACCCTTCAACGTCTTGTCGCTTGACGCCTGTTGATCCTGTTCCGGCGTGCTGTCCGACATCTGAAAGACCGTCGGCTTGTACTTGTGCGTGACCACCGGCAGGTCGACAAAGAAGTCGTCGTCGTCCGTCGACTTCCCAGAGTACATGACGTGCTTTGGACTCGGAGCCACAAGCATCTCGCGACGCGCCATACCATACGGATAGCGAGCCCGCATCATACTGTCGCTCATCTGCTCGAGCTCCATCATGGACTGCTCCAGCGACGACATGGGGTACCAGAAGCGCGGTCGCACGAGATCCCACGAGCTGAACATGGTGACGGTTGCGTTCGTTACTTGGTCGTGTGTGTGTGTTGTTGTTGTTGTTGGTCTGTTGGGACGGATCTTGTCGTTTGATGCAAATTGGGAAATGAAATGGACGTGCAGAACGCTTCGCGCGAAGAAGCAGCCGACCGATCGTGACGTTGAAGTGCTCGATCGAGTGGCGTCGAAGGGAGCGCTGCAACACGTCTCCCATACAACGTGTCATATAGCTGAGATGACTCACTGTTTCGAGAACCCAAATAATACCGACCGACTGTTTCGAGAACTATCTCCCGTCTCTGTTCCGTTTTTCGGTGCGTACTTTTCACTTTACGGACCAAAAGCCGAGAAAAGAGCGATGACCTTTTTGCGACGGAATGCTCCAGATAGATAACAACGTCCTTCCAACGAGTGATAAAGAACACGAGAGAGAGCGAGAGAGGTACGCTCTTCTGTTTCGGAGCTTGCAGTCGAAGCGGACGCAAAGTGTGCTGGACGGAGTATATCGGTACACGGAACATGAGCGTTGCATGAAGTCGCAGCTGATCAGCTGACCAAAGACATTCGTCCGCCGCAGTGGAACTGAGCGGTGATACTCATCTTTGTTACTCAGCTGTGCGAGTTGGCTGTGATACTCATATGCATACCGACTTCGTTCATTGCTTCGAGTCGAACTGCTTTGCAGTGTTGCAGCCAGCGCTTCCAACACGTCGTGCCGTGCCGGCATGTGGCGTTTACGCCGACACTGATGGTGATCTCATGCGGTGTAGTAGTGAAAAAGGTGGTCAGTAGCAGTTACTCCTTTTCTTGGGGACGACGAGTGTCGACAGTAGAGATACTCGACAGTCAGCCAAGAAATGAAGTCGACCACCGAGACGGATGAATGAGGACGCGAAGATCTCTCAACGTAGGATGACGAGCTTCTGTACTTTGCATCGGTATAGTCGAGCAGATGGCACCCCGGACGTGTCTGGTCACTTTTGCGTCCGACTGGTACACGTGCTTTCACTCTCATTGACACCGTGACATCCAACCACTCACTCACTCCCTTATCGACTTCCGCACATACTCACACTTCCACCCATCCCTGATTCGGCTTCAAGGCATCATGGTAGCGTGACATTGAATTCAAGTGCATGTGATCGCGGGCGTGCTATCGCTGGTCAATGGACGGACACGTTGTCAACGCTGGCACGTTTTACCAACAACGTGTACAAACGGTACGATCATGGCTTTGCACAGTGTCTTGGCTATGCTTTTATCGTGCAACTGATGCGTCCCCTGTCAGGCACTGACGTCTCACCCTCGAAGAAGCTGCTGTGCCGTCATTTTCGATACGCACGAATCACGATATCGTCAAACGTGCAATCCACGCCGCGCCAACGAAAGCGCCCTTTTCACGCATGAAATATGGACTGATATACGCTATCAGGATGGCGTGCACAGTGAGCACGGGAGCAGAGGTATACCTACTATGTGAACGACAGCGCACCCGTCGATGTCCATTCGGCTATTCTTCTCCCGTACATGCGACAATCGTTCTCACGAATACGTCGATCATGTTGACTGCTTCTTCGATCGTTCAACTCGCCGACACTGTTTGCGTATCCAGCCATCGTCTGCAGCTCGATCAACTTCATGTGGCTCTCTAGAGTCCGTGATAGGCCGTCTCTTCCTATTTCGACCCAGCGCAATGCGATGAAGCCAGCACGTCGACGTCTATTGCAGTCAGCTTTCACGTGTTGAGTAATCTCGATGCGACATTGGACCTCTTGTGCTCGATGAACGGTCATCTGCTGCCTTACGAATTAGAGTGGAGGATTCCGAGTCGTTACCAGAGATCACGCGATCAACACAGAAGGCAGCTCACGATATCTCGGCACTGCAGCAAACTCCTGCCACGCGCAAAAGCACACCCAACAAATCTTCGCACCTTCGCACAAACTGAGAAGTCTTGCAAAATGCGCTAAGGGTAATGCGCTTTTGTGAGAAAGTCTTTTCGCTTTCGCTCATTTCGAGAATCGATTACGCACTGTGCACACCGAGAGGAAGCATCAACTACAAGATACGCAAGCAGGGATGGTACCCGACGGTGGGACATCCCGTCACGATGCACTCGCGTCCTCTACCCGAGTGTCCTTGTCGGATCCAGTATCAGCTCAACTCGAGATCGAGGTGTATCCATGGATCAACTGTTTGTTCGCTTACCGTCGACTGATACTTCCGCTTGCACGATAGAGCAGACTTCGGTTGTGTGCAATCGAGCCAAAATTCGAGACAACAATGCATTCCTTCGTACAAGAACAAACTTCAATGTATGTACCAGATCCATTGAGCTGCTTAGTTGTCCTTGCTATGCTCTACCGCGTCTGCCTTCTCACCACTCTCCGTCGTCGGTGCCACTTCCGATGACTTTTCGTTGACATTGGTGTCCTTTAGCGCAGCGGTCGTCGACGTCACCTGTTGATCGACGTCCGACTCAGACGCAAGCTGGCCTTTCACCGACTTCTTCTGCGCCGCACCGAACGGAGTCTGCTGCCACAGCGCCTCGAACTCTTCCGGACTGCCACTCGAGCAGATGGACTCGTGCTGTCCATCGTCTTCGTTGCCTTGTCGACGCCATGTTGTCCGCATCTTCTTGCCGTCGATCTCGCGCTCGTGCACAGCTTTCAGTCGGCCAGTGGAGTCTTCATAGCGGCGACGCGTGGTTGCGACTCGCCGACCCTTCTCGTCCACCACGGACGAGTTGCTGAACGAATAGGACGAGAACGTGTGACTCGTCGAGTCTTCTCCACCCTTCAACGTCTTGTCGCTTGACGCCTGTTGATCCTGTTCCGGCGTGCTGTCCGACATCTGAAAGACCGTCGGCTTGTACTTGTGCGTGACCACCGGCAGGTCGACAAAGAAGTCGTCGTCGTCCGTCGACTTCCCAGAGTACATGACGTGCTTTGGACTCGGAGCCACAAGCATCTCGCGACGCGCCATACCATACGGATAGCGAGCCCGCATCATACTGTCGCTCATCTGCTCGAGCTCCATCATGGACTGCTCCAGCGACGACATGGGGTACCAGAAGCGCGGTCGCACGAGATCCCACGAGCTGAACATGGTGACGGTTGCGTTCGTTACTTGGTCGTGTGTGTGTGTGTTGTTGTTGTTGGTCTGTTGGGACGGATCTTGTCGTTTGATGCAAATTGGGAAATGAAATGGACGTGCAGAACGCTTCGCGCGAAGAAGCAGCCGACCGATCGTGACGTTGAAGTGCTCGATCGAGTGGCGTCGAAGGGAGCGCTGCAACACGTCTCCCATACAACGTGTCATATAGCTGAGATGACTCACTGTTTCGAGAACCCAAATAATACCGACCGACTGTTTCGAGAACTATCTCCCGTCTCTGTTCCGTTTTTCGGTGCGTACTTTTCACTTTACGGACCAAAAGCCGAGAAAAGAGCGATGACCTGTTTGCGACGGAATGCTCCAGATAGATAACAACGTCCTTCCAACGAGTGATAAAGAACACGAGAGAGAGCGAGAGAGGTACGCTCTTCTGTTTCGGAGCTTGCAGTCGAAGCGGACGCAAAGTGTGCTGGACGGAGTATATCGGTACACGGAACATGAGCGTTGCATGAAGTCGCAGCTGATCAGCTGACCAAAGACATTCGTTTGCCGCAGTGGTACTGAGCTGTTCAGCCGACCAACGACATTCGTCCGCCGCAGTGGAACTGAGCGGTGATACTCATCTTTGTTACTCAGCTGTGCGAGTTGGCTGTGATACTCATATGCATACCGACTTCGTTCATTGCTTCGAGTCGAACTGCTTTGCAGTGTTGCAGCCAGCGCTTCCAACACGTCGTGCCGTGCCGGCATGTGGCGTTTACGCCGACACTGATGGTGATCTCATGCGGTGTAGTAGTGAAAAAGGTGGTCAGTAGCAGTTACTCCTTTTATTGGGGACGACGAGTGTCGACAGTAGAGATACTCGACAGTCAGCCAAGAAATGAAGTCGACCACCGAGACGGATGAATGAGGACGCGAAGATCTCTCAACGTAGGATGACGAGCTTCTGTACTTTGCATCGGTATAGTCGAGCAGATGGCACCCCGGACGTGTCTGGTCACTTTTGCGTCCGACTGGTACACGTGCTTTCACTCTCATTGACACCGTGACATCCAACCACTCACTCACTCCCTTATCGACTTCCGCACATACTCACACTTCCACCCATCCCTGATTCGGCTTCAAGGCATCATGGTAGCGTGACATTGAATTCAAGTGCATGTGATCGCGGGCGTGCTATCGCTGGTCAATGGACGGACACGTTGTCAACGCTGGCACGTTTTACCAACAACGTGTACAAACGGTACGATCATGGCTTTGCACAGTGTCTTGGCTATGCTTTTATCGTGCAACTGATGCGTCCCCTGTCAGGCACTGACGTCTCACCCTCGAAGAAGCTGCTGTGCCGTCATTTTCGATACGCACGAATCACGATATCGTCAAACGTGCAATCCACGCCGCGCCAACGAAAGCGCCCTTTTCACGCATGAAATATGGACTGATATACGCTATCAGGATGGCGTGCACAGTGAGCACGGGAGCAGAGGTATACCTACTATGTGAACGACAGCGCACCCGTCGATGTCCATTCGACTATTCTTCTCCCGTACATGCGACAATCGCTCTCACGAATACGTCGATCATGTTGACTGCTTCTTCGATCGTTCAACTCGCCGACACTGTTTGCGTATCCAGCCATCGTCTGCAGCTCGATCAACTTCATGTGGCTCTCTAGAGTCCGTGATAGGCCGTCTCTTCCTATTTCGACCCAGCGCAATGCGATGAAGCCAGCACGTCGACGTCTATTGCAGTCAGCTTTCACGTGTTGAGTAATCTCGATGCGACATTGGACCTCTTGTGCTCGATGAACGGTCATCTGCTGCCTTACGAATTAGAGTGGAGGATTCCGAGTCGTTACCAGAGATCACGCGATCAACACAGAAGGTAGCTCACGATATCTCGGCACTGCAGCAAACTCCTGCCACGCGCAAAAGCACACCCAACAAATCTTCGCACCTTCGCACAAACTGAGAAGTCTTGCAAAATGCGCTAAGGGTAGTGCGCTTTTGTGAGAAAGTCTTTTCGCTTTCGCTCATTTCGAGAATCGATTACGCACTGTGCACACCGAGAGGAAGCATCAACTACAAGATACGCAAGCAGGGATGGTACCCGACGGTGGGACATCCCGTCACGATGCACTCGCGTCCTCTGCTCGAGTGTCCTTGTCGGATCCAGTATCAGCTCAACTCGAGATCGAGGTGTATCCATGGATCAACTGTTTGTTCGCTTACCGTCGACTGATACTTCCGCTTGCACGATAGAGCAGACTTCGGTTGTGTGCAATCGAGCCAAAATTCGAGACAACAATGCATTCCTTCGTACAAGAACAAACTTCAATGTATGTACCAGATCCATTGAGCTGCTTAGTTGTCCTTGCTATGCTCTACCGCGTCTGCCTTCTCACCACTCTCCGTCGTCGGTGCCACTTCCGATGACTTTTCGTTGACATTGGTGTCCTTTAGCGCAGCGGTCGTCGACGTCACCTGTTGATCGACGTCCGACTCAGACGCAAGCTGGCCTTTCACCGACTTCTTCTGCGCCGCACCGAACGGAGTCTGCTGCCACAGCGCCTCGAACTCTTCCGGACTGCCACTCGAGCAGATGGACTCGTGCTGTCCATCGTCTTCGTTGCCTTGTCGACGCCATGTTGTCCGCATCTTCTTGCCGTCGATCTCGCGCTCGTGCACAGCTTTCAGTCGGCCAGTGGAGTCTTCATAGCGGCGACGCGTGGTTGCGACTCGCCGACCCTTCTCGTCCACCACGGACGAGTTGCTGAACGAATAGGACGAGAACGTGTGACTCGTCGAGTCTTCTCCACCCTTCAACGTCTTGTCGCTTGACGCCTGTTGATCCTGTTCCGGCGTGCTGTCCGACATCTGAAAGACCGTCGGCTTGTACTTGTGCGTGACCACCGGCAGGTCGACAAAGAAGTCGTCGTCGTCCGTCGACTTCCCAGAGTACATGACGTGCTTTGGACTCGGAGCCACAAGCATCTCGCGACGCGCCATACCATACGGATAGCGAGCCCGCATCATACTGTCGCTCATCTGCTCGAGCTCCATCATGGACTGCTCCAGCGACGACATGGGGTACCAGAAGCGCGGTCGCACGAGATCCCACGAGCTGAACATGGTGACGGTTGCGTTCGTTACTTGGTCGTGTGTCTGTGTGTTGTTGTTGTTGGTCTGTTGGGACGGATCTTGTCGTTTGATGCAAATTGGGAAATGAAATGGACGTGCAGAACGCTTCGCGCGAAGAAGCAGCCGACCGATCGTGACGTTGAAGTGCTCGATCGAGTGGCGTCGAAGGGAGCGCTGCAACACGTCTCCCATACAACGTGTCATATAGCTGAGATGACTCACTGTTTCGAGAACCCAAATAATACCGACCGACTGTTTCGAGAACTATCTCCCGTCTCTGTTCCGTTTTTCGGTGCGTACTTTTCACTTTACGGACCAAAAGCCGAGAAAAGAGCGATGACCTGTTTGCGACGGAATGCTCCAGATAGATAACAACGTCCTTCCAACGAGTGATAAAGAACACGAGAGAGAGCGAGAGAGGTACGCTCTTCTGTTTCGGAGCTTGCAGTCGAAGCGGACGCAAAGTGTGCTGGACGGAGTATATCGGTACACGGAACATGAGCGTTGCATGAAGTCGCAGCTGATCAGCTGACCAAAGACATTCGTCCGCCGCAGTGGAACTGAGCGGTGATACTCATCTTTGTTACTCAGCTGTGCGAGTTGGCTGTGATACTCATATGCATACCGACTTCGTTCATTGCTTCGAGTCGAACTGCTTTGCAGTGTTGCAGCCAGCGCTTCCAACACGTCGTGCCGTGCCGGCATGTGGCGTTTACGCCGACACTGATGGTGATCTCATGCGGTGTAGTAGTGAAAAAGGTGGTCAGTAGCAGTTACTCCTTTTATTGGGGACGACGAGTGTCGACAGTAGAGATACTCGACAGTCAGCCAAGAAATGAAGTCGACCACCGAGACGGATGAATGAGGACGCGAAGATCTCTCAACGTAGGATGACGAGCTTCTGTACTTTGCATCGGTATAGTCGAGCAGATGGCACCCCGGACGTGTCTGGTCACTTTTGCGTCCGACTGGTACACGTGCTTTCACTCTCATTGACACCGTGACATCCAACCACTCACTCACTCCCTTATCGACTTCCGCACATACTCACACTTCCACCCATCCCTGATTCGGCTTCAAGGCATCATGGCAGCGTGACATTGAATTCAAGTGCATGTGATCGCGGGCGTGCTATCGCTGGTCAATGGACGGACACGTTGTCAACGCTGGCACGTTTTACCAACAACGTGTACAAACGGTACGATCATGGCTTTGCACAGTGTCTTGGCTATGCTTTTATCGTGCAACTGATGCGTCCCCTGTCAGGCACTGACGTCTCACCCTCGAAGAAGCTGCTGTGCCGTCATTTTCGATACGCACGAATCACGATATCGTCAAACGTGCAATCCACGCCGCGCCAACGAAAGCGCCCTTTTCACGCATGAAATATGGACTGATATACGCTATCAGGATGGCGTGCACAGTGAGCACGGGAGCAGAGGTATACCTACTATGTGAACGACAGCGTACCCGTCGATGTCCATTCGACTATTCTTCTCCCGTACATGCGACAATCGTTCTCACGAATACGTCGATCATGTTGACTGCTTCTTCGATCGTTCAACTCGCCGGCACTGTTTGCGTATCCAGCCATCGTCTGCAGCTCGATCAACTTCATGTGGCTCTCTACCCTGTTGACTGCTTCTTCGATCGTTCAACTCGCCGACACTGTTTGCGTATCCAGCCATCGTCTGCAGCTCGATCAACTTCATGTGGCTCTCTAGAGTCCGTGATAGGCCGTCTCTTCCTATTTCGACCCAGCGCAATGCGATGAAGCCAGCACGTCGACGTCTATTGCAGTCAGCTTTCACGTGTTGAGTAATCTCGATGCGACATTGGACCTCTTGTGCTCGATGAACGGTCATCTGCTGCCTTACGAATTAGAGTGGAGGATTCCGAGTCGTTACCAGAGATCACGCGATCAACACAGAAGGTAGCTCACGATATCTCGGCACTGCAGCAAACTCCTGCCACGCGCAAAAGCACACCCAACAAATCTTCGCACCTTCGCACAAACTGAGAAGTCTTGCAAAATGCGCTAAGGGTAGTGCGCTTTTGTGAGAAAGTCTTTTCGCTTTCGCTCATTTCGAGAATCGATTACGCACTGTGCACACCGAGAGGAAGCATCAACTACAAGATACGCAAGCAGGGATGGTACCCGACGGTGGGACATCCCGTCACGATGCACTCGCGTCCTCTGCTCG
Organism: Hyaloperonospora brassicae; assembly: GCA_947650285.1. NCBI lineage: Eukaryota > Oomycota > Peronosporomycetes > Peronosporales > Peronosporaceae > Hyaloperonospora > Hyaloperonospora brassicae. The sequence continues at coordinate 694,232 of CANTFL010000144.1, forward strand.
AGTGTCCTTGTCGGATCCAGTATCAGCTCAACTCGAGATCGAGGTGTATCCATGGATCAACTGTTTGTTCGCTTACCGTCGACTGATACTTCCGCTTGCACGATAGAGCAGACTTCGGTTGTGTGCAATCGAGCCAAAATTCGAGACAACAATGCATTCCTTCGTACAAGAACAAACTTCAATGTATGTACCAGATCCATTGAGCTGCTTAGTTGTCCTTGCTATGCTCTACCGCGTCTGCCTTCTCACCACTCTCCGTCGTCGGTGCCACTTCCGATGACTTTTCGTTGACATTGGTGTCCTTTAGCGCAGCGGTCGTCGACGTCACCTGTTGATCGACGTCCGACTCAGACGCAAGCTGGCCTTTCACCGACTTCTTCTGCGCCGCACCGAACGGAGTCTGCTGCCACAGCGCCTCGAACTCTTCCGGACTGCCACTCGAGCAGATGGACTCGTGCTGTCCATCGTCTTCGTTGCCTTGTCGACGCCATGTTGTCCGCATCTTCTTGCCGTCGATCTCGCGCTCGTGCACAGCTTTCAGTCGGCCAGTGGAGTCTTCATAGCGGCGACGCGTGGTTGCGACTCGCCGACCCTTCTCGTCCACCACGGACGAGTTGCTGAACGAATAGGACGAGAACGTGTGACTCGTCGAGTCTTCTCCACCCTTCAACGTCTTGTCGCTTGACGCCTGTTGATCCTGTTCCGGCGTGCTGTCCGACATCTGAAAGACCGTCGGCTTGTACTTGTGCGTGACCACCGGCAGGTCGACAAAGAAGTCGTCGTCGTCCGTCGACTTCCCAGAGTACATGACGTGCTTTGGACTCGGAGCCACAAGCATCTCGCGACGCGCCATACCATACGGATAGCGAGCCCGCATCATACTGTCGCTCATCTGCTCGAGCTCCATCATGGACTGCTCCAGCGACGACATGGGGTACCAGAAGCGCGGTCGCACGAGATCCCACGAGCTGAACATGGTGACGGTTGCGTTCGTTACTTGGTCGTGTGTCTGTGTGTTGTTGTTGTTGGTCTGTTGGGACGGATCTTGTCGTTTGATGCAAATTGGGAAATGAAATGGACGTGCAGAACGCTTCGCGCGAAGAAGCAGCCGACCGATCGTGACGTTGAAGTGCTCGATCGAGTGGCGTCGAAGGGAGCGCTGCAACACGTCTCCCATACAACGTGTCATATAGCTGAGATGACTCACTGTTTCGAGAACCCAAATAATACCGACCGACTGTTTCGAGAACTATCTCCCGTCTCTGTTCCGTTTTTCGGTGCTTACTTTTCACTTTACGGACCAAAAGCCGAGAAAAGAGCGATGACCTGTTTGCGACGGAATGCTCCAGATAGATAACAACGTCCTTCCAACGAGTGATAAAGAACACGAGAGAGAGCGAGAGAGGTACGCTCTTCTGTTTCGGAGCTTGCAGTCGAAGCGGACGCAAAGTGTGCTGGACGGAGTATATCGGTACACGGAACATGAGCGTTGCATGAAGTCGCAGCTGATCAGCTGACCAAAGACATTCGTCCGCCGCAGTGGAACTGAGCGGTGATACTCATCTTTGTTACTCAGCTGTGCGAGTTGGCTGTGATACTCATATGCATACCGACTTCGTTCATTGCTTCGAGTCGAACTGCTTTGCAGTGTTGCAGCCAGCGCTTCCAACACGTCGTGCCGTGCCGGCATGTGGCGTTTACGCCGACACTGATGGTGATCTCATGCGGTGTAGTAGTGAAAAAGGTGGTCAGTAGCAGTTACTCCTTTTATTGGGGACGACGAGTGTCGACAGTAGAGATACTCGACAGTCAGCCAAGAAATGAAGTCGACCACCGAGACGGATGAATGAGGACGCGAAGATCTCTCAACGTAGGATGACGAGCTTCTGTACTTTGCATCGGTATAGTCGAGCAGATGGCACCCCGGACGTGTCTGGTCACTTTTGCGTCCGACTGGTACACGTGCTTTCACTCTCATTGACACCGTGACATCCAACCACTCACTCACTCCCTTATCGACTTCCGCACATACTCACACTTCCACCCATCCCTGATTCGGCTTCAAGGCATCATGGCAGCGTGACATTGAATTCAAGTGCATGTGATCGCGGGCGTGCTATCGCTGGTCAATGGACGGACACGTTGTCAACGCTGGCACGTTTTACCAACAACGTGTACAAACGGTACGATCATGGCTTTGCACAGTGTCTTGGCTATGCTTTTATCGTGCAACTGATGCGTCCCCTGTCAGGCACTGACGTCTCACCCTCGAAGAAGCTGCTGTGCCGTCATTTTCGATACGCACGAATCACGATATCGTCAAACGTGCAATCCACGCCGCGCCAACGAAAGCGCCCTTTTCACGCATGAAATATGGACTGATATACGCTATCAGGATGGCGTGCACAGTGAGCACGGGAGCAGAGGTATACCTACTATGTGAACGACAGCGTACCCGTCGATGTCCATTCGACTATTCTTCTCCCGTACATGCGACAATCGTTCTCACGAATACGTCGATCATGTTGACTGCTTCTTCGATCGTTCAACTCGCCGGCACTGTTTGCGTATCCAGCCATCGTCTGCAGCTCGATCAACTTCATGTGGCTCTCTACCCTGTTGACTGCTTCTTCGATCGTTCAACTCGCCGACACTGTTTGCGTATCCAGCCATCGTCTGCAGCTCGATCAACTTCATGTGGCTCTCTAGAGTCCGTGATAGGCCGTCTCTTCCTATTTCGACCCAGCGCAATGCGATGAAGCCAGCACGTCGACGTCTATTGCAGTCAGCTTTCACGTGTTGAGTAATCTCGATGCGACATTGGACCTCTTGTGCTCGATGAACGGTCATCTGCTGCCTTACGAATTAGAGTGGAGGATTCCGAGTCGTTACCAGAGATCACGCGATCAACACAGAAGGTAGCTCACGATATCTCGGCACTGCAGCAAACTCCTGCCACGCGCAAAAGCACACCCAACAAATCTTCGCACCTTCGCACAAACTGAGAAGTCTTGCAAAATGCGCTAAGGGTAGTGCGCTTTTGTGTGAAAGTCTTTTCGCTTTCGCTCATTTCGAGAATCGATTACGCACTGTGCACACCGAGAGGAAGCAGCAACTACAAGATACGCAAGCAGGGATGGTACCCGACGGTGGGACATCCCGTCACGATGCACTCGCGTCCTCTGCTCGAGTGTCCTTGTCGGATCCAGTATCAGCTCAACTCGAGATCGAGGTGTATCCATGGATCAACTGTTTGTTCGCTTACCGTCGACTGATACTTCCGCTTGCACGATAGAGCAGACTTCGGTTGTGTGCAATCGAGCCAAAATTCGAGACAACAATGCATTCCTTCGTACAAGAACAAACTTCAATGTATGTACCAGATCCATTGAGCTGCTTAGTTGTCCTTGCTATGCTCTACCGCGTCTGCCTTCTCACCACTCTCCGTCGTCGGTGCCACTTCCGATGACTTTTCGTTGACATTGGTGTCCTTTAGCGCAGCGGTCGTCGACGTCACCTGTTGATCGACGTCCGACTCAGACGCAAGCTGGCCTTTCACCGACTTCTTCTGCGCCGCACCGAACGGAGTCTGCTGCCACAGCGCCTCGAACTCTTCCGGACTGCCACTCGAGCAGATGGACTCGTGCTGTCCATCGTCTTCGTTGCCTTGTCGACGCCATGTTGTCCGCATCTTCTTGCCGTCGATCTCGCGCTCGTGCACAGCTTTCAGTCGGCCAGTGGAGTCTTCATAGCGGCGACGCGTGGTTGCGACTCGCCGACCCTTCTCGTCCACCACGGACGAGTTGCTGAACGAATAGGACGAGAACGTGTGACTCGTCGAGTCTTCTCCACCCTTCAACGTCTTGTCGCTTGACGCCTGTTGATCCTGTTCCGGCGTGCTGTCCGACATCTGAAAGACCGTCGGCTTGTACTTGTGCGTGACCACCGGCAGGTCGACAAAGAAGTCGTCGTCGTCCGTCGACTTCCCAGAGTACATGACGTGCTTTGGACTCGGAGCCACAAGCATCTCGCGACGCGCCATACCATACGGATAGCGAGCCCGCATCATACTGTCGCTCATCTGCTCGAGCTCCATCATGGACTGCTCCAGCGACGACATGGGGTACCAGAAGCGCGGTCGCACGAGATCCCACGAGCTGAACATGGTGATGGTTGCGTTCGTTACTTGGTCGTGTGTCTGTGTGTTGTTGTTGTTGGTCTGTTGGGACGGATCTTGTCGTTTGATGCAAATTGGGAAATGAAACGGACGTGCAGAACGCTTCGCGCGAAGAAGCAGCCGACCGATCGTGACGTTGAAGTGCTCGATCGAGTGGCGTCGAAGGGAGCGCTGCAACACGTCTCCCATACAACGTGTCATATAGCTGAGATGACTCACTGTTTCGAGAACCCAAATAATACCGACCGACTGTTTCGAGAACTATCTCCCGTCTCTGTTCCGTTTTTCGGTGCGTACTTTTCACTTTACGGACCAAAAGCCGAGAAAAGAGCGATGACCTGTTTGCGACGGAATGCTCCAGATAGATTACAACGTCCTTCCAACGAGTGATAAAGAACACGAGAGAGAGCGAGAGAGGTACGCTCTTCTGTTTCGGAGCTTGCAGTCGAAGCGGACGCAAAGTGTGCTGGACGGAGTATATCGGTACACGGAACATGAGCGTTGCATGACGTCGCAGCTGTTCAGCTGACCAACGACATTCGTGCGCCGCAGTGAAACTGAGCTGTTCAGCTGACCAACGACATTCGTCCGCCGCAGTGGAACTGAGCGGTGATACTCATCTTTGTTACTCAGCTGTGCGAGTTGGCTGTGATACTCATATGCATACCGACTTCGTTCATTGCTTCGAGTCGAACTCGTTTGCAATGTTGCAGCCAGCGCTTCCAACACATCGTGCCGTGCCGGCATGTGGCGTTTACGCCGACACTGATGGTGATCTCGTGCGGTGTAGTATTGAAAAAGGTGGTCAGTAGCAGTTACTCCTTTTATTGTGGACGACGAGTGTCGACAGTAGAGATACTCGACAGTCAGCCAAGAAATGAAGTCGACCACCGAGACGGATGAATGAGGACGCGAAGATCTCTCAACGTAGGATGACGAGCTCATGTACTTTGCATCGGTATAGTCGAGCAGATGGCACCCCAGACGTGTCTGGTCACTTTTGCGTTTGACTGGTACACGTGCTTTCACTGTCATTGACACCGTGACATTCAACCACTCACTCGCTTACTCGCTCACACACTCGCTCACACACTCGCTCACTCCCTTATCGACTTCCGCACATACTCACACTTCCACCCATCCCTGATTCGGCTTCAAGGCATCATGGTAGCGTGACATTGAATTCAAGTGCATGTGATCGCGGGCGTGCTATCGCTGGTCAATGGACGGACACGTTGTCAACAACGTGTACAAACGGTACGATTATGGCTTCGCACAGTGTCTTGGCTATGCTTTTATCGTGCAACTGATGCATCCCCTGTCAGGCACTGACGTCTCACCCTCGAAGAAGCTGCTGTGCCGTCATTTTCGATACGCACGAATCACGATATCGTCAAACGTGCAATCCACGCCGCGCCAACGAAAGCGCCCTTTTCACGCATGAAATATGGACTGATATACGCTATCAGGATGGCGTGCACAGTGAGTACGGGAGTACAGGTATACCTACTATGTGAACGACAGCGCACCCGTCGATGTCCATTCGGCTATTCTTCTCCCGTACATGCGGCAATCGTTCTCACGAATACGTCGATGATGTTGACTGCTTCTTCGATCGTTCAACTCGCCGACACTGTTTGCGTATCCAGCCATCCTCTGCAGCTCGAGCAACTTCATGTGGCTCTCTAGAGTCCGTGATAGGCCGTCTCTTCCTATTTCGACCCAGCGCAATACGATGAAACCAGCACGTCGACGTCTATTGCAGTCAGCTTTCACGTGTTGAGTAATCTCGATGCGACATTGGACCTCTTGTGCTCGATGAACGGTCATCTGCTGCCTTAAGATACACCGTGGACGATTCCGAGTCGTTACCAGAGAACACGCGATCAACACAGAAGGCAGCTCACGATATCTCGGCACTGCAGCAACTCCTGCCACGCGTAAAAGCACACCCAACAAATCTTCGCACCTTCGCACAAACTGAGAAGTCTTGCAAAATGCGCTAAGGGTAGCGCGCTTTTGTGAGAAAGCCTTTTCGCTTTCGCTCATTTCGAGAATCGATTACGCACTGTGCACACCGAGAGGAAGCAGCAACTACAAGATACGCAAGCAGGGATGGTACCCGATGGTGGGACATCCCGTCACGGAGCACTCGCGTCCTCTACCCGAGTGTCCTTGTGGGATCCAGTATCAGCTCAACTCGAGATCGAGGTGTATCCATGGATCAACTGTTTGTTCGCTTACCGTCGACTGATACTTCCGCTTGCACGATAGAGCAGACTTCGGTTGTGTGCAATCGAGCCAAAATTCGAGACAACAATGCATTCCTTCGTACAAGAACAAACTTCCATGTATGTACCAGATCCATTGAGCTGCTTAGTTGTCCTTGCTATGCTCTACCGCGTCTGCCTTCTCACCACTCTCCGTCGTCGGTGCCACTTCCGATGACTTTTCGTTGACATTGGTGTCCTTTAGCGCAGCGGTCGTCGACGTCACCTGTTGATCGACGTCCGACTCAGACGCAAGCTGGCCTTTCACCGACTTCTTCTGCGCCGCACCGAACGGAGTCTGCTGCCACAGCGCCTCGAACTCTTCCGGACTGCCACTCGAGCAGATGGACTCGTGCTGTCCATCGTCTTCGTTGCCTTGTCGACGCCATGTTGTCCGCATCTTCTTGCCGTCGATCTCGCGCTCGTGCACAGCTTTCAGTCGGCCAGTGGAGTCTTCATAGCGGCGACGCGTGGTTGCGACTCGCCGACCCTTCTCGTCCACCACGGACGAGTTGCTGAACGAATAGGACGAGAACGTGTGACTCGTCGAGTCTTCTCCACCCTTCAACGTCTTGTCGCTTGACGCCTGTTGATCCTGTTCCGGCGTGCTGTCCGACATCTGAAAGACCGTCGGCTTGTACTTGTGCGTGACCACCGGCAGGTCGACAAAGAAGTCGTCGTCGTCCGTCGACTTCCCAGAGTACATGACGTGCTTTGGACTCGGAGCCACAAGCATCTCGCGACGCGCCATACCATACGGATAGCGAGCCCGCATCATACTGTCGCTCATCTGCTCGAGCTCCATCATGGACTGCTCCAGCGACGACATGGGGTACCAGAAGCGCGGTCGCACGAGATCCCACGAGCTGAACATGGTGATGGTTGCGTTCGTTACTTGGTCGTGTGTGTGTGTGTTGTTGTTGTTGGTCTGTTGGGACGGATCTTGTCGTTTGATGCAAATTGGGAAATGAAAAGGACGTGCAGAACGCTTCGCGCGAAGAAGCAGCCGACCGATCGTGACGTTGAAGTGCTCGATCGAGTGGCGTCGAAGGGAGCGCTGCAACACGTCTCCCATACAACGTGTCATATAGCTGAGATGACTCACAGTTTCGAGAACGAAATACCGACCGACTGTTTCGAGAACTATCTCCCGTCTCTGTTCCGTTTTTCGGCGCGTACTTTTCACTTTACGGACCAAAAGCCGAGAAAAGAGCGATGACCTGTTTGCGACGGAATGCTCCAGATAGATTACAACGTCCTTCCAACGAGTGATAAAGAACACGAGAGAGAGCGAGAGAGGTACGCTCTTCTGTTTCGGAGCTTGCAGTCGAAGCGGACGCAAAGTGTGCTGGACGGAGTATATCGGTACACGGAACATGAGCGTTGCATGACGTCGCAGCTGTTCAGCTGACCAACGACATTCGTGCGCCGCAGTGAAACTGAGCTGTTCAGCTGACCAACGACATTCGTCCGCCGCAGTGGAACTGAGCGGTGATACTCATCTTTGTTACTCAGCTGTGCGAGTTGGCTGTGATACTCATATGCATACCGACTTCGTTCATTGCTTCGAGTCGAACTCGTTTGCAATGTTGCAGCCAGCGCTTCCAACACATCGTGCCGTGCCGGCATGTGGCGTTTACGCCGACACTGATGGTGATCTCATGCGGTGTAGTATTGAAAAAGGTGGTCAGTAGCAGTTACTCCTTTTATTGTGGACGACGAGTGTCGACAGTAGAGATACTCGACAGTCAGCCAAGAAATGAAGTCGACCACCGAGACGGATGAATGAGGACGCGAAGATCTCTCAACGTAGGATGACGAGCTCATGTACTTTGCATCGGTATAGTCGAGCAGATGGCACCCCAGACGTGTCTGGTCACTTTTGCGTTTGACTGGTACACGTGCTTTCACTGTCATTGACACCGTGATATTCAACCACTCACTCGCTTACTCGCTCACACACTCGCTCACACACTCGCTCACACACTCGCTCACTCCCTTATCGACTTCCGCACATACTCACACTTCCACCCATCCCTGATTCGGCTTCAAGGCATCATGGTAGCGTGACATTGAATTCAAGTGCATGTGATCGCGGGCGTGCTATCGCTGGTCAATGGACGGACACGTTGTCAACAACGTGTACAAACGGTACGATTATGGCTTCGCACAGTGTCTTGGCTATGCTTTTATCGTGCAACTGATGCATCCCCTGTCAGGCACTGACGTCTCACCCTCGAAGAAGCTGCTGTGCCGTCATTTTCGATACGCACGAATCACGATATCGTCAAACGTGCAATCCACGCCGCGCCAACGAAAGCGCCCTTTTCACGCATGAAATATGGACTGATATACGCTATCAGGATGGCGTGCACAGTGAGTACGGGAGTACAGGTATACCTACTATGTGAACGACAGCGCACCCGTCGATGTCCATTCGGCTATTCTTCTCCCGTACATGCGACAATCGTTCTCACGAATACGTCGATCATGTTGACTGCTTCTTCGATCGTTCAACTCGCCGACACTGTTTGCGTATCCAGCCATCCTCTGCAGCTCGAGCAACTTCATGTGGCTCTCTAGAGTCCGTGATAGGCCGTCTCTTCCTATTTCGACCCAGCGCAATACGATGAAGCCAGCACGTCGACGTCTATTGCAGTCAGCTTTCACGTGTTGAGTAATCTCGATGCGACATTGGACCTCTTGTGCTCGATGAACGGTCATCTGCTGCCTTAAGATACACAGTGGACGATTCCAAGTCGTTACCAGAGAACACGCGATCAACACAGAAGGCAGCTCACGATATCTCGGCACTGCAGCAACTCCTGCCACGCGCAAAAGCACACCCAACAAATCTTCGCACCTTCGCACAAACTGAGAAGTCTTGCAAAATGCGCTAAGGGCAGTGCGCTTTTGTGAGAAAGCCTTTTCGCTTTCGCTCATTTCGAGAATCGATTACGCACTGTGCACACCGAGAGGAAGCAGCAACTACAAGATACGCAAGCAGGGATGGTACCCGATGGTGGGACATCCCGTCACGGAGCACTCGCGTCCTCTACCCGAGTGTCCTTGTGGGATCCAGTATCAGCTCAACTCGAGATCGAGGT